>JAOPSE010000129.1:5463460-6063460 GCA_029449295.1 Zea luxurians | reverse complement strand
TCTCAACTTCACGAGGTTATTGGTATTAAGTAACCTGGGATGTTGGTAAATACCGACTTTAATTCTAAGGTCTCTCGTCTCTATATAAAGTAACATGTACTATCTCATAAGAGAGGAGAAAAAGGTCAGAGGTCCAACCCTATATATTGTCTTTTTGTGTGTTTCCTTTGTGATGCTTATGAGAAGTGATACGGGTTTTCCACAACTTCTCGTGCCTTCTCGTGCCTAATCTGCTGATAGAAAAGGAGAAAGCGGATATGATGATCCGTCTTAACATAGTTCTCAATAATTGAAACGGAGCTTGTGAAACACCGTTTTTGTTGCTTTGTAAAAAACGTGAAGTTAGCCTCAACTTCACTTTTTTTTTTGCTGAAGCTGAGTTTTTTAAGCTTACTAATGTTTGGCCCGTAGTTTTCGAAGCTAAGGCCCTGTTTGGAAGTGTGGTATTTTTGCAGTTTTAAAACAATACTATGGTATTTGATGATACTATAGTATTCAAACTCAAAAGGTGTTTGGTTTGTACAGGCAAAACACAGTTTTAAATACCATGGTTTACCCAAAACCGTGGTATTTTTGGAGTTTTTGAAACTCCACTCGGGACCTCAGTTTTCTTCTCTTCTCTCTACATATACTTTGTTTTTCCAATGGAACCAAACATATCTCGGTTTTGATCAATACTGTGGTTTTACTGTGGTAAAGTAATACCGTAGTATTTGTGTCATGTACAATTGTAAACTGTGGTATCTCAAAATTACAGTATTTCAAAACCGCATTTCCAAACAGGCCCTAATTTTCGTGAAGTAAAGCAGTCCTCTGAGTTCCGAGGCAAACGATCCAGCTTGCTACGTCACCGTGGAATACATGATGGCATGTAGTCCCGTATCGATGTTTTCCTAGCCCCAGTTCAAGAAAAAAAAATGTGGCCCTGTACTAGAAAAACAAAAATAGCTAATGAAAGTAACTATATGTTTTAATGCAATACTAAAAAAAATAGAACCTAATGTTGATGCATTAGCCTTTCATGGGCGTGCGCGGGCTGTGCGACCACGGCCTCAAATTTATTTAAGGTCCATTTATATATACATCTATTAAATATATTGATTTTACAAAAAAAAAGAAGCCCAAAGTTGTGCTGTTGTACGGACAAAAGTCTCGTGCGAACTCTAGGCCGGACATCCGGCGGTTTCCCTCTCTGCTCCCAAATCGCATTAGCAATTAATTCTCTGATCGCGCGTCTGCGCCTCCCTACCTTCCAAATTGCATATGCAATTCTCTGATCGACGGATGCTGGACGGACGTCCGATGCATCATGGCCTCTCCAAACAAGCAGTAGCAGATCAGGCCAAGGAGCAACGACAGCAGTAGACTGCAAAACGAGACAACGAGCAAGTGAGCAACCACGGCAGTAGTAGAACAAGCCAAGCTGCCGACAGTGACGTCACATGTCGTTCTCTCTTGTCCCTCTAATTTTGAAGGGTAATTAGAGATAACACTGTGATAATCCTATCTCAACTCTTAACTCTGAACTAAACAATATTAAAAATTAAGGGATCGTCACATTCCGTCTCGTCCTATCATTATAACCAAACGCACTAAATCCCAATTCACAACTTAAGACTGCGCTTGTTTGCCACACGGCCAAACAAGGTAAAGAATAGAGGAGTGAAAGTAGGATGAAAACAGAAGAATGGAGCAGTCATTTTGCACAGGATCTCTTTTAGGCCCTGTTCGTTTTTATCAAACCCATGGGGATTGAGAGGGATTGAATCCCTTACAAGTCAAAATCCCCCTTAATTCACTCCAATCCCCCTCAATCTCCATAGATTAGGGATAAAAAGGAACATAGCCTTATGGTTTCACACGGGGCCAACAATTTTCTTGGGATGCCTCTGCCTTGAGGTTGCTGAACTCTGAGAACCTGAAATCCTGATGTTGATGCCTCTCTGTCGCTAGGAGCATGAAGAACGTTGAGGCCGCCCAGGACTGCGCTTGTTCGCCACATAGCCAGTCCGCAGCCCACAGGCCACAGCAGAACCGGACCATCGGTCGGTGCCGGAGGGCGGAGGCAATCGGCTGATTGCAGTCTTGGCGCCGGGGACGGCGTCAAGCTGGCAGATGGCAATCGCGATGCGTCGTTTCAGCTCTCCTTTCTCGTCTACGTTCATTCATTTCTGCTATTAGCATGTTGCTGTTGTTTGGCGTATGTCCTTTGGCAGAAGGCTGTTTAGCAGGCCATGGCCCAGTACAAAGTATATGAATTGGGGCCCCTAAAAATGGGGGCCTGTGCAGTCGGCCCAGTTGTGTTGGGTCTTGTACGGGCCTGATGGCATGATGCCCTGTTGCTTGCGTTTAGGGATGCCAACGGTATAAATCATTCCATACTTGTACCTATTAAAAAAATCCGGCGGATTACCTCTATATATATATATATATATATATATATATATATATATATATATATATATATATATATATATATATATATATATATATATATATATATACTAGGTGAGTGCCCGTGCGTTGCAACGGAGACATATAATACATAAGTTATCGATATGTCCCCGTTGTAACGCATGGGCACTCACCTATATGTACATAAGGTTACTATATGGTTCCGTCGCAACGCACGGGCACCCACCTATATATATAAAAAGTATGGGCACATTCTAACTTGTTTACTGGTTAATATGTCATAAGGCACAGAACTCGTGGACTAAGCTTGCTGTGGAGATCGACAGTCCACAAGCTACGTCTCTGGATCAGTTAGCCGATCCACCCAATAGTACCTGTGCGCAAGTAATCCACTCAAAGTCAGAGATATTTAGCAACAGATGGCTACCAGATAAGAGCAACAGAAACTGCAAGAAGCCAAAAAACACTAATGGTATGTCATGCTCAACCGATGCACTATGCAATTTTACAAAATAAATAAACTTGCTGGCCATTTTATCTATTATAAGATGGATGGTTGGTTTCAGATGACTTTAAGGGAAAGGACCTGGAGATAGGTGGCCCTGAAAATTTATATATGGGTCACCAATCCCCAAATGGGAGATCCATCAAAGCAGCAGATCATGAAAACAATTCAAAGGAATCAATGATGGAAAATTTAGAGGAGCCAACTGTTCGAGCTGCTGACCTAATTGGTTCAATGGCCAAAAACATGGATACCCAACAGGCAGCAAGAGCTGCAGAAGATACCCCTAATTTCTCTTCCAAAGTGCCAGAAGGGAAAGGTAAGAATAACCAGAATGATAAGTATGTTTTGCCATCACTTGAGCTGAGTTTGAAGAGGTCGAGATCATGTGGAGATGGTGCCAACAACAAAAATACAGTCAAAGACGACGAACAACGGAATTGTGTATTAAGATGATCAAATCTGTTAGCTTTTACAAGGTGCAAAACATAATATCAGTGTCATTAGTGAGTTATGAAAGCAACAGTATGTTACATACTAACAGTTACCACTTTTATTGCAAGGTACCACACATCTGCGGTTTCCAATCAAGGTGGGACAGGATTGGTAGGTAGCTGTTCGCCGCATGATAATAGCTCGGAGGCTGTGAAAACGGATTCTACCTACAACATGAAGTCAAATTCAGATGCTGCCCCGATAAAACAAGGCTCCAACGGCAGTAGCAATGACAATGATATGGGTTCCACTACAAAGGATGTTGTGACAAAACCCATGTTGCCCTCTGCTATTAAGGCTAATGGATACACATCAGCGTTCCATCCTGTGCAGCAGTGGATGGTTCCAGCTAATGCAACAGCAGGGAAAACGAAGGCTGATGAAAATACAGCCAGAAATCACTTTGTCCATTTTGAGAATGGTGGGTCAGGAGCCCTGCAATGTGGTTCCTCCAACGTATTTGATCCCCCACTTGAAGGCCAAGCTACCAATAACTATGGTGGTGTGAAAGCCGGGAGCAACTCAGGCAGCAACAAGGGGCAGAACAATGGAAGTATGGCTGCTGCAAATGCTGGACTGACAGAAACGGAGATACAGGCCATGGACAAAAGTGGAGTTGGAGGTGGCAATGGCAATGGGAGTGGCAGTGGCAGTGGCAATGACACATATGTCAGACGGCTTGCTGCGAACATGACACCGCGACAAGCACAGCTAAAGAAATATAGAGAGAAAAAGAAAGACCGGAACTTTGGGAAGAAGGTAGCCTGTTTTCAATTGCATCTTAATTTTTCTTCTTTATTTGTTTTCAATTACATATATGTTTAAGAAGAAGAGAGATCATTGGATAGGAGGACTGGTTTCTTTCTGATGGCCGTCTGCCATTTTCAGGTGCGGTACCAGAGCAGAAAGAGGCTAGCCGACCAGCGGCCACGGGTTCGTGGACAGTTCGTCAAGCAAGCTGTGCAAAATCAGGACGGAGCTGGAGAGAGATGACCGACACCCCCTCCCCTGTGGCTGTGCTGCTCTGGCTTCAGCTCCCTACTGACTCCGACTCCACCTCTGCTGACTGCTGGCATGCATGGTTGTCGCTTTGGACTCAAAACACTTGACAGTTAGACGTGCGGTTGATGATTCTTCCTTCTCTCGTGGTGTGGACTGATATGGTCGACAACACAGCCTCCTTCCTTTTCATCATTGGTTTCTTCACATCTAGAATCTACTGCCTGACCGGGAAAGAATAAACAAGGAACTTCTTCTTCTATACATGTGTATGTATGTATGCATTGCTAAGCATGTAATGTAGAAGAATAAGTGCGTGGCTTGACTCTAGATGGACTTTAATTTTAGACAGAGTCTTGCTCGCTCTCCTAAATATGATATCTAAATCACAGAGCAGTAATATAAACAAAACATGTAATCTAAATATTTATGAACAACGTTGATAAATTGAAAAGACCATATGTATCAGATGTGTCATTCAAAAAAATAATGGAACTTTCAAGCATACCTTCCATTGGGCGAGACATATTTGTCACCCTTATTGTAGTGTAGAGCTGCCACGGGTTTTCTTCCAGGATCTTGTAACTGTTGCCTCAGCGACATTGAATAGACTGCATAGCCCACAACAGAAATGAAAATGAAGATCCCATACTTATGCACAGTCAAGTTTGAAGTACTCAACTAATCATCCACTAACCAATTTCCCCAACTCACCTCATCCTGGTACTCAATCGCTGCCTTGTCTCCTCGCCAGCTAAATTGTCCGCGTGAGGATACTCAACAGCAAGCTTGAAAATTGCATTCAACAACTCCTTCTCATCAGTGGCATTTAAAAAACAACCTCTATCCCTTGTGTCCTTGACAATCTTTTGCCAAACAGAATTGCTGTTCAAGAAGTATCTTATATTAAGGGACCAGGGCTATCTTCATGGTCCAATTACACAGTTCTGCCTATGTTTGCTTTTCAAAAGTAAACTTAGATATCCGTGCATTTTAACTAACCTATTGCGATGGTCTTGAACTTTCTTGGGTATGTTTTGACCTATTGGTTATTGTTGTTGGTGAATCTATCAATACCAAGACATAAACCTATAGTTGGTTTGTAGAACAAATCCAAAATGTCTTTACATTTCTATTGCCACAGTTGATAACATAGTAGGGTCCCATCTTTTGGATACAGTGTTAATAAAAGAAGGGTGGCTTGCACTCAATATCCTTTGATCAATACATTGCAGTTTGCAAGGAAGATTAATGACCTGTATTTTTTCGTGATGCCAATATACTCTAGGATTAGGCTCTAGAAGGTGCGAAAGAATCTGATTTGTGCCTGCATCTTAGAAATTTGGTATGGGAAACGTCCAAGCACGACATCTACCTAGTATCCCATTACTCAATTCGTCACTGGTCAGCATTTAGTGGTGTGGATACTGAACTTATCAACGTCCAGGGACATGTGGCACCAAGGGAGGTACAATAACATTTTCTTTCATGTTGTGTGTTGTCTTCCCATCCTCTCTTGTTATTCAACTTATACTGATGACAAGCATTGTTGTACAGAAGCATGCAGGAAGTTTATTAGAGGGGTTTTATCAGACTCAAGTTAGTACCTTGACAGTCAAGGACAATTTACTGGTAGTTGGTGGGTTTCAAGGAGAGCTGATCTGTAAAGTAAGTTAACAACTATGGATCAAGTTCGTTTGAATCCATGCTGTTGATGTGCTAGCTGTTGGCGCAGCATCTTTGTTGTGGACTGTGGTCACATTATCTCTTTTAACCACTTTATATATCTATTTTTTACTTTTATTTGTCCTTACAACTGGAATCTTCTTATATAGAAACTTGGACATATAATGCACACATTAGGCTAATGATGTCACTGGGTATCCAGTCCTTTACCCAAACTCATGTCCGTGTTATTTGGGTAGGGTATATATCCAGTAAAATATGGATATGGGGAGGGTGTCAATGGGTAATACCCATTACACTCATACCCACTCTAAACATGAGAGATGGTTCAGGGAGGCGGAGACGGCAAGGAGAAAAGGATGGTGCAGACAATCGATGAGTAGGCATCAGCTAGTCAGCCGAGGCCAGGTGATGCACATCGGCGGCACGGAAGAATGCCAGCATCACTGCCCGACAGTTCCCTGGCAACAACTTATATCTCAGTTCTCTGTGTGCTCTCCATATTGATCTTTTGTTCAATTGAATATCTTCTGTTGATGTCAAATGCAGCACCTTGATCAGGAAGGTATTAGTTTTTGTTGTCGAACAACTTATGATGATAATGCTATTACAAATGCGGTTGAGATATTTAATACCTCTAGGTAACTTCCAATCTGTGATACTAAAGATGCTACCTTACCATACACATATTTATTCTAATTCTGTTTTTGCACCCCCAGTGGCGCCGTTCACTTCATGGCATCAAATAACGACTCTGGTGTGAGATACTATGACATGGAGAGATTCCAGCTATTCAAGCACTTTCAGTTTGAATGGCCAGTGAATATAGGTTTCTTTGGTTTCTTAGCTATTTCTGTTACCTTAATGTTCTATTTGGATCTTCTTGTTGGTGATATTATTACAAGGTACATCTTTCTACACAAGCTGTCTGCAAATGAAATTTACAGAATACAAACTTCATTGCTTATTCAGTTACAACTGGGATACGTAACAAGAACTAAGTCAGTTACAACTGAGTCAATTTTGTTAAGACTACTGGGATATGTAACAAGAACTAAAAAAGCTACCAGTACAAAGGAAAACACCCAAATGACTGAATTCACAATACACACATCGTTTAAAATAATTGTTTACCTTGGAGAAGTAGATCTAAGCAAATCAAGGCACATAGTTGAAAACATGAAAATGAGAGAAATCAAGGCACATAATTCCTGACAGCACACTGGGAAGCAACGAATTAGTTTGCAGCTGATTTTGCAAATTCAGTTACAACTGCAAATGATATTCTTGTTTGCAGAGATGGTACAAGGACCGTTATATAAATTCAAAACAAAATTTGGCGCAAGGCGCTTTATATGCAGTACCAACTAACGAAATAAATTAAAACCCAAAGGTATACAAACTGCTAATGATATTCTTGTTTGCAGAGATTTCAGGCTTATGATAACTCCAAAAGAAAAAATGGTCTGCCATCAGTCTCTACAGCACTATTACTTGGTGGGGTGCATTGCCTACTTGAAACCATACTGCTTGTTTATTTTGGAAAACCTATCAGCAGGAGATGGAGCGAGGCACGAGAGATGACGTACCTTTGGTGTAGCCGATGAATGCCGCTGGCTCAATAATCCGTGGCGCGCTTGAGTAGAGGTAATGTCACTGCACCTCCGTGTCTTCTCTAGGGAGGTGGTGGCGAGGGCGAGGTGTGTGGAGGCAGACGCCTCCACCTTTGCTTGTCTGGGGCAGCAAATTCTCTGCAATTGCTCGGCCGGGGCGGCGAACGAGGGGCAGGAAGTGTGCTGCAGGGGCGGCGAGCGAGGGGCAATCAGCTCGTTTAGGGTGAGTGCCGTCAGTGATGAATGGAGGAAGAAATGATAGGGCATAACCAGCGCGATAGTGGAAGGTCAGTGCTGTCGGGGAAGGGGATCGCGCAGGCAACGGAGCTGATTGCGGGGGCGGCCGCGGCAACGCCATGGATGGAATGGAAAACCTTGCGCGAGCGGGATTTGCGGGCTGGATGCGGCCGCGGGTGGGGCTGGATGCAGCCTCTGGAAGAAAACAATGGCGTCGGTGCGGTGATTGCGTCGGCCGGTGATTGAGGCGTCTGGACTCTCCATCGATGGAAGAGCGGGATTTACGTCCGGTGATTGCAGGCGCTCCCTTCCCACGCGGTGATTGCAGAGGCAACGCACGGGCTGGAAGGTGAGCGCGGCGGTGCGGCGGGAATCGCGGCTGTGGCTGCGTGGAGGATGGAAGGTGCGGGGGAGCACTCTGCCGCGGGCTGGAAGGTGAGCGCGGCGGGGCGGCGGGAATCGCGGCTGTGGCTGCGCGGAGGAGCGTTCGGCGGGCGTGAGCGGAGCGGCAGAACGTGCACCGCGCGCGATAGTGGACGCCTACAGTGCTCACATAATAGTAGTAGAGATTCGCGGGTATAAAATTTACACATATCCGTTCCCGCACGGGTAATTTTATCCGTCGGGTAACCCGTATCCGCTAGGAAAGTCTTAAATTCCAATATACCAATCACTCAAATATTAAATAAACATACAAAAACAAGTTTAACTTCACATATAACAAATCATATGATTACATAACTTGGTAGCTAACAAATGATAGCTAGAGAAAGATTTTATTTTAGCTAAGATGAGCTCTATTAGATGGTTATAGTGGTATTGATGCAGTTATATTTTACCCACGAGTGAACGGGTATGGATAGTACTAACCCATATCCGTACCCGTCTATCTAATGGGTAGATATTCTTGCCCATTAATATACCCGCGAGTAGAGAAATCATCCCGTACCTAACTTCATATTGGATAAAATCCGTTGAATAGTCGAGTTTCGGATACACATCATCATCTTTACTTGCATTGCTCTCGAGGAATCCAAGTACTATATGTCTGTTTGCCTCTAAGGCTACCATCCAAATAAGCCCTATATCTTTTGAGCCGCTGTCTCTTTAGACAGACTCCATTTACGCCACGCTCTCCTCTCCTCACGAGATGAAAAACGCCATCGGACCGAAAGCCGCCCCCCTCGCACAGTACAAGTGTTTGGTCGTCGAAGTTGCAAGACACTAGGGCCAGGAAAAAAAAACTCGAGGCTCGTAAATGGGCTCGAGGTTGGGGTGGCTCGGCTCGAAATGGCTCGTAAGCCTTGAGCGAGCCAAGTTTTTCAGCTCGCTGGCCCATTGAGCCGAGCTGAGCCAGCTCATTCTAACTTACGAAACGGCTTATGAGCTATGCTAAATTAATCAAACTATAAAATAATAATATATAATAAATAATTTTATTAGTAATGTTGAATGATGATTATATTTTTTTATATTTATATATTATTAAATCATCATAATATAATATTATTTATTAAGATTCAGCTCGCGAGTCAAATCCACTCTTTCAACTTATTAAATAAACGAGCTAAGTCAAGCCAAGACGAGCGAACTCGAACCGTTAATCAGCCGAGCTCCTTTAGAGCCCTACACGCCACTATGCCAGCGACATGCATGCTCCGTGCCCTTGCGCTTCATCGGCCCATGCATTTGTTTCCGATAAAGGAAGTTGTATTAATTTTAATCAATTACATTAAAATACTATCAGTATGCAACCACAAAAAAGAAAAAAAATAAATTCATCTCAAAGCGAGCTATCACTTATTATAACATCAAACAAAGCCATAACCGAGATTAAGACTCTCCATAAGCAATGTTTTTAGGAGAAAAAAAAGACATACAAGAACTCATTAGTTTCCATGTCGGCGTCAGCGTCAGCGTCGTTTTTTATGCACCAGAACTGAATGTGGACGTGGGGCGTGAAGGAAGTACTCGGTGCATGTTGAGTAAACATAATTGTTCTCTTTGACCTGCCGACCATCAGCCATGGCACATGACTTTCAGCAGCGGTGGATCTAGGATTCCCAATGTTAGAAAGTTAGGCATTTTTAGTTTTAATTTAATCCAGAAAAGCAGTGCGATATATGTGATGACATGTATGTGCATGTGTGTATAACTACTCGCATAAGCAGTAAACAGCAATAAAACATGCACAAATACGAGAATAGAGTGTACCCAGCGGAGGGACCGATGCTCAAGGCATCAGTGGCTCCATTCACACGAGTCATCTCGTGTGTTTGTTCGATGTAGCCGTACGAAGTCGGTGCAGGAAGGTGTACGCTGTGCAGTCCCTCGAACGGTCGCCGGGAAGAAGAACAGCAGTACGCGTCGAGCAGTCGCGAAGACGCTCCCCAAAAATCTGATCGCCCGCACACCCGTGCAAGTGTATCTCTGCGGTCGGTGATTTCGGAGGCCTGCTCTCCCACTCTCTCTGTGCTCGCAGAAGATGGGACGAGAATGTGTTGTTTGCAATTCGCGTGAGATGATTCGCGTAGCTGGAAGAGCCCTCCCCTCTCCATTCTTATAGGCGGTCAGAAGGAGGGAGAAGAGCAACGGACAGAAACGGTCGCGCAATTTAGAACTGGAAACTGACGTCCGTTACTAGCCACTGCCACGCGCCACGAGCCACGGTCACTCCAGGCAAAATGCGCAACCGTTTGAAAGGAATATTCGGACCAAGGTCCGATCTACCACGAGCCACGAGCCACGAGCCACGGCCACGGCCACGGCCACGGCCCGGCCGGCGGCGGCGGCGGCGCGCGCGCGCGCGTGTGGCAGTCCTTCATCCTTTTCTCAACTTCTCAATAGATGCACCAATGGTCCACCTATTTAAGTTGATTGATTTGTCCTTTGAACTTCCAATATGGTACTAAATAATTAGTACACCATAGCATTAAAGTGGACCATTAGCATTGACTATTATTGAATATTAATTTGGGCCAAGCCCACATTAATCCAACAATCCCCACCAAATGCTAAGTCACACTAAAAAGCTCTCATCATCTCAAACGTTTGATATACTGGTGTTTCGATGGAGACTGTTAAGTTGAACATCCACCTAGAACTTAGACTACACTTGACCACAACTGCACAATGGACTAGGCCTTGAATTGGCAGTTTTGCGTGGAATGAGTTTCATCTAAACTCTTTACCAGTACTAGATTGCTGAACGCATCCCCTCTGGTTGGAGCATATAAGTCAAACCCCATAGCCTTTCATGGGTATCTAGAAACCACCCAGATCTCATAAACTGTGACTAGCAGTTAACCCATATAGGTATGTTCCTCTAAAGATGTTCTGTAGGACAACATCTTTGCTTCACAAAGCCACTTGGAACATATTAAGGTGTAAACACCAACCTACCTTACAGTAAGGAAAGATATGCATCTGAAATGAGCCTTATTAAGGGTCTTTCCTCTCAGTCTACCACTAGCTTGTTTCACCATTCTAATTCACGGGATCTCCGATCACATAGAACAGGTTACCACTATGATAAACTTTAGGTGGGTCTCATGCCCATCTCACTTGATGCACTATCTATCACACTACGTGATAGCCCCTTAGTAAATTGATCTGCCAGATTTTTAGACGTATGGACATAATCCAACGCTATTACTCCGGAGTTTCTCAATTTCCTGACAGATTTCAAACGCCTCTTTATGTGCCTTGTCGACTTCATATTATCCTTAGAACTGTTTATCTTAATTATCACAGTCTGATTATCACAGTTCATGGAAATAGCCGGCACAGGTTTTTCAACCACCGGTAAATCCATAAGGAGTTCACGAAGCCACTCAGCCTCAACTGAAGCGGTATCTAATGCTGTGAGTTCTGCTTCCATAGTCGACCTCGTTAAGATGGTCTGCTTGCAAGACTTCCATGAAACAGCACCACCTCCAAGTGAAAACACGTATCCACTTGTGGCATATATCTCATCAGCATCAGATATCCAGTTTGCATCACAATAACCCTCCAGAACTGTTGGGTACCCGGTATAATGGATGCCTAAACTCATAGTACCCTTTAGATAGCGCAAAACTCTCTCAAGAGCACGCCAGTGATCATCTCCTGGATTTGAAACAAATCGACTAAGTTTGCTCACAGCAAATGAGATGTCAGGCCTCGTAGCGCTAGCTAAATACATGAGTGAACCAATTATTTGGGAATATCTCAATTGATCCCTAGCTATCCTTCGATTTTTCTTTAATAGCTTACTAGGATCATAAGGCGTTGGAGCATGTTCACATTCGCTAAAACCAAAGCGACTCAAAACCTTTTCCACATAATGGGATTGCACAAGTGTGATCCCACCAATGCCTTCTCTCAGTAGCTTAATGTTAAGAATAACATCAGCTTCTCCCAAATCTTTCATTTCAAAATTATTAGACAGAAAGTCTTTTGTCTCTTTAATCACATCAAGACTCGTCCCCAAGATTAGAATGTCATCAACATATAGGCATAAAATTACTCCCTCGCCCCCACCATACCGATAGTATACACACTTGTCTGCTTCGTTCACAACAAAACCGGCAGATGTCAAAGTTCTATCGAACTTTTCATGCCATTGCTTAGGTGCTTGTTTTAGGCCATATAACGATTTCAATAATTTACACACCATGCCTTTTTGACCGTTTGCTACAAACCCAGCTGGCTGCTCCATGTAAATTTCCTCATCTAGCTCTCCATTTAGGAATGCTGTCTTAACATCCATTTGATGGACGAATAGACCATGAGAGGCAGCCAAAGAAAGTAGCACACGAATTGTGGTCAATCGAGCCACAGGTGAATAAGTATCAAAGAAATCCTCACCTTCCTTCTGTGAATAGCCTTTAATTACAAGCCTCGCCTTGTACCTTTCAATAGTACCATCAGGCCTAAGTTTTTTCTTGAACACCCATTTACTTCCAATGGGCTTACACCCATAAGGACGCTCAACTACCTCCCAAGTTGCATTAGACATAATAGAATCCATCTCACTCCTTATTGCTTCCTTCCAAAAGTCAGCATCAGGAGAGGAATATGCCTCTTCAATGGTACTTGGTGTGTCATCCACAAGATATACAATGTAATCATCACCAAAGGACTTTGCAATCCTTGGTCTCTTACTCTTTCGAGTTGATACATTGTCATTTTCCACATGATTATGTATATGGGATTCCTCAGTGTGTTCTACCGGAATAAAATGCTCATGGGGTATGTTGGTTCATCATTAGACGTATCATGTGTAGCTTTCATGGGAAATTCGTCCTCAAAAAACGTAGCATCTCTGGACTCCATAATTGTACCAACCAACATGTCCGGTACTCCAGAGTTTATAATTAAAAACCTATATCCAATGCTGTGGAAAGCATACCCAAGGAAAACACAATCAACAGTTTTCGGTCCTAATTTGCGCTTCTTGTTAATTGGCACATTCACTTTAGCCAAACAACCCCAGGTGCGCAAATAGGAGATATTTAATTTCTTCTTTTCCCATTCCTCGAATGGTGTGATTTCTTTGTTCTTTGTGGGAACTTTATTCAGGACATGACACGCCGTCAAGATCGCCTCACCCCACCATTCCTTAGATAGCCCTGAAGTCTCTAACATGGCGTTAACCAAATCAGTTAGAGTACGGTTCTTTCTTTCAGCAACCCCATTGGATTGTGGTGAGTATGGCGGTGTCCTCTCATGAATAATACCATGTTCCACACAAAAATCAGAAAAATCACCCGAAAAATATTCTCCACCATGATCAGACCTTAACCGTTTAATTTTCCTCTCGAGTTGATTTTCAACTTCAGCTTTGTAGGTCTTAAAATAATGCAAAGCTTCATCTTTTGATTTTAAGAGATACACATAACAAAATCTAGTAGAGTCATCGATAAAAGTAATAAAATATCGCTTGCCTCCTTTAGTCAATATTCCGTTCATCTCACATAAATCGGAATGTATTAAGTCTAGTGGTGCCAAATTCCTCGCCTCCGCAGCCTTGTGAGGCTTGCGAGGTTGCTTAGATTGCACGCACACCTGGCACTTAGAACCTTTGACTAAATCAAATTTCGGGATTAAATTTAAATCTGCTAACCGCGAGACACAACCAAAATTGATATGACAAAGTCGTGAATGCCAAATATACGACTCATTCGAAACAACATTGTTCACAGACTTATTACACGCATCATGCAAAGATAAGCGGAACAAGCCTCCGCTGTCATAGCCTTTTCCAACAAACGTTCCATACTTAGACAGTATACATTTATTAGACTCAAAGACAATTTTGTAGCCATCTCGGCACAATTGAGAGCCACTAACTAGATTCTTTTTGATGGAGGGGACATGCTGCACGTTCTTCAATAGCACCGTCTTTCCCGAAGTAAACTTCAGAATGACTGTACCAACACCAAGAACACGCGCATGTGATCCGTTCCCCATCAGCAAGGCTCCAGTCCCTTTGCACTGATAAGAAGAAAATAAAGAAATATCAGCACACACATGAATATTAGCACCGGTATCAGCCCACCACTCAGGGGATTGACACACTGAAAGAACAGTAGGTAAAAGATTACCATACCCCGATGTTCCTTCTGCAGTCTCGCTAACAACCATGTTTACTGTTTTCTTCTCTTGAGCTGGTTTTTTCTCTTGCTTAAATTTGCGGTCTGGACAAGCGCTTGCCCAATGATCAGTACTCCCGCAAACAAAGCAACCAGCTCCTTTGTTCTTCTTTTTGAACGAGGCTGCCTGCTTGGGCTTCATGGCATTCTGTTGCTTGTTTTTCTTTTTATTATTATGTGATGCATTGGAGTTCTTCTTTTGTACCATATTGGCACTAGAAGTCTCAACTCCTTTTCCACGAGTGTCTTTTGCTCTCGCCCTCTCCTCAACATCAAGAGAACCAATAAGCTCAGCCACGCTAAACTCTTGTCTCTTATGTTTTAGAGTGGTAGCAAAATCCGTCCAAGAAGGTGGCAGTTTAGCGATAATACCGCCGGCCACGAACTTGTCAGGCAAGACACATGGGAATTGTTCGAGTTCTTTAGCCAGTGCCTGTATTTCATGAGCCTGTTCAACTACAGGACGGTTTTCCACCATCTTATAGTCAAACAGCTGCTCCATGATGTACAGCTCGCTACCAGCATCAGAAACACCAAACTTCTCATCTAATGCATCCCATAACTCTTTTGCAGATGTGCACGTTAGATAAGAATCAACATACTTGTTGGCAAGAGCGCCAATCACGGCGCCTCGAAACAGGTTATCGGCAACGTCGAACATTCTCTCCTCTTCAGGAGTGAACTGTTCGGGTTTCCCCTGTGCGGCGTGATAGCAGTTCATTGCGGTCAACCACAGTATCATCTTACTACGCCATCTCTTGTAAAACGTCCCATCAAAAGGTTCACTTGGTTTTAACGCAGCAGCAAAACCACTAACAGAAAAATGCCTAATATCAGATTTTTGGATTGTTAGAAAGTTAGGCATTTTTAGTTTTAATTTAATCCAGAAAAGCAGTGCGATATATGTGATGACATGTATGTGCATGTGTGTATAACTACTCGCATAAGCAGTAAACAGCAATAAAACATGCACAAATACGAAGAATAGAGTGTACCCAGCGGAGGGACCGATGCTCAAGGCATCAGTGGCTCCATTCACACGAGTCATCTCGTGTGTTTGTTCGATGTAGCCGTACGAAGTCGGTGCAGGAAGGTGTACGCTGTGCAGTCCCTCGAACGGTCGCCGGGAAGAAGAACAGCAGTACGCGTCGAGCAGTCACGAAGACGCTCCCCAAAAATCTGATCGCCCGCACACCCGTGCAAGTGTATCTCTGCAGTCGGTGATTTCGGAGGCCTGCTCTCCCACTCTCTCTGTGCTCGCAGAAGATGGGACGGGAATGTGTTGTTTGCAATTCGCGTGAGATGATTCGCGTAGCTGGAAGAGCCCTCCCCTCTCCATTCTTATAGGCGGTCAGAAGGAGGGAGAAGAGCAACGGACAGAAACGGTCGCGCATTTAGAACTGGAAACTGACGTCCGTTACTAGCCACTGGAAACTGACGTCCGTTACTAGCCACTGGAAACTGACGACAGTAACGACAGTAACTGACGTCCGTTACTAGCCATAAGACAGGAAACGGACGGTCATCACTCCAGGCAAAATGCGCAACCGTTTGAAAGGAATATTCGGACACGAGCCACGGCCCGGCCGGCGGCGGCGGCGGCACGCGCGCGCGCGTGTGGCAGTCCTTCATCCTTTTCTCAACTTCTCAATAGATGCACCAATGGTCCACCTATTTAAGTTGATTGATTTGTCCTTTGAACTTCCAATATGGTACTAAATAATTAGTACACCATAGCATTAAAGTGGGCCATTAGCATTGACTATTATTGAATATTAATTTGGGCCAAGCCCACATTAATCCAACACCCAAGTCCCAAACCGAATTTAACGTGACAAAAGTGCAATAAAAACAGTATAATTTAAAAGTTACAACAAACATTATATAAAGATAGATAGATAGATCTCCACTCTTCAAGACGTAAAGATATAGTCATATAGTAGCTGGTTAGGACCAACTTTAACTTATCTACCTTGTCTTTTCTCCAAATGAAGTTATTATTACCCTTATATGGGTCTACTCAAATGTTAAAAACCCGTGAATTATTTTCGTATAAAAACATGGGAAAACTCTAATAATGGCAGACACTCGTCGGAAAAGGAACAGTTTTCCTTTATTCGGCTTATCACGCAACTCTTTTAGGGAAGTAATACACTGGGCCGGCTCTGAGCCTATGCAACAGAGGCGACGGCCAGATGCCCAAAAGTAATAAGGGCTCAATATTTAGTATCTATATCATAATATAATACACTAGTTTACACTTTACAAAATTCATCCAACCAAATAATCCACACACCCATAATCTTTACTAAATCTATCAAACAAATTGCACTCATACTTAACATAAAATCAAAATCAACAATTCAGATCGTTGAATAACATCACCTCTCTTGCTCACTCAAATCTAATGGACAATATTATTTGGATCATCCTTCATATTGGGGCGAAGGCGAAGACGCTACCCTTCGCTCTAGTAACGAGAATGTTGGGGCGAAGACGAAGACGCTACCCTTCGCTCCAGGTCTTCGTCACCTCGCCACCCTTCGCTTCAGGTCTTCGTCACCTCGCTTCACCAATGGAGGAAAGATGACCGGCGCGGCCCCCCTTCGACCTCCTCACTGCAAGACGAAGGACCAACGACGAAGTCTCTCCATCCCACGTCCTCACCCGACCTGGAGGCCCACGTGGGATTCGGCCCACTGTAACATGCCCCGCACGGAGAAGCGTGTTACGGGCCCGATTTGTAATAGCTTTTCTGTAATGACGGTCTGTAACCCTCCCTTATGGGAATATTCTAGGGATAGTCTAGGTGCCCAAGGGCATAAACGTCCTTACATCGAGACGTTGGACACTCGGGCACCTATAAATACCCCCGTACAGTGCCCTTGAGAGGCCAGATTAACAGAGCAATTGTGATCCCACGATAAACCTTGCTTGCACTCTTTCCACTTCCTCGTTGGATCAACTTGCTCGGGAGCGCAAGTTCCAACATTGGCGCCCACCGTTTGTGCTACGAACAAACCACCCGCGATGGCACCCAAAAGAGCTAGTTCGAAGGTAGCCCCATCCATCAACGAAGCAGCGAAGGCAGCACTGCTAGCTGAGAAAAAGGGCAAGGCCCCCACAGACAACACCCACCAAGAAGCTGGCGAAGACGAAGCACTCAGTAAGAGACAGCGCAACGATCAACACACACCCGAAGGCACCCTCCGCACCTGCAGCTCCGGAGGGCAACCACAAGCACCACCCCTAGGCTTCGCTCCACTAGAGGGCGAGGACGCAACAGAGGACGGCGAAGTCATCGGCGTCTCAGCAGAAGAACAACTACAACTATGGGCCTTGCGCCTCAAGAACCGCAACCTCTAGAAGCAGAAAGAAATCCTCGAAGCCAAGCGCCAATGTGTCTCCGCGCAAGCCAAGGTGCGTCAGATGATACGAGACAAGGAGCAGAGGGCCCGGGAACTGGAGCAAGAGATTGCGCTCATGCAGAGCGAAGGCCAACACGATCTGCAGCATGGCCTACCCCTCCAACAGCGCGCGCCAGCCAGAGACTTACTCATTCCCTAGCGCGGGCCCTTCATCCAGCACACCGCAGCTTTCCAAGGCATCAACTACCCTAATGAGCGAAGCCCCCTGGCGCCGCAACTCCAAGTGTCACCATGGCCCGCCAACTTCAGGGCAGGGACCTACCCCAAGTACAATGATAACACCGACCCAGCACAATACATCATGAGATATCAAGTCACCGTCGCATCATTCGGAGGGAACGACGCCACAATGTCCAAGTCCTTCATCATCGCCCTCGAGGGTCCGGCCTTGACCTGGTACACCAGGTTGCCCCCATTGTCCATTGACTCCTGGAGAAGTCTCCAAGACAAGTTTCTGCTCAATTTCCAAGGGTACCGCCCAGACACCGATGCCTTGGCCGAATTGTCGCTCTGCAAACAACAAGAGAAGGAAACCCTGCGGGAATACTACCGCAAGTTCCTGACTCTCAAGTCACAACTGCCTTCGGTCGACGACCAAATTTCCATACACTACGCCATCAGTGGCCTTCGAGTTAGCGTCCTATACAGTCACTGCATCAGGAACCCACCCAAAAATCTCCAAGAGCTCTATCAGCTGTTCGAGAAATACGCCAGATCCGAAGAGCTCCATCAGCATAAGGTCGAGTCTCAGAGGAAGCCCAAGGACCCTCTGTAGTCCAGCTGCACCTGGGAAAGGCCGTCGCAGTTAGACTCCGGAAGGGACAGCCGCAGTCAACAGCAGGTGCACAATATAGCCAACCAGCACCCCGCCGGCGAGGCCCCTCATCGTCAAGAATATTCCCCCAGGGCCGAGGTAATGGCACGCGAGGCCAGGGCAGGGGATGGGCACAGCCGCCGCGCAGGTTTTACTGCTTGTTTCACGACAAAGACTGCGCACACCCAACAAGGGATTGCCCAGAAACCAAGACCACCAAGGATAGGATGTCTCTGGCACAACTAGCTGACAATCAAAGAGTTGTCGCGCACACATATCACCACCACCAACCATACAACAACGCCCATATCCAGCACCCACCCAACCACGCATATCAACATCACCAGGAAGTACAAGTCCTTCCACCCCCGCCTCCACCTCCGCATCACCCAAACCCACACCACCAAAATCACCCACCAACGCCGAAGCAAGAAGACTTCGCCGATCAGCCATATCGCAGAGTCATCCACATGATCACCGGAGGGTCCAGCACAGACTTCGAGTTGAAGCGGTAGAAGAGGGATCACTACCGAAGTGTCAACCACGTCGCCCTCACCGGCCCAGTCGTGCAGACAAAGTGGTCACATGTGCCACTAACCTTCGACGCCAGAGATGTCAATCTGCGTAGCGCACCCCATGTCGACGCCATGGTAATCAACTACAGTGTGGTAGGCTGGGACCTGCACAAAGTCCTAGTCGACAACGGCAGCCAGGCAGACATCATCTTCCTGCACGCCTTCGACCGCATGGGCATCAGCCACAGCTTACTCAAGCCATCGGACAACCCCCTATATGGCTTCGGCAGCAAGGGCACTTTCCCTGTGGGCAAGATAGAGCTACCCCTGTCATTCGGTGTTGCACCCAATGCGCGAAGCGAACAGGTCACATTTGACATCATTGACATGGTCTACCCCTACAATGCCATAATGGGTCGGGGCTCCATCAACAAATTTGAGGCGGCCATTCACGGCTTGTATCTCTGCATGAAAATCCTGGGCCCGCAAGGTGTGATAACAGTTTACGGGAACCAGCAGACTGCGCGCAACATTGAGAGAGACCTCGTTCCAGGCCAGCGGAATGTACACTGCCTTACAACACAGCGCGAAGTCTCCGAGGCGACCCGTCCAACCACCGACGAAAAAGTCAAGGCACCGCTGCAGAGCAACGATGGTACGAAGACAGTTCCCCTCGACCCGGCAACGCCCAAGCAGACGGTTGTAATAAGCGAAGACCTGACTTCGCAGGACAAGGAGAAACTCATCTCCTGCCTCTCTAGAAATAAGGACGTCTTCGCCTGGTCTGCCCTCGACCTGGTCGAAGTCAGTCGAACCGTCATCGAGCACAGCCTGGGCATCGACCCTTCGATGCGCCCAAAGAAGCAGCGGTTGCGCAAAATGTCCGATGAAAAACAGAAGCCGCCAAAGCCGAAGTACATCGCCTGTTGGAGGCCAATTTCATCGAACCAATCGCCTATCCTACGTGGCTCGCCAACGTAGTCATGGTGCAAAAGAAAAGCGGCAAGTGGCGGATGTGCATCGATTTCACCAGCCTCAACAAGGCCTGCCCCAAAGACAGTTTCCCGCATCCATGGATCGACAAGATAGTCGATAGTGCAACCGGATGCGAAGTCATGTCACTTCTTGACTGCTTCTCCGGCTACCACCAGATATATATGAAGGAGAAAGACAAGGCCAGCACCAGTTTCATCACACCCTTCGGCACGTATTGCTTCATCAGAATGCCGGAGGGACTCAAGAATGCTGGCTCAACCTTCTCTCGCCTCACCACGACGGTGCTCGAGAGCCAAGTGGACAACAACATCTTCACGTATGTGGACGACATCGTCGTCGCAAGCAAAAATAAAGAAGACCACCTGGCTGACCTCGCAGAGACATTTGCAAACATGCGGGACACACGACTTCGCCTCAACCCTGAGAAGTGCGTCTTCGGTGTCCGCCAAAGGAAAATACTGGGCTACTTGGTGTCGCACCGTGGGATCAAAGCGAACCCGACCAAGATTCAAGCAATCATCGACATGACACCTCCGCAGTCAGCCAGGGACGTCCAACGTCTGACAGGCAGATTGGCCACCTCAATAGATTCATTTCCAAGTCCACAGAGCGAAGTCTACCTTTCCTCAAGACACTGCGCGGCGCAGAAGACTTCGCATGGGGACCAGAACAAGCGGTAGCCTTCACATCACTCAAGCAGCACCTGTCAGAGTTAGCAATTCTTACTAGTTTCGATCCCTCGCTGCCTCTGTTGCTCTACGTCGCAGCCTCGCCACATGCAGTCAGCGCAGCGTTGGTCCAAGAGCAGGTCAGAGAGGGCACAACCTGGCAGTGTCCAGTTTACTACGTCTCCGAAGTCCTCACGACTTCCAAATGCAACATGATGGAGTTAGAAAAAAATTCCTACGCAGTCGTCATGGCATCGCGCAAGTTGCGCCACTATTTCGAAGCGTTCAAGGTGCGGGTCACCTCGGACAGGGGACTAGGCGAACTATTCAGAAATCCAGAGGCGTCCGTCCGCATCGCCAAATGGGCAGCCGAACTCTCCGGGTACCATATCACCTTCGAGCCTAGGACAACAATCAAGTCGCAAGTCCTGGCAGACTTCATCGACGATTGGACAGGGCCGACACGGCAGCAAGAACAGCCCTCAGAGAAGGTGTGGACCATCCACTGCGACGGCGCATGGTGCCATGCGGGGGTAGGTGCGGCAGCAATCATCATGTCACCCACAGGCGTCAAGCACAAATACGCAGCACGCCTTAGCTTTGCTCTGGAGTCCGACAGATGCACCAACAACATAGCAGAGTATGAAGCCATCATCCTGGGCCTTCGCAAGCTGAAAGCACTTGGCATCACTACCTGCATAGTCAAGACAGACTCCAAAGTCGTCGCCGGCCAGGTAGAAAAAGAATATTCAGCGAAGGACCCCGTACTCATGCAGTATCTCACGGCTGTTCGCAGTCTTGAGAGACAATTCAAGGGCTTCACCTTACAACATGTGGACCGCGCCAGAAACGAGGAAGCCGACACGTTGGCCAGAGGCGAGACCTTGCCCTCCGATGTGTTCTACCACCACTACAAGAAACTAATAAATGTTAGTGGGTTAATTTAAGAACGTGGGTACCCACGTTCTTAATTGAGTTATTTTCGTGTGTTAATTTAAGAACGTGGGTACCCACGTTCTTATATTAAATTCGTGGGCCCGTGGTAAAACCGTCGAACTTATCGTATTAAGAACGTAAGTACTCACGTTCTTAACTTAAATTCGTGGGCCATGTGGACACCGTCGAACTTAACCTAAAAACCTAAATCTCTCTCACCCCACGCATCTGTCTTCTTTTCCCTGTCTACCGCGCGCGCGCCCGCCGCTACCTGCCTCGCCGCCAGCCCGCCGCTACCTGCTCGCCGCCAGCGCCCGCCCCGCCACCCCACCGCGCAGTCTCGCAGCGCAAAACATCTCACCAACTAGCCATCTATTTATAGGCGTTGCCATGGCCCTCCTCCAACATCAACCAGCGACTCACACACCCGCACGTCGCTTCTGTAGGGCCCTAACCAACCGCGCAGGGAGAAAACCACAACACAGCACATGCAGCGCTTTGCCTCCTCCTGGAGGCTCCTCCAGGCTGTGCTCGCCCTCGCCCGGGCCAACTCCAGCCTCTTCGTGGCCGCCGTCGCCGCGCCAGCGCCAGCGAATGGCGCCTTCCCCAAGATGCCGGCCTTCGACTACACGTTGTCGTCGTACGACGGGCCGCGCGCCGAGGAGATCTTCCGGAAGCGCGCTTAGTTCCTCAGCCCATCCCTCTTTCATTTCTACGATCGCCCAGTACGTGTGCCGCTCCCCCATCGCCACTCCAGTCTTCAGTTCTGTGGGAAGGACTATACTGCTACAACCAAAAAGAAAAACAAAAAAACTGTAAATTACCTTCGGATTTCAATATTTTTTGGTAAAAACTGCACTGATTGTCGCCACTACCTGCCCGCCGCTACCTGCCCGCCACCCCGCCGCCCCACCGCGCGCTTGAGCAGGGTGGTACCGCGCGGTGCTCGCCATCAAGTGCCGCTGCGGTGAGCACCTTGACCCGCAGCTGAGGAACCCCTTTCTTGGCGTGCCCAAGTCCTTCCTCGGCGTCAAGCCAGAGTTTTGGGACGGGATGCGGTCCCGCCTCGCCACCCTCCGACCCGATGGGCCCATTTCACGTTGTTTCCTAGCCGACCTCCCTACCGTGCTTGTAGTGGACGACTCGGTGTTCGTCCATGGGAGGCTCCTCGAGGCCAACATCGAGTATGGCCTAGAACGGATCAATGCGGAGGTCAACGAGTGGATCCGCGACGAGGGTGGCGATAATGCCAGGGCGCCCGAGTATGTGTGAGGGTGGGACGGAGTGGTTTGGCTGAGGAGGTTCTCCGATGGCTTCGATTGTGACTGCAAGAGGCTAGAGGGGGTGCTTGGGATGATCCCTGGGGCCAAGAGAATGGTGATGGGGCACACAATTCAGACAATGGGGATCAATGCAGTGTGTAGCGCACAATTCAGACAGTGTTGAGGCCGTGGTCTTCTCGTAGTGACCATGGCAACACTTACTGACAAGTTGATGAAGTTGAGGGAATTTATGGCAAGATAGAGAGTTGTTGAGGTAGTTCTGAAATGGAGGTAATGGTCATTATCTCCCCATTCTCCATATTTATTGTTCAACATCACACTACCAATGCTGATTGATGTGTAGAAGTTGAGATGTGCAAATTTCTGCAGTTGTTTTAGTTGAAACATACTGCATAACCTTGCCAGACATGATCACATATGAAATTCTGCTAATCCAGCCTAAAATATGTTTCCTGAAATATGATTGCTTTTCCAGTGCGCCTGCAACGTGTGTGAGGGTGATAGGCTGTTAAGCATTTTTTGTGCTAATAGATAGTACTATAGTAACTATGTGCAATTGTAGTTTTCTGTATTGGTTAAATTTATTAGACGTACGTTGCTGGTTCTCGCTTGTCAAAGTAAAGTTTCCTGGGGCTTATGAAATGTGATGATTAGATCAAATTCTGTATCAGTAGAGTCCTTGTGTATTTCCCTTTACGCAAACTGCTTTGTACTAGTACTGAACTACTTCATATTCTTTGCAGGTATGTCCTAGTGTATTTCTCGATTCTCTTCATAAGATTTCGCGCTGGGATTGTCACTAGAGAAATGTTAGCGCTTCCGAAGCCACAGTTCATGCTAATTGGTTTACTGGAAGCGCTAGGTGCTGCTTCAGGCATGGCTGCTGGTGGTAATCAATGATGTTCCTGTTTCGCCATTAGAAACTCATTGTTTAAGTTTGTGATTTGTAGCAGGTTCAGTAGTTGTAACCATGGTTTAATATCAATTATACATAATCTTAATATGTTTCTCGAGGTTGGTCCAACCACATTTGAAGCAAAGTTGCAGCCTCATCTTCTTTGGAGTCTTGATCAGGTCAGTGCTTAAGTGTCCCAAACCTGCTTGTTGTTTTCTTCATGACTCACTGGATTCTTTCTGCATATTTCGTAGCAACTAATATATGATTTTCTCAGGTGAAAGAGAACATCAAGACCCAGACACAACAACTTATAGATGCTCGATCAAAACCTAGGTATGTTACTCATATTTTAATTATGATGAAGTCTGTAAGTACATCGTACATGCATGCAGCATATACTATATACTGCCTCTGTCTGTATCTATAAGATTCTGCTTAATATTGATGGTGGTTTTCTGAAGGCTACATGCATTTGGTAGTTTCTATGACTGCTTGAAAGTATGTTCTTCTCTCTTTTCTTTTGAGAGGCACAACAGTTTTTTAAGTCGTTGTAATGAAATAATTCCTCAGCGTGCAGTCGCTCAGTGCATACTGTAAGTGAACTAGCCCTAAGTGGTTTGCATTCAGGACAAATACTGATATAACTTATGTTTTAGATATTTTGGTCACCTAAGCTTTTTTTGTATTTAAGTATCTTTTGATTTTACCAGCACACACTTTGTGACACTAATAGTACAATAATGTATAGATATGTTTTGACAGTCCAAGTTTTGTACTTGTTATTTTGCACAACTGTCTTGTATTTTCAGATTAACTGATTTGAAACTTTTATTCAGATTTGATGGTGCAGTTCCCGAGCCACGAAAGGGGATTAGAAGTGGGCATGTGCCTGGGAGCAAATGTGTTCCGTTTCCTCAGGTGAAAACTCTCTACTTTTCCATACTTCTATCAGTTCTTTTTTGCATTTGGATGTTTCTTCCCATGTTTGCGGTGGATGGTAATGGATACTTATCTGATAAAGTTCATAGTTGGATGTCAAATTTCAACATATGATACTATGCACTTTTAGTACCATATTTTTTCATCCATCCTTCCATTTTGATGTGGTAAAAAATCTAAATATTGTGTAGTAGATACTGTCTTACCCTGTATGTCTGAGTTTTTTTGGATACATCAGTTGTCAATCCAAGTTGTACATGAGTTAATGGTATGCTAGGTTTTGGTTGATGGGATGATAGAAGAATGTTGCCGTACTAAGAGATCTTGTTGTTGGTAAATGCACTTGTAATGAGGGCAATTCTTCCTTATACTGCGATACTTCATGTACCATGATAGGATGGAGAATTGGATGTTCTATCTAGAAGTTTATATGTCACCATCTGATTTTGTCCATGTTTTTTTACCGTAAATACAGCAGGGAGGCCCCCAAGAATTTTTGTCCATACTGAGTATTGCCACAGATGGTTTTGTATCTCTAGAAGTATTATTTATTATTGCTTATTTGTACTTGCCTTTCTTCAGGTTCTTGACAGCTCACAAAAGCTATTGCCTCCAGATGAGCTCCGTAAACGGTTTGAGCAAGAAGGTAATATCATAATATTTCATCTATATTGGTTACAACTTACAAGTATCTTGTTAGTGCTCGATTGTAGCATCCATTAGCCAGGTTTTATCATGTTTTGTTGGAAGCTTCCTCCCAGTTCAGGAAGTGTTTTCTTTACGCACTTTCAATTGTAATATTATTTTTTTGACACAACACTAATCTGGTCACCAAAATACCTATAGATCTTCTCATACCTAGGTTAAATTTAGCATTCTCATGAAATAGTGTACAAGCAGTTATTCATGATAAGAAATCTTTTGCTCAAATGTAGCTAATTAGCACTTCATACATTCTGGATAGAATCAATTATACCGTTTCGTCATCTGACTTGTTTGAGGAACTTTGGTCTTCCTTTACAGACATAGAAGGTGCTCTCAAAGACATTGAAGGACCTCTCAGAGATATTGAGGGAACTCTGATCGCTACTGAAGGAGCTCTCATGGCCATTGAATGACCTCTCTTTTCATGGAAAAATAGGTAAATTTATTCATGCTACGACGGCGACTTTGAGACACGTGAAGGTGAGAGCACCTAGAGGGGGGTGAATAGGTGATCCTGTAAAAACTTAAACTCAAAGCCACAAACTTGATTAAGTGTTAGCGCAATGAAGCCAAGTGGCTAGAGATGAGTTCTTGCAAAACACAATAACCACAAAGAGATCAACACAGAGAGGCACAGTGGTTTATCCCGTGGTTCGGCCAAGTCCAACACTTGCCTACTCCACGTTGTGGCGTCCCAACGGACGAGGGTTGCACTCAACCCCTTTCAAGAGGTTCAAAGACCCACTTGAATACCACGGTGTTTTGCTTTCGTTTCACTATATCCCGCTTGCGAGGAATCTCCGCAACTTGGAGCCTCTCGCCCTTACAATTTGATTATCACAAAGAATCACGGAAGTAAGGATGGGATGAGCAACACACACAAGACACAAAATCAGAGCAACAATATGCACACAAGTCACAACACGAGCTCTCAACACAACTCGAAGAGTTCTCTACTCAAATGGAGCTCTAGTTGCTATCACAAAGAATCGAATGTGCGGAAATGAAGTCTTGGTGCTTAGGAATGCTCAAGGGATGCTTGGTATACTTATCCATGTGCCTAGGGGTCCCTTTTATAGCCCCAAGGCAGCTAGGAGCCGTTGAGAGCAATCCAGGAAGGCAATTCTTGCCTTCTGTGGACTGGCGCACCGGACAGTCCGGTGCACCACCGGACACTGTCCGGTGCGGATTTCTTTCCTATTCTGGCGCAGCCGACCGTTGGAGACTTGGAGCCGTTGGCGCACCGGACACTGTCCGGTGCACACCGGACAATCCGGTGCCCCCATCCAACCGTTGGCTCGGCCACGCGTCACGCATGGATTGCGCGGCCGACCGTTGGCGCGCCCGACCGTTGGCTCACCGGACAGTCCGGTGACTCACCGGACAGTCCGGTGAATTATAGTCGTACGCTGTTGACTTGGTTCCCGAGAGCGGCGACTTCGCCGCAGTCGACTCACCGGACACTGTCCGGTGCACCACTGGATAGTCCGGTGATTTATAGCCGTACGCCGCCGTCGAGACCCGAGAGCAGCCAGTTGATCAGACGCCAGCCTGGCGCACCGGACACTGTCCGGTGCACCCAGACTGAGCAGAGTCTTGGCTGCTCGAGCCAAGTCTTTTCCAATTGAATTTTCTCTGATTCTAGAACTTAGACAAATATGTTAGTACACAAAAATCAATGTACTAAGTCTAGAATCATACCTTTGTGTTGACTTTGCACTCCTTCCACCATTTGGCATAGTTTCACATTAAACCATTTGTGTTGGCACTTGATCACCAAAATACTTAGAAATGGCCCAAGGGCACATTTCCCTTTCAATCTCCCCCTTTTGGTGATTTATGCCAACACAACAAAAAGCAACTCAAGGAAGTGCACCAGCAATGCAAATGAGAGCACAAATTTGTTTTGATTCAAATTTGGCATATTTGGATCATTCTTTGCCACCACTTGGTTTATTTTTGAAAATCAAACTCAATTTCCTATATCTAAGTCAAACTCACTTGTTGAGACATAAAGAGAGGTATTCCAATAGAAATTGATCAAAGATTCAAAAACTCCCCCTTTTTCCCATAATCAAGCATTCTCCCCACAAGAGACAGACTTTTAGCACTTAGAGACAATAAGAGTATTTTGACAAAACAAAACTCTATTCTACTATTTTCAACATTCTCAAGTGGTAGCTGATCCATTTCTTGCTTTGGCCTTATTTTCTCCCCCTTTGGCATCAAGCACCAAAACGGGATCAATCTTGGCCCTTAAACCCCATTGCCTCACCAAAATCTTCAAATAAGAGTACAAAGGCAATAAGAATATGGAGATGAACTTGGAGTGAGTTACCCTATCATCGGAGTGCAGTGGAAGTCTTACATGGTCCAAGTTCACCTTTTCCCTTTCAATCCACCTTTGAGACTAAATCAAGCAAGCTCAAACATATGGTTAGTCTCAAAGGGTCAAGTTGTAGCACATCTCCCCCTAAATATGTGCATCACTCACACATGGACTTTTGAGGTCCGGGGAGAGTTTGTACAACTTGAGCACCATAAATAAACAAAATGCATAAGGGAACATGATCAAAGCATAATACACATGTATGCTACACATCAATCCAAGTTCCGCGAATCTAAGACATTTAGCTCACTACGCAGCCTGCAAAAGGTCTTTTCATCTAAAGGCTTGGTAAAGATATCGGCTAGCTGGTTCTCGGTGCTAATTCGATATCTCCCTTTTGCTGGTGGTCTCTCAAAAAGTGATGTCGGATGTCAATGTGCTTTGTGCGGCTGTGCTCAACAGGATTGTCCGCCATACGGATAGCACTCTCATTGTCACATAGGAGTGGGACTTTGCTCAGATTGTAGCCAAAGTCCCGGAGGGTTTGCCTCATCCAAAGTAGTTGCACGCAACACTGTCCTGCTGCAACGTACTCGGCCTCAGCGGTGGATAGGGCAACGGAGGTTCGTTTCTTAGAACTCCACGACACCAGGGACCTTCCTAGAAATTGGCACGTCCCTGATGTACTCTTCCTATCGACCTTACATCCAGCACAATCGGAGTCTGAGTATCCAATTAAGTCAAAGGTAGACCCCTTTGGATACCAGATCCCGAAGCAAGGCGTAGCGACTAAATATCTAAGAATTCGCTTCACAGCCACTAAGTGACACTCCCTTGGATCGGATTGAAATCTAGCACACATGCATACACTAAGCATAATATCCGGTCTACTAGCACATAAATAAAGCAAGGAACCTATCATGGATCGGTATGCTTTTTGATCAACGGACTTACCTCCTTTGTTGAGGTCGACGTGTCCGTCAGTTCCCATTGAAGTCTTTGCGGGCTTGGCGTCCTTCATCCCAAATCGCTTGAGCAAGTCTTGCGTATACTTTGTTTGGGAAATGAAAGTGCCATCCTCGAGTTGCTTCACTTGGAACCCAAGGAAGTAGTTCAAATCGCCCATCATCGACATCTCAAACTTTTGAGTCATCACCCTGCTAAACTCTTCACAAGACTGTTGGTTAGTAGAACCAAATATTATGTCATCGACATAAATTTGGCACACAAATAAGTCACCATCACATGTATTAGTGAAAAGAGTTGGATCGACGTTCCCAACCTTGAAAGCATTAGCAATTAAAAAGTCTCTAAGGCATTCATACCATGCTCTTGGGGCTTGCTTAAGTCCATAGAGCGCCTTAGAGAGCTTACACACGTGGTCGAGGTACCGTTCATCCTCAAAGCCAGGGGGTTGCTCCACGTACACCTCCTCCTTGATTGGCCCGTTGAGGAAAGCGCTCTTCACGTCCATTTGGAACAACCTGAAAGAATGGTGAGCGGCATAGGCTAACAAAATACGAATCGACTCTAGCCTAGCCACAGGAGCGAAAGTCTCCTCAAAGTCCAAACCTGCGACTTGGGCATAACCTTTTGCCACAAGTCGAGCCTTGTTCCTTGTTACCACCCCGTGCTCGTCCTGTTTGTTGCGGAACACCCACTTGGTTCCCACAACATTTTGCTTGGGACGCGGCACCTGTGTCCAAACTTCATTACGCTTGAAGTTGTTGAGCTCTTCCTGCATGGCCAACACCCAGTCCGAATCTAGCATGGCCTCTTCTACCCTGAAAGGCTCAATAGAAGAGACGAAAGAGTAATGCTCACAAAAATTAGCTAATCTAGAGAGAGTGGTTACTCCCTTGCTAATGTCACCCAAAATCTGGTCGACGGGATGGTTCCTTTGAATCATCGCTCGAACTTGAGTTGGAGGGGCATGTGGTGCTTCTTCCTCTTCAACTTGGACATCCTGTGCTCCCCCTTGATCACACGCCTCTTCTTGAGGGACCTGTTCATCATCTTGAGTTGGGGGGTGCACCATCGTTGAGGAAGAAGGTTGATCTTGCTCCTTGAGTTCCTGCGGTCGCACGTCTCCAATCGCCATGGTACGAATCGCGTCTGTTGGAACATCATCCTCATCTACATCATCAAGCTCAACTTGCTCTCTTGGAGAGCCATTAGTCTCATCAAATACAACGTCGCTAGAAACTTCAACCAAACCCGATGATTTGTTGAAGACTCTATACGCCTTTGTATTTGAGTCATAACCTAACAAAAACCCTTCTACAGCTTTGGGGGCAAATTTTGAATTTCTACCTTTCTTCACCAGAATGTAGCATTTACTCCCAAAAACTCGAAAATACGAAACGTTGGGTTTGTTACCGGTTAGAAGCTCGTATGATGTCTTCTTGAGGAGGCGATGGAGATAGACTTGGTTTATGGCGTGGCAAGCCGTGTTCACAGCTTCCGACCAAAACCGCTCGGGTGTCTTGAATTCTCCAAGCATCGTCCTCGCCATGTCTATGAGCGCCCAGTTCTTCCTCTCTACCACACCATTTTGTTGGTGTGTAAGGAGCGGAGAACTCGTGCTTGATTCCTTCCTCCTCAAGGTACTCCTCCACTTGAAGGTTCTTGAACTCGGACCCGTTGTCGCTCCTTATCTTCTTCACCTTGAGCTCAAACTCATTTTGAGCTCTCCTTAGGAAGCGCTTGAGGGTCCCTTGGGTTCCAGATTTATCTTGCAAAAAGAATACCCAAGTGAAATGGGAAAAATCATCAACAATTACTAAACCATACTTACTTCCCCCGATGCTGAGGTAGGCGACGGGTCCGAAGAGGTCCATATGCAGCAGCTCCAGGGGTCTTGATGTAGTCATCACGTTCTTGATGTGATGAGCACTTCCCACTTGTTTACCTGCTTAACAAGCTGCACAAGGTCTATCTTTTTCGAAATGCACATTTGTTAGACCTAATACATGTTCTCCCTTTAGAAGTTTGTGAAGGTTCTTCATCCCCACATGTGCTAGACGGCGATGCCACAACTAGCCCATGCTAGTCTTAGCAATTAAGCATGCATCTAGACCGGCCTCCTCCTTTGCAAAATCAACTAAATAGAGTTTACCGTCTAGTACACCCTTAAAAGCTAATGAACCATCACTCCTTCTAAAGACAGACACATCTACATTTGTGAATAAGCAATTATATCCCATATTACATAATTGACTAACTGACAAAAGATTATAACCTAGCGACTCTACTAAAAATACATTGGAGATAGAGTGCTCATTTGAGATGGCAATCTTGCCTAAGCCTTTAACCTTGCCTTGATTCCCGTCACCGAATATGATTGAATCTTGGGAATCTTTATTGTTGACGTAGGAGGTGAACATCTTCTTCTCCCCCGTCATGTGGTTTGTGCATCCGCTGTCGATAATCCAGCTTGATCCCCCGGATGCGTAAACCTGCAAGACAAATTAGGCTTGGGTCTTAGGTACCCAACTCTTGTTGGGTCCTACAAGGTTAGTGACAATAGTCTTAGTAACCCAAATGCAAGTTTTATCTCCCTTACATTTGGCTCCCACCTTTTTAGCAATCAACTTTTTATTTTTACATGAAAGAATAAACTTAGCATTGCAAGCATGAAAAACAGTGGTAGATCCATTATATACTTTTCTAGGAGCATGAGACATAACATTCTTCCTAGATCTACCATAAAAGTTTGAACTATAAGAAATCATGGCATGAGAGTCGAACGCATTACAACTCCTATCATAATGAACATTTGAATCTTTCATAGCCATATTTCTACCATGCATATAAGAACTAGAAGCAGTCATAAGAGAATCATAAGAATAATTCCTACAAACATTTATAGAGAATTTCCTATCGCTATACATGAAAGCATGGTTCCTTTTAGCACTATTAGTCATTGGAGCCTTCCCTTTCTCCTTGGCAGAGATGGGAGCCTTATGACTTGTTAAGTTCTTGGCTTCCTTCTTAAAGCCAAGCCCATCCTTAATTGAGGGGTGTCTACCAATAGTGTAGGCATTCCTTGCAAATTTTAATTTATCAAATTCATTTTTACTAGTCTTAAGTTGAGCATTAAGACTAGCCACTTCATCACTTAGTTTTGAAATGGAAACTAGGTGTTCACTACAAGCATCAACATTAAAATCTTTACACCTATTGCAAATCACAACATGTTCTACACAAGAGGTTGATTTATTAGCTATTTCTAACTTAGCACTCAAGTCATCATTAATACTTTTCAAGCTAGAGATAGATTCATGGCATGTAGACAATTCACATGAAAGCACTTCATTTCTTTTAACTTCTAGAGGAAGAGAATTTTGCGCACTAACAAATTTATCATGCTCTTCATATAAAAGGTCATCTTGCTTTTCTAACAATCTATTCTTCTCATTCAAAGCATCAATTAGTTCATTGATTTTATCAATTTTGGTTCTATCTAAACCTTTGAATAAACATGCATAGTCTATTTCATCATCACTAGATTCATCATCACTTGAAGAAGCGTAAGTACTAGTATTACGAGTGCTTACCTTCTTTTCCCTTGCCATGAGGCAGGTGTGATGCTCGTTGGGGAAGAGGGATGATTTGTTGAAGGCGGTGGCGACGAGTCCTTCGTCGTCGGAGTCGGACGAGGAACAATCCGAGTCCCACTCTTTCCCAAGGTGTGCCTCGCCTTTAGCCTTCTTGTAAGTCTTTTTCTTTTCCCTCTTCTTTTCTTGATCCTGGTCACTATCATTATCGGGACAATTAGCAATAAAGTGACCAACCTTACCGCACTTGAAGCAGGAGCGCTTTCCCTTCGTCTTGTTCTTTTTGGGATGCTCCTTGCGTCCCTTTAGCGCCTTCTTGAAGCGCTTGATGATGAGGGCCACTTCTTCCTCATTGAGCCCCGCCGCCTCAACTTGTGCCACCTTGCTAGGTAGCGCCTCCTTGCTATTTGTTGCCTTGAGAGCAATGGCTTGAGGCTCATGAATTGGACCATTCAACACCTCATCGACGTATCTTGCCTCCTTGATCATCATCCGCCCGCTTACGAACGTTCCAAGTATTTCTTCGGGCGACATCTTGGTGTACCTAGGATTTTCACGAATATTGTTTACAAGATGTGGATTAAGGACAGTGAAAGACCTTAGCATTAGGCGGACGACGTCGTGGTCCGTCCATCATGTGCTTCCATAGCTCCTTATTTTGTTGACGAGGGTCTTGAGCCTGTTGTATGTTTGGGTTGGCTCCTCTCCCCTGATCATTGCGAATCTCCCAAGTTCGCCCTCCACCAACTCCATCTTGGTGAGCATGGTGACGTCATTTCCCTCATGAGAGATCCTGAGGGTCTCCCAAATCTGCTTGGCGCTATCCAAGCCGCTCACCTTATGGTATTCATCCCTGCACAATGACGCTAAAAGAACAGTAGTAGCTTGTGCATTTTTATGAATTTGTTTATTGATGATGAAAGTGCATTCATCCCTTTTGTGAGTTTTGGTGATTTGGATAATAACACATTTAAAGGTCTAACGAGTTTGCTAAGTGTTGAACAGGAAATTCAGTATGATGAACATACTTGAATAGTGTATAATGATCAGTGAACAAAGGTTCAACACAAGGTTAAATAACCAATGAGACAATGCAAATGGATATAATATGATCTCTATATTGGTTTGAATATATGGACAAGACCTGAGAAATCACTACATACATATGATCAGAATAGAGGATGAAGTGATTAAGAGGATTGGTCAAGCCAAAGTGAATAAGATATGAGGAATCGTGAATTGGCTTGACCATATTACTATCAGTCCATATATGCTTCTATGAGAATCAAACTAGAGCTTGATTAATCTTAACAGTTATATCTAGAAGACATTCAAGCAAGGTTCACAATATTGAAGAAATGATTCTCTCAATGGATGTTCAATATGATGTGACTCAAGAATGGCTTGATAGGGTGAAAATAGCAAGGAAAGGGCTTCGAGGAACTAAGCGAAGGTGAAGGCCAAGCGACGGCTTATGGATCGAGGTACCATGGCTAAGGTGAAGAAGAGAGTACTTGCATTAAGTCGATGAACTAATCAGCTATGAAGAGTTACAACATGTTGATGCATCAGTAAGGTGACTTGAAGCCATGATTTGAACTCATATAAGGTGATATGGTACAAGTCACAGGGTTTGATTTGAGTTTGCTTCAAAAGGTGAGACAAAGATGTTTGTGATCCTTATGAAGCAATGCCATGGAGAAATCATACATGAGACACCAATGACTCAAGGAGTTTTCTTAATTAATTTTATTTAACTCGAGTATAGGAATCGTCGTACTATAAAGGGGCACCCAAAAAGAAGGTTGGTGTATGCCAAAGCTCAAGCCTCTATATTCAAAAGCTATTTTTTGAAAAGCAAAAATCTCTTTAAAATTCTTTGGTTGACCTTGGTTAGGTTTGAGAAACCTAGAGTGTTCTTGTTGAAAAGCAGCTGAACTTCTTTAACTGCAGCTGAGCTGAGCTTCTTCAGCTGCAGCTGAGCTTTTCAGCTGAGCTGAACTTCAACTGAGTTGAGCTTTCTCAACTTCAGCTGAACTCAACTTCAGCTGAGTTGAGCTTCTTCAGCTGCAGCTGAGCTGAACTTCAGCTGAGTTGAGCTTCTTCAGCTGCAGCTGAGCTTTTCAGCTGAGCTGAACTTCAGCTGTGTTGAACTTTCTCAACTCCAGCTGAACTTCAACTTCAACTGGGGTCCAGGCAGGTTCAACCGTGGTCCAGGGCAAGTTCAACCGGGGTCCAGAGAGGTTCAACCGGTGTCCAGGGAAAGTTCAGCCGGGGTATTTTCCCCGGACCTCACTGGTCAAAACCGGTTGAACCGGTCCTAGGGGAGGTTCAACCGGTGTCAGGGTCACCTGACCGGTCTGACCTCCTGACTGGCAGACTGACTGCCAGGTTGCCTCGACTTCATCTTTTGGTGCAGATGTTGATCCTAGGGCAATAGACCTTGCCATGAGAATCGCCGAAAGGATGTTCCTCAAAATGAAGGAAGATGAGACGAAGAACATTATTGAAGAAGAAGAAAATGATCGTTGGAGACCAAACGACGAATCCACATCTTCACAAGGTTCGTCTTTCAAATCCACTTCTCATATGTGCTTTGTTGCTAATGAGAGTGACAGTGAAAGCGAAAGTGAGGATGAGGAGGAGCATGAAAGTGATAGTGAAGATGAGGATGATCTTCAAAAATTCTTCGCTCAACTAAGTAAGAAGAACCGGATGAGCTTGCTCAAACTCATGAAAAGAGCGGAAGAACAAAAGGAAATGCTTCATAAGCAAGAAGATATCCTCATCGAAAAAATCAAAGACTTGGAGAAGTTGACCAAAGAGCATGAGAAGCTAAAGTGCTCTCATGATGATTTGGTCCAAAGGTATGAAGACATTTCAATTGAGCAAATTAAAGCTATTAATCATTCATCATATATTGCTCAATTAGAAAATAAAAATGCTATGCTCAAGAACACGGTAGAAAAGCTAAACATTGAAAATCTAGCTTTGCAAGAAAAACATGATATGCTTGTATGCTCTCATAATAAATTTATGGATTCACATATCATGTTAGAAATGGCTCATGAGGTTGTGTTAACTAATTTGAAATCATACCAACCTCACATGTGCACATGTGTTGAAATTGAAACTATATTACCATGTGCTAACAATTGTTGTTATCAAGCAAGCCAATCTTCCATTGAGCTAGAAATTTCAGGAATTAGTGATATTTCTATCACACAAGAAAATAAAGAGCTCAAGGAAGAAGTTGGAAGGCTAAGAAGGAGCTTAACTCTTTTGAAGGGAAAGTGTCATGCTCAACCTTCTCACGATAACCGTGATAACATGGTGAAGAAGCTTGAGAAGGGGACAACCGTAGCATGCACAAACCCGCTTCAAAATAATGCTAAGTTCCCTAAGAAAGGCATGAGCAAACATCAAGAGAAGAAAGCCAAAGCTCATGACAAGTGCCTCAACCATGCCTCCACATGCTCCACACAAGGTAACAAACAAGCCACTCTTCCAAATAAGAGAAGATGCACTAGAAAGTGTTATCAATGTCATGAGAAGGGACATGAGATTAAGTCATGTCCTTACATAAAAGATAGTGGTTTAACTTTGGAAAGAAAGAGGCTCACTAACCATGTAGCAAACAAGAAGCAAGGCAAGAAGGAGTCTTGCAAAATTAAAAATCATATTTGCTACACTTGCCGAAGAAAGGGACACCTTTGCAAGGATTGTCCCATGAGTAAGTATCCTAAGTCTACCATGTCAATTCATTCATATTCGCTTAGGAGACCCAAAAATGACACTTGTGCTAGAAAGGTAAGTAGTTCACCTAAAACTAGCACAAAGGCCATTTGGGTGCCTAAGTATTTATTAGCTAACCTTGGTGGACCCATCCAAAAATGGGTACCAAAATGTACTTAATAAGTTTTGCAGGTACCCAGAGATGATATGAAGCTTTGGGGTGCTTGAGCGGTTTAACTCAATTCTTATCTCAAGCTATCAATCTTACATTGTCTATCCTTTAAGATTGACCCAAAGATGAATTGAGTTGTTATATCACTAACTTCATATTCATCTCTAGCAAGAACTTGTGTTATAGGGAATAAGGATTAACCTTTGTGGGAATCAAGCAAAAGGCCTACAACCAAGTGATATCCAAAGGATGGTAACAATTAACTCTTAAGTGCACATTGCTTTTAATTGGTATATTCCTTTGTGTCTTTTGTAGCCACATAGGAAAAATGAAGCACTTGAGAATGAACTTAAAAGATTTTACCTTGCTTTGGAAAGGATCTAATTATATGGTAGATTGCAAGTTCATATTTTTATATTGTGACAATCTACATGCTTTAAATTGATTGTATGTATCTTGTGGCATATTTCAAGTTAATCATCATATTATTGCCATGACCTAGACATAAAGAGTATTATCCCATGTTCTTAAATGAATAGAGTGCTAAGTAAGAAATTCAAATTCTTAAAGCACTTACCAAAAGGGAATTCTCTATATGACTAGAGTTGTGAGACTAATGCTTCTATCCAAGTGTTTATGTAGTCTCACAACATGAGAATGTGTTTCCCAAATGGAGTGTGCCATTCAACATTCAAAGAAGATCGAACCAATACTATGTGAAGTATTCATTCTTGTTTAAATTGGTTTTGAGTCTTCTACATTAATCACTCACCATGCTATGAATTAAACTTGCCATGTAAACTTAATTAAATAATCATGCTTTTTTCACCTTGTTTAATTTTGGTGTTATGCATGATGCTTGTAAGGGCAATTTAGTTCATATCATGAGGTTTCCTTATTTTAGTAACCTTCTTGTCATTCATATACTAGAGGTTTCTAAATAGGATATTATTGTTTGTGTTTCTAATGCAATCTCTTTTAAGCCATTTCATGGAAATTGATAAGTAGAGATTGTGCTCTTTCATTTGGTAAAATCACAAGCATTAAAGGTTAATCTTCACCTAAAAGAAAGATTAGAAATGCTCAAGGCAAAGGTATGGAACTAGTTGTTTCATTTGGTATGTGACCAATAATAGTTCCTTTCAAGTGGCATTCTTTCAATTTGTAATAATCTATTCTATGTAAAGAAATGTCAATATGAAGGTTAAATTTCTTTTGGCTTAAATTTGTAAATTGGTGCACATTGTTAACTCACTCCTCCATGTGCATTAACTTAAAAGGAATTTAATTTATGCCTTTATGTCTCATAAATGATGATTTACTTGCCATTCATATATAAATATCATCATTCATTAAATACTTCCTTGTACTACTAATACCTCTTTTCAAAGTGCTTTTCGACTAGTTCTAAAAGGAAAAGGGATAACAAGCTAAAGAAGGAAGTCTCCATAAATGAAGAAAGAAGATTACTTAGATGACACCATCTCATATAGTAAGACCTTTCAATTGATATAACAAATGGTATGCTCTACTTGGTGGTAAGTATTCTTAAAGATAAGTTAATTCATTACAAATTTGTCATGCCTTGACCCAATATATGTAATGCACTCCTCATAAGACTCTTAACTGAATTGAAAGTGCATGTGGCAAGTTATTCAAATACTTGATGCACATATCTAGTGGGAGAACATTATATATCTTGTGTCGTAGAGAATAAGTTTCACTTGAGTGAGATATACTGAGATAATCCAAAATGGTAAATTTGTATCTCATTCATATGGATTGTAATCTTTGTTTTCTAAATAGCTACTCTTGATGCAGTTTAAAATTCCCTTATCGTTAATTCTAAAAGTGCATAAGAATCCTTTTGTTGATATTCATCACATACATATGCACTAACATGGATATGATTTTTAAACTATAAAAGGTACAATTAGTGATCCATACTCTCTAAATTTTGGAAACCCATATTTTGATATCTTAGAAATCTACTTCATTCGGTATCCATATGCCTCACATTGAATTGGATCGCTAAGTTGTAAATTCCATGCATAAGTTGTCTTTATGATATGAATGCTTGTGTGACTAACCTTGATAAGCTAGGTGCACCCAAGGTTAAGCTAGGTTCATCATCAAGAAGGCAACACAATGATGTATCAAGAAAAGGAGAAAAGTCTCCTATTCTTAACTCTAGATTTTATCTGTGTGATTAAATATTGATTTGAATCCATGTAAGATGGTTGTCAAGTATATGTGGGTGCCTACACAAAGGGAAAGGCCACAATAAGGATTGTGTGGGTACTCAAGGATCTTACTACTAATCTCAAAGGACCCAATTCAAATTGGGTACCAAGATACGAAGCTTAAACTTGTTTTGCAGGATCACTCCTTCAATGGATCAAGTTGGGTGCTTGATAATGAATGTATAAATCATATTTGGAGATAGTAGCAAGGGTGGTAACAACTGAATCTCAAGTGCATATTATTTTCAAATCTTATCTCTTTTGTGACTTGTGTAGCCACTAAGGGAAAAGAAGCACTTGAGGATATACATCAGTTGTTGATTATGAAATAAATGTCCAATTGGAAGATGAATGAATATTATCATATGGTCAACAATCCAAAATTATGTGACATATTCTCTATCTAGTTAATTTGGATTTGTTTCTTCTATATTAGTCACTCACCATAATATGGATTAAGTCAGCCCTTAAGACTTCATTGAATAACCATGCATATTATCCATGTCATTCAAAATATATTGTGCATGAGGGCTCAAAGGAAATTTAGTCCATATTATGAGGCTTCTCTATTTTAGCAACTCGCTTGCCTTCCACATATAAAGGATTGCTAAATAAGAAACTAGTGCTTGTGCTACTAATGCCATCTCTTGTGTTGAGTTTATCCATAGAAAATCTATATTAAGAGATGGTGCTTATTATTAAATTGGATAAATCACAAGCTTAAGGGATACTATTTGTTGGGGGCCTTCGTCCTCCGAAGGTCCTCAAAAACATGATTTGACAATGTTTTCCAAGTGGATTATGTGAACAGGTATCTTCGGACTCAGAATTATGAACATGAAGTACGGTCAGGACGAAGCCTGAACCAGACGAAGGGGGATTAAAATGGAGGACGGGCTGATTACCAAGTTCCACGAAGGATGGTGCACAACCGAAGTTGTGCGCAGGGAAGCTTCGGCGCGATGGCAGAGAAAGGGAACCGACTTAAAGACGAAAAGACTACTTGGGCCTTGACAGATTTCCATAAGTCATTGGCAAATGTAATGGTCATGAATGTAATTTTACGTGGGCTGCGTCCCGCGTCTATAAATAGATGAACAGTACTCCCGTACTGTTCACGCTGACTTGGCATTTACTTTTGCGTCACGCTTGTACTTTTTACCTTCTCTCAGGACCGAAGGTACATTTGTAATTTGAAATCATTTCTATTTTTCCATGTTAATAAAATAGAAATGATTCTATGATGTTGTCTATATTATATCTCATGCTTTATATGAATCCTTCGTCATTACTTGATATATTTACGAAGGTACGTCTTTTGTGACCTTCGTCCGAAACTCATTATTTCCCGATGGGGCATAATGTTTCGAAGGACGAAGGACTTTAACACCACTTTTTATGTTGCCTTGTTCTTAATTCTTAGCATTTGAGAACAAGTCCCCAACATTGGCGCCCACCTCCGGTGAACTCACTTCCACTTCGAGTTTTTTGAACACCTTCGGAAGCTATAGACCTTCGCTATGGCGCCGAAGAAAGCTTCAGCGACTGGGGCTGCAGCATTGCAACCACTGGACCCCAACCAGGAGACCGTCTCTCTTCGGGAGGCCCGAAGCCAGAAGAGGAAGGCCGTCAGCCCGACGCTTCAGGAGGATGAACTCGACCAAGAGATCAGGGATATGGAGATGCTTCATCAACAGGTGCAGAGGAAAAAGGAAAAGATGGCCAGGCTAGCTGAGCTGCAAAGGCAGATAGACGAAGCTTCTGAAGAAGTTCGTCATCTTACCCACGATGAGCAGAACCGAAGGCCTCAACAAAAAGACCTTCATCAGGAGGGCTTCTTCAACGAAGATGACTGGTATGACAATTTCCATCATGGAAATTTTGTTTTCGATGATGCCTCTCCTCTGTCCGCTGAGCTGCAGGCTACACCCTGGCCTCCATCCTATAAGCCACCCCAGCTTCCCATGTTCGACGGCCACTCAGACCCGAAGCAGTTCTTGATGAGCTACGAAGCAACAGTGTCTTCGTACGGGGGCAATGCTGCAGTCATGGCAAAGTCTTTCGTTATGGCCGTCAGGAGTGTTGCTCAGACCTGGTATTCCTCCCTTCGACCGGGAACGATCACTTCATGGCAGAAGCTGAAGGATATGTTGTTAACCAGCTTTCAAGGATTTCAGACGAAGCCGGTCACTGCCCAAGCCTTGTTCCAGTGCACTCAGGATCATGAAGAATACCTTCAGGCGTATGTCAGAAGGTTCTTGCGTTTGAGGGCGCAGGCACCAACGGTGCCCAATGAAATTGTCATCGAAGCCATGATCAAGGGGCTTCGTCCTGGACCTGCAGCTCAATACTTTGCTAGGAAGCCTCCTCAGACTCTGGAGAAGCTGCTCCAAAAGATGGACGAGTACATTCGTGCCGATAATGACTTTCGCCAAAGAAGGGAGGAGGCCTTCAGATTTTCTGAGATGACCAGGGGCTTCGGAGGAAGATTCTATCCGAGGCATGTTAGGTCCATCCACAACTCCACTCAAAATGATGATAAGGGGAGTCAGCAGAACAGGCCGCAGTGCTCCTCACAGGCTTCGGGGCAACAGCAAACTTTCTTCCGGCCACCAGCTCCAAGAGGCAGAGGCGCCAGGGGCTTCGGCGGAAGATTTGGAGATCAACCAAGGAGGATATTTTGCTTATTCTGTGGTGAAAACAAGGGCCATACCACCAGGATGTGCCATGTCACCATCCAGAAACAAAAGGAGCTAGCAGAAGCTGCAGCGCAACAGGGCCAGCCGAAGCAGGTCATGCATACTGCTTCGTATCATCAGCCTTACATCCCAGAGTACGTGGGCAACCACCCTGCAGTTTCCGTAGCTTCGGCGAGTCAACCTCAAGCTTCATGGCAACAGCCCCCGCCTCCACCTCCGCTGCAACAAGGCCAACAGCCAGAAGGGAGCCAATATGTTCCGCACCAAAGGGATCTCAGAGAGCAATCTGAAGCCCGCACAGTCAATAGTACTGTGCCAGAGTCGAAGCACATTTATTGACAAATATCCTACTTTGATAGCAGTCTTTTCCGTTTAAGTTCTGTTTTCTGTGTAATAAAGAACATTTCAGTTTTCATATAATAGTTTCGTGGTTGGTTATCAGGAAAACCTATCTTCTCTACAGGCTTAAGTTGCTGAAGCTTAAAAATTTGCGGTAACAAGGAGGACCTTCGGATTATTAAAAATCCTTCAACGCAACAAAAAGTCGTTCTAAGGAACGCAGAGTAAGTTGCCGAAGTTACAAAAAGCCGTTCCAAAGGGAGCGCAGTGTAAGTTTTTTGCTCCAAAGATGTTCCTAAGGGAATGCAGAGCATACAGCGAAAAGTCAACGCTGATACCGCCTAAGTAAAAGGCGAAGAAGCTCCAAAGATGTTCCTAAGGGAATGCAGAGCTTATGCCGCCTAAGTAAAAGGCGAAGAAGCTCCAAAGACGTTCCTAAGGGAATGCAGAGCTTATACCGCCTAAGTAAAAGGCGAAGAAGCTCCAAAGACGTTCCTAAGGGAATGCAGAGCTTACAAAGATATTTTGTGTGTATCTTCGGAACAAACGTCATTTGCATAACATAACATCATCACATCATTTTGCATAGCATAAGCATCATACATCATGTTGCATATGGCAAAAGAAGGGGACACAGAATCAACCTTCGAAAGGATGCTTTGAGAAAGTGCAAATTGTGTAAAATCACGAGGGAACACAATGATAATCTTCGGAATACAGCTTCGGAAAATGTTTTTACGAAGCATGGATGAGCTTCATCAGAGTAAAATCGAAATTGTACAGCTTCGGGGAATGTTTTCACGAAGCATGGATGTGATTCATCAGAATAGTTTTAACGGAGAATGTCTTCTTCACGAAGCATGAAAAGAAGGGAAGGTGTTTTTTCGCCGAAGGCTCAAAAGTGGTATGTATGTAGAATTTCATGCATCGTAAAGAATTGAATAATGAAAAGAGACTTGCATATTACATTCAAATGTACAAAATATTACATAGATTACACTTCAAATGTTTTTTCTAAATAACACCTAGTCTTCTCTTAATACTACTTCGGCAGCCTCATTTAGAAGTTGTTCAACAACTTTATCCATGATAGCTTCGGCCATTTGTTTAATTTCGTCATTCCCTTTTGTGTGAATATCACCAGACGATCCAGCAGGTTCTGAAGGAAGAGAATATTTTTGCATTACTGTTACAAACCACGAGCAAAGTTTGAAATAAAAATTACAACACAATAAGAACGACTAATTAATACCTATTTGCCCTTCGGCAACTTCTGTCACTTTCCTAGCATCATGGATGCCTTTTTCACTCCTTTGAATGATCTCTTGCGCCATTTCTCGGCCGCCGTTGTCCCAGACATCAGTAAAGAATTTGCCGCCAACCATGCTTGCTTCGGCCGAGGGGTCTTTGATGTCTTCGGAGGATAAGGCAGCTTCGGACTGAGCTAAAGATTTTACATGTTCACAACCTTTCTTCTCCAAGACAGTAGCAATTCCCCTGGCGCCCGAAAAAGCGCAGATGTCACCGCGGCTACTCAGGATTTCCTCGAAGGCCTCTGCTTCGTGACTGATCCATTCTATTGGACCTTCGGGATTGCCTCTTGAGAAATTCTCTTCACTGGAAAATGCGCCCACGCTGGCGAAGCTGGTTTTAATTTTCTTTACGCATTCCATGGATTTTTCAAAGCATTTTTTCTTAGAAGACCGAAGCTCTTCCACGGTTGCTTCCAAATGATCGGCCCATTGGTCGCTGCATTCCCGTCTTGTTTCTTCAAGTATGCGTTCTTCTTTCGCCCGGGCCAATTGCTTCTGAAGATCTTTAATTTCGCGTTTCTGAGCTTCGGCCTGGATCTTTGCAGCAGCTTCGACCTTTTTTATCTTGTCTACTAATGAAACCAGAATTTTATCTTTTTCTAGAGCTTCGTTCCTCAGTTTAATAACTTCTGATCGTAAATTGTTGAACGCAATTTCATAACTCTCATCTTCGGCACTCTTTTGTGCTCTTAATGCGTTGCTCAGGATTAAACCCTATACAAAAAAGAATCCATATAAGAATAAAGGAATGAATTACGTATTGTAAATTTTTTTTTCAAAAGTCTAATTCCCATACCTTCAGGCTATTATATGCAAGACTATCCGCGAGATCTTCCTTCGTCATAGCGCATAGTCCAGCTTCAAGCTTCGGAAACCCCATACTCCTAGCCATCTCCCGGCAGACAGATAATTCTTTGTTGTCAGGGAGGCAGTATAGGAAGTCATCTTTGTTTGTCCCATTGAACACCACGGCTCCCTTCGGATATTTTAACTCTCTGGCATAGTGATTGGCTTCATAAATCTCTTCTTCAGATAATTTCTTCCCCGAAGCATGTCGCACGATGTAATCACATATGTCGGAAGGAGCTTCGGGGGCGGTAGTGTCAATTTCTTCAACCAAAACTGGTTCTGATATTTTCTCGGATTGTTCCTTGGTGGGCTCTGAAGGCCCAGCTTCAGTTTCAACTTGTTGTTTCGAAGCTTCGGTAGACGCTTCGGCAAGTTCAATAGTCTTCTTTGGAGTTGTGCTTGAAGACTTAATTGTCTCCAAGACATCTAGCACGTTCACCATTCTTTTTCTTTTTGGGGTCACCATTGGGCCCTTTTGGTTTTTTATAGTTTCGACATTTGCTGAAGGACTTAAGATTTCCGATGCCTTTGGCCCTTCAATCTTCGGTCTTTCTACTTTTTCTGCCGAAGGCGCTTCAGTTTTCTCTTCTACCTTCGGCACTGGAGCTGGTTCTGTAGCTTCAGAGGCCAAAGAGACTTCACCAATAAACTCTGGCACTGTGGCCGGCTCAATAAAACGCGCTCTGTGGGTGAGCACCTTCATCTTTTTCCTTTGTGGTGCTGGCTCACTAGTAGCACTCGTGGTAGCTTCTGTCGCAGGAGAAGTATTTTTTCTTTTGCGACCCAATACCGGATAGTGATAGTCAGGGTAGACAAACCCGACTGCGTCAAATACCCGGTTGAGCCTTTTCTTCTTTCGGCCTCCGAAGGCTGCTGATAACGCAGTGTTCTCGGCCTTCGAATATGCCCCAAGCAGTTCGTCACTTAATGTTTCAATGCTTTTCAACCAGTCATCATCTGGTTCAACAAACTTATCCGCATATTTGAATGTGTATTTCAGTCTGACCAGTCCGCCTTTGTCGGACTCTTTGATGGTCTCCTTCGGCATTTCCCACTTTCCTGCAAGTGGCCACACCCTGAAGGCAATATGCTCTTGGACCAAGTCCCTTGTCCCAATGAAAGAGCAGACTACGCCGAAGGCTCTTTAGCATTCCTCGGCTGCTTCATCCATTTCAACCTTCGGCCTTCGAAGTCCGAAGCGTTGCCAGATGGGGCGCATAATAATACTCTTAACATTTTCTTGCGCTGTTAAGTCATTCTTTACATAGAACCATTCAGTCATCCAGGCTCCGGGCCACCTCTTCCGAAAAGTTGGCACAGGGCGGCTTGACCCGGAGCGGGCACCGAAGCTGTAACACCCAAAGTTGTTGTGATATTGTTCTTTCCCCCAGGGCTTCGTCTCGTATAACAATTCATGAATGTTGCAAAAGCTTTTAGCATCTGGTTCTAAACCTTGGCTTCTCGCAGCCCAGACAAACATCCCCATTCTTATGATAGCTTCGGGAGTAATTTGATGAAGGTAGACTTGAAATGTCTTCAAGACTTCAACAACAAAGTTGCTTAGGGGGAATCGAAGCCCAGCCTTGAGAAAGCTTCGGAAGATTACGACTTCATCTTCTTCGGGGGTGGGAGAAGTCTTTTCTCCAGCATCAACCCTCACAATAGATATATCTCGGAAATACCTCCCCCTCATATTATCAATATGATTCTGCTTAATAGTGGTTTTCCCGAAAACCGTGTGACTTGGCCGCCATGGTCGATCTTCGGACTCTTCCCCGCCACTTTCTACATCGAAACTGTCGCTGTCACCAGTATCTTCGGACAAACCTTCAAGAATCTCTTTGGTGATTTTCTCCGTATTGGTCTCCGCCATCGCTATAAGGAACCCCAAGTTCTTCTCTTCGTCGAGACTCAGCTTCGTCTCAGCAGGGATCTTCTTACCTTCAGACATCTTCGGAAACGCTAAAAAATTGTTTTCAAGACCGAAGCTTCAAAATCAAAAAGATCAGCAAATCTTAGTGCACAAGAGCTAAAAATTTAGTGGGCCGAAGCAAATGGCAAGTGTGCGTACCAAATAAGTTTGCGGTATGATCTTATTTATACCCCCAGGGCGTTGAAAATTGAAAGACCCCGCTTGTCAGTGAATGTTGCTATTCTAGCAAAGGGAAGGTGTTTTTTCGGACCTTCGGCTCAAGGCCTTCGTCCATATCGCAATCTGAATTTATCATTAACAAATTAATATTGCGAGGGGCTACTGTTGGGGGCCTTCGTCCTCCGAAGGTCCTCAAAAACATGATTTGACAATGTTTTCCAAGTGGATTATGTGAACAGGTATCTTCGGACTCAGAATTATGAACATGAAGTACGGTCAGGACGAAGCCTGAACCAGACGAAGGGGGATTAAAATGGAGGACGGGCTGATTACCAAGTTCCACGAAGGATGGTGCACAGCCGAAGCTGTGCGCAGGGAAGCTTCGGCGCGATGGCAGAGAAAGGGAACCGACTTAAAGACGAAAAGACTACTTGGGCCTTGACAGATTTCCATAAGTCATTGGCAAATGTAATGGTCATAAATGTAATTTTACGTGGGCTGCGTCCCGCGTCTATAAATAGATGAACAGTACTCCCGTACTGTTCACGCTGACTTGGCATTTACTTTTGCGTCACGCTTGTACTTTTTACCTTCTCTCAGGACCGAAGGTACATTTGTAATTTGAAATCATTTCTATTTTTCCATGTTAATAAAATAGAAATGATTCTATGATGTTGTCTATATTATATCTCATGCTTTATATGAATCCTTCGTCATTACTTGATATATTTACGAAGGTACGTCTTTTGTGACCTTCGTCCGAAACTCATTATTTCCCGATGGGGCATAATGTTTCGAAGGACGAAGGACTTTAACACCACTTTTTATGTTGCCTTGTTCTTAATTCTTAGCATTTGAGAACAAGTCCCCAACACTATTCAACTAAAGTAAGATGAAGTTGATAAGAGGCCAAGGTATGAAAACTTCCTCTCCTTAAGTTGTTTTAGTATTCTATCCTTAGCGGAATGTACCATAGTATAGGTTAAATTCCTTGCAATATAAAATGTTCAATGGTGCATAAAACTTTGACATCAACTATATGTATGCACTAATTTAAAGGAATTTAATCTATCCTTTTGGGTTCTAAGAATGATGATTCATTTGCGATCCACATATAAGGATCATCATTTATGAAACCCTCTCTTGTGTTTCTAATGCTCTCTTTTCTAAGTGTTTCAATAAGGTCCTTCCAAGTTCTTTGAAGATGAATTCAAAATCTACAAATATAAGAGTCTTGGTTGTTTCAATCATTGAGTTTCAATTGATATCATATCAAGTATGATCGAACCAAGCAAAGATGAATAAAGTTCAAGATCACTTGGTTGGATGAAATCATAAAAGAAAAGAAAGCACAGTCATTCAAGAAGGGAGTTACACTTTTTGTCAACCAAATAATGAAGATGTAGTGACATATTTATATGATATCCTTCATTATGAGGTTTGAGGTTCATATTAGCATGCTTTACCCTTCAGAATTTCAATTGATATACTTTCAGTTCTTAAACTTTCAATTAGTTTAATTTTCATCATCTATGTAAAGCATGTTATGTTAAACCAAGATATAGTGCAAACATCTTCTTTAACCTCGTATTGTTGATGTGCATAAGTGTACTTTGTGTACTCTTGCATGCACAAATTGAGTGAGAGTTTAGCCTATATCCTGTGAAACTAATGATTTATTTCAAGTTCATGTTGTTTAGTCTCACACCTTGGTGAAAGGAGAACATCAAATGAGGATGAGTGGTTCCAAGGAAATGATCAAATATTTACCACATGTCACCACATGGATTAGTTCTATTGGGGAACGATATGTGTTCTCTAGCATAAGTTCAATTGTTCCAAATATATTATGCCTTGACCAAGATATATGATGAACTCCTCTAAGAATCTTAATTGAATCAAGTGCATGTTACAAGTAATTCGAGTACTTGATGCATATATTTAGGGGGAGCTCATTCTATATCTTGTGTCCTTAAAGACTAACATTTTCTTTTACTGAATTTGTGTAGTTCATTGAAGAGAATGAGTTTCTATTGATCTTTGAAGATGATAAGTTTTTCTTTGGCATGCTAAATTGATTCAATCCAAGTCATGATGAAGAATGATGGGCACAATGAAAATTATCTTGCTTTATGTAAAGAAGTGCCAAGCCTATCAAAGAACTGAGTTGAAAAACAATCATCTTGGTGGAGACCATGTGACGTAAAACGAAGTTTCAAATTTAAAAGGAATTTTTGGGCAAAGATAATGTAGCATCCCAAAAATTTAAATCCTGAAATTTTCTCAAACTCGCCCTAAATTCAAAATGAATTTCAAATTTCGTTTCTAAATGTTTGTTTGCGAGTTGATATCAACAAATAAAATATAGTGGTCTATATTCTCCCCAAAATCCTCCTCAAAATATCCTACAAATATTTCTCCAGTGATCCCCCTCAAATGGTTTCCAGAAATACTGCCCAGATATTTCCCTAGTGATCCCCTTCAAGTTCTTTCCAGAAATACTGCCCAGATATTTCCCTAGTGATCCCCTTCAAGTTCTTTCCAGAAATACTGCCCAAATATTCCACCGATATATCTCCAGATATTTTCCTCTTGAGAAATACCTTCAGAATCATTTTTCAAGTCCCTACAAATATTTTCTTCATAACTTTCCTCATGCTCATACATATGTGTATGCCTCCAGTGTCATACGGTGAGCTCTACAAGCTAATCTCACTTATACAAGACAAATACATGCTAATCTCCCACTAATCCTCTCATCCTCCCACTAATCCTCTCATCCCTCCCCCTAATCCCCCCACCATGGCTATAAATAGAGGGGCAAGGGCCTCCTCTCATCCCACCCCAAGCCATTTCATGGCAATTCTCTTCCCCCCCCCCCCACACACCCACTCCATGTTCCACACAAGCACACACTAGCACAAGGATCGTTCGATCATTCTTTGACCATTCGTCCCCTGTTCTTAGTTCGTTCGTCCGATCGTTCGATCGTTCGTCCGATCGTTCATGGTTCGTTCGTCCGTTCGTCCGATCGTTCGATCGTTCGTCCGTTCGTTCGTCCATATAATATTTTTCCTACCGTTATGCTGCCGAAATTCCGATCGTTCATTCGTTCGATCATTCGATCGTTCATCGTTCGTTCATAGTCCCTATTCATCGTTCATCGTTCGTTCATAGTCCATATTCATCGTTCTTCCAGATAATCTTTGTCCTGCTGTTATGCTGCCGAAATTTTGATCGTTCGTTTGTTCAATCATTCGATCGATCATCGTTCGTTCATAGTCCTTATTCATCGTTCATCATTCGTTCATAGTCCCTATTCATCGTTCTTCCAGATAATCTTTGTCCTGTCGTTATGCTGCCGAAATTCCGATCGTTCGTTCGTCCGATCATTCGATCGTTCGTCCGTTCGTTCGTCCAAGTAATCTTCTTCCTGTCGTTATGCTGCCGAAATTCCGATCGTTCGTTCGTCCGATCATTCGATCGTTCGTCCGTTCGTTCATAGTTCCTATTCATCGTTCATCGTTCGTTCATACGAACTATTCACCATTACTATTCATCGTTACTATTCACATACACTATTCATCATCGTTACTATTTATCATTACTATTCATCATCGTTACTATTCATCGATGATATCTATAATTACTTTTCCATCGCCACTATTCATCGTTACTATTCATCGGTCATCTAGTCATCCCAAATTTCAACTACTCATCCATCATGCTGTCTAGTCCACCTAAGACCAGCCAGACCCATGTTCCAGTCATACAAACTTCGGTGACTGTGATTTTCCTTCCAGTGGGAACTTCCCTCTGGCCACCCATCTCAGGTTTCTCCAAGTTGAGCATGCTTAACTTTGAGATTCCTTCGAACCAGGCTCCCAAACTCAGATTCCAATAATTCTCATTTCTAAATTCTTATCAAACTATTCCCTATCCAACCATGTCATCCCTTAAGCATGGTCCATATTCCAGAAAACTCCCAAAATACTCTTGTCCCATATTCTGCCTATAACTCTCCTGTTCATACTAAGTCAGACGATTCATTCGTCACTATTCTCACCAACAGTGAACTTCACTGTGCTACACCACATACACTCAGCTATAAATACACCCAGCTACCCTCTCCCTCTCCAGACACACTCAACACCCTCAGCCAAGGCAAACACCCCACCCACTCAGTTACTCTGCTCTGCCGGCTACACACATAGTGTCGCTTCGCCTCTAGTCCACCCTCCTGGTAAGCACCTCCGCTCCACCACCAGTAATATCACAACACCACATGACACAGATTCTACTCAAGACTCTACCCATCCATATATCACTATTCTGACCACTATACTAAATATTTGTTGGTATACTTGTTGGTTTGTATGTTTGCTTGTTCATGTTGCATAGTTATCGGAGCGTTCGTGCCGTCTTGTGGAGGCCAGATCTGCAAGTCTACACCAGACATTGGAGCCAGAAGCCAGTTGTCACACCCGGTTTTTAGAAGGGAAACCGAATGCGAACCATGTACGTGCCAGGATCAGTTATTCACGTACACAGCAGTTACATAACATGGACATGATCACACAGTGCTCAAATAGTATTAAAAGGGAAATAATAGTCGATTACATCATACGTCTGAGACGTCCATATAGTTCTTACAATAAATCAAAGTGCGGAAAAGAAACGTAGATAACGCGGCCTTCACAGGCAGCCGACTGGGGGTTGCCGCTAACCCACACCTAGAACTCGTCGTAATCTTGGAATTCCTGGAAATCTCCTTCCACAGCTTCATCCTCTCCTGAGCAGTGGTTGCAATGCTGACAACCTGGGGGGGGTTGGTGTGTAGAGCAAGGGTGAGTACACATCAACATACTCAGCAAGCATCCCGTTTGGCTGTAGTGGACTAGCTTTATGTGGGGATAAGTCAAGCAGTTGCTTTAGTTGGTCAGGTTATTACTTACTAGTAGAGAGCCAGGTTTTAACATTAACCCAAGTTATTAGCCCAATGTATCCTTTCCAAACGGAAAGAATACCACTTACCAGCACCATAATCATAATCAGAACCATCAATCTCATTGCCACCTGTACCAAAATGTCTCTGATCAAGTATCACTAATCTCTGGAGCTCCCTTGGCCGCTCATAACCGCGAGCACGACTGATATATCAGTTTCATAACACTCTGCAGAGGTTGCGCACTTTACCCACAAGCCGTGATTCCCTCTTGCCTCGGGCCGATCAAACCCTTAAACACTACCAAGGTGAATAGGCAGGGTCTCACTACGTAGCCTTTACAAAGATTCCCCGGAGCTGTAGCCACCCGTTAGGTTTCCTAAATGTACCGCACTCCTCCCCAAGGGACAAATCAACCTTGGCAGAGCGAGCCGCATACACCGAGCCCCATTGACGGCACAACGGCTAAGCGAACTACACCCCGGTTCCTCTAATTATTCAGCTAAGGGCGTCCCATTCCACCCTCATGGTTGCACTGTTTTCCCGGGCGGTCATCCATAGAACAGGTCCTTACGGAGAGGCACTCGAGAAACCGCTCGAGTCCCCTTAAATGCCACAAGTATGATCATAAATAAGAAGGGAAAACAGCGTATCATAGATAATCACATCATGTTCATTGATTAGAGTTGAGCAATAGCATCAAACTAAGCAGTAATAATCCGACCCAAATAGGTAAACAAGGACATGGATAACAAAAGCTAGTCACTCCTTAGGTATAAATGTGTAATGCGGGAGGTGAATTAAAGAATGAATAGGACAGAAATAGGTCAAAGGATACTTGCCTCCACCAACCGACTGCTGCTCAGGGGCTTCTCCTGCGAATTCCTCGGGCTCTTCGACCGGATCGTTCTCTATGCGAGCGCAAACATACATACATCCACATATTTAATACAAAAGAACAGTACACCATACAAGGGAACAAGTAAAGCGAATATGCATCAAGTATGACATTCGATGTCGCATTTGTTATGGTTAGAAAGAAACGGGGAAAGGTCTCGCAGGGGGTTAAAGTTTATGCACTAATGATTAGTTACAACTGGTTCTTAGCAAAAGAATTCTGTTATATACACTAATGGAAACCTAGTCATTTTAAGTTGATCAACATTGCACTAGGTAAACAATTAACTAAATGAATCAACTAGCGCAACGAAATTCTAAATTAAGCTTCCTATTTCAATAACATGAACAATGATTAGCCTCCCTAAAATAAAATAGCTATGATAACAGAAAGTAAAACAAAATAAATAAATAATATATAAAAAAAATAAAAAATAAAAAAAGGGGGGGGGGGCGGTTGAACCGGCCCTGGGGGCGGTTGAACCGGCGGCTGGGCCGGCCGAGCAGGGGCGGCCGAGCGCGGGGGGGGGGGGGGGGGGGGGGCGGCTGAGCCGGGGCGGTTGAACCGGCTGCCGGGCGAGCGGCTGGGCCGGCCAGGGGCGCGGCTGGGCGCGGCCAGCGGCCGGCTGGGGCGCGGCCAGCGGCCGGCGGGGGCGCGGGGGCGCGGCCAGCGCGCTGGGGCGCGGCTGGGCGGTGGCTGAGGGGAGAAGAGGGGAGAGGGGAGAGGGGAGAGGGAAGGGGGGGGGGCTCACCGGGGTCGGGCGGCCGACGGCGAGGGGCGGCGGTAGGGCAGGGGGCGGCGCTAGGGCAGGGGCGGCGCTAGGGTGGGGAGAGGGAAAATGGGAGGGAGAGAGAGAGGTAAGGGGAGAAAAGGGGAAGGGGGAGGGCGGCTGGGCCAACCAAGGCCCAAGAGGGGGGCGCGGGCGGCTGGGCCGGCCAGGGCGCGGCTGGGCCGGCCAGGGGGCCCACGGCGCGGAAGAGAGAGAAGGGAGGAGGGAGAGAGAAAGAAAGAAAAAGAAAAAGAAAAAGAAAAAGGTTATCTCCTTTTCGAAATTCGTTTTTCCTAGATGAATGCATCCACGTTCTCAATCAATCCAAAAGAATGCATGGTTCGGCATGGTGCATCAAACAACATAAAGTATTTTAGGGTTTTTCTTACACGGGAATTCCAAACCGAATCCCGCTAGCTTTGGAAAAGGTCAAGGTCTAGCGAGGGGAAAAAGAAAAAGAAAAGGTAACGCCCGAATTTGGCGAGTAAAGAAAAGAAAAAATTCAACTGCAAAATTCGGGGCGTTACAAACCTATCCCCCTTAAAAGAATCTCGCCCTCGAGATTCAGGGCTGGCTAGCAAAGAGCTCTGGGTACTTGGCCATCAAATCATCTTCACGCTCCCAGGTTGCTTCTTCCTCAGAGTGGTGATTCCATCTGACTTTGCACATTCTGATGGTCTTCCTTCGGGTGACTCTATCTGCAACCTCAAGGATCTGAGCTGGCTTCTCAACATAGGTCAAGTCCTCCTGGACTTCCAGACCTTCCACTGGCAACTGCTCTTCTGGCACACGCAAGCACTTCTTCAACTGAGACACATGAAAGACATCATGCACAGCTGACAAATTCTCTGGCAGACTGAGCTGATAGGCCACTTCTCCACGCTTTGAGAGGATCTGGTACGGACCAATGTAGCGGGGTGCTAGCTTGCCTTTGATTCCGAACCTTCTGACTCCTCTGATCGGTGACACTTTCAGATAGACAAAGTCTCCGACTTCGAAACTCAGCTCTCTTCTTCTTGTGTCTGCATAGCTTCGCTGCCTCGATTGCGCTATCTTCAGATTCTCTCGGACCATCTTAATGTTCTCTTCGGCTTCAAGCAGAATGTCTGGCCCAAACACTTGCTTCTCTCCAGGTTGATCCCATTGCAACGGAGTTCTACAACTCCTTCCATAGAGCGCTTGAAATGGTGACATCTTCAAACTGGCCTGGTAACTGTTGTTATAGGAAAACTCTGCATAAGGCAATCGCTTGTCCCATCCGGACTGATCTTGCAGCGCACAGGCTCTCAACATGTCTTCGAGAATTTGATTGGTCCTTTCAGTCTGGACATCTGTCTGCGGATGATAAGCTGAACTGAAATTCAGATGTGTGCCCAAGGCTTCATGCAACTGCTGCCAGAAATGAGAGGTGAACTGCGTTCCTCTGTCTGACACTATCTTCTTTGGCACACCATGAAGACAAACGATCTGAGACATATACAACTCTGCCAGTACTGCACTGCTGTAGGTGGTCTTGACAGGTATGAAGTGGGCTGACTTGGTCAAGCGGTCCACTACTACCCAAATGGAATCGTAGCCGGCTCGAGTGCGAGGCAATCCGACTATGAAATCCATACCGATTTCATCCCATTTCCACTGAGGGATCTGCAACGGTTGCAACAATCCAGCAGGTCTCTGATGTTCTGCCTTAATTCTTCGACAACTATCGCACATAGCCACGTGCTCTGCGATTTCCCTCTTCATTCCGTACCACCAGAATTTCTTCTTCAGATCCTGATACATCTTCTCACTGCCAGGGTGAATCGAATAGGCTGTCTCATGAGCTTCCTTGAGAATCAACTCCCGAATGGACTGGACATTGGGAACACACAAGCGGTCTTTGAACCATATCACGCCTTCTGCATCTTCTCGAAAATCTTTGCCTCTGCCATCTAGAATCAGTCGCCGAATCTCACTGATCTTTTCATCATTGTTCTGCGCTTCTTTGATTTCTCGCTCCAAGGTAGGTTCCAATTCAACTGTGACTCCTCGCGAATTGTTCAGAAATCCGAGACTCAACCTGTCGAACTCCTTGGCCAACTCATAAGGCATCGGACGAGCGACCATCAGATTGACTTGACTCTTTCTGCTCAAAGCATCTGCCACTACGTTTGCTTTGCCTGGATGGTAATGGATCTCCAACTCATAGTCTTTGATCAACTCTAACCATCTTCGCTGCCTCATGTTCAATTCTGACTGAGTGAATATGTACTTCAGACTCTTGTGGTCTGTGTAAACATCGCATTTCTGTCCATACAGATAGTGCCTCCATGTCTTCAGTGCGTGAACCACTGCTGCCAACTCTAGGTCATGGATTGGGTAATTCTTCTCATGAACCTTCAGCTGTCGGGACGAGTAAGCCACAACTCTTCCCTCTTGCATCAACACGCATCCCAAACCTATGTAACAAGCATCACAGTACACAGAGAAGGGCTTGTGCACATCAGGCAAGACTAGGACAGGCGCTGTTGTCAACTTCTCTTTCAGCGCTTCGAAGGCCTCTTGACATTTCTGGGTCCACTTGAACTCAACTTTGTTGCCTAGCAACGCTGTCATTGGTTTCGCAATCTTCGAAAACCCTTCAATGAATCGCCGATAATATCCGGCCATTCCAATGAAGCTCTTGATTCCTCGAGCATCCGTTGGCGCTTTCCAGTTCAGAATGTCTGCCACTTTCTTCGGATCCACAGCCAATCCTTCTTTGTTGATTATGTGACCCAAGAACAGGACTTCACTGATCCAGAACTCACACTTGCTCAACTTTGCATACAACTGGTGCTCTCGCAATCTCTGCAATACCATCCTCAAATGATCTGCATGCTCTTCTTCACTTTGAGAATAAATCAGAATGTCATCAATGAATACCACCACAAACTTATCGAGATAATCCATGAATACACTATTCATCAAGTTCATAAAGAACGCTGGTGCATTGGTCAAACCAAAAGACATCACTGTGAACTCATACAAACCATACTTGGTAATGAATGCCGTCTTCGGAATGTCCGAAGGTCGGATCCTGAGCTGATGATAACCTGACCTCAGATCAATCTTGGAGAACACACTGGCTCCTCTCAACTGGTCAAACAGATCTTCTATTCTGGGCAAGGGATACTTGTTCTTGATCGTGACTTCATTCAAAGCTCGATAATCGATACACATCCTCTTTGTGCCATCTTTCTTCTCCACAAACAAGACAGGGGCGGCCCAAGGCGAGGTGCTTGGCCGGATGTAACCTTTCTCCGACAGCTCATCAATCTGCTTCTTAAGCTCAACCAACTCTGGTCCAGATATTCTGTAAGCTCTCTTAAAGATAGGGGCGGTTCCAGGAAGAAGCTCTATGGCAAACTCAACTTTCCGCTCTGGTGGCATACCCGGTAAGTCCTTTGGAAACACATCTGGGAATTCAGACACAACCTTGATACTCTCAATTGGGTCTGCTTCACTGCTATCGACAGCCATCTGATAACAACTTCCTTTCTCCGGCTCAGGCGGGACTAACTCGGTCACCACTTCCTCTCCTAGTGGGGACACCAACTTGATTGTCCTTTTATCACAACTGATAACTGCCTGATACTTATCTAGCCAATTCATCCCTAGGATGACATCTATTCCCTGAGTACCCATTACTATAAGGTTAGCGGGAAACGCTATTCCCCTTATTTCCACACTTATATTCAAACATATGCTATCAGCTCGAATTCTACCACCGGCTGAGTCAATTTGGATGGGGGTTGACATGGTAGTAATTGGAAGATTATGTGCTTCTACCCATGATGCAGTAATAAAAGAATGCGTTGCTCCAGTATCAAATAACACTTCTGCAATATGGGAGTCGACTGGGAACATACCTACGGTCATGTCGGGGGTCTCCTGAACTGCTTCAGCCTCCAAGTGATTCAATCTTCCATGATTATAGCGCTGCTGAGGGCGGTTGCCTGATCCAGGCTGGGACACATTCTGCTTTGTTGGGGCATTGGGGCCTGACTGCTGCTGGGCTGCCTTCTTCGGACATTGCATCACCCAGTGGCCTTGCTCTCCACAGTGGAAACATGCTCTATTTCCAACCTGAGCTGGTGCTGCCTGATTGTTCTGCTGGTTTGCTGGGGCAGGAAGACGAGGTGTCTGCTGATTCTGCCTCTGAAACTGACCTCCTCCTGACTGATTGCTCTGACGATTCTGATACTGATGCTGAGGGTACTGCCTTTGGAACTGCTGATACTGCTGACGCTGCTGATGCTGCTGAGGTGGACGCTGGTTCTGCCTGAACTGCTGAGGTTGATTGCCTGAAAAACGAGGACGGCTGCTGCTTCCAGGCTGGGGTCCACTGATCTTGCGCTTACGATCCTCCATCTCCTTACGCTTCCTTTCTGTCATGATTGCTCTGTCAATCAGGTGCTGGAATGTCGGGAAGGTATGATTCATCAGTTGGTACTGAAGAGGGTCAACCAAGCCTCTCAAGAAACGGTACTGTCGCTTGGCGTCGGTGTTGACATCCTCAGGAGCATAGCGAGACAACTGCAGAAACCTGTCTCGATACTCACTGACAGATGATGACCCTTGCTTAAGGGCCAGGAACTCCTCCTTCTTCACTGTCATCAGACCTGCAGGCACATGGTACTGACGAAAGCTACCTCTGAACTCTTCCCAGGTGATGGCATCGGGGTTGGCATGGGTGGCGAGGTAAGACTCCCACCATGATTGGGCTGCTCCTCTCAACAGACGGGGACCATACAAGACTTTCTCCCTGTCATCACACTGAGCGGTATGCAACTCCCGCTCCACAGTGCGCAGCCAATCTTCAGCATCCATGGGGTCAGAAGAGTGAGCGAACGTTGGGGGATGACCCCTCATGAATTCAGCACGCTTGTCTCTGGGCATCTGAGGCATCTGAGGCTGGGGTGGTGCTTGCTGCTGTTGCTGCTGCTGCTGCTGCTGAATGGCGGCCAGAGTCTGACCGATGGCCTGAACTGCCTGAGTCTGCATCAGAAACATCTGCTCGATCGACATCGGGGGCGGGTGTGGCAGGTGCTGCTGCTGGGGCACCTCATCCTGCGGAGCGGCTTGCTCCTGCTGAGCACGCCTTCCTCCTCTGCGCCTGTTCTCTGACATCTGCAGAACGCAACCACACATCAGAACTGATCTGGCAAATCTTGCAGCATAAGAAAAGAGTATAGAATTCTCCAACAACACTGAACAGATGAGCATCTTCACTGATCTCCAACACAGACCACACAGCTTCTCAGATAAAGAGGAAAGTAGAATAAAGGGTTTCCCAACTATATAACTAACTCCATTAACATAATAGGTAAACCAAAATGCAGGGGATACCCACACTCTGGTGACAGTCATTACAAAGATCCAAACCAAACATAGTTCATCATGACAAACATAAATGCACAGGATATAGCAAACTACCCTGTCTAACTAAGACTAACTAAGACCGAGACTAACGCTAAGACTGAAGCTTCTATGTATATATTTTGTATTAATTACAAGATCCAACTCTAACGATCTATGGTTCCAAGTCTATCTTGGTCTTGCAGTCGGGATTGCCATAAGACTGGAGTCCACGCCGAGGTGAGCGGTACGGGTGCTGAGTCCCGACGGGAGCGGGGGAACCATCATCCAAGTGACGACGTTCCGCGCGCTCAGCCCGCAGCAGGGCGATCTCAGCACGAGCCCTACTCAGCTCGTCTAATGCATGGTCCAGCTCCGTGTTTAGCACGGCGGCTAGGTTGACTGTGCTGCTCAACCTAGGATTGTCCTCACCAGCAGGTGAAACAATCACGCCTCCTGTGCTGCCAGATGGACGGCGGGGGTAGTACTTCAGGTCGAGACCGTCAGCTACCCCACCGAGAACCGAGCAGTAGTGCGAAAGCGCACGCCGTGCAGCATCCTGCATGGCTGCCTCAGCTGAGTCCCGCTTAGAGATAGAATAGTGCTCTGAGCAAGCCTCCGCGCCCTGGAGACTGTTCTCCGGACGGCGCACCAAACAGGTCGCCTCCCAGCAGTCCAGGTAGACCCCGCGACTATGCTGGTAGACCACATAGCGATACTCGATGGACCAAGTACGCCGGTCAAGTGCCCGACGTAGCAGGGTGTCGAGCACGTCGTGGAAGTGACACCCGCGAGCAGCGTCACGAGTGATGGGTCGAGCAACCCATCCTTCCGGCTCATGGTCAGCAGGGAAGTCGATGTCGTGGCTCAAGCTGTCGTCGCCACCTCCGTCGTCTGGGTCTCCTGCAGCAGCTACTCCAGAAGCTGGGGCGCCCAGTGGTGGTGCAGGGGGCACCTCCAGAGGAAGCACAGGGGAGCAGCTCCTCACAGACTCTATCTCCTGCTGGAGCGAGAAAGAAGAGCCCTGCTGCTCCTGTCGTCGACGTTCCTGCTCCTCATGCAGGCGGTGGTGCAGTCTCTCCAAGTGGCTGGACTGTCCGGCCACAGGACGGCGAAGCGGACGCTCAGCAAGGCGGGACGGTAAGAAGGGGATGACGGACTTTCGTGCAGTGTGTCTAAGACGAGCCATCTACAAAAGACATCGCAAGCAAAAGGGTGAGAACAGAATTAATATGACCAGCAAATAATGAATCATAAATAAATGAAGGATCAGAATAAAACAAAATTTTCAGCAAGGTATAATATATAGTAGAACATAGGTTTGGTCAGTAGGACCAACTTTTGAAGGGATACCAAAGTCAAGGCAGCGACAGAGGTCTATAGTCCTTAGAACGACCATTCTACTCTAGGTTAGCGGTCCTACAGTCAGCACGGCTTTGATACCACTTATGTCACACCCGGTTTTTAGAAGGGAAACCGAATGCGAACCATGTACGTGCCAGGATCAGTTATTCACGTACACAGCAGTTACATAACATGGACATGATCACACAGTGCTCAAATAGTATTAAAAGGGAAATAATAGTCGATTACATCATACGTCTGAGACGTCCATATAGTTCTTACAATAAATCAAAGTGCGGAAAAGAAACGTAGATAACGCGGCCTTCACAGGCAGCCGACTGGGGGTTGCCGCTAACCCACACCTAGAACTCGTCGTAATCTTGGAATTCCTGGAAATCTCCTTCCACAGCTTCAATCTCTCCTGAGCAGTGGTTGCAATGCTGACAACCTGGGGGGGGTTTGGTGTGTAGAGCAAGGGTGAGTACACATCAACATACTCAGCAAGCATCCCGTTTGGTTGTAGTGGACTAGCTTTATGTGGGGATAAGTCAAGCAGTTGCTTTAGTTGGTCAGGTTATTGCTTACTAGTAGAGAGCCAGGTTTTAACATTAACCCAAGTTATTAGCCCAATGTATCCTTTCCAAACGGAAAGAATACCACTTACCAGCACCATAATCATAATCAGAACCATCAATCTCATTGCCACCTGTACCAAAATGTCTCTGATCAAGTATCACTAATCTCTGGAGCTCCCTTGGCCGCTCATAACCGCGAGCACGGCTGATATATCAGTTTCATAACACTCTGCAGAGGTTGCGCACTTTACCCACAAGCCGTGATTCCCTCTTGCCTCGGGCCGATCAAACCCTTAAACACTACCAAGGTGAATAGGCAGGGTCTCACTACGTAGCCTTTATAAAGATTCCCCGGAGCTGTAGCCACCCGTTAGGTTTCCTAAATGTACCGCACTCCTCCCCAAGGGACAAATCAACCTTGGCAGAGCGAGCCGCATACACCGAGCCCCATTGACGGCACAACGGCTAAGCGAACTACACCCCGGTTCCTCTAATTATTCAGCTAAGGGCGTCCCATTCCACCCTCATGGTTGCACTGTTTTCCTGGGCGGTCATCCATAGAACAGGTCCTTACGGAGAGGCACTCGAGAAACCGCTCGAGTCCCCTTAAATGCCACAAGTATGATCATAAATAAGAAGGGAAAACAGCGTATCATAGATAATCACATCATGTTCATTGATTAGAGTTGAGCAATAGCATCAAACTAAGCAGTAATAATCCGACCCAAATAGGTAAACAAGGACATGGATAACAAAAGCTAGTCACTCCTTAGGTATAAATGTGTAATGCGGGAGGTGAATTAAAGAATGAATAGGACAAAAATAGGTCAAAGGATACTTGCCTCCACCAACCGACTGCTGCTCAGGGGCTTCTCCTGCGAATTCCTCGGGCTCTTCGACCGGATCGTTCTCTATGCGAGCGCAAACATACATACATCCACATATTTAATACAAAAGAACAGTACACCATACAAGGGAACAAGTAAAGCGAATATGCATCAAGTATGACATTCGATGTCGCATTTGTTATGGTTAGAAAGAAACGGGGAAAGGTCTCGCAGGGGGTTAAAGTTTATGCACTAATGATTAGTTACAACTGGTTCTTAGCAAAAGAATTCTGTTATATACACTAATGGAAACCTAGTCATTTTAAGTTGATCAACATTGCACTAGGTAAACAATTAACTAAATGAATCAACTAGCGCAACGAAATTCTAAATTAAGCTTCCTATTTCAATAACATGAACAATGATTAGCCTCCCTAAAATAAAATAGCTATGATAACAGAAAGTAAAACAAAATAAATAAATAATATATAAAAAAATAAAAAATAAAAAGGGGGGGCGGTTGAACCGGCGGCTGGGCCGGCCGAGCAGGGGCGGCCGAGGGCGGGGGGGGGGGGGGGGGGGCGGCTGAGCCGGGGCGGTTGAACCGGCTGCCGGGCGAGCGGCTGGGCCGGCCAGGGGCGCGGCTGGGCGCGGCCAGGGGCCGGCTGGGCGCGGCCAGCGGCCGGCTGGGGCGCGGCCAGCGGCCGGCGGGGGCGCGGGGGCGCGGCCAGCGCGCTGGGGCGCGGCTGGGCGGTGGCTGAGGGGAGAAGAGGGGAGAGGGGAGAGGGGAGAGGGAAGGGGGGGGCTCACCGGGGTCGGGCGGCCGACGGCGAGGGGCGGCGGTAGGGCAGGGGGCGGCGCTAGGGCAGGGGCGGCGCTAGGGTGGGGAGAGGGAAAATGGGAGGGAGAGAGAGAGGTAAGGGGAGAAAAGGGGAAGGGGGAGGGCGGCTGGGCCAACCAAGGCCCAAGAGGGGGGCGCGGGCGGCTGGGCCGGCCAGGGCGCGGCTGGGCCGGCCAGGGCGCGGCTGGGCCGGCCAGGGCGCGGCTGGGCCGGCCAGGGGGCCCACGGCGCGAGAGAGAGAGAAGGGAGGAGGGAGAGAGAAAGAAAGAAAAAGAAAAAGAAAAAGAAAAAGGTTATCTCCTTTTCGAAATTCGTTTTTCCTAGATGAATGCATCCACGTTCTCAATCAATCCAAAAGAATGCATGGTTCGGCATGGTGCATCAAACAACATAAAGTATTTTAGGGTTTTTCTTACACGGGAATTCCAAACCGAATCCCGCTAGCTTTGGAAAAGGTCAAGGTCTAGCGAGGGGAAAAAGAAAAAGAAAAGGTAACGCCCGAATTTGGCGAGTAAAGAAAAGAAAAAATTCAACTGCAAAATTCGGGGCGTTACACCAGTTCCGCGAGCTCTCCTTCCCCCTTCGCCAAATAAGCACGGCAAGCTCACTGGATCCCTTTGATGCATAAATTACCTATGTTTTACAACCACAACCCTCAGCCTGTTATTTTATGCATGATATGATTTTGAGACAAGTTATTATGGCCACCCAGCCGCTTGCCGCAATCAATCCCTGATATATATGTTCCAAATGATTTGAGAAAAGGTGTGAGTTTTGAAAAGAAAATGCTTTTCAAAATGTGTATGATGAAGGGTTTTCACCCTTATCACCTTGTGAGTGGGATAATCAGGGACTCCCTGGTTTAGGGGAGGGCCTAAGGTGTTGGCTCAGCTGGTTTAGGCGTGAGCAGAAGGATTGTCCCCTCATATAAGGACCGGTTTGTCATCTTCACTACCTGTACTCTTTAATAGTACAACCACTCGAGACTGTGTGGGCAGTCACTCAATCTGAACTCGTGCGGTCCGACCCCAGGGTTATGAAGGCTGGGGAGCACCAGGAGGATAAGGAGGGGGAAAGTTTTGTCCGGTTTGGACATGGTGGTGGCCTGACTCCTTCCGAATAACCGTTAAGGTTAGGACGTGCGGGGAAAGAAAGAGATTCGGATTCGGGTCTCACTAGCTATGAGATCGCAGAGCCGGACTAGTGGGTAAAGTGTACACCTCTGCGCAGAGTTTGAAAACCTATTCGAATAGTCTGTGTCCACAGGAATGGACGAGTCTGGTGTGGTATGGCAATTGGTGTTTTGTTTTCCAAAAAAAGGTGCGTTTGAGAAAAGTGGTTTTTAAAAGGTTCGGCGGTTGAGCCGTGAGCTATGGTGGATGGGAAGTCCAGTAGCTGTTTTTGGAAATGAAAACCAGTGGGAAACTGCTGAGATACCTGGATGGTTTAGTCCAGGGGATTTTGTTATAATACTGAAAAACTTCCTGCTCCTTTTGGAGAGGATGCGCTTTGCAAAAGTACAAAATGTTTTTCAAAACAACCCTGCATAAAATATTGCTGTTTCTGCAAAATATTCTGAGCTCCACATATTCCATGCATTATATCTGATTTCCCCATTCCGCGGGTGAAGGTGGGCTGCTGAGTACGTTTGTACTCACCCTTGCTTATTTGTTGTTTTTCAGAAAAAGGAGATCGGGTAAGAGTTACGACTATTCCCAACCTTGCCTGTGGCTGTTGGACCGCTGATTTGCTTCGCTGCGTATATCGGGCTGCTTCAGCCCCACTCTGATGATATTTCTCGAGTTGTGGACCAACTCTTAAAGTTGTTCGCCACCTTTGTAGGTTTGTCTCGTTTAAGCAGATTTGGTATCATCTGATGTATAAATGTGTTTACTAGCCTCCTGGGACTAGTAATTGTATCACATTTGAGTCCCAGAGGATTGGGGACGCTTCAGGTGGTATCGGAGCTGTTAGGTTGGCCGCAGGACGTAACCCTTAGCCTGATCCAAAAAGTTTTTGAGTCAAAACTATTTTCTTAAAAAAATCTTGCTCTCATCCCTTCATTTCAAAAATGGTTTCCCCCTTTCCTTCTCTCAGAAGTCAGATGGAGGTTCGTTGCCAAACCAGCTTTTGCCAAAATGAAGATGGTTTCCCCAAGTTGCTGAGAGCATGCACAGTTCGCCTCGGAATCAGGAGTCAGCCAGAGTATGATGGTCATGAATTTGTCGAGCACGGCACGCAGAAGTGTGTCGTGACTATATACATTGGATCCAGTCCGCACCATGTGGAATGGAGTGTCACTGCTGCCGGGCACAGACTCAAAGACACCTGCCAAGTCGTCGCTCGCAAGGCATTGAGGACCCTGTGTCAGATCTATGAAGAAGAAGTGGCCGACACCCTGCTCAGATTCTTTCCGCCCTTTCAGAGAAACCATCCCGTTTGGATGGCCAGGATGCGTGCATTGGAAGGTCAGCAGTTGCTTGAGGACGACCTCACAGTCGTGTACCTCACCGCATACCTGCTCACCCTGGATGCACAGTATGATTTCTTGGCTCGGCACCACCGTCAGATGATTGCCCGAGCAGAAGATGCAGAGAAGCTCAACCGTAAGCTCCATGTGGATCTCACCTCTGCTCAAGCCCGTGTAGCTGCCTTGGAAAGTCGTGAAACCATTGCTGTTGAAGCACTGAAGCAAGCCAAGGATGAGCATGTCCAGAAGTTGATGGAGGCCTACTTGGTAACCCATAACCAACGTAGAGCCCTACGGATCCAAGAGCCCGCTTCATCCAACCCAATTCAACCCAGCAGAGCTGAAGATCCCCAGATTCTTGAAGGTCACCCGGTCTCTACCAGAGGAGAAAAGAAGGTTTGGGAACTACCGGAAGGAGCCATAGTCTTGGAAGGAATTCCAGTCTTCCCTTAGGCTGTGGATAAGCAAGAGCACCCTGAGTCCTCCCAAGATCCCCCGCCGGAGTTGTTTGAGCCCCTCACCATGACGAAGATTCCAGCATCGCCCCTTGAGGTCAAGGAAGAAGCTGCAAGCACCCCGCCAGCACCGCCGCCCTCTGAGGAACTACAAGAGCCAGTCCTGCTTGAAGAAGAGTTTGACCCTGTCTTGCCATCTCAGTCGCCACCAGAAGAAGTCATCAACATCAGCTCCCTCTTAACCCATCCAGGAGATGTCTCAAATTGAAGTTGTGCGCCAGCCTTTCCAGAAGAGAAGTTGTCTAGTCTGAGTTAGTTATGCCCAGTCCTCTGCATGCATTGGGTAGTGAAGTTTTTCTTCACTTTGGCCAGAGCCCTGCATGTTTGAGAGGTAATCGTGTAGTCCCGTGCTTTGAAAAACTCTAATTGTGTGGCCCCCTAGGGCATTTCAAAATGAATTTCGCTTGATGTTTTCTATCCTTTTGAGTGCATATGTAATGCTTTAACGTTAGTGCTCATAAGTTGCATTTAGCATAGTTCTCAATTCAGGAGCCAAGCAATAGTAGTTATGCTTAGCCCCCGAATCTGAGTAGTCCGTGCTTTGGAAAAACTCTATTCTTCCCTTATTCAAAACATTCGATTTGTTTGTGCTTATCATTGTTGAGCTTGTGTGTTTTCTTTTTTTAAGAAAGGTTTTCTCTAAAAACATAGATCACAAATTAGATCTAATCCTCACCTTATGCTTCCATTCTCATCTTAACCCATCTCAAGAGAAAAGTGCCTTACCCAAGAAGATACCGGGAAGCTTACCCTTGAAGCCTGGAATAAGCTACAGAGGAACCTATACAGTCGCTCAGTCAAAAGGACCGACCGTGAGAATCAAAGCACTGCCCCTGAGTCAAAGTAAACAGGAAAAGAGGATAGAAGGAGTTATTACCATACAGAGAGGCAAAGATTCTTGGAACCAGAGACCACAAACATCAGGGTCATCGACCCCACCACTCACCCGTGCCCCCACATGCGTGCCCGCCTCCATGCGCACTAGCACCGCCACCCATGCCCCCTTTGCAGCGCACTACCGCTGCCCACCCCCTTTGCAACGCACTACCGCCGCCCACCCCCCTTTGCAGCGCACCCACCGCCGCCATCATCGCCGGCAACACCAGGCCCCCCTTCCCTTGTCGCACCCGCTGCCGCGTAGCACCTACTCCATCACCACCACTCCACCCCCCCCTGAGCACCACCATCAATACCGCTCGCCTATAAACCCCCCCCCCCCCCCCACCAGCTCCCTCGACTCCCATCTCGCTCAAAGCAAAACACTCCAGATAAAACCCCCTCTGCCAAATCGCAAGCAACTCCATTTTCCACTCCCTCGCCCCTAAGATCACAATGCTTGGTGATTCTTGGGTTGAAGACGGTTGCACATGGTTCATAGTCTTTGGTTTCCTCCAGTGTATGATAGTAATACTCTTTGATAGAATCCTCCAGTGGGAAGAGCAAAGAGAAAGAAAGAGGCAGTGAAAAGTGAGAAGTGAGAAGAGAAAAGAAGATAGTGAAGAAAAGATGAGAAGAAGGTTGTCCCAGAATCAACCCTATGTCAGTCATCTCTCTGCAGCCTGCTCAAGCAGCAACAACAGAAGAAGGCCCCGTAACACCCTTGTTATGAGGTACTTCAAGGAGTTCAAATCCCCAAGATTCAAGAGTTCTACCCTCATTCATTTTAAGTGGGGTAGTGTTCCAGTAAGGTTCCTGCCGTGGAAAAAAAGAAGAAGGCCTATAGCAAGCTTGTGGAGGACCAGATCATCAAAGCATATGAGTTTCTGGATGAGAAGTGGTCACCCAAGTTCCATTGATGAAGCACTAGAAGACCAATCAAGGAAGGAATCCATGTGGGAGTTCGCAAGAGAAAGGTTTGCGTGTTGGCATCGATGCTTCTTCAATAAGCTAGTTGCCAAGCGAAAGCTAGAAGCCTGAAGATGTAGCATCCCAAAAATTCAAATCCTGAAATTTTCTCAAACTCGCCCTAAATTCAAAATGAATTTCAAGTTTCATTTCAAAATGTTTGTTTGCGAGTTGATATCAACAAATAAAATATAGTGGTCTGTATTATCTCCAAAATCCTCCTCAAAATATCCTACAAATATTTCCTCAGTGACCCCCCTCAAATTCGTTCTAGAAATACTGCCCAGATATTTCCCCAGTAATCCCCCTCAAGTTCTTTCCAGAAATATTGCCCAGATATTCCACCGATATATCTCCAAGTATTTTCTTCCTGAGAAATACCTTTAGAATCATTTTTCAAGTCCCTACAAATATTTTCTTCATAACCGTCCTCATGCTCATACGTATACGTATGCCTCTGGTGTCATACGGTGAGCTCTACAAGCTAATCTCACTTATACAAGACAAATACATGCTAATCTCCCACTAATCCTCTCATCCTCCCACTAATCCTCTCATCCCTCCCCCTAATCCCCCCACCATGGCTATAAATAGAGGGGCAAGGGCCTCCTCTCATCCCACCCCAAGCCATTTCATGGCAACTCTCTCCCCCCCCACACACACCCACTCCATGTTCCACACAAGCACACACTAGCACAAGGATCGTTCGATCGTTCTTCGATCGTTCATCCCCCTGTTCTTAGTTTGTTCGTTCGTTCGTCCGATCGTTCGATCGTTCGTCCGATCGTTCATGGTTCGTTCGTTCGTTCGTCCGATCGTTCGATCGTTCGTCCGTTCGTTCGTCCAAATAATCTTTTTCCTGCCGTTATGCTGCCGAAATTCCGATCGTTCGTTTGTTCGATCATTCGATTGTTCATCGTTCGTTCATAGTCCCTATTCATCGTTCATCGTTCATTCATAGTCCCTATTCATCGTTCTTCCAGATAATCTTTGTCCTGCCGTTATGCTGCCGAAATTCCGATCGTTCGTTCGTTCGATCATTCGATCGTTCATCGTTCGTTCATAGTCCCTATTCATCGTTCATCGTTCGTTCATAGTCCCTATTCATCGTTCGTTCATAGTCCCTATTCATCGTTCTTCCAGATAATCTTTGTCCAGCCGTTATGCTGCCGAAATTCCGATCGTTCGTTCGTCCGATCATTCGATCGTTCGTCCGTTCGTTCGTTCAAGTAATCTTCTTCCTACCGTTATGCTGCCGAAATTCCGATCGTTCGTTCGTCCGATCATCCGATCGTTCGTCCGTTTGTTCATAGTTCCTATTCATCGTTCATCGTTCGTTCATACGACTATTCACTATCACTATTCACCATTACTATTCACCATTACTATTCATCGTTACTATTCACATACACTATTCATCATCGTTACTATTTATCATTACTATTCATCATCGTTACTATTCATCGATGATATCTATAATTACTTTTCCATCACCACTATTCATCGTTACTAATCATCGTTACTATTCATCGTCATCTAGCCATCCCAAATTTCAACTACTCATCCATCATGCTGTCCAGTCCACCTAAGACCAGCCAGACCCATGTTCCAGTCATACAAACTCCGGTGACTGTGATTTTCCTTCCAGTGGGAACTTCCCATCTGGTCATCCATCCTAGGTTTCTCCAAGTTGAGCACGCTTAACTTTGAGATTCCTTCGAACCAGGCTCCCAAACTCAGATTCCAATAATTCTCGTTTCTAAATTCTTATCAAACTATTCCCTACCCAACCATGTCATCCCTTAAGCATGGTCCATATTCCAGAAAACTCCCAAAGTACTCTTGTCCCATATTCTGCCTATAACTCTCCTATTCATACTAAGTCAGACGATTCATTCGTCACTATTCTCACCAACAGTGAACTTCACTGTGCTACACCACATACACTTAGCTATAAATACACCCAGCTACCCTCTCCCTCTCCACACACTCAACACCCTCAGCCAAGGCAAACACCCCACCCACTCAGTTACTCTGCTCTGCCGGCTACACGCATAGTGTCGCTTCGCCTCCAGTCCACCCTCCTGGTAAGCACCTCCGCTCCACCACTAGTAGTATCTCAACACCACATGACACAGATTCTACTCAAGACTCTACCCATCTATATATCGCTGTTCTGACCACTATACTAAATATTTGTTGGTATACTTGCTTGTTTGTATGTTTGCTTATTCATGTTGCATAGTTATCGGAGTGTTCGTGCCGTCTCGTGGAGGCCAGATCTGCAAGTCTACACCAAGCGGTGGAGCTAGAAGCCAGTTCCGCGAGCTCTCCTTCCCCCTTCGCCGGATAAGCACGGCAAGCTCACTGGATCCCTTTGATGCATAAATTACCTATGTTTTACAACCACAACCCTCAGCCTGTTATTTTATGCATAATATGATTTTGAGACAAGTTATTATGGCCACCCAGCCGCTTGCCGCAATCAATCCCTGATATAATTGTTACAAATGATTTGAGGAAAGGTGTGAGTTTTCAAAAGAAAATGCTTTTCAAAATGAGTTTGATGAAGGGTTTTCACCCTTATCACCTTTGAGTAGGGATGATCAAGGACTCCCTGGTTTAGGGGAGGGCCTAAGGTGATGGCTCAGCTGGTTTAGGCGTGAGCAGAAGGATTGTCCCCTCTTATAAGGACCGGTTTGTCATCTTTCACTACCTGTACTCATGATAAGTACAACCACTCGAGACTGTGTGGGCAGTCACTCAATCTGAACTCGTACGGTCCAACCCCAGGGTTATGAAGGCTGGGGAGCACAGGGAGGATAAGGAGGGGGAATGTTTTGTCCGGTTTGGACATGGCGGTGGCCTGACTCCTTCCGGTATAACTGTTAAGGTTAGGACGTGCGAGGAAAGAAAGAGATTCGGATTCGGATCTCATCGGCCATGAGATCGCAGAGCCGGACTAGTGGGTAAAGTGTACACCTCTGCGCAGAGTTTGAAAACCTATTCGAATAGTTTGTGTCCACAGGAATGGACGAGTCTGGTGTGGTATGGCAATTAGTGTTTTGTTTTCCAAAAAAAGGGTGCGTTTGAGAAGAGTGGTTTTTAAAAGGACCGGCGGTTGAGCCGTGAGCTATGGTGGACGGGAAGTCCAGTAGCTGTTTTTGGAAATGAAAGCCAGTGGGAAACTGCTAAGATACCTGGATGGTTTAGTCCAGGGGATTTTGTTATAATACTGAAAAACTTCCTGCTCCTTTTGGAGAGGATGCGCTTTGCGAAAGTACAAAATGTTTTTCAAAACAACCCTGCATAAAATATTGCTGTTTCTGCAAAATATCCTGAGCTCCACATATTCCATGCATTATATCTGATTTCCCCATTCCGCGGGTGAAGGTGGGCTGCTGAGTACGTTTGTACTCACCCTTGCTTATTTGTTGTTTTTCAGAAAAAGGAGATCGGGTAAGAGTTACGACTGTTCCCAACCTTGCCTGTGGCTGTTGGACCGCTGATTTGCTTCGCTGCGTATATTGGGCTGCTTCAGCCCCACTCTGATGATATGTCCCGAGTTGTGGACCAACTCTTAAAGTTGTTCGCCACCTTTGTAGGTTTGTCTCGTTTAAGCAGATTTGGTATCATCTAATGTATAAATGTGTTTACTAGCCTCCTAGGACTAGTAATTGTATCACATTTGAGTCCCAGAGGATTGGGGACGCTTCAGGTGGTATCAGAGCTGTTAGGTTGGCCGCAGGACGTAACCCTTAGCCTGATCCAAAAGTTTTTGAGTCAAAACTATTTTCTTAAAAAAATTCTTGCTCTCATCCCTTCATTTTAAAAATGCTTTCCCCCTTTCCTTCTCTCAGAAGTCAGATGGAGGTCCGTTGCCAAGCCAGCTCTTGCCAGAATGAAGATGGTTTCCCCAAGTTGTTGAGAGCATGCACAGTTCGCCTCGAAATCAGGAGCCAGCCAGAATATGATGGTCGTGAATTCGTCGAGCATGGCACAAAGAAGTGTGTCGTGACTGTATACATTGGATCCAGTCTGCACCATGTGGAATGGAGTGTCACTGCTGCTGGGCACAGATTCAAAGACACCTGCCAAGTCGTCGCTCGCAAGGCATTGAGGACCCTGTGTCAGATCTATGAAGAAGAAGTGGCCGACACACCGCTCAGATTCTTTTCGCCCTTTCAGAGAGACCGTCCAGTCTGGATGGCCAGGATGCGTGCATTGGAAGGTCAGCAGCTGCTTGAGGATGGCCCCACAGTCGTTTACCTCACTGCATACCTGCTCACCCTGGATGCGCAGTATGATTTCTTGGCTCGGCACCACCGTCAGATGATTGCCCGAGCAGAAGATGCAGAGAAGCTCAACCGTAAGCTCCATGTGGATCTCACCACAGCTCAAGCCCGTGCAACTGCCTTGGAAAGTCATGAAGTCATTGCTGTTGAAGCCCCGAAGCAAGCCAGGGATGAGCACGTCAAGAAGTTGATGGATGCCTACTTGGTCACCCATAACCAACGTAGAGCCCTGCGGATCCAAAAGCCCGCTTCAACCAACCCTGTTCAACCCATCAAAGCTGAAGACACCCAGATTCTTGAAGGTCACCCGGTCTCTACCAGAGGAGAAAAGAAAGCTTGGGAACTACCGGAAGGAGCCATAGTCTTGGAAGGAATTCCAGTCTCCCCTAAGGCTATGGATAAGCAAGAGCACCCCGAGTCCTCCCAAGATCCCCCACCGGAGTTGTGTGAGCCCCTCACCATGAAGAAGATTCCAGCACCGTCCCTTGAGGTCAAGGAAGAAGCTGCAAGCACCCCGCCAGCACCGTCGCCCTCTGAGGAGCTACAAGAGCCAGTCCAGCTTGAAGAAGAGTTTGACCCAGTCTTGCCACCTCAGTCGCCGCCAGAAGAAGTCATCAACATCAGCTCCCTCTTGACCCATCCAGGAGATGTCTCAGATTGAAGTTGTGTGCAAGCCTTGCCAGAAGAGAATTGCTTGATCTGAAGTTAGTATGACCAGTCCTCTGCGTGCATTGGGTAGTGAAGTTTTTCTTCACTTTGGCTAGAGCCCTGCATGTATGAGAGGTAATCGTGTAGACTCGTGTTTTGCAAAACTCTAATTGTGTGGCCCCCTAGGGCATTTCAAAATGAATTTCGCTTGATGTTTTCTCTCCTTTTGAGTGTATATGTGATGCTTTAACGTTAATGCTCATAAGTCCTCTTTAGCATAGTTCTCAATTCAGGAGCCAAGCAATAGTAGTTATGCTTAGCCCCCGAATCTGAGTAGTCCGTGCTTTGAAAAAACTCTATTCTTCCCTTATTCAAAACAGTTGATTTGTTTGTGCTTATCATTGCTGAGCTTATGTGTTTTCTTTCTTTTTAAGGAAGGTTTTCTCTAAAAACATAGATCACAAATTAGAGCTAATCCTTACCTTATGCTTCCATTCTCATCTTAACCCATCTGAAGAAAAAAGTGCCTTACCCAATAAGACACCGGGAAGCTCACCCTTGAAGCCTGGAACAAGCTACAGAAGAAACCAGTCCAGCCGCTCAGTCAAAAGGACCGACCGTGAGAATCAAAGCACTGCCCCTGAGTCAAAGTAAACAGGAAAAGAGGACAGAAGGAGTTATTACCATATAGAGAGGCAAATATTCTTGGAACCAAAGTCCACAAACATCAGGGTCATCGACCCCACCACTCACCCGTGCCCCTCGCACGCGTGCCCGCCTCCATGCGCACTACCACCGCCCCACGCCCCCTTTTACAGCGCACTACCGCCACCCACGCCCCCTTTGCAGCGCACTACCGCCACCCACGCCCCTTTTGCAGCGCACCCACCGCCATCGTCGCCGGCAACAGGCCCCCCTTCCCCTTGTCGCACCTGCTGCCTCGTGTCACCTACTCCATCACCGCCACTCCGCACCCGAGCACCCACACTCGCCTATAAAACCCCCCACCAGCTCCCTCAGTTCCCATCCCAAGCAAAACACTCTAGATAAAACCCCCTCTGCCAAATCGCAAGCAACTCCATTTTCCACTCCCTTGCCCCTAAGATCACAATGCTTGGTAATTCTTGGGTTGAAGACTGTTGTATATGGTTCAACATCTTTGGTTTCCTCCTCTGTATGATGGTAATACTCTTTGATAGAATCCTCCAGTGGGAAGAGCAAAGAGAAAGAAAGGAGCAGTGAAAAGAAAAAAAAAGATAGCGAAGAGAAGATAAGAAGAAGGTTCTCCCAAAATCAACCCTGTGTCAGTCATTTCTTTGCAGCCTGTTCAAGCAGCAACAGCAGAAGAAGGCCCTGTAACACCCTTGTTATGAGGTACTTCAAGGAGTTCAAATCCCCAAGATTCAAGAGTCCTACCCTCATTCATTTTAAGTGGGGTAGTGTTCCAGTAAGGTTCCTGCTGTGGAGAAAAGAAGAAGGCATGTAGCAAGTTTGTGGAGGACCAGATCATCGAAGCATATAAGTTCCTGGATGAAGAAGTGGTCACCCAAGTTTTGTTGATGAAGCACCAGAGGACCAATCAAGGAAGGAATCCATATGGGAGTTTGCAAGGGAAAGGTTTGCGTGTTGGCATCGATGCTTCTTCAATAAGCTAGCTGCCAAGTGAAAGCAAGAAGCCTAAAAATGATCTAGAGTAGCCAGAATCAGCGTTTGTAATCAGCAACCGGATGCTCCTCAAAGGCTAGATTTTGTTGAAGTTCCATCTCCTCGAAGAGTCTGCAATGTGAAGATATGTAGCTGAAGTAAAGCTATACCCATAACCCACCCTTCTAAGCCGAATCTCGAGGACGAGATTCCTTTTAAGTGGGGTAGATTTGTAGCATCCCAAAAATTCAAATCCTGAAATTTTCTCAAACTCGCCCTAAATTCAAAATGAATTTCAAGTTTCATTTCAAAATGTTTGTTTGTGAGTTGATATCAACAAATAAAATATAGTGGTCTGTATTATCTCCAAAATCCTCCTCAAAATATCCTACAAATATTTCCTCAGTGACCCCCCTCAAATTCGTTCCAGAAATACTGCCCAGATATTTCCCCAGTAATCCCCCTGAAGTTCTTTCCAGAAATATTGCCCAGATATTCCACCGATATATCTCCAAGTATTTTCTTCCTGAGAAATACCTTCAGAATCATTTTTCAAGTCCCTACAAATATTTTCTTCATAACCGTCCTCATGCTCATACGTATACGTATGCCTCCGGTGTCATACGGTGAGCTCTACAAGCTAATCTCACTTATACAAGACAAATACATGCTAATCTCCCACTAATCCTCTCATCCTCCCACTAATCCTCTCATCCCTCCCCCTAATCCCCCCACCATGGCTATAAATAGAGGGGCAAGGGCCTCCTCTCATCCCACCCCAAGCCATTTCATGGCAACTCTCTCCCCCCCACACACACACCCACTCCATGTTCCACACAAGCACACACTAGCACAAGGATCGTTCGATCGTTCTTCGATCGTTCATCCCCCTGTTCTTAGTTTGTTCGTTCGTTCGTCCGATCGTTCGTCCGATCGTTCATGGTTCGTTTGTTCGTTCGTCCGATCGTTCGATCGTTCGTCCGTCCGTTCGTCCAAATAATCTTTTTCCTGCCGTTATGCTGCCGAAATTCCGATCGTTCGTTTGTTCGATCATTCGATTGTTCATCATTCGTTCATAGTCCCTATTCATCGTTCATCGTTCGTTCATAGTCCCTATTCATCGTTCTTCCAGATAATCTTTGTCCTGCCGTTATGCTGCCGAAATTCCGATCGTTCGTTCGTTCGATCATTCGATCGTTCATCGTTCGTTCATAGTCCCTATTCATCGTTCATCGTTCGTTCATAGTCCCTATTCATCGTTCGTTCATAGTCCCTATTCATCGTTCTTCCAGATAATCTTTGTCCAGCCGTTATGCTGCCGAAATTCCGATCGTTCGTTCGTCCGATCATTCGATCGTTCGTCCGTTCGTTCGTTCAAGTAATCTTCTTCCTACCGTTATGCTGCCGAAATTCCGATCGTTCGTTCGTCCGATCATCCGATCGTTCGTCCGTTTGTTCATAGTTCCTATTCATCGTTCATCGTTCGTTCATACGACTATTCACTATCACTATTCACCATTACTATTCACCATTACTATTCATCGTTACTATTCACATACACTATTCATCATCGTTACTATTTATCATTACTATTCATCATCGTTACTATTCATCGATGATATCTATAATTACTTTTCCATCACCACTATTCATCGTTACTAATCATCGTTACTATTCATCGTCATCTAGCCATCCCAAATTTCAACTACTCATCCATCATGCTGTCCAGTCCACCTAAGACCAGCCAGACCCATGTTCCAGTCATACAAACTCCGGTGACTGTGATTTTCCTTCCAGTGGGAACTTCCCATCTGGTCATCCATCCTAGGTTTCTCCAAGTTGAGCACGCTTAACTTTGAGATTCCTTCGAACCAGGCTCCCAAACTCAGATTCCAATAATTCTCGTTTCTAAATTCTTATCAAACTATTCCCTACCCAACCATGTCATCCCTTAAGCATGGTCCATATTCCAGAAAACTCCCAAAGTACTCTTGTCCCATATTCTGCCTATAACTCTCCTATTCATACTAAGTCAGACGATTCATTCGTCACTATTCTCACCAACAGTGAACTTCACTGTGCTACACCACATACACTTAGCTATAAATACACCCAGCTACCCTCTCCCTCTCCACACACTCAACACCCTCAGCCAAGGCAAACACCCCACCCACTCAGTTACTCTGCTCTGCCGGCTACACGCATAGTGTCGCTTCGCCTCCAGTCCACCCTCCTGGTAAGCACCTCCGCTCCACCACTAGTAGTATCTCAACACCACATGACACAGATTCTACTCAAGACTCTACCCATCTATATATCGCTGTTCTGACCACTATACTAAATATTTGTTGGTATACTTGCTTGTTTGTATGTTTGCTTATTCATGTTGCATAGTTATCGGAGTGTTCGTGCCGTCTCGTGGAGGCCAGATCTGCAAGTCTACACCAAGCGGTGGAGCTAGAAGCCAGTTCCGCGAGCTCTCCTTCCCCCTTCGCCGGATAAGCACGGCAAGCTCACTGGATCCCTTTGATGCATAAATTACCTATGTTTTACAACCACAACCCTCAGCCTGTTATTTTATGCATAATATGATTTTGAGACAAGTTATTATGGCCACCCAGCCGCTTGCCGCAATCAATCCCTGATATAATTGTTACAAATGATTTGAGGAAAGGTGTGAGTTTTCAAAAGAAAATGCTTTTCAAAATGTGTTTGATGAAGGGTTTTCACCCTTATCACCTTTGAGTAGGGATGATCAAGGACTCCCTGGTTTAGGGGAGGGCGTAAGGTGATGGCTCAGCTGGTTTAGGCATGAGCAGAAGGATTGTCCCCTCTTATAAGGACCGGTTTGTCATCTTTCACTACCTGTACTCATGATAAGTACAACCACTCGAGACTGTGTGGGCAGTCACTCAATCTGAACTCGTACGGTCCAACCCCAGGGTTATGAAGGCTGGGGAGCACCGGGAGGATAAGGAGGGGGGATGTTTTGTCCGGTTTGGACATGGCGGTGGCCTGACTCCTTCCGGTATAACTGTTAAGGTTAGGACATGCGAGGAAAGAAAGAGATTCGGATTCGGATCTCATCGGCCATGAGATCGCAGAGCCGGACTAGTGGGTAAAGTGTACACCTCTGCACAGAGTTTGAAAACCTATTCGAATAGTCTGTGTCCACAGGAATGGACGAGTCTGGTGTGGTATGGCAATTAGTGTTTTGTTTTCCAAAAAAGGGTGCGTTTGAGAAGAGTGGTTTTTAAAAGGACCGGCGGTTGAGCCGTGAGCTATGGTGGACGAGAAGTCCAGTAGCTGTTTTTGGAAATGAAAGCCAGTGGGAAACTGCTAAGATACCTGGATGGTTTAGTCCAGGGGATTTTGTTATAATACTGAAAAACTTCCTGCTCCTTTTGGAGAGGATGCGCTTTGCGAAAGTACAAAATGTTTTTCAAAACAACCCTGCATAAAATATTGCTGTTTCTGCAAAATATCCTGAGCTCCACATATTCCATGCATTATATCTGATTTCCCCATTCCGCGGGTGAAGGTGGGCTGCTGAGTACGTTTGTACTCACCCTTGCTTATTTGTTGTTTTTCAGAAAAAGGAGATCGGGTAAGAGTTACGACTGTTCCCAACCTTGCCTGTGGCTGTTGGACCGCTGATTTGCTTCGCTGCGTATATTGGGCTGCTTCAGCCCCACTCTGATGATATGTCCCGAGTTGTGGACCAACTCTTAAAGTTGTTCACCACCTTTGTAGGTTTGTCTCGTTTAAGCAGATTTGGTATCATCTAATGTATAAATGTGTTTACTAGCCTCCTGGGACTAGTAATTGTATCACATTTGAGTCCCAGAGGATTAGGGACGCTTCAGAAGATGATCTTGAGTAGCCAGAATCATCGTTTGCAATCAGCAGCCGGATGCTCCGCAGGGGCCAGATTTTGTTGAAGTTCCATCTCCTCGAAGAGTCTGCAAAGTGAAGATATGTAGCTGAAGTAAAGCTATACCCATAACCCTTCTAAGCCGAATCTCGAGGACGAGATTCCTTTTAAGTGGGGTAGATTTGTAGCATCCCAAAAATTTAAATCCTGAAATTTTCTCAAACTCGCCCTAAATTCAAAATGAATTTCAAATTTCGTTTCTAAATGTTTGTTTGCGAGTTTATATCAACAAATAAAATATAGTGGTCTATATTCTCCCCAAAATCCTCCTCAAAATATCCTACAAATATTTCTCCAGTGATCCCCCTCAAATGGTTTCCAGAAATACTGCCCAGATATTTCCCTAGTGATCCCCTTCAAGTTCTTTCCAGAAATACTGCCCAGATATTTCCCTAGTGATCCCCTTCAAGTTTTTTCCAGAAATACTGCCCAAATATTCCACCGATATATCTCCAGATATTTTCCTCTTGAGAAATACCTTCAGAATCATTTTTCAAGTCCCTACAAATATTTTCTTCACAACTTTCCTCATGCTCATACGTATGCGTATGCCTCCAGTGTCATACGGTGAGCTCTACAAGCTAATCTCACTTATACAAGACAAATACATGCTAATCTTCCACTAATCCTCTCATCCTCCCACTAATCCTCTCATCCCTCCCCCTAATCCCCCCACCATGGCTATAAATAGAGGGGCAAGGGCCTCCTCTCATCCCACCCCAAGCCATTTCGTGGCAACTCTCTTCCCCCCCACACACACACCCACTCCATGTTCCACACAAGCACACACTAGCACAAGGATCGTTCGATCGTTCTTTGATCGTTCGTCCCCTGTTCTTAGTTTGTTTGTTCGTTCGTCCGATCGTTCGATCGTTCGTCTGATCATTCATGGTTCGTTCGTCCGTTCGTCCGATCGTTCGATCGTTCGTCCGTTTGTTCGTCCATATAATCTTTTTCCTACTGTTATGCTGCCGAAATTCTGATCGTTCATTCGTTCGATCATTCGATCGTTCATCGTTCGTTCATAGTCCCTATTCATCGTTCATCGTTCGTTCATAGTCCATATTCATCGTTCTTCCAGATAATCTTTGTCCTACTGTTATGCTGTCGAAATTTCGATCGTTCGTTTGTTCAATCATTCGATCGTTCATCGTTCGTTCATAGTCCCTATTCATCGTTCATCGTTCGTTCATAGTCCCTATTCATCGTTCTTCCAGATAATCTTTGTCCTGTCGTTATGCTGCCGAAATTCCGATCGTTCGTTCGTCCGATCATTCGATGGTTCGTCCGTTCGTTCGTCCAAGTAATCTTCTTCCTGCCGTTATGCTGCCGAAATTCCGATCGTTCGTTCGTCCGATCATTCGATCGTTCGTCCGTTCGTTCATAGTTCCTATTCATCGTTCATCGTTCGTTCATACGAACTATTCACCATTACTATTCACCATTACTATTCATCATTACTATTCACATACACTATTCATCATCCTTACTATTTATCATTACTATTCATTATCGTTACTATTCATCGATGATATCTATAATTACTTTTCCATCGCCACTATTCATCGTTACTAATCATCGTTACTATTCATCGGTCATCTAGTCATCCCAAATTTCAACTACTCATCCATCATGCTGTCTAGTCCACCTAAGACCAGCCAGACCCATGTTCCAGTCATACAAACTCCGGTGACTGTGATTTTCCTTCCAGTGGGAACTTCCCATCTGGCCACCCATATCAGGTTTCTCCAAGTTGAGCATGCTTAACTTTGAGATTCCTTCGAACCAGGCTCCCAAACTCAGATTCCAATAATTCTTGTTTCTAAATTCTTATCAAACTATTCCCTATCCAACCATGTCATCCCTTAAGCATGGTCCATATTCCAGAAAACTCCCAAAATACTCTTGTCCCATATTATGCCTATAACTCTCCTGTTCATACTAAGTCAGACGATTCATTCATCACTATTCTCACCAACAGTGAACTTCACTGTGCTACACCACATACACTCATCTATAAATACACCCAGCTACCCTCTCCCTCTCCACACACACTCAACACCCTCAGCCAAGGCAAACACCCCACCCACTCAGTTACTCTGCTCTGCCGGCTACACGCATAGTGTCGCTTCGCCTCTAGTCCACCCTCCTGGTAAGCACCTCCGCTCCACCACCAGTAATATCACAACACCACATGACACAGATTCTACTCAAGACTCTACCCATCCATATATCACTATTCTGACCACTATACTAAATATTTGTTGGTATACTTGTTGGTTTGTATGTTTGCTTGTTCATGTTGCACAGTTATCGGAGCGTTCGTGCCGTCTCGTGGAGGCCAGATCTGCAAGTCTACACCAGGCAGTGGAGCCAGAAGCCAGTTCCGCGAGCTCTCCTTCCCCCTTCGCCAAATAAGCACGGCAAGCTCACTGGATCCCTTTGATGCATAAATTACCTATGTTTTACAACCACAACCCTCAGCCTATTATTTTATGCATGATATGATTTTGAGACAAGTTATTATGGCCACCCAGCCGCTTGCCGCAATCAATCCCTGATATATATGTTCCAAATGATTTGAGAAAAGGTGTGAGTTTTGAAAAGAAAATGCTTTTCAAAATGTGTATGATGAAGGGTTTTCACCCTTATCACCTTGTGAGTGGGATAATCAGGGACTCCCTGGTTTAGGGGAGGGCCTAAGGTGTTGGCTCAGCTGGTTTAGGCGTGAGCAGAAGGATTGTCCCCTCATATAAGGACCGGTTTGTCATCTTCACTACCTGTACTCTTTAATAGTACAACCACTCGAGACTGTGTGGCCAGTCACTCAATCTGAACTCGTGCGGTCCGACCCCAGGGTTATGAAGGCTGGGGAGCACCGGGAGGATAAGGAGGGGGAAAGTTTTGTCCGGTTTGGACATGGTGGTGGCCTGACTCCTTCCAGATAACCGTTAAGGTTAGGACGTGCGGGGAAAGAAAGAGATTCGGATTCGGGTCTCACTAGCTATGAGATCGCAGAGCCGGACTAGTGGGTAAAGTGTACACCTCTGCGCAGAGTTTGAAAACCTATTCGAATAGTCTGTGTCCACAGGAATGGACGAGTCTGGTGTGGTATGGCAATTGGTGTTTTGTTTTCCAAAAAAAGGTGCGTTTGAGAAAAGTGGTTTTTAAAAGGTTCGGCGGTTGAGCCGTGAGCTATGGTGGATGGGAAGTCCAGTAGCTGTTTTTGGAAATGAAAACCAGTGGGAAACTGCTGAGATACCTGGATGGTTTAGTCCAGGGGATTTTGTTATAATACTGAAAAACGTCCTGCTCCTTTTGGAGAGGATGCGCTTTGCAAAAGTACAAAATGTTTTTCAAAACAACCCTGCATAAAATATTGCTGTTTCTGCAAAATATTCTGAGCTCCACATATTCCATGCATTATATCTGATTTCCCCATTCCGCGGGTGAAGGTGGGCTGCTGAGTACGTTTGTACTCACCCTTGCTTATTTGTTGTTTTTCAGAAAAAGGAGATCGGGTAAGAGTTACGACTGTTCCCAACCTTGCCTGTGGCTGTTGGACCGCTGATTTGCTTCGCTCCGTATATCGGGCTGCTTCAGCCCCACTCTGATGATATGTCTCGAGTTGTGGACCAACTCTTAAAGTTGTTCGCCACCTTTGTAGGTTTGTCTCGTTTAAGCAGATTTGGTATCATCTGATGTATAAATGTGTTTACTAGCCTCCTGGGACTAGTAATTGTATCACATTTGAGTCCCAGAGGATTGGGGACGCTTCAGATAATCGCTTCCACTGCAAATTTTGATGGGTATCAAAGATTCTTTGCTCCAATAAATGTATCTTTTATACATTTCATAAGGGAATGAGTTTCTCTTTTATATGCTACTCCAACATCATCTAAAACTGGTAAACATGTATCATATTCTTTTGGTTTGCATATGTCTAAAGTAGCATAACTTATAAATTCTCCTGTCTAGAACTTAATTGATCAAATAGTGCACATGTTCCTTATGTTGCATGATTATGTTCAATTGATACTCCTTTTATGCCAATGGTACTTTAAGTTGCAAATAAGTACTCTCAACAAGTATCAATTGAATTCATATATATGTGTGCACTAAAACTTGAGGAGAACTTAGTGTAATATGCAATTAGTGATCTGCTTATCTAACAAATTGTATCAACTGGTGGTTTTCAATTGATATTTTTCATACATGATCACTAGCTGTAGAATCCATACTTGTGCAGTTTTCTTGTTGCCTCTTGTTGTGATAAGAAAATACTAGGTGACATCTAGACTCCAAGTGTCAAGTTTCACCTTCGATTTAGTATGACAATCTTCATTTGATATCTTGGACTTATGTCACAACTATACCAACAAGAGCGTGCAAATGAGTTCAAAATCCAACACAAGTTTGGAACACCCCCCCTAAAAAGGTAAAACACAAAGGTACATCACTTCATGTCACTTCTACATTACTTTTTTTGTCATCTAAGGATCCTTTTCATGATAGTGTGTTCACATCTTGCTTAAATCATAATTTCTACCCTTTATATTCTTTGTATCCTTTTTGGAGATTTATGACAAAGGGGGAGAAATTTTGCATTAAAGCTTATCTTTATTTTTGAAAAGGGGAGAAATAATTAACAAAAGGGGGAGAATCATAAGTAAAACATAAGATGTGGGAGTTGATAAGTGCATTCTATGTCATGAGCATCACGTTTATTTTATGACACACTGCACCCCATGAATAGTATGATATAAGTTGTCTCCATACTTTGACCCAAATATGTGCTTTTGGTATTTGAGTACAAAATTGGTATTTTCTGAAATGCACATATTTAGGGGGAGAAAATTATATTATAGGATTCAAAATCTTATTTATCAAATCTTATGTAAGCTTTAAATGTGTTGTCATCAATCACCAAAAAGGGGGAGATTGAAAGTGCATTCATCCCTTTTGTGAGTTTTGGTGATTTGGATAATAACACATTTAAAGGTCTAACGAGTTTGCTAAGTGTTGAACATGAAATTCAGTATGATGAACATACTTGAATAGTGTATAATGATCAGTGAACAAAGGTTCAACACAAGGTTAAATAACCAATGAGACAATGCAAATGGATATAATATGATCTCTATATTGGTTTGAATATATGGACAAGACCTGAGAAATCACTACATACATATGATCAGAATAGAGGATGAAGTGATTAAGAGGATTGGTCAAGCCAAAGTGAATAAGATATGAGGAATCGTGAATTGGCTTGACCATATTACTATCAGTCCATATATGCTTCTATGAGAATCAAACTAGAGCTTGATTAATCTTAACAGTTATATCTAGAAGACATTCAAGCAAGGTTCACAATATTGAAGAAATGATTCTCTCAATGGATGTTCAATATGATGTGACTCAAGAATGGCTTGATAGGGTGAAAATAGCAAGGAAAGGGCTTCGAGGAACTAAGCGAAGGTGAAGGCCAAGCGACGGCTTGTGGATCGAGGTACCATGGCTAAGGTGAAGAAGAGAGTACTTGCACTAAGTCGATAAACTAATCAGCTATGAAGAGTTACAACATGTTGATGCATCAGTAAGGTGACTTGAAGCCATGATTTGAACTCATATAAGGTGATATGGTACAAGTCACAGGGTTTGATTTGAGTTTGCTTCAAAAGGTGAGACAAAGATGTTTGTGATCCTTATGAAGCAATGCCATGGAGAAATCACACATGAGACACCAATGACTCAAGGAGTTTTCTTAATTAATTTTATTTAACTTGAGTATAGGAATCGTCGTACTATAAAGGGGGATCCAAAAAGAAGGTTGGTGTATGCCAAAGCTCAAGCCTCTATATTCAAAAGCTATTTTTTGAAAAGCAAAAATCTCTTTAAAATTCTTTGGTTGACCTTGGTTAGGTTTGAGAAACCTAGAGTGTTCTTGTTGAAAAGCAGCTGAACTTCTTTAACTGCAGCTGAGCTTTTCAGCTGAGCTGAACTTCAGCTGAGCTGAGCTTCTTCAGCTGCAGCTGAGCTTTTCAGCTGAGCTGAACTTCAGCTGAGTTGAGCTTTCTCAACTTCAGCTGAACTCAACTTCAGCTGAGTTGAGCTTCTTCAGGTGCAGCTGAGCTGAACTTCAGCTGAGTTGAGCTTCTTCAGCTGCAGCTGAGCTTTTCAGCTGAGCTGAACTTCAGCTGTGTTGAACTTTCTCAACTCCAGCTGAACTTCAACTAGGGTCCAGGCAGGTTCAACCGGGGTCCAGGGCAAGTTCAACCGGGGTCCAGAGAGGTTCAACCGGTGTCCAGGGAAAGTTCAGCCGGGGTACTTTCCCCGGACCTCACTGGTCAAAACCGGTTGAACCGGTCCTAGGGGAGGTTCAACTGGTGTCAGGGTCACCTGACCGGTCTGACCTCCTGACTGGCAGACTGACTGCCAGTTTGACCCCCAGGCGGTTGAACCGGCCCTAGGGGCGGTTCAACCGGTGTCAGGACCTGTTTTTGCAGTCTGACTTGCAGTCTGCCAGTCTGACTGGCAGACTGTCTGTCAGCCTGCCCCATGTGGTTGAACCGGTCTTAGGGGCGGTTCAACCGGTCTTGGTCAACTTGACCAGTCTGCAGGTCAGTATGCCAGTCAGTCTGACAGTCAGACTGGCAGACAGTCTGCTTGACCTGCCAGGGGCGGTTCAACCGCCCTAGGGGGCGGTTCAACCGGTCTCAGACAGAAAAATCTGCCCAACGGCTAGTTTTGAGCTCCACCTATATATACTCACTCCTACCTCTCTCCCCACACACAAGAGCACGACCCAAACTCCATTTCTAACTTGAAGAACACCTCCCACTCTCTCTCACACATCTCTTGCCTCTCCCATTTCAAATCTTTGGAGAGAAATCTTTGAGTGAGTTTGAGAGCTGCGGTTTTTGTGCTTCATCTCCAAATCTCTCTTGCTCTTCTTCATTCAAGCTTTGGTACTACATCGAGTTCTTTGTGGATTCATTACTCTTGGAGCTTCTAGCTCCTAGACGACTAGGTGTCTCTTGTGAGTCTCCAAATCTTGTGGAAGACCACAAGAAAGTTTGTATTACCCGCTCGTTTGAGCAAAGATTAGTGTGTGAGCTTGACCTTTGTGGTCGGCAAAGGGAGGATTAGGGTTGAAAGAGACCCGGCTCTTTGTGGGCGCCTCAACGAGGAAGTAGGGCACCTTGGTGGTGTGACCGAACCTCGGGATCAATCTTGTGTCTCTTGTGATCTTGTTTATTGTGCTTATTTGTGTTCTTCGTTCTCTCACCATTCCATAAAAGATTTGTTTATATCTTTTTGGTGTGTGGATTTTGAGAAGTGCGCTTCTCAGATCTACTACTTTGAACCCTGTGGACCATTTAGAACATCTCATTTCCAAAGTTAACTGGGTGAATTTCGAGATCAATTCAGTTTTACCCAGTTTGCTTCTAGTTTTTGTTGAAAAAGTTTAAACTTGCCTATTCACCCCCCCTCTAGGCAACTTTCAGATGAACATGTGACTATCCGTACTATCAAATTGCATTCCATTTTCTACTATCTCCCATATACTTGGATGGAGAGAGAACAAGTGGCTACGCATTTTGTGACTCCAAAATCTGTAGTCCTCTCCATCAAAGTGAGGAGGTTTACCGTGGGGAATGGAAAGCAAATGAGCATTGGAACTTTGCGGAATACAAGAGTAATCAAAAGAGAAGTTTGAGTTAACCGTCTTCTTTTTCTCGTAGTCGTCGTCGTCCTTTTGGGAAGAAGAAGACTCGTCGTTGTCATCGTAGTAGACAATCTTCTTAATACGTCTCTTCTTCTTCCCGTCCTTCTTCTTATGACTTGAGCCCGAGTCGGTGGGCTTGTCGTCTTTTGGCTCATTGATGAAGGACTCCTTCTCCTTGTCGTTGTTGATCACCATCCTCTTGCCCTTAGGATCCATCTCTTCGGGCGATTAGTCCCTTTCGTGAAGAGAACGACTCTAATACCAATTGAGAGCACCTAGAGAGGGGTGAATAGGTGATCCTGTAAAAACTTAAACTCAAAGCCACAAACTTGATTAAGTGTTAGTGCAATGAAGCCAAGTGGCTAGAGATGAGTTCTTGCAAAACACAATAACCACAAAGAGATCAACACAGAGAGGCACAGTGGTTTATCCCATGGTTCGGCCAAGTCCAACACTTGCCTACTCCACGTTGTGGCGTCCCAACGGACGAGGGTTGCACTCAACCCCTTTCAAGCGGTCCAAAGACCCACTTGAATACCACGGTGTTTTGCTTTCGTTTCACTATATCTCGCTTGCGAGGAATCTCCACAACTTGGAGCCTCTCGCCCTTACAATTTGATTATCACAAAGAATCACGGAAGTAAGAATGGGATGAGCAACACACACAAGACACAAAATCAGAGCAACAATACGCACACAAGTCACAACATGAGCTCTCAACACAACTCGAAGAGTTCTCTACTCAAATGGAGCTCTAGATGCTATCACAAAGAATCGAATGTGCGGAAATGAAGTCTTGGTGCTTAGGAATGCTCAAGGGATGCTTGGTATACTTCTCCATGCGCCTAGGGGTCCCTTTTATAGCCCCAAGGCAGCTAGGAGCCGTTGAGAGCAATCCAGGAAGGCAATTCTTGCCTTCTGTCGACTGGCGCACCGGACAGTCCGGTGCACCACCGGACACTGTCCGGTGCAGATTTCTTTCCTATTCTGGCGCAGCCGACCGTTGGAGACTTGGAGCCGTTGGCGCACCGGACACTGTCCGGTGCACACCGGACAGTCCGGTGCCCCCATCCGACCGTTGGCTCGGCCACGCGTCAAGCGCGGATTGCGCGGCCGACCGTTGGCGCGCCCAACCGTTGGCCCACCGGACAGCCCAGTGACTCACCGGACAGTCCGGTGAATTATAGTCGTACGCTGTTGACTTGGTTCCCGAGAGCGGCGACTTCGCCGCAGCCGACTCACCGGACATTGTCCGGTGCATCACCGGACAGTCCGGTGATTTATAGCCGTACGCCGCCGTCGAGACCCGAGAGCAGCCAGTTGATCAGACGCCAGCCTGGCGCACCGGACACTGTCTGGTGCACCACCGGACACTGTCCGGTGCACCCAGACTGAGCAGAGTCTTGGCTGCTCGAGCCAAGTCTTTTCCAATTGAATTTTCTCTGATTCTAGCACTTAGACAAATATGTTAGTACACAAAAACCAATGTACTAAGTCTAGAATCATACCTTTGTGTTGACTTTGCACTCCTTCCACCATTTAGCATAGTTTCACATTAAACCATTTGTGTTGGCACTTGATCACCAAAATACTTAGAAATGGCCCAAGGGCACATTTCCCTTTCAGAAGTTGTAAGGAAAATGGACCCCGGGCCATTTGGCTAATTGAGTTTTGGTGTTTGATGAACAACACAATCCATGAACTAATAAGTTTTCTAGTGTTTGTGTTTTGTAGTTCACATGATGCGAAGAGAATTGGACCAAGGCAATGAGGATGCAACACCTCAAAAGAAGACATAAAAGATGCATAGGAGTCCAATACTCAAGAACAAAGAAGCCCGAAGAAATCAGCGAAGAAATCCAAGATGAGGGCTGTTAGCCAGCGCCTGGTGGCGCACCGGACAGTGGTGTCCGGTGTGCACCGGACTGTCCGGTGTGGCACCGGACAGTCTGCGCAGAGAGGCCACAGACAGGCGCTCTCTGGCTGTAGCACCGGTCTGTCCGGTGTGCACCGGACTGTCCGGTGTGCCATGGGCAGACGGCAACGGTCGGATCCAACGGTCGACTGCTACAGGCGCCAACGGTCGGCTGACGTGGCGTGCACCGGACATCTACTGTGCAGTGTCCGGTGGTGCACCGGACTGTCCGGTGCACCCGACGACAGAAAGCTTCTGCTTTCTGTCCAACGGCTAGTTGGGGGTGTGGAGGCTATAAATACCACCCCAACCGGCCATTCTCTTGTGTGAGAGCCCAAGCAACATACCAATACACATAGTGCATATTTCCAAGAGCTCAAACACCCAAGTGCTTAATAGAATCACTCGGTGATTAGCGTAGGAGCTTTGTGAAGTGCTTAGGTTAGTTAGACCGCTTTAGCGCTTGCTCTAGGTGAACCCTAGTTAGTTGAGTGAGTTTTGTAAAACCACACAACCCCTCGGCTCTTGCGTGAGTCGTTGTAATTGTACCGAGTGGGGCGAGAGTCTTGCGAGACCGTGACAACCGCGTTTGTGTCACGGCCGCCACCGTGTACCGGAGGGAACGAGGCCCGCGGCGTTTCGGCCGGAAGCTCGATAGTGGAGACGGCGGGGAGCGTCCGAGAGGAGCCGGAAGCGGAGCACCACTTGCGCGTGGAGAAGGCCCACGGCTCTCTACGGAGTTACTCGACCGTGGTGCTTGGCCCTCGCGTGGGCTTCCCTTTGCGTAGGGGCACCAACGAGGATTAGTCGGGACCTTGCGTGGTTCCGGATACCTCAGTAAAAATACCGGCGTCATCCACGAGAGTTTGCTTCTCTACTTAGCTCTTTACATTCCGCATTTATATTAAGCATTTAAGTTTCAATCTTGTAGTCATACTTATTTAGTGTAGATTGAAACTTAGCCTTTGCGGTAGAGATAGCAACACTTAGACAAAACCTAGTTTGCACGTTCTAGTTTTGATTATTTGCATAGGCTTTGCTCTAGGGATTTAATTGTGGCCTAGTTTAGTAAAAGTTTTAGAAGTCCTAATTCACCCCCCCTCTTAGGCGTCACCCGTTTCCTACAAGTGGTATCAGAGCCCGGTTTGGCTCATTTGAAACGCTTTAGCTTCACCGCTAAAAGAGCCGACGCTTTTTAGAGGAAGGGATGGATACCCATAGGCCACCACACTTCGACGGCACTAACTTCCCATATTATAGTGCTAGAATGGCTTGTTACCTAGAGGCCGTTGATCTAGGTGTTTGGAGAGTCACTCGTGACGGGATGAAACCCCTCAAGAATCCCGAGAAACCCACCACGAGTGATGAAAAAGAAATCCATTTAAATGCTAGAGCCAAAAATTGCTTGTATGAATCTCTTAGCATCGATATTTTCAATCAAGTATTTACCCTGAAAACTGCTAATGAAATTTGGCTAAAATTGCATGAGCTCCATGACAGCACATCCAATGTCCGTGAGCAAAAACATTGCCTAGTCTTAAATGAGTATAATTCTTTTGCTATGAAAGATGATGAGCTTGTTAGAGACATGTATTCTCGATTGAATCTAATTATCAATGAGCTCAATTCTATTGGCATTAATAAGCTAGGTGATGCGGACATTGTGAGGAAGATTATCTCCCTGCTACCACAACAAAGATATGGGAGCATCATCACCATCCTTCACAACATGGAGGACTTGAGCAACATGACCCCGACCATTGTGATTGGGAAAATCACGGCTTTTGAGATGTCGCGAAAAATGAGTCGAGGAGAGGAGCCAACTTCCTCAAGACCATATGCTTTTGCATGTGATGAAAGGAAGGGCAAAAAGAAGGCTCCCACTCCAAGTTCCTCAAGCGAAGAAGAGGAAGAAGAAGAAGAAAGTGATGATGATGAAGATAATCAACCATGCACATCATCCTCCGAGGACGAAGAAACAATCCGACGCGTCGGAAAGGTAATGAGGATGATCCACAAGATTAATCTAATGGGTGTGCCCCTGCAGGTCGAGGATCTTCTATTTAACATTGACAGGAAAAAGCAAAGGAAGAGAGGATGCTTCGCATGTGGGGAGAAGGGCCACTTCAGGGACAACTGTCCAAATATGGCCAAACCCAAAAAGGAGAGGAGCAAAGGCAAGGCGCTAACAAGTGTTAGAACTTGGGATGATTCTTCAAGTGAAGATGAACCTCCAAGGACGCACAGCCACCGGTCCTCATCACGCTCATCACGGTCATCACACAAATGCCTTATGGCAAGAGGTAACAAAAGCATTCCATCCTCTAGTGATGAAAGTAGTAGTGATGATGAAGGTGAGGGAAAGCTCTCTCTAGATGAGCTTGCGGAAGCCGTAGAATTTTTCCAGGATGTTTGCACTAAGCAAAAAGCTCAACTTAAAACTTTGAAAATTAAGTTGGTTAGCTCTCAAAATGATTACAAAGGTTTGCTAGAAAAATTTGAAACTTTTGCAAACTTAAATAGTGAGCTATCAACTAAAATTGAGCTATTAGAATCTAGTGCTCCATCCACTGCTACCGATGATAGCCTTATTAAAAAGAATGAAAAACTTAAGGCTAAGTTAGCTAGCTCCCAAGAAGTTATTGAAAATTTGCTAGAGAAAATGGAAATTCTTAGCATACACAATAATGAGCTAACTACTAAGCTAGAAAACATTGGTAGCACCCCAGCAGCATCTTTAATTGAAATGCCTGAAATAATTAAGAAAGATGCTTCTACTTCCTGCTTTGATTTAATTGATGATTCTAACCCCTGCAACCAAGTCGTTGTTGAGAATATTGTTGTAGAGACATGTTCGGATGAGGTTGCAAAGGAAAATGAACAATTAAAGCAAGAAGTGGCTCGCCTTGGCAAGGCTTTGTATGACAAGAAAGGCAAAGCCAAACAAATCCGACCTCCACAGGATAACACCACTGCGGGAGTGAACAAGCCTGTAGAGGGAGAAACTGTGATTTGTAGGCTATGCCACAAGGAAGGCCACAAGTCTTTCCAATGTAAGGCGATGACCGGGGATAAACAAAGGCAAAAGCTCAAGCAAAAGCCATCAAGCAAAATCTCCAACACCTACATCAAAAGGGTGAACAAAAAGGATGCTACACCATATTTGATCAAGAAGAAAAAGAATGGAAAGGTGATAGCAATCAAGGCCAACAAGCAAGCCAACAAAGGAAAAGGGGTCAAACGCATCTGGGTGCCAAAGGAGATAATTTCAACCATGAAAAGCACCAAGAAGGTTTGGATCCTGAAAGGGAAGTGAGTGGACCAAAGGTCGGCGGGAAATTTGGAGACTTGGCAAATTCGGGATGTATATCATGGGATACATCATATTGGATCAAGTTTATTGCCAAGTGGGTTAGTAAAAATTTTGGACCCAAATTTCCCACCCATGACTAAGGTAACTAGTTTTATTGTATTTCTTGTTTTTAGATATGCGTATCTATTTATCTTTTATCTAGTTTACCTTTCTTGCCTAGTATTACATTTGTTATGTACTTTTGTTCAAAATCATGCATACTAGGTAAATCATATGGTAGGATTGCTTGTTTTTAATTCATATACTTAAGCAAACCTACATGGCTTAAAATGTTTTAGTTAAAGCACGACACATAGCTTTTATATCACTCCATAGTAAATGATGCATCAATTGAAAATTTTGATTTCTACAAAGTGTATTATTTAACTTATATGTGCCAAAGTTTGGATTATGGATAATTTGCCCCTCTTGATATCAAATCAAAGTGCATGTCTCCTACAAGTATTCAAAACTTGTATGCACACCTTTAGGGGGAGGTTACTCTATAATCTAACACTTTGAGACTAACGCCTTTTCAAGTCTATTTCATGTGATAGTCTCATTGTAAGGAAAATGAAGTCCCCGGAGAAAGACAACAATCTTCCACTGCAAAATCTCCAAGAACTCTCATGTCTCTCAAGCTCGTCATTGATCTTCAATTGGTATCTTTTGAGACTACATTTAGTATCATTTACATGTCTTCTCCAATATTTGATTAGACTATATTTCATATCATATGCTTCCATGTTGCTAAAAATGCATAAGTAGTTAACTCATATTCTGTTACCTATGCATAAGGGAAGTTAGTCTTTTCAAATCATGTCTTGCACCTCTAATTTTCACATGCTTTTTCCTAAGTAGAGGATCTCTGTCAGGGGGAGTATTTCCTCATCTCTAAAAAGGGGGAGAAACTTCTTTCTAAGGAGAACACTCATTTAGGGGGAGTAATCGTTTCAACTGGTATCATTCATATGGTTTAATTTAATATCCTTCTAGTGATATCATTTGATACAATTCTTGTTGAGGGCAAGCTTTTATTTACTTCCTACATGCTTTTAATGTCTTCCTTTTCGGTGGTTGATGCCAAAGGGGGAGAAGTTTAGGGACCAAAGCAATGAAAACTATATCAAACACCAAACACCACCAATTTTAAATTTTATATCTTCAAATGGTTTTTCAAGTGGTTTTGGTTATTTAGTCCAAAAATAGGAAGTAAGTGAATTATGGAGTTAGGGGGAGGCTTAAGTCCATAATATCACATTGTGGGGACAATCATGCATCTTAGCAAGTAGATTGCATATTTTCATTCAAATACTTGTATTATTTGCTTGCTTTGGTTGTGTTGTCATCAATCACCAAAAAGGGGGAGATTGTAAGGAAAATGGACCCCGGGCCATTTGGCTAATTGAGTTTTGGTGTTTGATGAACAACACAATCCGTGAACTAATAAGTTTTCTAGTGTTTGTGTTTTGTAGTTCACAGGATGCGAAGAGAATTGGACCAAGGCAATGAGGATGCAACACCTCAAAAGAAGACATAAAATATGCATAGGAGTCCAATACTCAAGAACAAAGAAGCCCGAAGAAATCAGCGAAGAAATCCAAGATGAGGGCTGTCAGCCAGCGCCTGGTGGCGCACCGGACAGTGGTGTCCGGTGTGCACCGGACTGTCCGGTGTGGCACCGGACAGTCTGCGCAGAGAGGCCACAGACAGGCGCTCTCTGGCTGTAGCACCGGTCTGTCCGGTGTGCACCGGACTGTCCGGTGTGCCATGGGCAGACGGCAACGGTCGGATCCAACGGTCGACTGCTACAGGCGCCAACGGTCGGCTGACGTGGCGTGCACCAGACATCTACTGTGCAGTGTCCGGTGGTGCACCGGACTGTCCGGTGCACCCGACGACAGAAAGCTTCTGCTTTCTGTCCAACGGCTAGTTGGGGGTGTGGAGGCTATAAATACCACCCCAACCGGCCATTCTCTTGTGTGAGAGCCCAAGCAACATACCAATACACATAGTGCATATTTCCAAGAGCTCAAACACCCAAGTGCTTAATAGAATCACTCGGTGATTAGCGTAGGTGCTTTGTGAAGTGCTTAGGTTAGTTAGACCGCTTTAGCGCTTGCTCTAGGTGAACCCTAGTTAGTTGAGTGAGTTTTGTAAAACCACACAACCCCTCGGCTCTTGCGTGAGTCGTTGTAATTGTACCGAGTGGGGCGAGAGTCTTGCGAGACCGTGACAACCGCGTTTGTGTCACGGCCGCCACCGTGTACCGGAGGGAACGAGGCCCGCGGCGTTTTGGCCGGAAGCTCGATAGTGGAGACGGCGGGGAGCGTCCGAGAGGAGCCGGAAGCGGAGCACCACTTGCGCGTGGAGAAGGCCCGCGGCTCTCTACGGAGTTACTCGACCGTGGTGCTTGGCCCTCGCGTGGGCTTCCCTTTGCGTAGGGGCACCAACGAGGATTAGTCGGGACCTTGCGTGGTTTCGGATACCTCGGTAAAAATACCGGCGTCATCCACGAGAGTTTGCTTCTCTACTTAGCTCTTTACATTCCGCATTTATATTAAGCATTTAAGTTTCAATCTTGTAGTCATACTTATTTAGTGTAGATTGAAACTTAGCCTTTGCGGTAGAGATAGCAACACTTAGACAAAACCAAGTTTGCACGTTCTAGTTTTGATTATTTGCATAGGCTTTGCTCTAGGGATTTAATTGTGGCCTAGTTTAGTAAAAGTTTTAGAAGTCCTAATTCACCCCCCTCTTAGGCGTCACCTGTTTCCTACAGAAGGTTTTGACTCCTTGATTGCCATCTGTCTCAAAAGATAGTAATCCGGCCGGTTCCTTCTAACATACTATTGTTTCTAGGTGGCCATATCCCTGGTGCTTTGTTCTTTGATGTTGATGGAATATCCCTGGTGCATAACTGAAAGTATAATGCGGATGTTCTAATGATTCAATCTTGTTTCTAGGTGGCCCATATCCCTGGTGCTTTGTTCTTTGATGTTGATGGAATATCCGACAGAACATCTAGTGTAAGTTCAGTTCTATAGTTTGTACCCTTTATTGTTGCTGATCACAAAATTTTTTTGTTGCTTGTTGATGATACTAATACTGTCTGATATAACTAGTTGCTTTTTCTCTCTTTGGTAAGAATCTGCAATTAAATTTGACATCCATTGGTTATATATTTTTTCCTTATTAAATTACCACACATGCTGCCATCTGAAAAGGCATTTTCAGTTGTTGTATCTGCTCTTGGCATCTACAACAAAGACGGGATAGTAGTTTATGATGGAAAGGGGTTGTTCAGTGCTGCTCGTGTTTGGTGGTAAGCTTTTTTCTTCACAAAAATATGTAAAAATTGCTAGGGTTGAAGACCAAATAAATAAATGTTCATTTTAGCTGTGTATTTGGCTATATGCAAATAAATAAATGTTCTTTTCTTTTAGCATTTAGCGCTAGGGGATGCTCTTTGAAGTGGTTATTGACCAGTAAAAACTTACACAGTAGTTTGTTTGCGTTCTTACTTGATAGCCTAAATGCCGCACCAAGGAGTATAGATTAACATTGAATTACATATTGTATAGGTTGAGTTTTGATTTACAAAATTGTCTGTTTGCTAGTTGGTTCATATATGTGAAGTTAGCAAGATTATTTCAAGGGAGGGCATGAAATCCTCATTTCAGAAAACATGTTCATTTGTTGCCAGGTGGGGAGGACTGCACAGTTCGCATCTGAAGCATCAAAACAGGCGAGCTCTGGAGTGAATGAAGGACGTCGTCTTTGGAAGTCAGACATCACCTAGAGCTAGGGTGTCCATTCTTAACATGTTTCTCTTAATGATAGGTGGATACTGTCTAGCTAGGAACAGAGTCTTGAGGGATTGATGGACGCATGCATCTTCAATTCCTGTGTGTTGTATTACTACTAGTACAATCTCCAATTCTTGTGAACTTATGTATTTGGACTGTGAATTTGTGATATGAACATATATCCATGTGTTTGAAATCTGTATTGTATGTGATATTCTGTGTTGCATGTGATATTATGTTTGTCTAATTTTTTATTTCTGTAATTTTTATTTTTTTTCTGGAAAAGGGTTAAGAACGTGGGTACCCATGTTCTTAACGTTAAGTTCGTGGGTACCATCGAACTTAATGCGCAGCCCATGTAGACCCACGAAGGCCAAATAAGTTTGACGGCCACGTGGCCCCGTCGAAGTTAACAATAAGAACGTGGGTACCGTCGAACTTATGGGAACAAATTCGACGGCCCCCGTCGAACTTAAAAACACACGTTCTTAATGTTAAGTTCGACGATACCCACGTTCTTAATGTTAAGTTTGGCTGTACCCACGTTCTTAATGTTAAGTTCGACGGGGTCGTCGAACTTACTTCTTTAAGTTCGTCCAAAAATCACCGTCGGCTATATTCGTCGGTAAACCCACGTTCTTATGGTAAGTTCGACGGCTTATTACATTAAGTTCGACGGTTTTTCACCCAGTTCTTTAACCAGTTTCCTGTAGTGCACGTCATTGGCACTCCAGCCGTCCGCAACCCAAAGGGATTACAAGTAACCAATGACACCGAAGGCCATCGCATTGTCAACCTCATCATGACTGAAGATTGGCGGGCCCCCATAACATTGTTCCTGTAAGGATATTACCACCCGAGTGACATCAATGAGGCCAAGCGCCTCAAGCACTAAAGCCGGGACTTCGCACTAGTCGGTGGCCAGCTATACAAGAATGGGATCAGTCAACCCATGCTAAAATGCGTCACCGAGACCGAAGGCATTCAGATCCTACGCGAAGTCCACAGTAGAACTTGCGGCTCTCACTCAGGGCCCAGGGCCCTCGTCCCAAGGTAATCCATCAAGGATTTTACTGGCTCGCTATAATCTATGCCGCGAATAGAGTCACGAGGTCGTGCGAAGCTTGCCAGAAATTTTCTCCTCACTCGGGCAACCCTTCACAGTTCACCAAGCTGATTGCCCACACATGGCCACTTTAATGCTAGGGGCTGGATATTGTCGGGCCACTACCTACGGCTCAAGGGAACCTCAAGTTCACCTTCGTCGTCGTCGAATATTTTACCAAGTGGATCGAGGCCAGGGCAGTATCCACAATAACGTCGAAGACTACCTAGAAGTTTTTCTGGCAAAACATTATTTGCCGGTTCGGAGTCCCGTCCGAGCTCACAGTCGACAATGGCAAACAGTTTGACAGCCAGGACTTCAGGGACTTCTGTTTCTCCATCGGCACCAAGCTTGCCTTTGCCTCGGTGTATCATCCCCAATCCAACGGCGTCGTCAAGCGCGCCAACGGCAAGATTTTCACTGCCATCAAGAAAAGGCTCCTCGACGACAAGAAGGGTAAATGGGCCGACCAACTACTTGAGGTAGTCTGGGCCCTAAACAATGCCAAATGCCGGGCGACCGGATTCACACTTTTTTGCCTATTATATGGATCGGAGGCCATGACGCCGCAGGAGATAAAGCATGGGTCGCCCCGAACAAGCACATCAGCCGTCCCCGACGTCGACGAACCGACGTCCAAAGACCTCATCGACGGAGACCGCGTCTTCGCCCTGCAGGCCCTCGACAGATATCAAGCTCAAACCAAGGCCTAGCGCGACCACACAGTCATCCCAAGAGATTTCAACAAAGGAGACCTCGTACTCGTCTGGACCACTCGGACAGAGTCACGTGGCAAGCTGGAGCCGAAATGGGAGGGTCCATTCATCATCAAGTCGAAGGCGTCCCCCAGCATGTACAGGCTAACAACGCCATCCGACAAAGACCTAGAGCATTCCTGGAATATTGACAATCCCCGAAATTTTTTGTCTAAAACTTTAGGGCTCACGCGCCCTTGTAATTCACCAAACAGTATTATTCTGACCCGCACTCTTTTCCTCCCGGGGGTGAGGTTTTTAACGAGGTGGAGCCATGTAATATATCTGCAAAAATCCCCCGCAAAAACTCAGATGCAGCATGTCGAAAAGGACCGCATCGACGGTTTTCGGCATTCGACCACTCCGAAGTCACCGCGAGAGGCAGCGCAGACCACCCTCGCGAGCGACACTCCGCGCAAAAGCCGTCTAAGGGTGCAGCCAGAATAGCACAATAAGTGCGTAAAATCGTAAAAGACTCTTCGTGCAAAAGTCGCCTAAGGGTGCAGCCGGAATAGCACAATAAGTGCGCCAAATCGAAGTCTTTTCCTAAAAGACTCTCCATGCAAAAGTCGCCTAAGGGTGCAGCCGGAATAGCACAATAAGTGCGCCAAATCGAAGTCTTTTCCTAAAAGACTCTCCGTGCAAAAGTCGTCTAAGGGTGCAGCTAGAATAACACAACAAATGCGCAAAATCGAAGTCTTTTCCTAAAAGACTCTCCGTGCAAAAGTCACCTAAGGGTGCAGCCGGAATAGCACAATAAGTGCGCCAAATCGAAGTTTTTTCCTAAAAGACTCTCCGTGCAAAAGTCGCGTAAGGGTGCAGCCGGAATAGCACAACAAGTGCGCAAAATCGTACGTCAATCGAAGTCTTTCATTTAAAGACACTCCGCGCAAAAGTCGCCCAAGGGTGCAGCCGGATCAACGAAGGGGTACAACCACATCATACAAATTACAGTTACATACACTCAGCGAGGGCACCATATTTTACAGTGGCTCAACCTTCGAGATGATACCCATCTCCCTGTAATTGAACAACATTATCCTCAATTCCTCTCCCTCAAAAAGATTTCGCAGCTCCCCTTCACCTATGCTTGCCCCAATCAGCGAGGACAACAATTCTCGTTTACCAGTCCGGTCCACGCAAAGACGGTCACGCTCCATCCCAATACGATGACGCCTACCACTTCATGAAAATTCACTCACTCTTTGTTTCGCCACCGCCCTTTGCCGCCTATACCCAGTACTCGCACCCGGGAGACCCCCAGAACCCTCCACGCGCGGTGAAGGCTCCGCTGCTGCCACATCTAACGCTGCAAAATAATCCAAGCCTTCATCCGAAGACTCCTCTGTCCATAAAATCGAACTCCCAGATTCACCATCAGACTCAAAACACTCAGATTCAGAGCCAAACGAATTATCATCTGGCACTACGGTTGAGGCCGCCACAAAATCAGTATTGTCAGTAGCGGTTGCTTGCGCAGGCCCAAACGTCGGAACCTGCGCAGCAACCGAGGTTCAGTATCACATAAACAAAAGTTTACACTTGAAATCCTTAACCCCTATTCCGCCACCTGCGAAGGCCCCGCCGCCACCGCGGGGTCTTCGGCAGCAGGTTCGACCATCGCCTTCGAGGCGTCCTCGCCCGTTGGCGCAGGGGCTAGCGCGGGGTCTTCGCCAGCACCAGTCGGTGCGGGGGTCGCCGAGGGGCCCTTGCCCGCATCGGTCAAAGGCGCCAGCTCCACCCTCGAGGCCTCGGGCAGCGTGCTGTCTAGATCGCCAAGGTCCTCAACCTCTTCGTCATGCGCCATCTGCAGCAATAGCACATTCATTCAACAAAACCACACATACCCAAACATACCCACACATATAACCACACAAATTGAGCCCTTACCTGATCCATTGCCCGGTCGGACCTCTCCCGAACCGTCTCTCAGCCGTGAGGATCCCACATCCTGTCGAAGAGCGCCCCCGCTGACCGCTTAAGCACCGGGTCCTCGACCTGGAAGATTTCGCGTTCGAAGCCTTCGTCCGACTGGTCGAAGACCTCGAAGTGCCCGCACCCCTCGTGGGACAAAGCATTCACGACCCCCTCGCAGGTGACAAGGGAGGCAAAGGACATGAGGCCCGTCATGATTGTCGGTAGCACCCTAGCTCCTCCTGCAGCCACTCAAGGAAGTGGAGGCCAACCTCTTGGCCGGGCTCTTCGAAGGCGGCGGTCCGTGCACCCAGCTCCCGGTACGCATCCACGAGCTGCGTGTGCGTCTGCTCAACCTCCGCGCGCGTCGAGGCCTCGGCTTTATCCACGCGGTTCCGCAGGCCACCGAGCCGCGCTTCTAGCTCCTCAGCGCGTTGGCGGGCGAGACTGGCCTTCGCCCGCGCAAGTTTAGCATCGGCTTGAGCAGCCTGCGCGTCGGCAATGGCCTTGTTCACGTCCCTCCTCTCCTCCGCCAACTGACGCCAGAGTTCCCCCATTCTCGGCCTTCGTAGCGGCCAACCTCTCCGTCAGCCTGCGGCTTTTGTTTTCCGCAGCCGACTTCTCCCGAACAGCATCTGTATGCTGCGCCCGGAGACGCTCGACTTCGGCAGCAAACTCCAAAGTCAAGGTGCCAGACACAACATGGTCGGCGAAGGCGGCCGCCTGCCACAAAAACCCATGAGATTCGCAACCACATAAAGACAATGAACTATCGAAGCCCAACATGACTTACATGCTTCAGCTGCTGCGACGCAAGCCTTAGCTGCTGGGACACAGAGCCCGCCACATCTTTAGCGGTGGCGGTCGACGAAATCTCGCCGCTCACGCAGAAGGTGGACCACGGGTCCTGCAAAGCACCCTTCGCCCCACCCGCCGCCGTTGGCGAGGTGGTCGCCACCGTAGTCGGGACGACAGCCAGCTACCCCGCATTCGACCCTGCACCATGATCTTATTTCAGACCTAGTCCTCAAAAAAAACTTACCAACGAGGTAATCCCCCACGCAAATGTCCGTGTCAAAGTCGGCAACATGTGCCGTTGCCACCTTAGTGAGCGCGACCTTCGCTCCTTCGCGACCTCGGCCGAGGGCAGCTTGCCCGCGCCGGAAGCAGCAACCCTTGCACCCGCCGAAGACTTGCTGGGCCCGAGGGCGGTCGGCTTCGCGGCCGGCGGTGGTTTGCTGCTGCCAGGGGTGGCAGACTTCGCGCCTCCCCGCGCCTTCTTCGCTTCGCAGAAAGGGTCCCCGACCCTAGTGACCGCCCGGCGCTTCCGCGCCGCATCCTGACGATCCCTCTCCATCACTGCTGATACAACAATAGCAATATTTCGCCCATAAGGAAAAATCTTCAACTCACGAGCCATACGAGACATAAACATGTCTTCACCGGCCGCGCGATCGGAACGTTCCTAGGCCATTGACCCCCGGTAACCCTCAGCATTCGCGCCGAAGACTCCCGAAGCTCAGGCAAAGACATCCTTCCCCCGAGGGCCACGCAAGTACCCATTAACTCCACAGCAAAACGATCGGAGACCCCCAACCCTTCAGCTGTAGTACCTAATTTTCTCTTCTTCATGGTCGGTGCAGCCTCGCGCGATGAAACTTCCCTAGCCGCAACCACCGGCTTCTTCCCGCGGCAATCGATGGCCACAACAGCGTCATCCCCGGGATAACCGCCGTATGGTAAACGATTCAACTCGAAGACCCTATTCAAGCGAACATTGGCTCCTCGAATATCCCAACTCCGCAGAGCCTCCGTCCTCGGCACATACCGCCCCACAATCCTCACTGCTCCGTCCTCCACTTCACGCACGAACATGACCGGGTCCCGGCCGCGCAGATCCAACGCGAAGGCTGGACTTCGCACTTGCTGCCCGCCCAGGGAGGGCATACTTCGCCCAGCGCCCAACCATGCGCCCAGGGCCACACCCCATAACCGATGAATTCCTCAACCAAATCGCGCTCGCTACTCATGCGGGCAGCACACCGAAGGGCCCCTTCGTCCCTATCATCCTCCGCCACCTCAAACGGCGGGAACGCCACATAACAGTGGGAGCACATCACGGCCCCTGGGAGCCCTGGGAGGTCTTCGACTTTGGCCCCTGACACATAAAACCAATAATTATACCAGTTGCCCCACTTGTTGCGGGCGCAGGGAACTAGCTCCACAACTTCCGTCAAAGTCTTCCCAGTCCTCGGTGTAAAGGTACACGATCCAAACTGTGCAATCTTGCTCCCAATTTTTCTCTTCTGCTAGTACAGACAATAATTCTTGGCGAAGACCTCTACGAAGGGCTGACCGCCATACGAAGTCACCGCCCAGACATACTTCGCCAGGGCCACCACGGCATTAGGTGTCAATTGATGAATCTGCATGTCATACCTCTGCAACACCTCTGCCACAAAACGATGTGCAGGTAGGCGAAGGCCGGCAATAAAAAACGCCTCGAACACAACTATCTCACCCTCCGGCTCAGGAATCTCTTCCGCCCCTGGAACTCGTCCAACTCCATTCCCAAAATACCCCAACTGCTGCATGTCCTGCACGCGAACCGAGGAGATCCTCGAAACGCCAAACTCCACTGTGTGGCACGGGTGTAACTCCACCGCCGCCAAATCGCTCATGGTATCCTCGGACGACGATTCGCCCAACGACGCATTCGCAGCGGATGAAGAAGACAACATTGCTACGTACCGTCGGTGGCGGCGCGCGGTTTGCTTGACGCGGGCCAGATCTCCGATGAAGAGGAACAAGGAGGGCAGACGAGTGGGCGAACAGTTTCAAAATGTTAGGGTTTTGCGGCGCATAGAAAGGTAAGAGAGCCCGAGCCGCGCCGCCCCCCTTTTTTATACACAGGGCGTGACGCTTCGGGAAGCCCGCAGTCCAACAGTACCACGTCCATCAACGGTCACATCAAAAACCCCCGCGGAACCACTTCGAGCGAGGGCAGTGTCTCCACCATCTAGCGACGTCTTCGGCACCAGATGACTCAGTCGAACTGGTCCCTCGGAGGGCAAATGTTGGGGCGAAGGCGAAGACGCTACCCTTCGCTCCAGTAACGAGAATGTTGGGGCGAAGACGAAGACGCTACCCTTCACTCCAGGTCTTCGTCACCTCGCTTCACCAATGGAGGCAAGATGACCGGCGCCCCCCCCCCCCTTCGACCTCCTCACTGCAAGACGAAGGACCAACGACGAAGTCTCTCCATCCCACGTCCTCACCCGACCTGGAGGCCCACATGGGATTCGGCCTACTGTAACAGGCCCCGCATGGAGAAGCGTGTTACAGGCCCGATTTGTAATAGCTTTTCTGTAATGACGGTCTGTAATCCTCCCTTATGGGAATATTCTAGGGATAGTCCAGGTGCCCAAGGGCATAAACGTCCTTACATCAGGACGTTGGACACTCGGGCACCTATACATACCCCCGTACAGTGCCCTTGAGAGGCCAGATCAATAGAGCAATTGCAATCCCACGATAAACCTTGTTTGCACTCTTTCCACTTCCCCGTTGGATCAACTTGCTCGGGAGCGCAAGTTCCAACACTTCAGCTCTCCCCTCCTAATGTCCACACCACCGTCAACCCCTCCCTTCGCGCCACCACCGTCATCGTTCACCCCACTCTTCCCCTTCTTAGGAACATAGCGTTAGCACGAGCTATATACTAGTAGTAAAATAGTATAGGTAGCTAACAAGCTGGTAGGGCTGGGCACATGGACGTCAGACGCACACGGACGACGCGACACGTGTTGCCCACTGCCCAGTCATCACGCTCACGTCGTAGCGTGTCTGTGCGACCATACACTCCACGTGAACTTCGTTCGCCATCTCGCCAATCCAGGATTCTAGGGCGCTGGGCGCCACTGCTCCAGCCTCTAGGCACGCACGGTCGAGCAATCATTATTCATGTTATTCTGTGGTCATCGTTCTTATTTCTCAGCTTGCGAAGTGCTAATCTCCATCGATGTATATTATCTAGCGTCTTAGATATTTTAAAAACCAATTTCAATGCACATCATCATTTACATACAAAGTACTAATCTACTTCGCTGCATATCATAGAATTTTTGATATAGTCTAGAGGATCCACTATGATTAGTTTGCCTAGGGGCCCTCAAAATCATAGGACCGAGGCTATACACATTCGTGAGGACCATGTAATATTCTTTGCTCAAGTAGTTTATTCTGCCCGTCCAATAACCGCTCGGTGAGCGCAAAGCCCCACCACCGCTCACCGATGTTGTAGCTGCACTGTTGCAGCTAACAGTTCTAGCACGCCAATCTACTTTCTCTTGTAGTACGTCTTGATCAGTCATTTTCAGGGTCCATCAGACAATTTTTTTTACCGGGAAACACCGTCACCATGTTTTGAAGTGCACGCCAACTCTCAAAGAGCTCAGACTGTCCGCAAGGGACACCGCGCGCTTCCCCCTCCCCTTCCCCTGTAGCCTGCATGCCGGCTACAGGGCACTCGCTAGCGCTGCAGCGGCTGCCTCTAGCAGGCGCGCTACGCGGCGGGACTCCTCTCTCTCCCGCCAGCTGCAGCGCGCGCGCGAGCTCCCCCTTGCACTGTTCGTGTGGGCCCGCTTTGAATTAATAGTAGTAGAAAAATTGATAGTAGATAAAAAGTAGGTATAGAAAATAATATTTTATATTGTATTGGGGTATAGGGGGAGTATTTAGGGGGAACCGCTGCGGGAGATGAAAAAGTAGGGAATAAACTATTGATGATGTGACTCAGAAAAGTGATATAGGGGGAAAAATTTAGAGGGAACCGCTGCGGGGGATGAAAGTGGTAATTCGAACGGTTAGAACAAATTTAATATTTTAAAATAGATATGTATAAAATTTGATGTTGATATTTTCTTATGTTATCAAGCACATTAGTATAAATATGAATAAAATATTATATAAGTTGTTTTATGTATTATTTGCTCCCTACAACACAAAAAGTTGAAAAAAATACCGAATTTGTTTCCGAATCCATACCGAAGTTTATATCTACTATTTGAGAAAATGTAGGATAAATTTAAGGTTTACCTTTTATGAATCTTAACAAGCTGGATGTTAAAAACAAGAATACAAATTTGTATTGTATATTCTATATCCTATTTATTTGCAATTAAAGAAAAAACTAATTACCGAATAAATACCGTTTCCGACCGTTTTCATCCCTAGCTGCGGATAGTCTCAGTTGGCCAGTGCGCGGGCGCGCCGCGCGGTGAGCCGGTGAGTCGGTGACCTGAACCGAGCGCGCACCCCTCGCGGAGTTCAGTCGCGCACACCAATGGGCACGGAAGGGAACAACAGCACCCGGTTCGCCTCCACCCCGCAGCCCGCAACCGGCAAGCCCCCTATAGGCCCCTTCGGCCTTCGCCTCCCTCCGATTCCCATCCCTTCGGCGACCAGTGGCATCTTCCTCATCGCGCACTTTAAAATCCCCGCGCCGCCTCCCCACTTCCTCCCCACCCCGTGCATCGACTCCGCGCCTCGCTTTCGCCTCCTTCACCCGCATAGCGTAGTACCATGGCCGCCGCGGCGCACCAGGTCTCCGCCGTGATCTTTGATCTCGACGGCACTCTCCTTGACACAGGTACGTACGCACGTGTATCCATCCACCCAGCCTCCTCGCCATCCCGCTCCCGCAGTCCCGCTCCGTGTGGAGTACGACCGATCAGATAGCTGTGCCGTGTCGCTGTGCCGTAATAACTGATTTGCATGCACTGCTCGCGCAAATGCGTTGTCTTGGCGCAGAGAGGGCGACAAGGGACATCCTCACCGAATTCCTGGCGGCATACGGGAAGGTCCCCGATGCGCGGGAGGAGGAGAAGAGGCTGGGGCAGATGTATTTGGAATCCACCACCGGGATCATCAGAGACTACGGCCTGCCGCTCACGGTCGACGAGTACTCCAAGGCGATGTATCCCCTGTACCTGAAAAGGTTCCTTTTTCACTTCTGACATGTACATAACGCTTGCCGGTCTAATCGCTTAGTAATAGGCTGGCTCGCTTCCTCCTACTGTCCTACTACAGGTGGCAAAAGGCAAAACCGCTTCCGGGAGTGAAGAGGCTTGTTAAGCATCTTCACAAGAACGGAGTGCCACTCGCACTTGCTTCTAACTCCATTAGGAGAAATGTTGATCACAAACTTCCGAAACTAGAAGGTAGGAGGATGGATGGCTGTTTGCTTCACTCTGTATCTTATCAGTGGCATAGGGCATAGATATGTCTTTTGGTCTGTCGCTTCTGCACCGAATAAGTGCAGCATGCCTTACTACTGAAGGGGGTGGAAATTCTTCCAATGTGATTAGAAGGATTTATCTTTGTTAAATATGTTATGTATTGATAGGAATACGATCCCTACCACGGATTGGCCTTAGGTTGTATGAGTGTGAGGGGACTGGGCGAGGGAGGAAACGCCCACGGCTGTGTTTGGGCGCCGTGGATGCTGGGCGCAGGGAAAGAGGGAGATGGGCTGCTGAACGGAAGAACGCGCTGATGAACAGTAGCGCGGTGAACAGTAGCGTGATGAACAGTGGCGGCTAGGGTTTCTCCTAGCTCCCAGAGGGAAGCTGGAAACTATAATTGTTTCTGCTTAAATTCCATATAGGGTGGTGCTTACATTTATTTATACTCCCTTCTAGTACTTATCTAATGAGATCAAATCCCTCTTTTCTCTCTAACAAATCTTATCCCTTAATCTTCTAATCCTTATCCAACTAATCTGCATGTGTAGATCCTTATCCAACTAATTTGCATGTCTATCCGTTGCCTCTGCTGTTATCCGGCGCCTGTAGTGGCGGCCGGTCATAACATCTCTCCCCGCATGCGCAAACAGCTCGTCCTCGAGCTGGAAGTCGGGGTAGAGGCCCCGAAAGTCGTCGAGCGGCTCCCATGTAGCTTCCTCCGGAGATAGGCCTTGCCATTGCACCAAAATGTGCCACGTTCCGCGCCGCTGTTGAGCACGCAGCACCTTCAGCGGCGCCGGTAGTAGTCTGCCATCCTGGACAGGGGGTAACCCCGCACGCTGCTCCGGCGGTTCACCCTTGTGGCGCTTGAGGAGGCCCACATGAAATACGTCGTGCAGGCGGGCTCCCTCTGGTAGCTCCAGCCAGTATGCCACCTTGCCGATGCGCTCCAGGACTCGGAACGGTCCGGCGTAGCGAGGGCCGAGCTTCCCTTTTCCGCGTGGCTCTAGGGACTGCACGGGCCGATGTAGAAGGCGCAGCCACACCCAATCCCCGACAGCCAGCTCCATGTTGCGATGACCAGCGTCGTAGTACCGCTTGGATAGCTGTTGCGCCTGAACGAGGCGCTGTCGGACCTCCGCAAGGATGTTGTCCCGGTCGCGCAGCAACTCCTCCGCCGCTGCCGTCCGTGCGGACCCGGGTTGGTATGGCAGGATCGGCGGTGGGGGGCGTCCGTACACCACCTCAAATGGCGTGGCACGGAGGGCGGTGTGGAACGAGGTGTTGTAGCAGTACTCCGCCCAAGAGAGCCAGTCCACCTAGGCCCGAGGCCGATCACCTGTCACACAACGAAGGTACATGGCAATCACCTTGTTGACAACCTCGGACTGGCCATCCGTCTGTGGATGGAACGCCATGCTCATGCGGAGGGAGACGCCGGCGCACTTGAAGAGGTCGCGCCAGACGTGTCCGGTAAACACAGGGTCCCGATCGCTGACGATGGAGGAGGGGAACCCGTGTAACCGGACGATGCCATCGAAGAAGGCCCGCGCAACCGATGCCGCCGTATACGGGTGGCCGAGCGGAATGAAGTGGGCGTACTTGGAGAAGCGATCGACCACCGTGAGGATGACCGATTTGCCGCCCACCTTAGGCAGCCCCTCGATGAAGTCCATGGAGATGTCAGCCCACACCTGGGACGACACTTGGAGGGGCTGCAGCAGCCCCGCCGGCTGCAGGGTCTCTGTCTTGTTCCGCTGGCACGTTGTGCATGTCCGCACCCAATCAGCCACCAAGGTGCGGTCGCCAGGAACGTAGAACTCGGCGCGGAGGCGATGGAGGGTTTTCTGAATGCCCTCATGCCCCGCCGAGTGGGCCAGGAGGATGGCCTGATGTCGGAGGTCGCCGTGGTTCGGTACATAGACGCGCGAGCCGTGAAGAAGGAGGCCATCCTCCAGGCGCCATGGGGCGGTCAAGGTACCATCCTGGAGCTGCTGGCACAGGCGGCTACTGCCCGGGGACGTTGCTGTGGCGCGGCGGATGTCGTCGAGGAAGGCGAACGAAGGCCCAGAGAGGGCCAGGGCTGCTGCTGCCCCCGGCTCTCCTGCGGATGGTTGGAGTAGCTCGGCGTCGCGGCGGGACAGTGCGTCCGCGGCGACATTGAGGCGGCCCGGACGATACTCAACCTCAAAGTCGAAGCCGAAGAGCTTGCTCAGCCACTGGTGCTGGGGCACTGTAGACAGTCGCTGGTCGAGGAGGTACTTCAAGCTGTAGTGGTCAGTGCGGACAACGAAATGACAACCCCAAAGATAGGGCCGCCAATGGCGCACCGCCTGAACCAAGCCGATCAGCTCCCGCTCGTAAGCGGCAAGCTTGAGGTGTCGCGCCGCAAAGGGACGGCTGAAGAACGCCACCGGTCCCGCGCCTTGGTGAAGGACGGCGCCGAAGCCCGTACCGGAGGCGTCGCAGTCCACGACGAAGGTCTTCTCGAAGTCAGGCATCTGAAGGACCGGACTCGTGGTCAAGGCTGTTTTCAGCTGCTGGAAGGCGGTCTGGGTGTCGTCGTCCCAGGTTAAGGCATCGCGCCGCAGAAGGCGCGTGAGAGGTGCCGCGATGACACCGAAGTCGCGGATGAACTTTCTGTAGTAGCCGGTGAGGCCCAAGAAGCCCCGCAGGCCACGAGCGGAGTGCAGTGCTGGCCACGAGGAGACGGCCTCCACCTTGGCCGCATCCATGGCCACCCCCGCGGCGGAGATCACGTGCCTGAGGTATGCCACCGAGCGCGCCCCGAAGGAGCACTTGGAGCGTTTGAGATGTAGCTGGTGGTCGCGCAGGGCGTGGAGGACGATGCTGATGTGCTGGAGGTGTTCCGCCCATGTCTTGCTGTAGATGAGGATGTCATCAAAGAACACAAGCACATACTTGCGCAAATAGGGGCGGAGGACGTCATTCATGAGGGCTTGAAAGGTCGCCGGAGCGTTGGAGAGGCCAAACGGCATGACCAAGAACTCATAGTGTCCCTCGTGTGTCCGGAACGCCGTCTTCTCGACATCAGCGGGGTGCATGCGCACCTGGTGGTAGCCCGAGCGCAAGTCGAGCTTGGTGAAGAAGTGGGCGCCATGCAGCTCATCGAGCAACTCATCCACCACCGGAATAAGGAACTTGTCCTTCGATGTCTTAGCATTCAGGGCCCTGTAGTCGATGCAGAACCGCCACGAGTTGTCGGGCTTGCGGACCAGCAAGACCGGGGCAGAGAATGGCGATGTGCTGGGGCGAATGATCCCTTGGGAGAGCATGGCGCTGCACTGACGCTCTAACTCATCCTTCTGGAGCTGGGGGTAACGGTAGGGCCGAACCGCCACCGGTGCCGCCCCCGGAAGAAGATGAATGCGGTGGTCGTAGGGGCGGGCGGGTGGCAGCCCTTGCGGCTCGGCGAAGACCAGCTCAAATTGTCGAAGAAGATCGTCGAGGAGCGGTGGTGTGGGCGTGCTGGACAACACGCACGCAGCCGGCTGTGGGGGAACCGCGCCGGGCGCCCCCAGGCCGGACCAAATGATGCGGCGGCCCCCCTTGGTGAAGGACATGGACAGGCGGTCGCAGTCCCAGAGGATCGGCCCCAGCAGCCGCAGGAACTCGAAGCCCAAAATGACGTCGAAGGTGCCGAGGGTGAGGCCGATACAGTCGATGGAAAACTGTTCGGTGCCCACCCGTAGGTCGACGCTCCGCGCCATACCTTGGCACGGTATGTTGTCACCGTTGGCCACCTGCACTTTGATGGTGGGGTGTGGCGTGGATGGCAGCTGCAGGCGGCTCATCAGACCCACCGACATGAAGTTGGTGGTGGAGCCGGAGTCGACGAGGGCCACAAGACGATGGCCATTGATGGAGACGGGCAGCAACATGGCGTTTGGTGTGCGCACCCCTGCCAATGCGTGCAGCGAGACCGTCGGAATGATGGCCGCGGCGCGCGAGGGTGGCTCCTGCTCGAGCGCGATCTGTAGGTCAGCTCCCTCCTCTTGGGGCTCGTCGTCGATGTAGTCGTCGTTCTCCAAGTAGAAGAGGCGGGGACACACGTGCCCACGCACATAGGGCTCATCACAATTGAAACAGAGCCCTTGACGACGTCGTTCCTGCTGCTCGGCCGGCGTAAGCCGACGGAACGGTCGCGCTGGGGCGGCTGTACCTGCTGGTTGCGCTGCAGCGGTTGGCGGAGCAGTCAGCGGACGCGGCGGTGCTGGCAGTCCCGGGCGAGACTGCCGGAACCCGCGCGCTGGAGGCGGAGTGGTCTGCGCCGCTGCACGCTGCTCGAAAGCACGCGCCAAGTACATCGCTGATTGAAGGTCCTGGGGGTCTCGGATGGCCACATCAGCCCGGATGTGGTCGGGGAGGCCGCCGACGAAGAGTTCGGCCTTCTGCTGCGCGTCGAGCTTGCGCGTGTGGCCGAGCATAGCGTTGAAGCGGTCGGCGTAGTCCTGTACCGTCGAGGTGAAGGGCAGGCGGGCAAGTTCGGACAGGCGGGTGCCCCGAACAGGCGGCCCAAACCGAAGGGTACAGACCTCCTTGAAGCGTCCCCACGTTGGCATGCCCTCGTCTTGCTCTAGGGCGTAATACCAAGTCTGCGCAGCGCCCTTCAGGTGATACGAAGCGAGCCAAGTGCGGTCAGTCACCAGGGTGCGCTGGCCCCGGAAGAACTGCTCGCATTGGTTCAACCAATTTAGGGGGTCAACGCTGCCATCATAGGTGGGGAAGTCGATCTTGTAGTAGCGAGGGGGAGTCTGTGCCGCCTGGCTATAGCCCAGGCCAGCAGCGGGCTCGACGACCCCGGAGGAGGCTGTCTGGGTTGTGGGTTCATGGAAGAGGACTCCCTCGACGCCTCCGTAGAAGACCCCCCCAGAGGCCGGCGCGTGGGGGGCTTCAGACTGCACCACCGACGACGTGATGGTCGCCGGAGTAGAGTAGATCGGCGGCTGTAGCACATATGACGGGACTTGCGACGGTGATCGGGGCCACTGCATTAAGTGCAGCGGTACGCCAGGCGCAGCCCCGGTCATGGAGGATGCGGCAGCGGCGGATGTTGGGAGAGATGCGGTGGGCGGCGACGCAGATGGGCTGGGCGGCAGTGGCATGGTGGTGGAGGCAGGCAGCGGTGGGTTCTGGGTGCTGGTGATGTAGGTATGGATGGAGGAGATGTTCCCCTGCATCGCGATCATGTTTCCCTGCATGACAGCCATGTTCCGTGAAATTTCCCGGACTACTTCAGCGAGGGAATCTAGGGTCAGGGGAACAGATGAGGTGCCTGGCGGCACATAACCGGTGGACGGCATCGTGGACGGCACCGCGGCTAATGGCAGCAACGCCGACGCCTGAGAAAGCGACGGCGCTGATGGCGAGGAGGGCAGCGGCGCGGACGGATCGCTGGACATAGCCGATACCAGATTGATAGGAATACGATCCCTACCACGGATTGGCCTTAGGTTGTATGAGTGTGAGGGGACTGGGCGAGGGAGGAAACGCCCACGGCTGTGTTTGGGCGCCGTGGATGCTGGGCGCAGGGAAAGAGGGAGATGGGCTGCTGAACGGAAGAACGCGCTGATGAACAGTAGCGCGGTGAACAGTAGCGCGATGAACAGTGGCGGCTAGGGTTTCTAAGCTGGAAACTATAATTGTTTCTGCTTAAATTCCATATAGGGTGGTGCTTACAATTATTTATACTCCCTTCTAGTACTTATCTAATGAGATCAAATCCCTCTTTTCTCTCTAACAAATCTTATCCCTTAATCTTCTAATCCTTATCCAACTAATCTGCATGTGTAGATCCTTATCCAACTAATTTGCATGTCTATCCGTTGCCTCTGCTGTTATCCGGCGCCTGTAGTGGCGGCCGGTCATAACATGTATCTTCCTTTACTCATTGACTGAGCTGAGTGTTCATACTCCATTTCTGACAACATAGATCTTGCAAGTAGCTTAACATTGCAAGTCTTGATTTATAACATGGTTCATTCAAATAAAAACAAGCAATACTGAACTACTATATTGAACACTGAGTAGTTCAATATTGCTTGTAAGAAAATACTAATGAATGAGGACACTTGTCTATCTTTATCCGGTGTATTGTCTTATTATTTATAGCATTAGCTTCTTAATCCATGTAAACTTCTGTATTCTTTTCCAGATTGGGGAAAGTGTTTTTCTGTTATTCTTGGTGGAGATCAAGTCCCGAATGGAAAACCTTCCCCTGACATGTGGGTACCGTACCATTTTGGCCAATCTTCCTTTGCCAATTGCTACTTTTATAAGTGCACAAGTCCTATGATGTTTCCATGCAAATATATACTAGTGCTCATCTTCAGCATTCTGTATGCAGCACTGTTTATTACTGATCAAGTATACTGCATTCTTCTAGATTTTTGGAGGCTGCAAAGAGGCTTGGTGCAAATCCATCGTCTTGCTTGGTTATAGAAGATTCTGTGTAAGTGTAGGAAAGACTTTTGGGCAAGTTCTTATCTTGTGCGCTCATGAAGAAAAAAGTTACCTTGTGCATGATTTAGAACACTTATAGATGTTATTGAAATCTGAGCGGCGGTCAAAAGATATAACTTCTAGTAGATGCTGGTATGCTATAAAAAAGGCGTACCCAGTGTTATAGGCTTCCCGCACTGTGTGGGGTCTGGGGGGTATCTTTAAGCGCCAAGTCTTACCCGCATCATATGCAGAGGCTGTAGCTCGAACTCGGGACCTTACGGTTACAGACAATAGACTCTACTGCTGCACCGGGCCCGCCCTTATATCTTATGTTGAATTCAGCCTTAGAAATCATAAAAAAACAAGGGTTTAAAAGACATAAAAAGGCCAGACCCAGTGCCAGAGGTTCCCACATAAATGGGGTTTACGGGAATAAATGGGGTCTGGGGAAGGGATGAAGCGGGGCAAGCTTTCTCCCCGCAAATGCAGAGAGACTGCTTCAGACCGAGATAACTCTCACCATTGCACTAGACCTGCCCTTTTGGCTTAAGGCGTCAAAGAGTTGATTTTTTTTCCTTGGCAGAGAAAAGGTTCAAAACTTCATACACAAATAATCGATAAGGTTACTTCCTTTGGTTTTCATCAGTATTCTATTTTCTATGTTAAATTATACAACACGGTGTATGATTAGGGATGCAATTTTCTTTTTGGCACTGAATTTTGGGCTGACCCAGAACACATCAAAATGAACTATCCCAGATTTCAAAGCAAGAAAAAGGCTAAAATAAATGAAGGCAGTGAACAGAACTGCCCAATGGGTACCCTTTTGCTTTTCTAAATTTATTTCGTTCTCATGACTTCTCAAAACCTCTCTTTTATACACCTCTTGCTCATATATGTAGGATGCCCATTCACTTCTCTCAATCATTGGAACATTATAAGGTTCATACAATAATCAATAGTATAGTTTGTATTTACTCTTTCATATAACCCTCTCAACTATGCTGAATATTCATGACACTTAAGTAGTAAGTTGCACGCCTCCAATATTGTTTTTTTCATAGCGTTGGAGTCAAGGGTGCCAAGGCTTCTGGGGCAAAGGCAGTTGCAGTACCATCACTTCAAAATCAGAGGAACTACTATTACATTGCTGATGTCATCCTATATTCGCTTTTGGACTTTCAACCTGAGATGTGGGGTCTTCCTCCATTTGAAGATCGTAATAACTCTCTTCATTGACCACTGATTTTGTTTTCTTTTATAGAACTATCATTATTTCAAATCTGATGGGTGACATTTGTCATAGGCATTCAAGGTGTTCTGCCAATTGATCCCTTACTTTCAAATGCCCGGATAGGTGGTAAAATTTTAAACAACATTCATTGGGTAATTTCAGGTTAAACACTTTCCAACTACTCTTATATACTAGTGGTCTTTTAATACTGTAAATCACACACGCATTTTACTTACATTATTTGTAAACAGATGACTGTGCCTACGAGTATATTCCTGACCAAATATCAGGAATTTTTTTGGGTTGGGCCAAGTCCAAAGTGCATGGATTCTCCAAGGTGATCGTAGCTACTGGGTGGGACTTCTCACAGCAGACCGTCGAGAGAGTGATGGTTGGTACTTGTTCTTATGCTGTTGTTTTCATGTGGGAGGCCATTTGTCCAAAGACTAACCTACAGTTTTAAATATCTTTTCTGGCACGAGATTTTGAACATTGGTGGCCGCATAATATTTACTAACAGATTAATGCATAGTAAGGTTTCTGAGTTTTCTCCGACAATCATTTGATTTGTGGTTTTTTCTTTTGCAGCATGTACATTTTCTTGATTGCTCTGGCACGGTTGAAACAGAGCCTGTGAAGCTGCTCATAATTGGTTACATCCGGAAGCTCCAAAGTGCAGTAATAACTTTTTCTTAAATCTAACTATGAACTAGTGGATCTGACTCTACTGACTTTTTTCATGTACTCATGCTTCGTTCATAAGAAAAGGCCATGCAGAAAATTGCCGAATAGTACGATCGAATATAGAGTAGAATGAAGGAATACACTAGCTTATTTTCAATTCGTGGAAATAGATGATGGCGACAACTGACACTATTTCTAGATGACTATAAGAAATCTGGAAAATAAGAAAGATAACCAAAGGACTTGTCCTGAGCACGAGAACATTGGCTTATTAATTTGTCAGTAGGTAGTACATCGTTTTTTGCTTGAAAACATGAGACCTTCGTATCATTGTTTGTTAAAAAGGATGTAACCAAAACTATAAAATCAAATATGAGCAAAAATATAGTTTTATGTGCAATCTCACAAATTGCCATATGATTATAGTGACTGGATGCAACCATTATGACAGGATGATATATTGCAAGCATTAAGCGTAACTGACGAAGACAGGAGAATTGCAAGGGATGCATTGGATCTCCCAACTTTCTCTGAATATGCTAATGACCTTCATCTTGCCTGAGTCCGGCCTTGTCATTGCAAGCTCTCACCTCACTACCTCACGTTTGTATTTGTTATTGTTAACAAGCAAACATGATGATGCCAGCTGCATTTTCTTCTATGAAGACTTCATATGGAATGCACTTCTTGCCCGGAGAAGATCAGAGAAGAGAAGGGCGGAAGGCATGAAGCTTGTCTTTCATTTAGAGGTCGATCGATGTTATCGAATGTTGTAAATTTTTCACGTTTAATTTTTATATACTCTCTTCATCCACAAATCTAGCTCAAGTTAGTTCAAGTTTGTAGTAAAGAAAATGAGCATTTATGTATCAAATTAAAGTTATTATAAAAATATATTTTATAACTAATATAATGGTACTTATTATGTATTATGTGTGTTTGTATTTTTTATATAAATTTGATCAAAGTTTAGATCATTTGACTTCATAAAAAACAGTAATTGCATTATTTTTTATGGACCTACACCAGCACATGCCTTAAGCCTTAATGGGATGGAGAGTAAGGACCTGTTTATTTGAGATTATAATCTGTGTAGATTATATAATCTAACAAATTTTGAACTAACACTTGACAGATTATAATGTCAAACAAATACTCCCTAAGAACAAACACTCCCTAAGAATGATTCTTCATGATCAAATAATACCACAATTGTGCAAAATATAGATATTCTATAATATGCCATGCAAGTCCTGCGCTGTTAACTACAGTACTCATTTAGCCTACAATGGTGAACCTGCCTCAGAACCAGCCTAGGTCCGGGCGGCGGCCATGGAGGAATCCATCTCCGTCCTTTTTCGAGTTTTGGAGGAAAGTTTCTTCGGCAACATCAAGATGAACGGGCAACTACATCAGTGTTAGCACCCTCTAGAAGCCTATAGAGCAGGGAAGAGGGGAAGCAGTAGAGATTCGAGACGTGGGGAAGAAGAAGGTCTCGTGACGGCAACCAGTTGATATTCCGTTCATTAATTCTTCGATGTCCCTTTACAAAACCACGGCACATGTTTATATCGTCACACGGTCGGCCCACCAGGCTCTAAATACACGACCCAATCGGCCCACTTGCTCGCCAGTTGCTTTGCTTCAGCTGACGCGATCGCTTTTCTGGCTGCTTCTCCGTTGAGACAAGTTGGCTTGATCTCCATCGTTGCCGCTGGTAGTATGACTGGCTTTCGGATCCCTGGACGTTGCTGACATTCCCTACTCCTTGAAATACAGCTTGCCCCCAAGCTGTGCTTCACATGACCTCCAGGATCCCAAAGAAAGACTAAGAAATTGTTTTGGTTCACGAGCAATAGGAGTGTGGCCCACAGCTGACTGGTAGCTGGTGTTGTACGAAGAAGACATGTGAGGTTGGAGCCAATCCTGCCAACCACCAAGTCAAATGACGGTATAAGCAGGAACTTGCGGGCTGCTGAAAAATAACAGCCTGACATCATCCATTCGTTTGAAGGTAGATGATGGCAGCAGGTAATCACTTGATCACTAGCCATTTGAACGGTGAGTGGGGTTACCAGCGGTTGCACAGCAGATAACTCTGATCGCAATCTGTCGCTGAGAAAAATGTGAGAGGATCCGGATTCAATGAGCACCAGACTATCTTGATGCTGAATATGACCTTGTAACTGCAATGTGGTAGTTGTCTTAGTGCTAGACCCTGCTGAAGATGACAACACCATCAGGAGCTGATCATTGGTTTCAGAAAAGACATCCACTTCTTCTGTCGGGGTTAACAAGTCCCAGACCTCTTCGATAGCATGGAGTTGGAGAGCTGATGTCTGCAAAATTTTTAGATCTGCTAAAAAATCACAATCTGACATCACCCAAGTTGTCGACGATATGTACTCATCACGGGACCGAAGCTGCTCGTTAGCCATTTTCACAGTGATCGCGTGTTGCATTTGTTGAACTCCTGACAACTTGTGTAAGAAACAATTAGAACCACTCTCATGCCTGGCATCAACAACAGCTTCTATGTGCTGAACTGATGCCTCCCTTGATACAACCTTCCTTCCTTGTATTTGTTCATATACCCTTGGTGACCCCCAATCTTCAAGAATAATTCCTGTTCCAGCAAAACCAGCATTACTAAATCCTTCCACTGTCCTCTTAACATTCATACAGTTTCTGGAACCATTATCCGCATCAGTGACCTCAAGCATTGAAACTGCAGTCGAAAAACAACCATCGGTGGCGCTGTCTGGACTGCTATGAACAGCACTGTGAAGTCCAAGTGCAGACCAGGTGAAAACACAATCAACTTCCCAGGCCAAGTTGATCCTCCTCAACTCATGTAGGTGTGTAGTTGAAAACCAGCGCCAAGTTGATATATACTGAAATAATACCAGCAGCCAGATAGTGTGATACACCACTCCACTCATATAACATTGGCTCTGAATATTCCCAGCTACACTTTTACTCCTATTGCAGCTGCCAACAACTTTAAACAAGTTTCCTAGGCCAACTACCCACCAAGGAGGCTTTGGCAGGATGGAGCCAGCCACAACCAAAGATTTACTTCTCAAAACCAAAGTTGTATAAGAGTAAAAAGATGGCCACGGTAGAGGTCTGACTTGAACGCTGTGAGCAAGTATCACCAACTGCACGGGTGGCAGCCATGGTTGCCGGTGCAGCACTGCATCCCAGCCACAACTAAATGGATGCAAGCAAGAACTCTGTATGAGACTGAAGCAATTCCTCAAACACGTGTTGGTTAAGGTGTTGAGAACCATGTCCTTGATCTGAAGGTCAATATGATGTTGGACGAGCCATGCTGCCACGTCTTTTCCATCACAAACAACAACATATTGAAGTGTCCAGTGCCCTTCAATGGGCTTAGCATTCAGAACTGTATTTGTTTCTGCAAGAACCTCAGCAGCATTAAGATCCCGTACTGAAACATGCATCCCGCCAAGTCCTGAATCAATTCCTTCGTCTGCATTCCAGATAGGAACTAGCTCCTTGAGCTTGAACGTGGACGGCTTGGTGACAAACTTGTAGAAGCTGTAGAGACGCAGTTGTGCTTCCTCGGGGATGCTGATACTGGAGGCCGCGACGAAGGCGGATGCAGCACTGAACTCCCCCTCGTCCAGAAAGTTGACGTCGCGGTTGGGGACCATCGTCGAACACGTGCTGGGCGAGGTGTGGAAAACCTTATCCTCCTCCTTGGTCTCCACCAACTGCAGGATAAAAGAAATTGGAGATGGAGCTGTGTTGATGTAGGGGTCGAGCGGAAGCTTGTCCTCGGATGGAAGCGTGAAGTAGTCGCGTGCGAGGTGCGCCATGTCGGCCACCGTCGCGGCATCCACGCCGTGGTCCCTTCGCGCGCTGTCGATGCCCATATCTCTCCCCACCGCAGTCGTCGGGAGGAACGGGACCTGGGCGGGACAGGCCACGCAACAGGCATGGTGGAAAGAGGACTCCTCGTCGAAGATGGACGTCACGTCAGCACAGGGCTCCTCGTCGAAAATGGGACCCTCGTTGAAGATGGACGTCTCGTCACAGAGCTCTTCACAGCACTCGTCCCGGCGGCGCTCGACGCCGTCGCAGCGTCCGCTGATGCGCTCGGACAGGCGCACCTCCATGAGTCGCATTTCGTCGAGCAGCTTGCGGATGGCAGCGTCTTGATGCTCCATCATGGAAGATCGGGGTCGCCGCGACACAGCAGCAAGCGGATCAAGGAGACTGAATCTGATACCAGATGTTAGCACCCTCTAGAAGCCTATAGAGCAGGGAAGAGGGGAAGCAGTAGAGATTCGAGACGTGGGGAAGAAGAAGGTCTCGTGACGGCAACCAGTTGATATTCCGTTCATTAATTCTTCGATGTCCCTTTACAAAACCACGGCACATGTTTATATCGTCACACGGTCGGCCCACCAGGCTCTAAATACACGACCCAATCGGCCCACTTGCTCGCCAGTTGCTTTGCTTCAGCTGACGCGATCGCTTTTCTGGCTGCTTCTCCGTTGAGACAAGTTGGCTTGATCTCCATCGTTGCCGCTGGTAGTATGACTGGCTTTCGGATCCCTGGACGTTGCTGACAATCAGGCTCGTTTATTAGACCAGCCCACGGCCCATTTAATACAAAGCCCAACCCGAACAGGTAGATTTCCCTGAAAGAAACGGAAAATAAAACAAAGATAAATCATTGGGGTTGGGGGATTGCAATTGCAAGTTGCCGCTGTGCGGTTGCGGTCGCTCCCCTCCCGACTCCGGCCAGCAGCAGCGACGGTCGATTACTCCACGCGGCGGAGGCGGCGGTAGCCCATCCTTTCCCGTTTTCTGATCCAGTCCTACTGATACCGGGCACAGCACGCCTGCTCTTGTGATACTCTATTAAGGTACGGTGTGAAGATGAGGGTTCTCTTGGTCTTGTGAAGGCGACGCTCTTGTCTGCTAACTACATATTATAGAATGTTTTGCTTGAGGAGCTACTGGTCGCCTTCACTAGCTCCAGTGAGGGAAGGGCCTGTTCGACATCATATAAAGTTCAATTCTGTAGTGGTGAGTTTAATCTACTGTGCCGCATGCGTTACGCATTTGGTGGTTTAGAACTGGCGGAGCGGCCTATCATGGTTCCTACTAATCGCGATCGTGCAACAGGTTTGTGGTGCCAGGGGTCCGAGACCGAGATATCCCCGTGTGTGGAAAACTCGTAAGAAAATTGGGACTATTTCCAAGTCGCAGAAGCTTGTCGAATGTGTGAGGTTCTTCAACGTTTTTCTGTTGAAAATTAGTTGTGTCTGTATACTCTTGTGCATCGCCTTGACATCCTGCTGAATTAACTTTAGTCCATTCCTAAAAAAAAAATCAGTTTTCTGTATTTGTATTAACTATAGGTCTGTCTTCCTTAACTGCTTTTTACTAAAGTTCAGACACATTACCCGTATCACTGTGACACTGTATATGCTACATAAGGGGCAAAATATAGTTTATGTAGGATGCCTTTTGCAAGTACTCATTTTCATATGGGACACATACAAATTGGGTGTCTGAAATTATACGCCAAACTTTTATCTTCCCGTGCAGATTAAAGGTCTGTCTAATGTAAAGGAGGAAGTTTATGGGGCACTTGACTCATTTGTTGCATGGGAACTGGAGTTTCCCTTGATAGTAGTAAAGAAGGCACTGAAGAAACTTGAGGACGAAAAGGAATGGAAACGAATAATTCAGGTGTTAAATGGAAGTTCCTAGTTTTATGTCACTATTTGGTCTAACTTATTTTCCTACATATTCCTTCCAATTGTCATGAATTTCTAGTTAAAGTTTCGTTCTGTATTAGTCGCTAGTCCCCTTTCTTGGAGAATGTTACTCGTAATTTCATCCTTTGCTAAGTCAGTTAGCTGCTCCCAGTTCTAGAAGAATAGAATTAGCTGCTCTCTTTTAACAGTAAACTGTTTTTTAAGATAGTGGCAGGAGCTCTGCATTTCAACTCAGAAAGATAAACCAATTTTCCTTTACCAATACTACACCTGTGATTTAGTTGTTCCTTTATAATAACAAACTCCTTTTCTGAACTGAAACAATGACCACATGATCTAGGTCATTAAATGGATGTTCAACAAAGGTCAAGGGAAGACAATGGGAAGCTATTACACCTTATTGAATGCTTTGATCGAGGATGGCCGGATTGAGGAAGCAGAAGAGTTATTTGGAATGGTGTTCTCACGATATATGGAGGGTTTGCCTCGTACTTTTTTCATGAGAATGATTTCTTTCTATTACAGCGTGGAAGCGTATGATAAGATGTTTGAGGTAGGAAATGAAATGTTTGTTTTCTTATTTCACCAGTTTGCATGATGTTTTAACTAAAAGCTGGAGTTTGGCTTCATACCATTTTTTCCCCATGTTAGAAAAAGCTTTGCTCAACAGAAACATCAATTGGGGGATAATTATCCAAGCATTCTTATGATGTCTTACACGTAACTTCTCCAGATTTTTGCTGATATGGAGGAACTAGGCGTAAGACCTGATGGTTCTATTATCAGGATGCTAGGTGATGTATTTCAGAAGTTAGAGATGATGGACAAATATGAAAAGTTAAAAAAGAAATACCCACCACCGAAATGGGAATATCGACACATCAAAGGCAAGCGCATAAGAATCAGAGTTTATCCTGATAGTAATCCTGAAGTGGCGGCAAAAGGGGACCCTGACACTAATGAGCTCGAAGAGTTAGAAAGCACACACCTTAATAACGAATTGGATGAAGCAGCAAGCTCAGGCCTCGACAGGAGTGTATTGGACGATGCAGCTTCTGGAGACCTTGAATATCTGTAGATCAGAGCTTCCATTTGGTTTTTTTTTTGTGCCTGCTTAACCAAAGCGGTCTAGAGCAAATTGAACTGGTAACATACTCTCTGTTTTGATTTGACATCCTAGAACCCATGTCGTCATCATACTTCCAAGACATGGGCATCGCTATCTTCTGAAGTATTTTTACTACCTAGAATGAGTAGAAACTACATGCCAGGCTTTGCCATCAGCAGTCTTTTCAAGACATCATGGTGGTTTCACCGCCATATGTGTTCTTCAGAGTTTGGTTACCTGATTCACTTGCATAAGGCTCGTGCCTTTTTGAATGCTTCCAGCCAGGTTAAAAACATAGCGATAGCGGCGGCATTAGGACCTGTAGTATCTGAGTGCTTTCGTGAACATATATGGTTGATTGTTGAAGGCAATGTCCTGGACATCAGACAGGGCAGTAGCCATTACTAGTGTATTTAACGACCCAGTTAATATCCGTCTCTTCAGTTGTCTGTAAAGCTAATACATTTAGGATTTAGAGACACTGCTGTATGGTTTGAGTATTTTAGCTGTCTTTTATGGTTCAATCGGTGCTACCAGCCTTCGCCCCCTACGGCGCGGGGCGCGAGCTTTGCCATTGCCAGTAACAGTAAACAGTGGGGGTGGTATTGTGGTACGGTTCACGAGAGGAGTAGTAGTAGTAGTAAAAAAGTATCGGCAGACGCGCCGATGCCAATTGCCAAGGGAAAGCGCAGGGCTGGTGTCGTCCTGGGTGCTGGTGCTCCGCAGCCGGCGGCGGATTAAAGAAACGAGACTCCTGGCACTGCTAGCTCGTGTTACGAGGCCAATCAACCCTTCGGTATGCATTCTTTAAACCATTTTGTTTGAGATTGTTGATCTTTACCTCAACGATGAATGCCTTGTGTAGGAGGCAGAACTTTCCGTTCCTTCGGCCTCCGTGAATGTGAGTCGTGACGGTGCACCAACCGCAGCATGTGTTCTTCCCCGGGCCACGGGCTAGGTGAACGCTTTTCTCGGGAGTCGGGACTGGGTAAAGGAAGGAAGAAAAGGAGCATCCTTTGATGGGCCTCTCGTGTTTCCTTCCACTCGCACCCGTGTGCCCCTGTTTGTCCGCTGGGGTAGACGTGCATTCCAAATCTCCCTGATGACAAAAAGTTTCGGCACCTCGTCTATCGGCACCCTTCCTCCGTCCTTTTTCTTGGCGGCCTCGTTTTCTCGTGATGTACACACATGTTCTTCCTAGGTGGAGTGGGTGTCTGGGTCTCGGTCATCTGTGCTGCCTTCCTCTTCTTGTGCGGTGCGTTTAGGTGAGCAGGTGACGTCTAGGAGCGGCGAAATTTATATACAGGTGACGTCTCAGCGAGCAAGGAATACGATCGATTACCTCTAGTACCCCCACACGGTGGACTTGTTTGTGAGAATGCTAGCTTTTACCTGTTAGGTCGCGTTTCTTAAGTGCATACACACTATAGAGGATATTCACTCCATTCTGTACTTTTGTAGCCACATACTCCTATTACACCAAATTATTGTCCAGAATTTTACAGTTGGTTGCGAAGGTTTCAGGGCATGTACAGCCCTACACGAGATTACAAATATAAAAAAAAAACTAAAACACGATATAATACACTAGGTATGTCTAAAACTCGTGTATTACTTTATCTATTGCACCAACCAAAACATTCAATAAATTTAATTAACCAATCATCTATTTCTCTGTATCGATCATAAAGCCAAGACACAGTGTCTTTATAAGATACATGTCTTGAGTTTTTTTTTATATATATTTATGCCATTAGACACACTCGAATACATAACTCAAAACATGTATTGTACATGCCCTCGGAAGCTCGAGCATAGCCTCATGACATCTACCCCATACTCCTTGCCTCGTTTGTCCCCCATCCTCGTTTGTCCAAATTCTTGTTAGCTTACTAATGGTGTATGTATAGCTATGTCGGTATTATTTGAGCCTCTAGGCTACTTTTTTTTTATTAAGGAGAGCCGGTGGCTAAAATGACCTCTTATATTTTATAATTTGTAACCTAAATATATTAGGTGTTTTAGCTAATGCACAAATGTATATTGAGTCGATCCCGAATTTCTTAAATATGGAATGTTTACGGGTTTACCCTAAAAACGTGACCTCACAAAAAAAACAGACGGGGTAGACCCTCTTCCATTTCCATCTTGTTTTCGTACTTTTCTGCAGATTCAAAAACATGTAGATCAAATGTGAGAAAACGGATCGTTACTCTTATAATATTTGCTATATCGTAGAGCACCTGGATAGTTGGGGAAGAAAAGTGTCGTCTTTAATCTATTAGCTAGGCTAAGATAGCAAGAGAGTTGTTAGCTACATGACTAACCAACAATTAGTTGAGTGCATCCAAACCGAGCCTTCCACAAACAAGTAGTAATTGTATGTAGAGTCACAGTCCACCTAATTGGTTATCAGCACCGTTCCATCCTGAATCATCGTGTTGGTTGACTTTGGCTGAGCGTCAGTTTGATTGCCTGTACACGAGGAACGGTGGCTACATGAGTGGATGCAAAATAAGTCATACTTTGCACAGACGGTAGAAGTAGTCGTACCTAGCTAGCCAGGCTCGCGTGCGGCCGTGCGGGCACAGTAAACCAATCAGACAAGCCCACGTATAAGTCGCCGTCTGATTGCTTCAAAAGGGGAGAATATCCAATCTCATCATTCTTGCTAGTGGTAGCCTAGCAGGCAATTTGAGGATGTTATTACACAAACTAATTGAAGGCATGTTTTAGTTCACGGTTAAGTTTGCAACACGTGTGGCCAAAAAAGAAGAAGAAGAAGATCCGTTGGTCTAACCTTAGATAGAGTTACGTTAAAGATTCGTTTTTTAACTATGTGAAATTAGATGTACTGAAAAGTGAGAACAACCAAACATCGACAAGAGAAATCGTGACTATCAAAAGACTAATCATGACACTGGATGCAACACAGACGTGGCCTCGATTAGTCAGTCGTTTTGTACTACCAGCACAACGGGGTGTTGTACTCTTTGCGTCGGTCCGGAGTAGAGGTCCCTGCCGTGGTGACCATCCTCGTGGCCGGCCGCGTCTCGGAGTCGGAGCAGACGAACAGCGGCGCACAGCATCTGTCACGTACTCGCTGTCGCTGATGAGACCAGAGGACTCACTGTGCCGATCAACCAGGCTCCCGGTCCCGGAGACAGGTCACACGCTTGACAAACCCATGTGGCCGTCTCACCAACTCGGTACGGTACTGCCCTGCGCCCCTGCCCGGTGCGACCCACAGCCCAGCCAGCACGAAGTAGTAGTCGCCACCCGGAATCCGGAACCGGCCGTGCCGTTCCGTTCGAACCCCGAGCGCGCGCGGGCGCACATGCCACTCGCCACGGCGCGGTGCCGTGCATTTACGCCGACGCGGGCGGCATACACCAACACCAACGAACCAAGTCCAACGCTCGCTGGATAATTCCGCGACCGCTGGCTTGCTTTTGCTCGAATGAATTTTGAATTTGAATCGCGCACCGGTCGGTCGCGTCGACTTCTGGGACTGGGAGCCGGTGCGGTGCGTTTCTCTCGCCTCGCGCGGTCGCATCGCAATCGCATAGCCTCTCGCTCCGATTTATTTATTATTACTACTCGGCCAACAAATTCCGACCGTTTCCCACTAGAAAGGCAGCCTCTTCTGCCTGCCTGTGTCCAGTGTGCGACGCTTGCCACCTTCCGCCTTTCCATGACCACGCCGCTCCTGCTGTGATCCTAGGACGACGCGCCTCCCGACTGCCTTCGCACGCTAGCAGTGGGGAGGGCCGGAGGGGAGCACGACACGAGCGCCGCCAACGCCAACGCCAAGACGAGCTCGCGAAGGACCATGCCGAGATCCAGGTGCGTGCCGAGATCAAAGCCGCCTCCTCACTCAGTGGCGGTGGTGCTGCGGGTTTCCTTCCTTTTTACACATGGCTGGTGGCTGGGTTCCGTTTCAGGGGCAACGAGCCGCCGCTGCGGGCGTCGCAGCGCGCGCCGCTGCACCTCAAGACGACGGCCTGCTCCGAGGCGAATGGCGCGCACCACCGCCCCGTCGCCGACCGGAGCAGCCCCAAGGTCGGCGACCGGCACTCGCCGCGCAGCCCTCTGCCCGAGGTAAGTCTCGGTTTCTTCCACTTCCGGTTCTTTTCCTTTCGGTGCCGCGGCTCACAGTTTCGCCGGTGGCGTGTGGCAAATGGATCCCTGCAGAAGAAGCGTGCGGCCGGGACGCGTGTGGCGGAGCTGGAGGCGAAGCTGGGGAAAGTGCAGGACGAGCTCAAGAAGCTGCGGGAGCAGCTCGCGTCCGCTGAGGCCGCCAAGAAGGACGCGCAGGTCGCGCTCGAGGAGGCCAAGAAGCGCGTCGGTACCAAGGGAAGCCCGGCCTCCTCATCCACCACCACCACCACCACCACAACCTCTCCTCCCTCTCCCCCTTCCCCAGGTGTCGAAAGCGCGAAGAAGCCCGAGGAGCTGAAGCTGCAGCAGCCGGCGGCCGAGGAGGAGAGCAGCGTAAACGCGCCGGCGACCGATGTGTTTGAGGTCGTCCGGGCCGAGTCCGGGGACAAGGAGAACCATAGCGCGGCGGCCACGGACGCTGAGGACTGCGAGGTGGTGAGCTGCGGCGAGGAGGCGGCGCTGGCCGAGAAGGAGGAGGAAGAGGAGACGAAGAAAATGATCGGGGAGGACAACAGCGCGGCGGCGGAAACCGACGGCGCCGAGAAGGAGAGCGCGGAGGTCCTGGAGCTGAAGGCGAAGCTGGCGGAGAAGGACGCGGAGATCGCCGCCCTCGCGGCGGAAAACGCCGAGCTCAAGAAGCGGTCCGGAGAGGCCGCGGAGGCGGCGAAGATGGCCGAAGAGGACGCGGCGGCGAAGGCGGCTCAGGCCGAGCGCGATCTGAAGGAGGGCGCGGCGCGGGAGGCCCGGACGGGCGAGCAGCTGAGGGTGTCGGAGGCCGCGCGGGAGGCGCTGGACGCCGAGCTGCGGCGCCTGCGCGTGCAGACCGAGCAGTGGCGCAAGGCGGCGGAGGCGGCGGCCGCGGTGCTCGGCGGGGACAACCACCTCACCGGGCTGGCGGGCAGCGGCAACGGCAATGGCAACGGGTGGGGCGACCCCGCCACGATGCCCGACGACGGCGACGACGAGGGCTTCGGTGGCAAGAGGAAGGGCGCCGGCATCCGGGTGCTCGGCGACCTGTGGAGGAAGAAGGGGAGCAAGTGAAGGCCTGCCGCGGGAAGAAGGGGAGCAAGTGAAGGCCTGCCGCGGAATGGGGGTGATCGTGTTTTCGATTTCGCAACGGTGAGCCCGCCAGCTTCAACTCCATTGCACTAGCTTTAGCTCCATCATTTTACCGCGTTTTGGTTTGGATTCTACTTATGTTTGTATGATGATGATGATGATGCTCGTGAGATTGAACTATGTCTGTAACGACTGATCCCGCTGCTGCCTGCTACCTCAGCGTAAGGAGCAGCAACAATGCTGGTTTTGTGTTTTACTGCATTGCGGTGCTGTTAATGATGGAGTAAGTGCTTTGGGTGATCTTCTTTGTTATTTTCATAGCGGAATTGAGGAATGCTCGATTGCAGCAGCATCCGGAAATGCCTCTTGTCCCTCTAATGAATTCCAACTGCAATCACCGGAATGCTATTGCTATTTCATTGCGCATGGTTTGTCCACCGGCTCCGTCTGCTTGTTCCGTGTACCCATAGACTCACCTCGTGAAGATGGTTGAGGCAGGCTTCATGCCGACGGCGACGGCAGCCAGCCGCCACCGCTCATCGATTGCAATCACGGTCACGGACATCCAAGCCGAATCCATTCTGGAACCGCGCCATTACATTGGGCATAAAGTGGGCCCGTTTCCGCATAGTTCCAGATGGTAGTCGTGGACTGGACCCGATTCAGGCAGTGTACTCTCTCTGTGTTCGTTGTCTGATTCGGAGCGACCATTTTGTTACTTCTGCAGCCAGTTATGTACCTCTAACCTTATACTCCCTCCGTCATAAAATAATAATTATTTTAACTTTTAGTTTTTATGTCTATACTCAAATGAATGATAATGAATCTAGATATATACATAAAACATATGCATAAAGAATTGTATGAACCTACTAAATTCTTAAACCGGCTACTATTTTAGAACAAAGGGAGTAGAAAACTACGGTAAAGACTGATACACGATCAATTTTTTTCGTGCAATCACGGTACAACTAAACAATTAAAAGTTGTTATTTTTTAAAAATATATAGTTTGTTATTTAGTGTATCAATATATAAAATTTTATTCTATTCAATGTATCTCTTAATAAAAAATAAATTAAATTTGAAATATTAATAAAGTATATTTGGAAATTAATAATTTTTAGTAGTTTGATTGCAAGACGATTATATGGAAAAATTGATTGTAGTTAATATATAAAATCTTTCATATAGACGGACAACGCGAGGTTTTGGCATCAATTTGACGAATACATTTAGGGTCAATTCATAATGTATAGAACCTTTTCTTTTTAATACAAGATTTTGTTGATAGCGGCCAAATAATAGTACTCCCTCAGTTCTGATATATAAGTTGTAACTATTTTTTTATTCTAGTCACATAATATAAAGTGTGCTCTATCTAAATATGTGTTATATACTGGGACGTCGTATCGAGAATTAAATATATTTATTAGTCTTTTAATCAAATATGATTACACCTTATCTAATTGAAAGTCTTATATACCGGAACGGAGAGAGTACCTACTAAAGACTTATGTTGAAAACGACAACACTTATGTAGGGATTGGTTCAACTTCTTATACATTAAGTAAATGTAGCGGTATTGTTTGCATGAGTCGTTTTTTAGGAGCCCAAACAAACTACGCTTTACACCGGCTCCAACGGGGGCCTCTTAAGAGCATATTCAAGGGCTTCCCAGAAGTCTCTCCTAAATCAAGTTTTTTTAGGAAAACACAAAAACGTGTCTTCAACAGTTTCCCTAAAACGCTCTCAACTTTTTCATAGTCCTTAAAACTCCCTCACCCTACTAACGGTGTCCTTTAGAGCTCCCGAGAAACAATCTGTCGCTTTAAGAGATCTGTTGGAGAAAGGATTAAAATCTACCCCACTAAGTTTTTAGATGCCCCTTAAAAACTGATTTTGAGGAGTCATTTTCTAGGAAGCTCTTGGAGATGCTCTAAGCCACCTCACAACGGTGTCCTTTAGAGCTCGGTTTCCTATCTCTATTTAGTTTTAAGTACCTCTGATCCTCTTTAATCCCTAACCGAACAACCTTTAGTGGACTTCTCCTCCAACGCTTTCATAACTCTAGGGCCCCATGTGGGAGAGATAGGAAACCCCCATATATGGGGAGCACTATTATTAGCAAGATGTCAAAGATATTGTTGGTGTTTCGAGACCGGGGGGTCCCTGAGCCGACGAGTGAAGTGTCGCTGCATGCCCCAGCCTAGATGGGTCGACGCGAGGCCGAGCGCGAAGGGGGGAAAGCGAGGAGGTCGGAGATGGGCGAGAGAGAGGTGGAAATCCCGCGGCCTTCGTGTTCGTCCCGCGCCTAGGTCGGGTGCGCTTGCAGTAGGGGGTTACAAGCGTCCACACGGGGGAAGGAGCGAGCGGCCTTATGCGAGCGCCCGTCTCGTCCTTGTCCCCGAGCGGCCAACCCTCTCTAAGAGGGCCTTGGCCCTTCCTTTTATAGGCGTAAGGAGAGGGTCCAGGTGTACAATGGAGGGTGTAGCAGAGTGCTACGTGTCTAGCGGAGGAGAGCTAGCGCCCTAAGTACACGCCATCGTGGCGGCCGGAGAGATCTTGACACCCGGTTTGTGTGATGTCGTGGCCGTCGGAGGAGTGCTGGAGCCTGGCGGAGGGACAGCTGTCGGGGCCGTCGAGTCCTTGCTGACGTCCTCTTGCTTTCGTAAGGGGGCCGAGAGCCGCCATCGTCAGGGAACGTGCGGGGCGCCATCATCGCCTATCTGGCGGAGCGAGCCAGATGAGACGCCGGTCTTGTTCTTCGTAGCCTGAGTCTGCTTGGAGTAGGGTAATGATGGCGCCTCCTGTTGACGTGGCCGGTCCGTGCCCCAGGTTGGGCGATGTGGAGGCTTCTCCGAGGTCGAGGTCGAGTCCGTCTTCTGTGGCCGAGGCCGAGTCCGAGCCTCTGGGTCGGGCGAGGCGGAGGCCGTTGGCTGAGGCCAGGGCGGAATTTGAGTCCCGAGGTCGGGCAAAGCGGAGTTCGTCGTCTTCTGGGGCTGAGCCCAAGTCCGAGCCCTGGGTCGGGCGGAGCGGAGTTCACCGTCTTCCGGGGCTTAGCTCGAATCCGAGCCCTAGGTCGGGCGGAGCGGAGTTCACCGTCTTCCGGGGCTTAGCCCGAGTCCGAGCCCTGGGTCGGGCGGAGCAGAGTTCGCCGTCTTCCGGGGCTTAGCCCGAGTCCGAGCCCTGGGTCGGGCGGAGCGGAGTTCGCCGTCTTCCGGGGCTTTGCCCGAGTCCGAGCCCCTGGTCGGGCGGAGCGGAGTTTCCTATGGTGTGCGGCCGGGCCTGACTGCCTGTCAGCCTCACTCTGTCAAGTGGCACCGCAGTCGGAGCGGCGCAGGCGGCGCTGTCTTTCTGTCAGACCGGTCAGTGGAGCGGCGAAGTGACGGCGGTCACTTCGGCTCTGTCAGCTGAGGGGCGCGCGTCAGGATAAAGGTGTCAGGCCGCCTTTGCATTAAACGCTCCTGCGATTTGGTCGGGGTTGCTTCTTGGCGAAGACAGGGCCTCGGGCGAGCCGGGAACGTGTTCGCCGCTGGAGGGGGGCCTCGGGCGAGGCGGAGATCTTCCGGGGTCGGCTGCCCTTGTCCGAGGCTGGGCTCGGGCGAGGCGTGATCGAGTCCCTCGAATGGACTGATCCCTGACTTGATCGCACCCATTAGGCCTTTGCAGCTTTGTGCTGATGGGGTTTACTAGCTGAGAATTAGGCGCCTTGAGGGTACCCCTAATTATGGTCCCCGACAGTAGCCCCCGAGCCTCGAAGGGAGTGTTAGCACTCGCTTGGAGGCTTTCGTCGCACTTTTTTGCAAGGGGACCAGCCTTTCTCGGTTGCGTTTTGTTCCGGTGGGTGCGCGCGAGCGCACCCGCCGGGTGTAGCCCCCGAGGCCTCGGAGGAGTGGTTTGACTCCTCCGAGGTCTTAACGCCTCGCGCAATGCTTCGGCTGGTCTGGTCGTTCCCTCATGCGAGCTGGCCGTAGCCCGGGTGTACGGTCGGGTCCCAAGTTCTTGGGCTGGTATGTTGACGCTGTCAACGGTTTGGCCGGAGCCGGGTTTGTGAGAGCAGCCCCCGAGCCTCTGCACAGGGCGAGAGGGCGATCAGGGACAGACTCGACTTTTTTACATACGCCCCTGCGTCGCTTTTCCGCAAGGAGGAGGGGGGAGAGCGCCATGTTGCCCTCGATGGGCGCCGAACATGGTGTCTCCGGTGAGCTGCAGGCGGGTGATCCGAGTGGACGTCCGTACCCCATTCGTTAGGGGTCGGCTAGGGGCCCAGAGGCACGCCCAAAAGTACCTGCGGGTGATCTGCCAGACCCGGTCCCCTGGTGACGGGGTCCGAGGGCTCGATGCCTCCCTCTGATTGGATTCTGTTACAAGATCATTCCCCGCTGGTCTCGGAAATGTCCTAGGGTACCTCGGGAGCGCAGCCCGAGCCTTGGTTATGTATCGAACGTACCCATGGTCATCCCTCGCTCTGTGTCTGAGGCGGCTGTGAACCCTTCGGGGGCCAGCCTTCGAACCCCTGATCAGTAGTGGGCGCGGAGCCCGAGTCGCCTGAGGCGGCCGTTGAACCCTTTCGAGGGGCCGGCCTTCGAACCTCTGACCAGTAGTGGGTGTGGAGCCCACGTGCTCTGAGGCGGCTGTTGAACCCTTCAGAGGGGCCAGCCTTCGAACCTCTGATCAGTAGGGAGGCTCGGAGCCTGGTTCCTTCACGGGGAAGGATCCCTTCTGGGGTATCCCCCTTTCCCGGTCCCTGTTGCAAGAGAGAGAAAGAGGAAAAAAGGAAAAGGATGCGAAATCGAACGACGCGGCGTACCTTTTTTGACGCGGTCATTATGGCGAAGGCGAAGCGTCGCTCGCTTCTCCTGCTAGAGGCGCCGCTTGTCCCGCCGTGGAGTTAATGCAACGGGGCGAGTGGTTCGCAGGGCAGCCGTTGCACGTGCGCGAGCCGTTCGAGGAACGGATCACGGGCGCGTTGTCTTCACGCCGTGAGAGAGGGTTCTCTCGCTGCCCCCGGATGGGACGTAAGCTTGGCTGACGACGTGACCGCTGCTCCTGCCCGCCTGCCACCGCCATTACTGCCGGCCCGTCTTCGGCCGCATTGACCGTCGCGCCAGGCTGGAGCCACTGGGTCGTGCGCTGGGTCGCCTCGAGTCGCGGTATTGGTTTCGCAGTCGAGGAGGCGCGGTGGTGGCGCAGGTGGCGGTGCAGTTGCAGGCACGAAGCATTCGGCGCGCCGGTTGCATGACGCGTGGGCCTGGTCCTCCAAACTGGGCGCATTGGAAGTCGGAGAGGTGCGCCCACTTGGCGCGGTTGCATGCCGCCTGCATGGCTGCCCGCCCTTTCGCCCGCTGGTCTGGGCAAAAGTGGTGGAGTGCTTGTAACCGCCGGGCGGTTGCACGCACCGCGCGCGGCGGTTTGGCTTCTTCTGCTCCGGACCGACTTGCATGATGTGTGGGACCCAGCCCCCGCGCCGTAGGGGGAGGACCTTGGAGCGTGTTGGAGAAGATTCAGCCCACGACGGCTGGGGACGCAAGTAGGGAGAGTCGCCTTTAAAAGGAGGGTGACCCTCTTGGAAGGCGACCGTGTCTTCGCGCTCCCTTATGCATCGTGTCTTTTCATCTTCCAAGCCCCTGGATGGGGGATATCCGCCGTCTTTCCGCTTCGTCATTGGAGGAACGCAACTCTGCGGGAGTTGGTACCTTTCAGCCGTCGTTCGGCTTCAAGGATTTTCATCATGCAGCCCGGCTGCACCCCTCCGCCGGCGGTCACCCAAGACGGTAACCTCCAGCCCCTGGATGGGGAGAGGCAAGCCGGGCTGCGATCTTGGTCCCACCCTCAGCTTCAAGGATGTTCATCATCCCCGCTGGGGTGGAGGCCGGGTTGAGCCGGAGCTCTATCTCCCGCGCGGGTTCGTGGGTCGGCCTCTCCTTCGGCATTCGAGGGAGAGGGCGCTCACTGGCCCTGCGGGCGGGTCGGACTTCGACAACGCGGGGCTGGTCGACGGCGGGTGTCGTCAGCCCCAGCGCGTCGGGCTCATCGGCTTGGCTCCTGGTGCCCCCTCCTACCGGAAGGCGGCTGCCGCGCCATGTACACGGGAGGACCGCCCAAGATATCGCGCGCTGCCAGGGCGGCGTTCGTGTTCTGGGGCGGTTCTCCCTTTGCACCGGTACGGCGCCTCCACGTGGAGGTCGGTGCCTCACTCGCCCGGGAGGATTTGAGTGGGGATCTGCCGGAGGGCTGACGGCCCCTGTCGTCGGTGCCGAGGTGGAGGCGGCTCGAGAAGTACCCGCTGCCGACAGGATCACCGCCACCATCCGCGCTTCGGGCCTCCGGCTCTTTGTACTTGTCCTCGCCCCTCGAGTGTCGGTGTGGGCGAGGGCAAGATCGCAGCAGCATCCGCCCTGAGGCCCTCGCTGCTGCAGTTCGGCCACCCGGAGCGGGGGTCGTTGTCGTTGCTGGTGGAGCGGACGACGGCGAGCCGTCCGTCGGTCTTCTACTGCTCCGCAGGCCCCTCCCCCATCGAGTGGGGTTGTTCGTACCTGCGGAGGTGGAACCGGAGTTCCGTTTGTAATGGCACTTCGAATGCCAGTGTTTTTGTTCATTGTGGCTGTCGAGGCCTGAACATGTATGTAAATTCGGCACGGAGCCGTGACTTTCGAAGTAGTCGAAAAGCATGAAAGATATTCCGGTAGAAAAGATCTTTTTTCGAGGAAAATTTCGACGCAGAGGGGGTTCCCCCCTTTTAGCCCCCGAGGGAGGGTCGGGCTTTGCCGAGGCAAGGCTGACCCTTCCTTGATGACTAAACTTTGCGTGAGAGCGAGGTATATGAACAACTTGAAAACATCTTAAGGGTAGAAGCGACGTAGCTGTTGGATGTTCCAAGCGTTGCTGTAGACCTCGCCTTGACTGTTGGCCAGCTTGTATGTTCCGGGTTTTAGAACTTTGGCGATGACGAACGGCCCCTCACAGGGGGGCGTGAGCTTGTGTCGACCTCGGGCGTCTTGTCGCAGCCGAAGCACCAGGTCGCCCACCTGGAGGTCTCGAGACCGGACCCCTCGGGCGTGGTAGCGTCGCATGGACTGCTGGTACCGCGCCGAGTGTAGTAAGGCCTTGTCCAGAGCCTCTTCCAGCTGGTCCAGCGAGTCTTCTCGACTAGCTTGGTTGCTTTGGTCGGCATAGGCCGTCGTCCTCGGGGAACCGTATTCCAGGTCTGTGGGCAAGATGGCCTCGGCCCCATAGACTAGGAAGAACGGCGTGAAGCCCATGGCTCGGCTCGGTGTCGTTCTCAGGCTCCAGACCACCGAGGGGAGTTCCTTTATCCATCGCTTGCCGAACTTGTTGAGGTCGTTGTAAATCCGAGGCTTGAGTCCTTGTAGAATCATGCCATTGGCACGCTCCACTTGCCCATTCGTCATGGGATGAGCCACGGTGGCCCAGTCCACCCGGATGTGGTGATCCTCGCAGAAGTCCAGGAACTTTCTGCCGGTGAACTGGGTGCCGTTGTCGGTGATGATGGAGTTCGGGACCCCGAAACGATGGATGATGTTGGTGAAGAACTCCACCGCCTGCTCGGACCTGATGCTGTTCAGGGGTCGGACCTCGATCCACTTGGAAAATTTGTCGATGGCGACCAATAGGTGCGTGTAGCCCCTGGGTGCCTTCTGCAAGGGACCGACGAGGTCCAGACCCCACACAGCAAAAGGCCATGTGATGGGTATCGTCTGCAGAGCCTGAGCGGGCAGGTGGGTTTGCCTTGCATAGAAATGACACCCTTCGCAGGCGCGGACAATTCTAGTGGCGTCGGCCACCGCCGTTGGCCAGTAGAAACCTTGTCGGAAAGCATTTCCGACAAGGGCTCGAGGTGCTGCGTGGTGGCCGCAAGCCCCATAGTGTATTTCTCGGAGGAGTTCCTGACCTTCGGTGGTGGAGATGCATCGCTGGAGGATGCCTGAAGGGCTGCGGTGGTAGAGCTCCTTCCCTTCTCCCAGCAAGACGAACGACTTGGCGCGCCGTGCCAACCGCCGAGCTTCGGCTCGGTCAAGGGGTTGCTCTCTTCAGTGGAGATACTGCAGGTACGGGGTCTGCCAGTTTTGATCAGGCATGACCCCGCTTTGCTCCCCCTCGACGTGCAGCGTCTCGCCCTCGGGGGCCTAGGGTACCTCGGGCCGAACCGAGGGTGCCTCGGGCCAAGCCGAGGGTGCCTCAGACTGTGCCGAGGGTACCTCGGGCTGGGCCGAGGGTGCCTCAGGCTCGGGCGTGTCGTCGATCTTGACGGAGGGTTGATGCAGATCTCGGAAGAAGACGTCCGGGGGAACCGTTGTTCGCCCCGAGGCTATTTTAGCCAGCTCGTCCGCAGTCTCGTTGTAGCGCCGAGCGATGTGGTTGAGCTCGAGCCCGTAGAACTTGTCTTCCAGGCGCCGAACCTCATCGCAGTAGGCCTCCATCTTCGGGTCGCGGCAGTGGGAATTCTTCATGACTTGGTCGATGACGAGCTGCGAGTCACCGCGAGCGTCGAGGCGTCGGACTCCTAGCTCGACGGCAATCCACAACCCGTTGACCAGAGCCTCGTACTCAGCTACATTGTTGGACGCCGGGAAGTGGAGGCGTAGCACATAGCGTAGGTGCTTCCCGAGGGGCGAGATGAAGAGTAGGCCTGCGCCGGCTCCTGTCTTCATCAGCGACCCATCGAAGAACATGGTCCAGAGCTCCGGTTGGATCGGAGCTGTTGGTAGCTGGGTGTCGACCCATTCAGCCACGAAGTCCGCCAAGACCTAGGATTTGATGGCCTTCCGAGGGGCGAACGAGATTGTTTCGCCCATGATTTCCACCGCCCACTTTGCAATCCTACCCGAGGCCTCTCGGCAATGGATGATCTCCCCCAGGGGGAAGGATGACACCACAGTTACCAGATGAGACTCGAAGTAGTGTCGCAACTTCCGCCGTGTCAGGATCACCGCGTACAACAGCTTCTAAACTTGTGGGTAGCGGATTTTGGTTTCGGACAGTACCTTGCTGACGAAGTAGACTGGTCTCTGAACGGGCAATGCATGCCCCTCTTCTTGCCTCTCGACCACAATCGCGACGCTAACCACCTGAGTGGTCGCGGCGACGTAGACCAAGAGGGCTTTTCCGGCAGCTGGGGGCACCAGGATAGGCGCCTTCGTGAGGAGCGCCTTCAGGTTCCCGAGGGCTTCCTCGGCCTCAGGGGTCCAAGTGAAGCGCTCGGCCTTCCATAAGAGGCGATACAGGGGCAGACCTCTTTCGCCGAGGCGTGAGATGAAGCGGCTCAGAGCCGCGAGACATCCCATGACCCTCTGTACGCCTTTCAAGTCCTGGATGGGCCCCATGCTGGTGATGGCTGCGATCTTCTCCGGGTTGGCTTCGATGCCCCGCTCGGAGACGATGAACCCCAAGAGCATGCCTCGGGGCACCCCGAAGACACACTTTTCGGGATTGAGCTTGACACCTTTCGCCTTGAGACATCGGAATGTCACTTCAAGGTCGAAAAGGAAGTCGGAGACTTTCCTCGTCTTGACTACGATGTCATCGACGTAGGCCTCGACCGTTCGGCCGATGTGTTCGCCGAACACATGGTTCATGCACCGCTGGTACGTTGCACCCGCATTCCTCAACCCAAACGGCATGGTGACATAGCAGTACATGCCGAAGGGTGTGATGAAAGAAGTCGCGAGCTGGTCGGACTCTTTCATCCTGATTTGGTGATACCCTGAGTAGGCATCGAGGAAGGACAGGGTTTCGCACCCAGCAGTGGAATCCACGATCTGATCGATGCGAGGCAGAGGGTAGGGAACCTTCGGACATGCTTTGTTCAGACCAGTGTAGTCTACACACATCCGCCATTTCCCCCCTTTCTTTCTCACAAGTATAGGGTTGGCAAGCCATTCGGGATGGAATACCTCTTTGATGAACCCTGCTGCCATTAGCTTGTGGATCTCCTCGCCTATGGCTCTGCGCTTCTCCTCGTCGAATCGGCGCAGAGGCTGCTTGACGGGTCGGGCTCCGGCTCGGATGTCCAGTGAGTGCTCGGCGACGTCCCTCGGTATGCCGGGCATGTCCGAGGGACTCCACGCGAAGACGTCGACGTTTGCACGGAGAAAGTCGACGAGCATTGCTTCCTGTGTGGGATCGAGCCTGGAGCCGATCCGGACTTGCTTGGAGGCGTCGCTGCTGGGGTCGAGGGGGACGGACTTAACCGTCTCCGCTGGCTCGAAGTTGCCGGCATGACGCTTCACGTCTGGCACCTCCTTGGAGAGGCTCTCCAGGTCAGCGATGAGGGCCTCGGACTCGGCGAGGGCCTCGGCGTACTCCACGCACTCCACGTCGCATTCGAACGCGTGTTTGTACGTGGGGCCGACGGTGATGACCCCGGTGGGGCCCGGCATCTTGAGCTTGAGGTAGGTGTAGTTGGGGACGGCCATGAACTTCTGTAGCAGGGCCTCCCCAATACCGCGTGGTAGGTTCCTCGGAACCCGACCACCTCGAACGTTAGGGTCTCCCTTCGGAAGTTGGAGGGTGTTCCGAAGCAGACAGGAAGATCAAGTTGTCCGAGGGGCTGGACGCGCTTCCCAGGGATGATCCCATGGAAAGGCGCAGCGTGTAAGGAAAATGGACCCCGGGCCATTTGGCTAATTGAGTTTTGGTGTTTGATGAACAACACAATCCATGAACTAATAAGTTTTCTAGTGTTTGTGTTTATAGTTCACAGGATGCGAAGAGAATTGGACCAAGGCAATGAGGATGCAACACCTCAAAAGAAGACATAAAAAGATGCGTAGGAGTCCAATACTCAAGAACAAAGAAGCCCGAAGAAATCAGCGAAGAAATCCAAGAAAAGGGCTGTCAGCCAGCGCCTGGTGGCGCACCGGACATTGGGTGTCCGGTGTGCACCGGACTGTCCGGTGAGGCACCGGATAGTCTGCGTAGAGAGGCCGCAGACAGGCGCTCTCTGGCTGTAGCACCGGACTGTCCGGTGTGCCAACGGGCAGACGGCAACGGTCGAATCCAACGGTCGGATCCAACGGTCGACTGCTACAGGCGCCAACGGTCGGCTGACATAGCGTGCACCGGACATCTACTGTTCAGTGTCCGGTGTGCACCGGACTGTCCGGTGCACCCGACGACAGAAAGCTGCTGCTTTCTGTCCAACGGCTAGTTGAGGGTGTGGAGGCTATAAATACCACCCCAACCGGCCATTCTCAAGTGTGAGAGCCCAAGCAACATACCAAGACACATATTGCATATTTCCAAGTGCTCAAACACCCAAGTGCTTAATAGAATCACTCGGTGATTAGCGTAGGTGCTTTGCGAAGTGCTTAGGTTAGTTAGACCGCTTTAGCGCTTGCTCTAGGTGAATCCTAGTTAGTTGAGTGAGTTTTGTAAAACCACACAACCCCTCGGCTCTTGCGCGAGCCGTTGTAATTGTACCGAGTGGGGCGAGAGTCTTGCGAGACCGTGACAACCGCGTTTGTGTCACGACCGCCACCGTGTACCGAAGGGAACGAGGCCTGCGGCGTTTCGGCCGGAAGCTCGATAGTGGAGACGGCGGGGAGCGTCCGAGAGGAGCCGGAAGCGGAGCACCACTTGCGCGTGGAGAAGGCCCGCGGCTCTCTACGGAGTTACTCGACCGTGGTGCTTGGCCCTCGCGTGGGCTTCCCTTTGCGTAGGGGCACCAACGAGGATTAGTCGGGACCTTGCGTGGTTCCGGATACCTTGGTAAAAATACCGGCGTCATCCACGAGAGTTTGCTTCTCTACTTAGCTCTTTACATTCTGCATTTATACTAAGCATTTAAGTTTCAATCTTGTAGTCATACTTATTTAGTGTAGATTGAAACTTAACCTTTGCGGTAGAGATAGCAACACTTAGACAAAACCTAGGTTGCACATTCTAGTTTTGATTACTTGCATAGGTTTTGCTCTAGGGATTTAATTGTGGCCTAGTTTAGTAAAAGTTTTAGAAGTCCTAATTCACCCCCCTCTTAGGCGTCACCCGTTTCCTACAAGTGGTATCAGAGCCGGTTTGGCTCATTTGAAACGCTTTAGCTTCACCGCTAAAAGAGCCGACGCTTTTTAGAGGAAGGGATGGATACCCATAGGCCACCACACTTCGACGGCACTAATTTCCCATATTATAATGCTAGAATGGCTTGTTACCTAGAGGCCGTTGATCTAGGTGTTTGGAGAGTCACTCGTGACGGGATGAAACCCCTCAAGAATCCCAAGAAACCCACCACGAGTGAGGAAAAAGAAATTCATTTAAATGCTAGAGCCAAAAATTGCTTGTATGAATCTTTTAGCATGGATATTTTTAATCAAGTATTTACCTTGAAAACTGCTAATGAGATTTGGCTAAAATTGCATGAGCTCCATGACGGCACATCCAATGTCCGTGAGCAAAAACATTGCCTAGTCTTAAATGAGTATAATTCTTTTGCCATGAAAGATGATGAGCTTGTTAGAGACATGTATTCTCGTTTGAATCTAATAATCAATGAGCTCAACTCTATTGGCATTAATAAGCTAGGTGATGCGGACATTGTGAGGAAGATTATCTCCCTGCTACCACAACAAAGATATGGGAGCATCATCACCATCCTTCACAACATGGAGGATTTGAGCAACATGACCCCGACCATTGTGATTGGGAAAATCGCGGCCTTTGAGATGTCGCGAAAAATGAGTCGGGGAGAGGAGCCAACTTCCTCAAGACCATATGCTTTTGCATGTGATGAAAGGAAGGGCAAAAAGAAGGCTCCCACTCCAAGTTCCTCAAGCGAAGAAGAGGAGGAAGAAGAAGAAAGTGATGATGATGAAGATAATCAACCGTGCACATCATCCTCCGAGGACGAAGAAACAATCCGACGCGTCGGAAAGGTAATGAGGATGATCCGCAAGATTAATCTAATGGGTGTGCCCCTGCAGGTCGAGGATCTTCTCTTTAACATTGACAGGAAAAAGCAAAGAAAGAGAGGATGCTTCGCATGTGGGGAGAAGGGCCACTTCAGAGACAACTGTCCAAATATGGCCAAACCCAAAAAGGAGAGGAGCAAAGGCAAGGCGCTCACAAGTGTTAGAACTTGGGATGATTCTTCAAGTGAAGATGAACCTCCAAGGACGCGCAGCCACCGGTCCTCGTCACGATCATCACGGTCATCACACAAATGCCTTATGGCAAGAGGTAACAAAAGCATTCCATCCTCTAGTGATGAAAGTAGTAGTGATGATGAAGGCGAGGGAAAGGCCTCTCTAGAAGAGCTTGCGGAAGCCGTAAAATTTTTCCAGGATGTTTGCACTAAGCAAAAAGCTCAACTTAAAACTTTGAAAAATAAGTTGATTAGCTCTCAAAATGATTACAAAGGTTTGCTAGAAAAATTTGAAACTTTTGCAAACTTAAATAGTGAGCTATCAACTAAAATTGAGCTATTAGAATCTAGTGCTCCATCCACTGCTACCGATGATAGCCTTATTAAAAGGAATGAAAAACTTAAGGCTAAGTTAGCTAGCTCCCAAGAAGCTATTGAAGATTTGCTAGAGAAAATGGAAATTCTTAGCATACACAATAATGAGCTAACTACTAAGCTAGAAAACATTGGTAGCACCCCAGCAGCATCTTTAGTTGAAATACCTGAAATAATTAAGAAAGATGCTTCTACTTCCTGCTTTGATTTAATTGATGATACTAACCCCTGCAACCAAGTCGTTATTGAGAATATTGTTGTAGAGACATGTACGGATGAGGTTGCAAAGGAAAATGAACAATTAAAGCAAGAAGTGGCTCGCCTTGGCAAGGCTTTGTATGACAAGAAAGGCAAAGCCAAACAAATCCGACCTCCACAGGATAACACCACTGCGGGAGTGAACAAGCCTGTAGAGGGAGAAACTGTGATTTGTAGGCTATGCCACAAGGAAGGTCACAAGTCTTTCCAATGCAAGGCGATGACCGGGGATAAACAAAGGCAAAAGCTCAAGCAAAAGCCATCAAGCAAAATCTCCAACACCTACATCAAAAAGGTGAACAAAAAGGATGCTACACCATATTTGATCAAAAAGAAAAAGAACGGAAAGGTGATAGCAATCAAGGCCAACAAGCAAGCCAACAAAGGAAAAGGGGCCAAACGCATCTGGGTGCCAAAGGAGATAATTTCAACCATGAAAAGCACCAAGAAGGTTTGGATCCCGAAAGGGAAGTGAGTGGACCGAAGGATGCGGGAAATTTGGAGACTTGGCAAAATTGGGATGTATATCATGGGATACATCATATTGGATCAAGTTTATTGCCAAGTGGGTTAGTAAAAACTTTGGACCCAAATTTCCCACCCATGACTAAGGTAACTAGTTTTATTGTATTTCTCGTTTTTAGATATGCGTATCTATTTACCTTCTATCTAGTTTACCTTTCTTGCCTGGTATTACAATCGTTATGTATTTTTGTTTAAAATCATGCATACTAGGTAAATCACATGGTAGGATTGCTTGCCTTCAATTCATATACTTAAGCAAACCTACATGGTTTAAAATATTTATTTAAGCACGACACATAGCTTCTATATCACTCCATAGTAAATGATGCATAAAATGAAAATGTTGATTTCTACAAAGTGTATCATTTAACTTATATGTGCCAAAGTTTGGATTATGGATAATTTGCCCCTCTTGATATCAAATCAAAGTGCATGTCTCCTACAAGTATTCAAAACTTGTATGCACACCTTTAGGGGGAGATTACTCTATAATCTAACACTTTGAGACTAACACCTTTTTAAGTCTATTTCATGTGATAGTCTCATTGTAAGGAAAATGAAGTCCCCGGAGAAAGACAACAATCTTCCACTGCAAAATCTCCAAGAACTCTCATATCTCTCAAGCTCACCATTGACTTTCAATTGGTATCTTTTGAGACTACATTCAGTATCATTTTCATGTCTTCTCCAATATTTGATTAGACTATATTTCATATCATATGCTTCCATGTTGCAAAAATGCATAAGTAGTTAACTCATATTCTGTCACCTATGCATAAGGGAAGTTAGTCTTTTCAAATCATGTCTTGCTTCTCTAATTTTCACATGCTTTTTCCTAAGTAGAGGATCTCTGTCAGGGGGAGTATTTCTTCATCTCTAAAGGGGGAGAAAAACTCTTTCTAAAGGAGAATACTCATTTAGGGGGAGTAATCTTTTAAGAACTCCTACAAGTGGTATCATTCACATGGCTTAATTTAATATCCTTCTAGTGATATCATTTGATACAATTCTTGTTGAGGGCAAGCTTTTATTTACTTCCTACATGCTTTTAATGTCTTCCTTTTCGGTGGTTGATGCCAAAGGGGGAGAAGTTTAGGGACCAAAGCAATGAAAACTATATCAAACACCAAACACCACCAATTTAAAATTTTATATCTACAAATGACTTTTCAAGTGGTTTTGGTTATTTGGTCCAAAAATAGGAAGTAAGTGAATTATGGAGTTAGGGGGAGGCTTAAGTCCATAATATCACATTGTGGGGACAATCATGCATCTTAGCAAGTAGATTGCATATTTTCACTCAAATACTTGTATTATTTGCTTGCTTTGGTTGTGTTATCATCAATCACCAAAAAGGGGGAGATTGTAAGGAAAATGGACCCCGGGCCATTTGGCTAATTGAGTTTTGGTGTTTGATGAACAACACAATCCGTGAACTAATAAGTTTTCTAGTGTTTGTGTTTGTAGTTCACAGGATGCGAAGAGAATTGGACCAAGGCAATGAGGATGCAACACCTCAAAAGAAGACATAAAAAGATGCGTAGGAGTCCAATACTCAAGAACAAAGAAGCCCGAAGAAATCAGCGAAGAAATCCAAGAAAAGGGCTGTCAGCCAGCGCCTGGTGGCGCACCGGACATTGGGTGTCCAGTGTGCACCGGACTGTCCGGTGAGGCACCGGATAGTCTGCGCAGAGAGGCCGCAGACAGGCGCTCTCTGGCTGTAGCACCGGACTGTCCGGTGTGCACCGGACTGTCCGGTGTGCCAACGGGCAGACGGCAACGGTCGAATCCAACGGTCGGATTCAACGGTCGACTGCTACAGGCGCCAACGGTCGGCTGACGTAGCGTGCACCGGACATCTACTGTTTAGTGTCCGGTGTGCACCGGACTGTCCGGTGCACCCGACGACAGAAAGCTGCTGCTTTCTGTCCAACGGCTAGTTGAGGGTGTGGAGGCTATAAATACCACCCCAACCGGCCATTCTCAAGTGTGAGAGCCCAAGCAACATACCAAGACATATATTGCATATTTCCAAGTGCTCAAACACCCAAGTGCTTAATAGAATCACTCGGTGATTAGCGTAGGTGCTTTGCGAAGTGCTTAGGTTAGTTAGACCGCTTTAGCGCTTGCTCTAGGTGAATCCTAGTTAGTTGAGTGAGTTTTGTAAAACCACACAACCCCTCGGCTCTTGCGCGAGCCGTTGTAATTGTACCGAGTGGGGCGAGAGTCTTGCGAGACCGTGACAACCGCGTTTGTGTCACGGCCGCCACCGTGTACCGGAGGGAACGAGGCCCGCGGCGTTTCGGCCGGAAGCTCGATAGTGGAGACGGCGGGGAGCGTCCGAGAGGAGCCGGAAGCGGAGCACCACTTGCGCGTGGAGAAGGCCCGCAGCTCTCTACGGAGTTACTCGACCGTGGTACTTGGCCCTCGCGTGGGCTTCCCTTTGCGTAGGGGCACCAACGAGGATTAGTCGGGACCTTGCGTGGTTCCAGATACCTCGGTAAAAATACCGGCGTCATCCACGAGAGTTTGCTTCTCTACTTAGCTCTTTACATTCCGCATTTATACTAAGCATTTAAGTTTCAATCTTGTAGTCATACTTATTTAGTGTAGATTGAAACTTAACCTTTGCGGTAGAGATAGCAACACTTAGACAAAACCTAGGTTGCACATTCTAGTTTTGATTACTTGCATAGGTTTTGCTCTAGGGATTTAATTGTGGCCTAGTTTAGTAAAAGTTTTAGAAGTCCTAATTCACCCCCCCTCTTAGGCGTCACCCGTTTCCTACACAGCGCCCGCCCGGACTGAGTACAGATCGATACGCAGAAGCCCGAGGGTCTCGTCGTAGATGATGTTGAGGCTGCTGCCTCCGTCCATGAGGACCTTGGTGAGCCTGACGTCGCCGATGACGGGGTCGACGACGAGCGGGTATTTCCCCGGGCTCGGCACATGGTCGGGGTGGTCGGCTTGGTCGAAGGTGATGGGCTTGTCGGACCAGTCTAGGTAGACTGGCGCCGTCACCTTCACCGAACAGACCTCCCGGCGCTCTTGCTTGCGGTGCCGAGCCGAGGCGTTCGCCGCTTGCCCGCCGTAGATCATGAAGCAGTCGCGGACCTCAGGGAACTCTCCTGCCTGGTGATCTTCCTTCTTGTCGTCGTCGTGGGCCCTGCCACCCTCCACGGGTGGCCCGGCCCTGTGGAAGTGGCGCCGAAGCATGACGCACTCCTCAAGGGTGTACTTGACGGGCCCCTGGTGATAGGGGCACGACTCCTTGAGCATCTTGTCGAAGAGGTTGGGACCTCCTGGGGGTTTTCGAGGGTTCTTGTACTCGGCAGCGGCGACAAGGTCCGCGTCGGCAGCGTCGCGTTTCGCTTGCGACTTCTTCTTGCCCTTCTTCTTGGTGCCGCGCTGAGTTGACGCCTCGGAAGCATCCTCCGGTGGGCGGCCCTGGGGCTGCTTGTCCTTCCGGAAGATAGCCTCGACCGCCTCCTGGCCAGAGGCGAACTTGGTGGCGATGTCCATCAGCTCGCTCGCCCTGGTGGGGGTCTTGCGACCCAGCTTGCTCACCAGGTCACGACAGGTGGTGCCGGCGAGGAACGCGCCGATGACGTCCGAGTCGGTGATGTTGGGCAGCTCGGTGCGCTGCTTCGAGAATCGCCGGATGTAGTCCCGGAGAGACTCTCCCGGCTGCTGTCGGCAGCTTCGGAGGTCCCAGGAATTCCCGGGGCGCACGTACGTGCCCTGGAAATTGCCGGCGAAAGCTTGGACTAGGTCGTCCCAGTTGGAGATCTGCCCCGGAGGCAGGTGCTCTAACCAGGCGCGAGCGGTGTCGGAGAGGAATAGGGGGAGGTTGCGGATGATGAGGTTGTCATCGTCCGTTCCACCCAGTTGGCAGGCCAGACGGTAGTCCACGAGCCACAGCTCCGGTCTCGTCTCCCCCGAGTACTTTGTGATAGTAGTCGGGGGTCGGAACCGGGTCGGGAACGGCGCCCGTCGTATGACCCAGCTGAAGGCCTGCGGACCGGGTGGTTCGGGCGAGGTACTCCGATCCTCCCTGCTGTCGTAGCGTCCCCCACGCCTAGGGTGGTAGCCTCGACACACCCTCTCGTTGAGGTGGGCCCGACGATCGTGGTGATGGTGCTCGTTGCCGAGGCGACCCGGGGCCGCAGGCGCTGTGTTGCGCGTGCGCCCGGTGCAGACCAAGGCTTCCCGCATGGATCGGGAAGTCGCGGCATGATGTTCCGAGGGGTACCCCTGCCTTCGGGAGGCGGAGCTCTCGGCCCGCCGGACCGCGGCGCCTTCCAGGAGATCTTTGAGCTCTCCCTGGATTCGCCGCCCCTCGGTGGTTGATGGCTCCGGCATCGCGCGAAGGAGCATTGCCGCTGCAGCCAGGTTCCGGCCGACCCCACTGGATGCGGGTGGCGGCCTGACCCTGACATCGTCGGTGATGCGGTGCTGGAAGCCCTGGGGTAGATGACGCATTTCTCCGGCCGAAGGTTGGCCCGCCCATGCCTGCCCGACGTCCCGGCAGATTGGCTCGAGCGCTCCTACTCCCTCGTCGAGCCTGGCCTGCACCCCGCAGATTTGCTCGAGTTGTGGGTCGTGACCCCCCGCCGGAACGGGGACCATAGCTAGCTCCCGCGGGATGTCAACGCGAGGCACCGGCCTAGGGAGATCACCGTCCTCCGGCATGCCGAGATGGTTGCCTTCGGAGGGACCCCCTAGATCGACGTGGAAACATTCGCGGCTCGGGCCGCAGTCCTCGTCGCCGAGGCTACGACTACCGTCGGAACAGTCGGAAAGGCAGCAGTCGCATGCGGTCATGAAGCCCCGCATGGCACTAGGGTTGCTAAGTCCGGAGAAATCCCAACAGACGCTGGGCTCGTCGTCTTCCTCGGACCCAGAGGGCCCGTAGGTCGAGACGTCCGTTAGCCGGTCCCAAGGTGACCGCATACGAAACCCCAGAGGGTTCGGTTTCGCCTCTACGAGAGCGTCCGCCAAAGCGGAGCCGCTAGGCGGGTCGAGGCTAAATCCGAAAGGCGTGGGATGGGAATCGGTCGGTACCTCTTGGTCGACGGGCGGTGATGAGGTCACGTCGGGGGCTGACTGCACCGTCGTCTCAGGTACGAGGGCGACACCCAGCAAGCCTTTCGCGAGCGTGCTGGCGTCGTCCGTTTGCTCGAAATTGACGTGTCGTGGGGAGACAGCGCTCGTCTTCGTCTCAAGCACGAGGCCGATGCCCGGCGCCCCCCCCCGTTGGAGTGCTGGCATTGTCGACTCGCTCGACGGCCGACGAGGCGCCGCCTCTTGCTTGGCCTTGGTTGCCCCACCTCCTCCTCCGTCGACGGGGAAGAAGACGGGGCGAGCTCGAAGGTTGTTCTTCCACCACGCGGGGAAGACGTCGTCGATCCCGCCACCGGCGGGCGGACTGTCGGCCGCCATTGTCGCTGTCGCCCGGCGGTGGAAAGAGTATCATGTCGTAGCTGCCGTCGAGGGACATGAACTCAAGGCTCCCGAAACGGAGTACCGTCCCGGGCCGGAGAGGTTGCTGGAGACTACCCATCTGGAGCTTGACGGGAAGCTGTTCGTCAACACGCAGCAGGCCCCTACCTGGCGCGCCAACTGTCGGCGTTTCGAGACCAGGGGGTCCCTGAGCCGACGAGTGAAGTGTCGCTGCGTGCCCCAGCCCAGATGGGTCGACGCGAGGCTGAGCGCGAAGGGGGGAAAGCGAGGAGGTCGGAGATGGGCGAGAGAGAGGTGGAAATCCCGCGGCCTTCGTGTTCGTCCCGCGCCCAGGTCGGGTGCGCTTGCAGTAGGGGGTTACAAGCGTCCAAACGGGGGAATGAGCGAGCGGCCTTATGCGAGCGCCCGTCTCGTCCTTGTCCCCGAGCGGCCAACCCTCTCTAAGAGGGCACTGGCCCTTCCTTTTATAGGCGTAAGGAGAGGGTCCAGGTGTACAATGGGGGGTGTAGCAGAGTGCTACGTGTCTAGCGGAGGAGAGCTAGCGCCCTAAGTACACGCCATCGTGGCGGCCGGAGAGATCTTGGCACCCGGTTTGTGTGATGTCGTGGCCGTCGGAGGAGTGCTGGAGCCTAGCAGAGGGACAGCTGTCGGGGCCGTCGAGTCCTTGCTGACGTCCTCTTGCTTTCGTAAGGGGGCCGAGAGCCGCCATCGTCAGGGAACGTGCGGGGCGCCATCATCACCTATCTGGCGGAGCGAGCCAGATGGGACGCCGGTCTTGTTCTTCGTAGCCTGAGTCAGCTTGGAGTAGGGTAATGATGGCGCCTCCTGTTGACGTGGCCGGTCCGTGCCCCAGGTTGGGCGATGTGGAGGCTTCTCTGAGGTCGAGGTCGAGTCCGTCTTCTGTGGCCGAGGCCGAGTCCGAGCCTCTGGGTCGGGCGAGGCGGAGGCCGTTGGCTGAGGCCAGGGCGGAATTTGAGTCCCGAGGTCGGGCGAAGCGGAGTTCGTCGTCTTCTGGGGCTGAGCCCAAGTCCGAGCCCTGGGTTGGGCGGAGTGGAGTTCGCCGTCTTCTGGGGCTTAGCCCGAGTCCGAGCCCTGGGTCGGGCGGAGCGGAGTTCGCCGTCTTCCGGGGCTTAGCCCGAGTCCGAGCCCTGGGTCGGGCGGAGCGGAGTTCGTCGTCTTCCGGGGCTTAGCCCGAGTCCGAGCCCTGGGTCGGGCGGAGCGGAGTTCGCCGTCTTCCAGGGCTTTGCCCGAGTCCGAGCCCCTGGTCGGGCGGAGCGGAGTTTCCTATGGTGTGCGGCCGGGCCTGACTGCCTGTCAGCCTCACTCTGTCAAGTGGCACCGCAGTCGGAGCGGCGCAGGCGGCGCTGTCTTTCTGTCAGACCGGTCAGTGGAGCGACGAAGTGACGGCGGTCACTTTGGCTCTGTCAGCTGAGGGGCGCGCGTTAGGATAAAGGTGTCAGGCCGCCTTTGCATTAAACGCTCCTGCGATTTGGTCGGGGTTGCTTCTTGGCGAAGACAGGGCCTCGGGCGAGCCGGGAACGTGTTCGCCGCTGGAGGGGGGCCTCGGGCGAGGCGGAGATCTTCCGGGGTCGGCTGCCCTTGTCCGAGGCTGGGCTCGGGCGAGGCGTGATCGAGTCCCTCGAATGGACTGATCCCTGACTTGATCGCACCCATCAGGCCTTTGCAGCTTTGTGCTGATGGGGGTTACCAGCTGAGAATTAGGAGCCTTGAGGGTACCCCTAATTATGGTCCCCGACAGATATTTATGTGTTATATTTTTAATATAGAGAAGTGAGACAAAGAGTGTCATATAAGTTACAGAGTAGAAACAAATTCTACTAATGTATAAAATCATTTCCCATCCTCCAGCCTATGAATTTGAGATAGGCTTATATCTAAACTTTAGAAAGTGGTGGAATATCAAATTCAAAACTAAATAAGTCACTTTATTGAGTGAATTAATTTCAATTTCTGTAAAATGAAGGGATCCAAACGCCCCGTTGATAACGAATATCAATATGTTTGGATTTCTCAGTAATCATCTGATCTTTGGTGAGATAAATATCACTCTGGCTATCACAATGAATGGTAATGCAAGACTTAATTCCACATAGCTCTGAATATATACCTTTCAACCATAAGGAATCCTTAGTAACTTCTGCAATCGCCATATACTTAGCTTATGTGGTTGTCAAAGCAACAGTATCCTGTAAACGAGCTTTCCAACTCATAGCACAATCTCCAACGGTAAAGACATAACCTGAAAGTGATCTCCTCCTGTCTAAATCACCACCATAATCTGAATCAACATAGCCAACCAGACCATCTCCAGATTTACCAAAACATAAGCAAGCACTAGAAGAACCACGTAGATATCTGGAAATCTACTGAACGGCTTCTCAATGCTCTTTACCAGGATTAGACATGTATCTAGCAACAACGCTCATAGAATGAGACAAATCAGGACGAGAGTAAACCATAACATACATGAGTGACCCAACAACACTAGAGTATGGAACGTTTGACATATACTCAAGATCAGCATCAATTTCATCACACTGTTTAGCAGACAGTACTTACAGGTTTAGCATTTTGCATGTTGAAACGACGAAGGACCTTCTCAATATAACTCTTCTGGCTCAAGTACAACAATCCAAACTTTCTATCCCTGACTATCTCCATGCCAAGATTTTCTTTGCAGCACCAAGATCCTTCATATCAAATTCGCTACTAAGCTGTGCCTTCAAAGCAGCGATTTCCTTCATGGTCTTAGCAGCAATCAACATATAACAGTAAGTATGTAGGTGATCCATTAACAAAATTAAGGTAAACATAACTATCATATATATCATCAACATATAATAGCAAGTATTAAGATAAACAAGCTCCGGCCTAAACCTCCCAGCGACGGGCTTCCGCTTCGCTCGCCAACTTAGCTGCCTTATTCAGAATTTGGATCACAAACTCAACATGAGGAATATCTTTTAGTGAGAAGTAGTAAAAATAATAGAGAATACAGGCAAATAGAGAAATATAGAAAGAATGGTTGGAGTTAGTATCACGGCTTTGGTAGGGTAACACAGAGTAGTAGTCTAAGCCAAACAAGACTTTAACACTCTATTTCTGCACTGAGATTGGCTTAAGACATGTCATTTTTAGATTCATAGTTTAAACAATTTGAATAGATGCCTGGATAGATTAATTAGGTAGCTCTAGTAGCGTTTCTGAGGTTGTGAATTTAAATCACCGTGAGAGTAAAGATCATTGTTAGGGCTAGTTTGGCAATCCCATTCCTTTAAAAGATTTTTATTTTTTCAAGCGAAATTAGTTTATTTTCTCTTAGAAAAATAATAATCTTTTAAAAAATAGAGTTATCAAACTAGCCCTTAGAGTTAAAATAAACCTCTTGTATGTCCTACGCTAAAACTAATGTATGTTAAGATTCTAAACACTAACCCATATTCTATGATACACAACAACGCCACTATATATGGGTGACACAAGGATTCAGAGATACCAAGAAAAACTAAAATGTCTTTTTGAAACCAAACGAATAGATACCAATAAAACCTTAAGGTTGTCTCCAATAGTATCCTGTCCTGTACAGACTCCTAAAAGATCTTCTCTTCCATAGCTTATTTCTCTCCAACAACATACTCCATACATCTTGTCCTCTATTCGTTAAAGATTAAAGATAAGTGTTGGGATATATTTTCTCTAATTTTTTATATGTACGTATTTATCATATACTCAAATAACTTATACTCCCTCCACTTCTTTTTAGTTGTCGCTGGATAGTTCAATTTTGCACTATCCAGCGACAACTAAAACGAAACGGAGGGAGTACATATTTTCGTTTTTACTAATCTGTTGTTTAAAATACAAAATTAATAGAGAAAAAAAGTGAGTCTCTCTGTATATAAAGGACGAAGGAGTGCTCTATAGATTTAGATGAGGTTTTATAGAATACTGTTGAAGATTACGGATAGCAAAATGTTCTAAGGTAGATGAGCATTGTCTGTCTCTGGTTGAAGGCAAACTGATGGACTGTACTTTGTTAATAATGTCCATGAAATCAAAGCAAGTTCATCGCGAGCGTGACGACTTCTTGGTTACTGCTCATGGTATGATACTATGATTGCTCTTGACGAGCGGATATTTCGGGGTTGTAACCAGAGATTGAGCAGCACCATGGCACCACCCACCCATGCGACACTGTGGCTTGTGCATTCGTTTAAAGACTCGAGCAAAGAAGGTTGTCCGGGTGGACCACCTGAAGACTGCAAAACTGGCCGGGGTAAAAAAAAAGTGGAGTTTACAAGCAAAAGCAGCAACAGCGCGAGACTGCAGAAATGCAGGAGCAATCAAGGGTTTTGGGCTGGTCCACACGACACTTGATCTGAAAAAGAGTTGTGGGGGCATGAATGATCCAGTAGGTTGCTCGCAAAAAGATGATTAGGGCTCCCTGTACTGTACAATCGTCAACTAACTGTAGCTAACCGTGGACAAAATCCATACAAGATCGCGCGCGCAGCCGCTACGGCTAGTAGGAGGGGCGCCGTGCACCGGGCAACAGCACATCTGCATGCATTGCATTGCACGCATCGCCTTGGCCCTTTTCTTTTCTTTTTTTTTCTCCGTCCGTGTCCTGGGCTCCTGGCACGCCTACGCCTTTTGGCAGCCTCGTCGGCCACCAGAGCTTGCCGCCAGCATGCGTCCACCGTGCACTGTGGTCTCTGGTCTCCTCTCCAGGCTCTCCCTCACGCTCGTCGGCGTCGCATGACCGGGGGAAAAAGCGAGAGCGAAACAGAGCCGAGCAGAGAGGTGCAGATCGTGCAGTGCAATGCAAAGTGGGACAGAGCACGGCCGGGGCCGCCCGGCACGGCGGCACCCTACTTTGCCCGTCGCGTGCGGTGGCGCGGGGCAGACCGGCTTGTCGCTAGCAGCTATCGGTAGTCAGCCAAATAGGCGACCCAGCAGGCCAGCACAAGTCCGGTCCTAAGACCAACTCCAGCAGACTCCCTCTCCGTATCCGTATTTAGCACGGCCAACAGTTTCTCTCTCCTCTCCGTATCCGTCCCCGTTTCCAGCAGACTCCGTATTTTCACTCCGCATGCAGTCTATGACAGCTGGGGCCCGCGAGCAGGAGGTGGCGCATGCAGTCTTGTGCGGAGAGGAGAGAGAAACCGTGGAAAAGGGGAGTGCAGGTACATGGCGTCTGTTTTGCGGAGACGGATGCGGAGGCTGCTGGAGAGCAAAATAGTGACTCAGAGCGTGTATAATGCGGATGCGGAGTGGGATGGGGAGTGTTGCTGGAGTTGGTCTAACATGGCACAACGGAAAAAAAAAACTGCGGGAGGTAAGACAGCCCCGGGCATTGTATTAAGAAGAAGACCTTCTCACACAGGTCGAGAAAACTCCTGAACCCCTGCTCACACAGGTCGAGAAAACCCCTGAACCCCTGCCCCACCCGTACATAGCGACCACGACCCGGGCTGAGCTTTAAACCTGTGCTTTGGCGTGGGACAGACGAGGGGATTTTTTTAACCACAGCCTGAAATTCGCTCCCACGGGGAGTCGAACTCAGGAACTGAGGAGTGCTAATCAGACCACCTAACTAACTCAGCTAGAGGCCCTTTCGCCCACAACGGCACCATCATGTTAGAGAATTTGGGCCTGACCCAAACAATAAATTTTGTAAATACAAAAACTCACTCACACATACATGGTATGTATTGAACAACGTAGTTGTCGTAGATCCCTGATCCGGACTCCGAACCCTCCCAACAGCAGTAGGGACGTGAGAAATTGTAGAAGCCCGCTCCCTTCGCAGCAACCCAACACAGAGAGGAACAAGAGACACAGTGGATGAAAGCTCTTTCTATCTATCATTTTATTACGAGGGGTATGGATACATATATATAAGCTCTGAACCCTCTGAGGGTAGTTTCGGTATTAGCCCATTAAACCTCTTTTAGGGTTTCTCAACACTCCCCCTTGGGCGAATACCGTGACGACTTATGTCTCATCACAACTCCGAAAAACCCAGTGGGAAAAATGGAGAAAGAGAGCATAGTGCCACTCGATGTATTGCACTTGTTGCCTCGTTACAAAACCATCTGCGAGAAACTTCAGGAAAACTCACAATGGGAAAAAGAGTACAACGGGTGTCTTCAGGACAACTATAACCTTCAAGGTATATAATATATGATCTTCAGGTCGAATTGTAAGGGCTGAAGTTCAGATGTGATCTCCCCCTGAACCCTGTAGGTCTCTCAAATGCCTCATCCCTATACCTCGTACACATTTTCTGAATGTGACTGCAAGTAAGGATTTAGTGAATAAATCAGCCAGATTATCACAAGACTTGACTTGCAGGATTTTTACCTCACCCTCGTTCTGGAGTTCATGAGGATAAAAATACTTAGGACATATATGCTTAGTCATATTGCTCTTAATATAGCCCATTTCCATTTGTGCAACACATGCAACATTATCTTCATAAATAATGGTGGGGGTATTTGCGGTGTTAGAACCACATGACTTCTAGATGTAGTTAGTCATCTGTCGTAGCCAAGCACATTCTCGTGCGGCTTCATATAGTGAGATTATTTCTGAGTGGTTAGTAGACGTCGTTACTAATGTCTGTTTGCACGATCTCCGGGATACAGCAGTGTCACCACATAGAAATACAAAGCCAGTCTGAGATATACCATTAGGGATCTGACTGATATCCAGCATCAGCATAGCCCACCATAGTCTGGTCCTGATTCTTCGGAAAAAACAGGCCAAGATCTTGAGTGCCTTTGAGGTATCTAGGTATAGTCTTAACACCTATCCAATGTCTTCTGGTTGGGTCTGCACTGTATCTAGCTAGTAGATTTACCGCGAATGCAATATCAGGCCTGGTGCAATTCGCAAGGTACATCAGTGCTCCAATAGCGCTAAGGTAAGGAACTTCAGGTCCTAACGATTTCTCATCATCGCTCTTTGGTCTAAATGGGTCGGTATCCACTTCAAGGGATCTCACGACCATCGAGGTCTTTAAAGGGTGAGCTTTAATCATATTAAATCTCTCAAGGACCTTTTTACAATAGGTCGACTGGTGTACAAATATTCCTTCTGGGAGATGCTCGATCTGCAGGCCCAAGCAAACTTGGTTTCTCCCAAGTCTTTCATTTCAAACTCTATCTTGAGGTAGGCGCTGGCCTCCTCAATATCCTCAGCGTATCCAATGATATTCAAGTCATCAACATAGAGCGAAACTATGCAAAAACCCTTCTAGGATTTTCTAATGAATACACAAGGAGAATCTGGATTATTTACACATCCCTTCTTCAGGAGGAATTCACTAAGCCGATTGTACCACATCCGCCTAGATTGTTTAAGCCCATACAATGCCCTCTGCAACTTAACGTTGTACATGTTGCGATTTGACTTGGCATCCGGAACTCTCAGCCCATCCGGGACCTTCATATAGATTTCCGAATCCAATGACCCATACAAGTATGCGGTCACTACGTCCATCATCTGCATTTTTAAGTTTAAACCTGCTGTCAGTGATACCAAATATCAGAGCGTTGTGCCACTCATTACCGGGGAGTAAGTTCCATCGTAATTGATGCCGGGTCTCTGCGTGAACCCTTGTGCTACAAGTCTCGCTTTGTATCTCACCACCATGTTATTCCCGTCCCTCTTTCGGACGAACACCCATTTGAACCCGACTGGGGTAACATTGGGGGGCGTGCGGGCGACAGGCCCAAATACTTGCCTCTTTGAAAGCGAGAGCAATTCCGTCTCTATTGCTTCTTTCCATTTGACCCAATCTGAGCGCTTCTGGCACTCTGCCATGGACTTTGGTTCAGGATCCTCAGCAATCACAACAACGATCATAGAGACAAAATCAGTGTCGACAACTGTAGTCTTTTGGTTATACAACTCTCCCGTCTCAACATTGTTTATGGCAATTTCTTCAACTGAATCATCTGGTTCTTTGTGATTTCCCAAGTTATTTGAAACCGGTTGTTCCGAAGTCCTTGTGCTTTTATTTGTGCGCACTTTTGCACTAGGACGTTCACCTTCAAGGTGTGTCACTGCTGGAACATCTGAAAGGGAGCGCGTTGCATTCTCTTCAGTAACTTGCTGGTGCAGACGTCCCCGCTTAGCTGATACTGAATCATCCAGTTTTCTCCCCCTTTTCCTAGGATGGTAAGTATGAGTAGAGTCCATACACTGTGGAGGTATCTCCACTCTCTTCAGTGCATTTGCCGCAGGAATATGCGACTTCAACACTCCTGTTATATCAGTAAAGGCATCTGGCAGATTATTTGCTAAGTTTTGCAGGTGTATTATTCATTGAACTTCAAGTTCGGTTTCTCTAGTGTGTGGGTCAAGCAATTGGATGCTACTAGCACTCCATTCTATTTCTCGGCATTCTTTGTTATCAAGGTACAATCCTCCCCCTAATGCCGAGAAATGCTCTTCATCGAAGATGCTATCAGTGTACCAAGCCATGAATAGATCCCCAGTTCTAGGCTCTAAATATTTGATTATGGACAGAGATTCATAACCAACATAGATCCCCAACTTCCGGTGAGGTCCCATAGATGCACAACCGAATTTTCGCAGATGGGAAACAACTGGTTGTTGACCACGCATTAATTGGTGGGGAGAAGCAGAGTGGTAAGCAGATGGTCTATATTGGATTAAGGCCGCAGCGTGCAAAACTGCGTGTCCCCAACAACTGGTCGGGAGTTTGCTATCTTGTAGAAGTGTCCTGGCTATGAATTTTATTCTTTTAATTAAAGACTCAGTAAGTCCATTCTGTGTATGGACATGTGGTACAGAATGCTCTACATTTATGCCCATAGCAAGACAATAGTCGTTAAAGGCCTTTGAAGTAAACTCTCCGGCATTATCCATCCTGATTGACTGAATGCGGTTCTCCAGGAAGCTCGGACACAAACGGATAATTTGGGCAATAAATTTTGCAAATGCGTGGTTCCGCGTGGACAACAAGCACACGTGGCTCCACTTAGTAGAAGCATCTATAAGAATCATGAAATATCTGAAGGGCCCCGATAGGGGGTTGATTGGACCACAGATATCACCCTGAAGTCTCTGTAGGAAACTCGGGGACTCAGCCTTTACTTTTAGGTAAGAGGGCTTAGTTATCAGTTTTCCTTTAGCACAATGGACGTATAGAAAGACTTTAGGAATTTGTGTGGTTTTCATGCCATGGTCAATAGAGTTAGCTATGATGTTCCGCATCATCCTTAATCCAGGGTGTCCTAGTCTTTCATGCCATACTCGTAAAGACTCAGGATTTTTAAGTATAGTATGTCGGAGAGGAAATCTCCTCGGCCGGGTGGTGGATTGCACCCACCCTAGATCCTAAAAAGAGGAGGGGCCTAAGCATTTTGCTTGTTACGAGACTGGTGGATCAACACACGGGAGCACGCAAGGGTTTAGAGTGGTTCGGGCCGCCGGAGCGTAATACCCTACTCCACTGTGTGATGTATTACTTCAGGAGCTTGTATGAACTTGTGAGTGTCTGCCTAAGATTGGGTCTGTCTTGTAACGCTGCATGCCTCCCCTTTTATAGCCAAAGGGGGGCATGCACAAAGGTACTGAGCCCCGACATGTGGGCCTAGGGACATAACGAATATAGCACTTGGAGCCACAAATGTGTGCTGCTGGGGCATTCTTCTTGGGCCCCGACATCCGAGATCTCCATATCCTCGGCGTGCAGGGGAGGCTTCTTGTAGAAGGTATGATGAGTACGGTGCACCGCTCGGCACGGGTGCACTGTTTGCCAACAGACCAGTCAGACGCGCCGCCTGCTGGATGACCCTGACGCCGCCTGCCATCGGATTGGACAGGATGCATTAAATGCTGGGAGGGTGCGTCGCCTGCTGGCGTGGTGGCAGGTGGTGCGTCCTTTTAGCAATAAGTGCAGAGGCCGCTCGGCTTGGTGGGCTTTATGCCAGGCTTGGCCCGTTGGTTTATGTGTCGGGCCACAAGCCACGCGGCAGCAGTGGGCAGTGCAGGACAAGGTCTGGACACGTGCCAGCACCGGACCCCTACCTACACCGGGGTCCTCCTCGTCCTGGGACCTTGCCAACGCTGGGGCCTTCCAGGGGATCCGACATACCTTCTTAGGGCCCTAGACTTGTATGTATAGGGGTCCGGTGTCCTTATGCGGGGGTCCGGACCTAGCGACGAACACCGGGATGTACTCCCTTTCCTTGCCACGCGACGCTCTTAGACCTGCCCACTGGGCGCCATTCTCCACGTGGTCTTGAGGCGTTGCACGGGTGCGACGCCTTTATGCAGTAGCAGGAGGTACCCCTGTTTGAGGGTACTGACAGTGGCCCCCGAGCCCGCCTCAGGGGAGGAGGCGAGCCTGTAGGTGGGGCCAGAGTCTGATTGGCGGTCTGCCTGCTGCTATTGCGGGCCTGTTGGTGCAATTACTGTCGGCCCACCTATGGCTATGCCGACTGTCACGCCCGTTCCCACGGCTAACCTGCCCGTGACCTTCGTCACCGCTGGGCCATGCGTGGGGTGCCTCGAGTCGCTGCATCGGCCCTAAAAGCTTATATTTTTCAGTCTTCTGCGACGGCCCTGAGGGGGCGCGTAATTGGCGCAAGCGGCGGTGCGGTTCTTCCGCACCTAGTAGCCGATCGCGCTAGCTGCATGACGTGTGGGCCTAGATCCGCATGTTGGACCGTTGATTGTAGCGAAGCTGAGGGAGCGCACAACCGTGAGGCGTCTGCTCGCTTCCCGCGTGACGGTTCGCCTTCTTGACCGTCGGTTTTGGCGAAAAATGAGGGGGCGCATATCCCCGGGGCGGTTGGACGCCCCCTGTGTGGTGGTTTGTCTTCCTCGCTCCTCGGGCCGGCCTATACAACACATGGGGCCTGGCCCCGTGTCATAGGGCGGAACCTTTGGTGCACACCGGGAGGCTTTGCCCGTGGCACTCCGGGGCGCAAGAGGGGGACATCTCCCTTTAAAAAGGGATCGATCCCCCGGTAGAAGCCATGCCTTGCTCCTCTTGCATCCTTCGTGCCCTCCCGCCTTCTGGGCCTCTGGATGGGGCGCGCCGATGTTCACTGGAGGGGAACGCGTCAGAGCCATCCCCTCTGGTGGTCCCATCGTCGGAGAGCTTGCGCTCGTAGTTGGGCTGCTGATCTTGTCTTCCTTTTGCTGCTGTTAGAGGAGCGCAACCCCGTGGGGGTCGGTGCTCTTCCATCATCACTCGACTTCAAGGATTTTCATCATGTAGCCCGACTGCAGTTCCCCGCCAGTGGTCATCCAAAAGGACGACCACCAGCCTCACGGTGGGGAGAAGCAAGCGGGGTTGCGGCTTCCCCCAGCCTCAGCTTCAAGGATGTTCATCATCCTTGCTGGGGCGGGGGGCGAGCCAAGTCAGGGCCCTGCCCTCCGCATGGGCTGGTGACCCGCTTCTTCCTCCAGCATTCGGGGGAGAAGGGTGTTCACCAGCCTTGCGGAGGAGGCGAACCTCGGCTACGTGGGGCCGGCTGGCTGTAGGCCGTCAGCTGCAGCGTGTCTGGCCCTTTGGGCTGGATGGCTTCGGCGCCACCTCCGACGCTGCCTCCTGCCGCTTTGGCCGAGGCGTGGCTGTCCGTCCACCGCACGGGCGACGGTCGCGCCGTGCGTGGGTCCGGCACATCCACACCTTCTCCTGCCCGTCGGCCATACTGGGGGGATCGCACAAGACGTCGTGCGTCGCGGTGGTGGTGGCGGCGTTCTTGGATGGTCTTGTCCTCACTCCCGTTGGTCTGACGGGAGCGAGGACCCCTTCGTGCGTGCTGAGGCAGCCGCCGCCGACTGGTACAGAGGTGGCCGCTACCGCTGGTGAGGCTACCCCTTGCAGAGGTGGTTGCCTCCACTGGTGAGGGCATCAGAGCCATCTGCCGCTGAGTCCCCAACTTTTTGGCTTTAATGGCCTCGTTGTCGCCCCCCGTAGGAGGACGGGGCGAGGACCTTCTCGCAGTGGCGCTCACCCTGAGGTGGTCGCTGTTGCTGGCAAGCCGCACAGAGCGGAGGTCGTTGTCGCTACTGGTGTAGAGGTGGTCGCTGTCGCCGGCGATCTGTCGATGCAGAGGTTGCTCGGAGCCAACTTCCAGCGTGACTCCTGCTGGTGCAGCGTAGTTTGTTCCTGCAGAAATGGAGCCAGGTCCCCGCTTGTAAGGGAATGTAATAACATATGCTTGCTCGGAAGCAAAATGTAATAACATATGTATACATGATCTTAATCTGGGAAGCCAAGTTGTGCGTCCGGACCCCTTGGATGGTGGTTCTAGGTACTAGGTGTCGGGTACCCAAATTAGAGGTACCCCCAACACTCCTAATCACGGCTGGAAAACACCTTCAGAACAAACCATGAAGGCTCATAATTGGAGTCAAAGTCAAGGCTTCATCTACCAAGGGACTCGGCCTCGCCTCGCCTGAGCCTGGCCTCGGACGGAAAGGTGGTCCCGAACGAGTTCGCGCCTCGCCCGAGGGTCTCCTCAGGCCGTGAGCGCACCCTCGGCTCAGCCAAGGGCAAACCTTGTCGTGCAAGCGACCTTGGCCAGATCGCCTTACCAGCCGACCGCATCGCATGCGCATTTAATGCTGGGATCGCCTGACACCTTATCCTGACATGCGCGGCTCAGTCGGCAAGGTCGAAGTGACCGTAGACACTTCGCCCCTTCACTGACCGATCTGACCGGAAAACAGCGCCACCCGCCCCGCTCCGGCTGCTGTGCCAACCGCCCGGGCGAAACCAACAACGGTCAAGATAAGCCTTGGGCGCAACAGGAAGCTCTGCCTCGCCCGACCCCGGGCTCGGCCTCAGCCTCGGCCTCGGGAGGAGATCTTCGCCTCGCCCGACCCTAGGGCTCGGCCTCGACTTCGGCCTCGGGAAGAGTCACATCCTTGCCCGACCCTGGGCCTCGGCCCCATCCTCGGCCTCGGAGGAGCCACCGCCTCGCCCGACCTCAGGCTTGGATCAACCACACCACGGGGGATGCATCATTACCCTACTCCTAGCTAGCTCAGGCTACGAAAAAACATGACCGACGTCCCATCCGGCTTACCCCGATAACCGGCGATGGTGGTTTCCTACATGCAACCATGACGTCGGTGGTTCTCAAGCCCCCTACGGAAGCAAGGAGACGTCAGCAGGATCCATACAGCACCGATAGCTGTACTGCTATAGGGCTCAAGGCACTCCTCCGACAGCCACGATACTATCTCTACAGGACTTAAGACATCCCCCCGACGGCCACGTTTTTATCTGTACAGGGCTCAGGGCACTCCCCTGCCAGCCACGTTAAGCTCCCAGCAACACCCCATTGTACAGCTGGGCATCTCCTTACGTCTATAAAAGGGGGTGTCCAGGGCCCCACGACGGAGGGGGACAGAGAGAGGGACAAAGGGACGAGCATACGAACATACGTACGCACGGCAAAGGGACGGGAGAAGACGAGCAGGGACCAGAGCCTCTCTCTCTCTCTCTCGCTCTCGCTCTCTCCTACTCGCTCTCTCTCGCCCTCGCTCTCTCGCAACGCTTGTAACCCCTACTACGAGCACCCAGGTGCAGGATAATACAAGGCCCATTCCTCCACTTGTATTCCATCCCGTGCCAACCCATCTGGGCAGGGGCACGCAGCGACAATTTTACTCGTCGGTCCAGGGACCCCCCGGGTCCGAAACGCCGACAGTTGGCGCGCCAGGTAGGGGCCTGCTGCGTGTTAACGATCGCTTCCCCGTTGAGTTCCAGATGGGGAGTCTTCAGCAACCTCTTCAGCCCGGGACAGTGCTCCACTTCGGGAGCCTCGAGTTCGTGTCCCTCGACGGTAGCTACGACATGGTACTCCTCCCTCCGCGGCACAACGACAACGACAGTCAACGACCCGCCCGGCGGAGGCAACCTCCACGGCGGCATCTCCCCGTGGCGGAAGAGGAACACTTTGGTCGTCCCCGCCACCCTCCTCGCTGGAGGAGGCGGAGACGGGGCAACCGTGGCCATGCAGGAGGCGGCACCTTATCGGCTGTCGGACCGGATCGAGCCGACGACGCCGGCACTCCTCCGGGGGACATGTCGGGTGTTGTCCTCGTGCCTGAGACGACGACGAGCGCCGCTTCCCCGCGACGTGCCAGCCTCGAGCAGACCGATGATGCCAGCACCCTCGCCAAGGACCTGCTGGGTGGCACCCTCGTGCCTAAGATGACGGTGCGTTCCGTCCCCGACGCGACTTCACCACCGTCCATCGACCAAAAGGTACCATCCGTATTCCACCCTGTTCCCTTTCGATTCAGCTTCGATCCACCTAGCGATCCCGCTGCGGTGAGCGCTTTCGTAAGGGCGTATCCCAACCTTTCGGGGTCGACCTGGGACCGACTGACAGCCGTCTCAATCTCCGGACCGACGGGTTCCGAGGAAGAGGACGACGCCGACTTCGGTTGGGAATTCTCTGGCCTCAATGACCCCGATGCCATGCGAGACTTCATGTCCGCATGTGACCACTGCCTCTCCGGTTGTTCTGACGATGGCCACGACCTTGACGACGAGGGTTACGGCCCAAGTTGCGAATGTTTCCACGTCGATCAGGGAGATCACGACGAAGGCAACCACCTCGGTATGCTGGAGGTTGACGATCCCCCTGGGCCCGCATCTCGCGTTGACATCCCGCAAGAGCTAGCTGTGGTCCCAGTCCCTGCGGGGGGTCGGGACACACAGCTCGAGCAAATCCGTGAGATGCAGGCTCGGGTCGACGGGGAAGCAGGGCGTCTTGTGCAGCTCCGACAGAACATCGAACAGGAGTGGGCAGCCCGAACACTCGCCGGAGGAGCCTGTCATCGGGCCCGGGACGTCCAGCGCCGCATCGTCGACAATGCCAGGCAGCGCTACCCCCAGCCGTCAGTGGGTCCGCCCAGGACCTAGCTACAGCAGCGATGCTACTTCGAACAATGTCGAAGCCATGCACCATCGAGGGACGGCGTATCCAGGGTGAACTCAAGAATCTTCTAGAAGGTGCCGCAGTTCGATGAGCCGAGAGCTCCGCCTCCCGGAGGCGAGCTGACCCCTCGGAGCATCACGCGGCGTCCTCCCGACGCATGCGGGAGGCCTCGGTCCATCCCGAGCGCACGCGGGACGAGGCACCTGCCGCCCGGGATCGCCTCGGCAACGAGCATCACCATCACGACCATCGAGCCTGCCTCGACGAGAAGGTGCGCCGAGGCTACCATCCTAGGCACGGAGGGCGCTGCGACAGCGAGGAGGATCGGAGCCCCTCGCCCGAGCCACCCGGTCCACGAGTCTTCAGCCGGGCCATACGACGAGCGTCGTTCCCCGCCCGTTTTCGAGCCTCGACTACCATCACCAAGTACTCGGGGGAGACGAGGCCGGAGCTGTGGCTCGCGGACTACCGACTAGCTTGCCAGTTGGGAGGGGCGAACGATGACAATTGACAACCTCATCATCCGTAATCTACCCCTTTTCCTCTCTGATGCCGCCCGGGCCTGGCTGGAGCATCTACCTCCTACGCAGATCTCCGACTGGGACGACCTGGTCAAGGCTTTCGCGGGAAATTTCCAGGGCACGTACGTGTGCCCTAGGAACTCATGGGATCTCCGAAGCTGCCGCCAGCAGCCTGGGGAATCCCTCCGAGAGTACATCCGACAGTTTTCGAAGCAGCGCACCGAGCTGCCTAACATCACCGACTCGGACGTCATCGGAGCTTTCCTCACCGGCACCACTTGCCGAGACCTGGTGAGCAAACTGGGACGCAAGACTCCCACCAAGGCGAGCGAATTGATGGACGTCGCCACCAAGTTCGCCTCGGGTCAGGAGGCGGTTGAGGCCATCTTTCGGAAAGACAAGCAACCTCAGGGGGAGCCGAAGGAAGACGCCCCCGAGGCGTCCGCCCAACGTGGCGCGAAGAAGAAGGCCAAGAAGAAGGCGCAAGCAAAGCGCAACGCCGCTAACGCGAATCTTGTCGCTGCTACCGAGCACAGGATTCCTCGGAAGCCCCCTAGAGGGGCCGGCACGTTCGACAAGATGCTCAAGGAGCCGTGCCCCTATCACCAGGGTCCCGTCAAGCACACCCTTGAAGAATGTGTCATGCTCCGACACTATTTCCATAAGGCCGGGCCCCCAGCGGAGGACGGTAAGGACCGAGGCAACAACAAGAAGGAGGGCGGCAAGGAAGAGGAGTTCCCCGAGATCCACAACTGCTTCATGATTTACGGCGGGCAGGTGGCGAACGCTTCGACTCGGCACCGCAAGCAGGAGCGCCGGGAGGTCTGCTCGGTAAAGGTGGTAGCGCCAGCCTACCTAGACTGGTCCGACAAGCCTACCACCTTCGATCGAGACGACCACCCCAACTTCGTGCCAAGCCCAGGAAGGTACTCGCTCATCATCGATCCGATCATCGGCAACGTTAGGCTCTCCAAGGTCCTCATGGACGGAGGAAGCAGCCTCAACATCATCTACGCCGAGACCCTGGAACTCTTGGGGGTTGATCGGTCCGAGGTCCAGGCCGGTGCGGCACCCTTCCACGGGATCGCACCCGGAAAGCGTATCCTTCCCCTCGGGCGGATTGACTTGCCCGTCTGCTTCGGGACTCCCTCCAACTTCTGAAAGGAAACCCTCACCTTCGAGGTGGTCGGGTTTTGAGGGACCTACCACGCGGTGTTGGGAAGGCCGTGCTACGCCAAGTTCATGGCCGTCCCCAACTACAACTACCTCAAGCTCAAGATGTCGGGCCTGAACGTGATCATCACCGTCGGATCCACGTACCGCCACGCGTACGAATGCGATGTGGAATGCGTGGAGTACGCTGAGGACCTCGCCGAGTCCGAGGCCCTCATCGCCGACCTGGAATGCCTCTCCAAGGAGGCGCCCGACGCGAAGCGGCACGCCGACAACTTCGAACCAGTCGAGGCGATTAAGTCCGTCTCTCTCAACCCCAGCAATGACGCCAGCAAGAAAGTCCGGATCGGCTCCGAGCTCGACCCCAAATAGGAAGCAGTGCTCGTCGACTTTCTCCGCGCAAACACCGAAGTTTTTGCGTGGAGTCCCTCGGACATGCCAGGCATACCGAGGGATGTCGCCGAGCACTCACTGGACATCAGAGCTGGAGCCCGACCCGTGAAGCAGACCCTACGCCATTTTGACGAAGAAAGGCACAGAGCCATAGGCGAGGAGATCCACAAGCTACTCGTGGCAGGGTTCATCAAAGAGGTATTCCATCCCGAATGGTTAGCTAACCCTGTTCTTGTAAGGAAGAAGGATGGGAAATGGAGGATGTGCGTAGACTACACTGGTCTAAGCAAAGCATGTCCGAAGGTTCCCTACCCTCTGCCTCGCATCGATCAAATTGTGGACTCCACTGCTGGGTGCAAAACCCTGTCATTCCTCGATGCCTACTGAGGCTATCATCAAATCAAGATGAAAGAGTCCAACCAGCTCGTGACTTCTTTTATCACGCCTTTTGGCATGTATTGTTATACTACAATGCCATTTGGTTTGAGGAATGCAGGCGCCACCTACCAGAGGTGCATGGACCATGTGTTCGGACAACACATCGGCAAAACGGTCGAGGCTTACGTCGATGACATTGTTGTCAAGACGAAGAAAGCCTCCGACCTCCTCTCTGGCCTTGAAACGACATTCAAGTGTCTGAGAGCTAAAGGCGTGAAACTCAACCCCGAGAAATGTGTCTTCGGAGTCCCCTGAGGCATGCTCCTAGGGTTCATCGTCTCCGAGCGGGGCATAGAGGCCAACCCGGAGATAATCGCGGCCATCACCAACATGGGGCCGATAAAAGATTTGAAAGGAGTACAGAGGGTCATGGGATGCCTTGCTGCACTGGGCCGTTTCATCTCACGCCTTGGCGAAAAAGGATTGCCCCTGTACCGCCTCTTAAGGAAGACCGAGCGCTTCACTTGGACCCCTGAGGCCGAGGTAGCCCTCGGGAACTTAAAAGCACTCCTTACAAATGCACCCATCTTGGTGCCCCCCGCTGCGGGAGAAGCCCTCTTCATCTACGTAGCCATAACCACTTAGGTGGTCTGCGCTGCGGTCGTAGTCGAGAGACGAGAAGAAGGGCATGCACTGCTCATCCAGAAGCCAGTCTACTTTATCATCGAAGTGCTATCCGAGACCAAAGTCCGCTACCCGCAGATCCAGAAGCTGCTCTACACAGTGATTCTGACACGGCGGAAGCTACGACACTACTTCGAGTCTCACCCGGTGACTGTGGTGTCATCCTTTCCTCTGGGAGAGATCATCCAGTCCCGAGAGGCCTCGGGTAGGATAGCGAAATGGGCAGTGGAACTCATGGGCGAAACACTTTCATTCGCCCCTCGGAAGGCCATAAATTCCCAAGTCTTGGCCGACTTCCTGGCTGAGTGGATTGACACCCAGTTACCGACGACTCCAATCCAACTCGAGCTTTGGACCATGTTCATCGATGGGTCGCTGATGAAAACCGGAGCAGGCGCGGGCTTACTCTTCATCTCACCCCTTGGAAAGCATCTTCGCTACGTGATCCGCCTTCATTTTCCAGTGTCAAACAACGTGACCGAGTACGAAGCATTGGTTAATGGGCTGCGCATCGCCGTCAAGCTAGGGGTTCGGCGCCTCGACGCTCGTGGCGACTCACAGCTTGTCATTGACCAATTCATGAAGAACTCCCACTGCTACGATCGGAAGATGGAGGCCTACTGCGACGAAGTTTGACGCCTAGAGGACAAGTTCTACGGGCTGGAGCTCAAGCACGTCGCTCGATGATTCAATGAGACTGTGGATGAGCTGGCTAAAATAGCCTCGGGGAGGACAACGGTTCCCCTGGACGTCTTCTCCAGGGATATACATCAACCCTCCATCAAGATCGACGACACGCCCGAGATACCCTCGGCCAAACCCGAGGAAGCCTCGACCGAGCCCGAGGTGCCCTCGGCCGCCGAGGGTGAGGCCCTGCACGTCGAGGGAAAGCGGAATGGGGTCACACCGGTCCCGAACTGGCAGACCCCGTACCTGGAATATCTCCTCCAAGGAGAGCTGCCCCTCGACAAGACCGAAGCTCAGTGACTGGCTCGGCGCGCCAAGTCGTTCGTTTTGCTGGGTGATGAAAAGGAGCTCTATCACCGCAGTCCCTCGGGCATCCTCCAGCGATGCATCCCCATCGCCCAAGGACAAGAGCTGTTACAAAAAATACACTCGGGGGCTTGCGGCCACCATGCATCACCTCGAGCCCTCGTGGGGAATGCCTTCCGACAAGGTTTCTATTGGCCAACCGCGGTGGCCGACGCCACTAGGATTGTACGCTCCTGCCGGGGGTGTCAATTCTACACAAAGCAGACATGCCTGCCCGCTCAGGCCCTGCAGACGATACCCATCACCTGGCTGCTTGCTGTGTAGGGTCTAGACCTCGTCGGTCCCTTGCAGAAGGCACCCGAGGCTTCACGCACCTGCTGGTCGCCATCGACAAATTCTCCAAGTGGATCGAGGTCCGACCCTTAACCAGCATCAGGTCTAAGCAGGCGGTGGTGTTCTTCACCAATATCATCCATCGCTTTGGGGTCCCGAACTCCATCATCACCGACAATGGCACGCAGTTCACCGGGAAAAGTTCCTAGACTTCTGCGAGGACCACCACATCCGTGTGGACTGGGCCGCCGTAGCACACCCCATGACGAATGGGCAGGTGGAGCGTGCCAACGGTATGATTTTGCAAGGACTAAAACCTAGGATCTACAACGACCTCAACAAGTTTGGCAAGCGGTGGATGAAGGAGCTACCCTCGGTGGTCTGGAGTCTGAGGACGACGCCGAGCTGAGCCACGGGTTTCTCGCCATTCTTTCTAGTCTATGGGGTCGAGGCCGTCCTCCCCACGGACTTAGAATACGGTTCCCCGAGGACGAAGGCGTACGACGACCAAAGCAACCAGATCAGCCGAGAGGACTCGCTGGACCAGCTCGAAGAAGCTCGGGACGTTGCCTTACTACATTCGGCGCGGTATCAGCAGTCTCTGCGACGCTACCACGCTCAAAGGGTTCGGCCTCGAGGCTTCCAGGTGGGAGACTTGGTGCTTCGGCTGCGACAAGACGCCCGAGGGCGCCACAAGCTTACTCCCCCTTGGGAAGGGCCATTCATCATCGCCAAGATCTTGAAGCCCGGAACATACAAGCCGGCCAACGAACAAGGCGAGGTCTACAACAATGCTTGGAACATCGAACAGCTACGTCGCTTCTACCCTTAAAATGTTTCAAGTCGTTCATGTTCTTCGTTTTTACACGCTTAAATCGAGTCTAACCTTCAAGGGAGGGTCAGCCTTGCCTCGGCCAGGCCTGACCCTCCCTCGGGGGCTAGAAGGGGGCAACCCCCTTTGCGTCGAAATTTTCTTCGGAAAAGTTTTCTACCGAGAAAAGTTTTCTACAGAAAAAAACTTTCGTGCTTTTGACTATATCGATAGCAGGGTCCTGCGAACGGGTGAGAGAGCACGTAAGTGGCAAGGCCGACCGAGCCGAGGGACTCCTATGCCTCCGGGATATGGATACCTCACTCATCACCTTCTGCGAAAAGTAACTCACGCTCGGATAAGCGATCCTGCTACCGAACAAGTCCTAACGCTCGGGTAGAAAACGACTTTCGTGCATTTTTTGACTATATCGATAGCAGGGTCCTGCGGACGGGTGAGAGAGCACGTAAGTGGCAAGGCCGACCGAGCCGAGGGACTCCTACGCCTCCGGGATACGGATACCTCACTCATCACCTTCCGCGAAAAGTAACTCTCGCTCGGACAAAGCGGTTCTGCTACCGACGAACAAGTCCAAATGCTCAAAACAAGAGGAAAGAAAACGCAGCTTCATAATCTGAATGCTAAATATGTTTAGGCCTCGGTGGCCACAAAAAACATACGCATACTTCAGACGAACTGTTCATGCAGGCTCAAACATCAGCAGGGGAGGAGCGGCACCCTCGACGTTGTTTCCACTTTCGGCAGAACCTGGCCCAGCCTCAGACGGCGAAGCGAGCAGGCGCCTCGGCCAGCTGCCCCGAAGCCCCAGCCAGCTGTCCCCCGAAGATCTCAGCCCAGCTCATGGCTTTGGCGGCTTGGCTCCGGGATTGGTCCTGCTCGCGAGTGATCTGGCCAAACTCCAGCTACCACTGCTGCACCTCCTCGGCCTGGGAAGCCATCTGCCCCTGCATCGAGAAAGCCTCTGTTCGAGCCGACATCGCCTTTGTCCACACCACCGCCGTCTTCGGCTTCGGCTCATCGTAGAGCGGCCAAAGGTTCTAAAACCGAGCCAGAGAGGCTTTAAGCGGCAAGGCCGACCGAGCCGAGGGACTCCTACGCCTCCGGGATACAGATACCTCACTCGTCACCTTCCGCGCAAGGCAACTCACACTCGGTTAAGTGGTTCGGCCACCGACTGGCAAGTCCTAGTGCTCGAAACGAGGAAGAAACACAGCTTTATACTCGAATACCCAAATGTTCAGGCCTCGATAGCCACAAAGAACAAATACATATGCTTGGGGTAACTATGCTACATAGACTTAGACATCGGCAGGACCCTCGGCGGTTCCCCCGGCCTACGACAAATGTCTAAGTCCTTGAAGCGGTTACATTTTGCTCAGGCAAAAACCCAGTATATCCCCTTACAAACGGGACTCCGGTTCCATTCCTGCAGGTATGAACAACCTCCACACCAGGGGGCCCGCGGGATAACAAACTCCAAGCGGCTCGCTGGTACTCCAAACCCCTGCTCATGGAAGGAGATAAAGCTGACCACATACCCTGGCGGCGGAGTCGGGACGGCCTCGCTCGGGGCCATCCACTCCGGCTGCGACCCATCGAAGAGGGGACGGAGCAAGCCATCGGCAACAAGGGCCTCCAGATCCCCCACAACGACAGTGGAGGAAGGCCACGGGTCGCGCGACGGGACGATGGTCACCTTGTCGGCCATCACCGAACGAAGGTGGTGGAGGCGGAGGGGATAAGGCGAGCGGTTTTCTTTTCCCTGGCTATTCTCTTAGGTTGTGGGAACCAAAGCAGAAGGCAGGCACAGATGGCAGGGTAAAGAACCACCGCCGGCCCCTCTCCCGGGTATATAAAGACCCGGGCGAGAGCCGTTCAAGACTTCGCCCGAACCCACCGCGAAATTCAAACTCGAAGGTGAAACGCCCGTTCCTCGAACGGCCCGCGCACGCACAACAGACGCCCCACGAGTCGCCCGTCCCATCACATTAACTCCTTGGCAGGGCAAGCGACACCGCTGGCGGGCGAAGCAGGCGACGTTTCACCTCCGCGATAAAGGCCGCGTCAAAAAAGGTGCGCCATGACTTTTCAAATTCATATCCCTTTTCCGTTTTCTCTCTCTCTCTCTTGCCACAGGGACTAGGAAGGGGGATATTTCAGAAAGGATCCTTCCCCGCGAAGGAAACGGGCCCCCGAGCCCTCTTACTGAACAGGGGTTCGAAGGCTGGCCCCTCGGAAGGGTTCGACAGCCGCCCTAGAGCATCCGGGCTCCGCGCCCATCACTAATCAGGGGTTCGAAGGCTGGCCCCTCGGAAGGGTTCGACAGCCGCCCAAGAGCACTCGGGCTCCGCGCCCACTACTGATCAGGGGTTCGCAGGCTGGCCCCTCGAAAGGGTTCGACAGTCGCCTCAGAACACGCAGAGTGAGGGATGACCCTGGGTACGTCCGATACATGGCCGAGGCTTGGGCTACGCTCCCGAGGTACCCTAGGACATTTCCGAGACCAGCGGGAATGACTCGTAATGGAATCCCACCGGAGGGAGGTATCAAGCACTCGGACTCTGTCGAAAAGGGACCGAGTCTAGCGAATCACCTGCAGGTACTTTTGGAGCGCGCCTCTGGGCCACTAGCCGACCCGTAACGAACGGGGCACGGGCGTCCACTCGGATCACCCATTAGCAACTCACCGGAAACACCATGATCGGTGCCCTCCGAGGGTAACATGGCGCTTTCCCCCCTTCCTCCTTGCGGAAAGGCAACGAAGGGGTGTATAATAAAAGTCGAGACAGTCCTTGATCATCCTCTCGCTCTATGCAGAGGCTCGGCGGCTGCTCCCGCACCCGGCTATGGCCAAACTATTGACAGCGTCAACAAACCAGCTCAAAAACTCGGAACCTGATCAAGCGCCCGGGCTACGGCCAGGCCGCATGGGGGAACAACAGGACTGGCCGAGGCATCACAAAAAGCGTTAAGACCTCAGAGGAGTCACACCACTCCTCCGAGGCCTCGAGGGCTACACCCGGCGGGTGCGCTCGCGCGCACCCGTCGGAACAAAGTATAACCGAGAAAGGCCGGTCCCCTCACCAAGAATGCGGCAGAGCCTCGAAGCGAGCATCACCACTCCCCTCGAGGCTCGGGGGCTACTGTCGGGTACCAAAATTAGGGGTACCCCCAGCACTCCTAATCACGGCTGGAAAACACCTTCAGAGCAAACCATGAAGGCTCATAATTCGAGTCAAAGTCAAGGCTTCATCTACCAAGGGACTCGGCCTCGCCTCGCCTGAGCCTGGCCTCGGACAGAACGATGGTCCCGGACGAGTTCGTGCCTCGCCCGAGGGTCTCCTCAGGCCATGAGCGCACCCTCGGCTCAGCCAAGGGCAAGCCTTGTCGTGCAAGCGACCTTGGCCAGATCGCCTTACCAGCCGACCACATCGCATGCGCATTTAATGCTGGGATCGCCTGACACCTTATCCTGACACGCGTGCCTCAGTCGGCAAGGTCGAAATGACCGCAGACACTTCGCCCCTTCACTGACCGATCTGACAGGAAAACAGCGCCGCCCGCCCCGCTCCGGCTGCTGTGCCAACCGCCCGGGCGAAACTGACAACGGTCAAGATAAGCCTCGGGCGCAACAGGAAGCTCCGCCTCGCCTGACCCCGGGGCTCGGCCTCGGCCTCGGCCTCGGGAGGAGATCTCTGCCTCGCCCGACCCTAGGGCTCGGCCTCGACTTCAGCCTCGGGAAGAGTCACGTCCTCGCCCGACCCTGGGTCTTGGCCCTAGCCTCGGCTTCAGAGGAGCCGCTGCCTCGCCCGACCTCAGGCTCGGATCAACCACGCCACGGGGGATGCATCATTACCCTACTCCTAGCTAGCTCAGGCTACGAAGGAACAAGACCGGTGTCCCATCCGGCTTACCCCGGTAACCGGCGATGGTGGTTTCCTGCATGCAACCATGACGTCGGTGGTTCTCAAGCCCCCTACGGAAGCAAGAAGACGTTAGCAGGATCCATACAACACCGACAGCTGTACTGCTACAGGGCTCAAGGCACTCCTCCGACGGCCACGATACTACCTCTATAGGACTTAAGACATCCCCCCGGCGGCCACGTTTTTATCTGTACAGGGCTCAGGGCACTCCCCTACTAGCCATGTTAAGCTCCCAGCAACACCCCATTGTACAGCTGGGCATCTCCTTACGTCTATAAAAGGGGGTGTCCAGGGCCCCACGACGGAGGGGGACGGAGAGAGGGACAGAGGGACGAGCATACGAACATACGTACGCACGGCAAAGGGACGGGAGAAGACGAGCAGGGGCCGGACCCCCTCTCTCTCTCTCGCTCTCACTCTCTCCTACTCGCTCTCTCTCGCCCTCGCTCTCCGCAACGCTTGTAACCCCTACTATGAGCACCCCGGTGCAGGATAATACAAGGCCCGTTCCTCACTTGTGTTCCATCCCGCACCAACCCATCTGGGCAGGGGCATGCAGCGACAATTTTACTCGTCGGTCCAGGGACCCCTCGGGTCCAAAACGCCGACACTAGGACACCTGCCGCAGGGTGGTGGAGTGTGCAGGCCCACGGTACGGGACCAGGCTGAGCGGCTACACGGCTCCGGACTGCCCCAGGAGACAAGCATCGCTTCTCTAGTTCCGGACACCAAGCTGTCGGGCGCACATGACTTATAGTTCCAAATACTTGGGCACCCGTCACGGAGTGATGGAGTGTGCAGGATTTCGGGTACGGAACCAGGCAAACCGGCCACACAGGCTCCGGATCACCCCATGGAACGGGCATCTGTTCTTTAGAACCGGCCCCCAAGCTTTTTCCTGTTTTTGTAAGGTACTTCTGAGTATTATTTATAAAGCAGCGTTTAACACTTATCTGTGCATCGCCCGTTCCTGTTGTTGATGTAACACCCGAGGTGTTTATCTCCCGTTTAACAGCGAAAATGGATTAAGCACAGGATATCGGTAATAATAACAGTCTATGTATCCTAATCATCTTCGCCTATCACGATTTCATTATCGTATCTGTTTTCATCCATTTGGACTCTTCTTAAAAAAATTCGTTCAAAACTTAATTGTTCCAAAAACTAGCGAGTCTGGTGATTATTTAAAATTCATCGATTGCTCAAATACGAAGTTGGATACTTAATTCAGTCATCCAATTTAATCCCAAACAATTTTTTTAGAAGTCGACGACTAAAGTTTTTGCTTGTAAAATAATTTAGTCCCCTCTCGTTGGCCTAGACATCACGTTAGAGGATTTATAATCATGGTTGGTTTCTAGTAAATTATTCTCGACATGAGGATCATGTATCGAGTTGCAGAATACAGTTTAAAAAATCAGTCTTGATCTTGTTGGGTTCGATCTATGTGTTTCTTGTCTCGATCTAAATCTTCAAATATAAATAACGGGTACGATTTCATCTGACTCCAGAATAGTAACCAAATCAAATGCTATCTAAATATTATTGTCGATCTTGTTTTGGTTTGCCCTATTTGCATCTCGCACGGATTCAAATCTCATAATTTTCTTATATACTTTTGATCGCATGATGGATGGAAAAAATCTCTTTTTATTTCACATCCTCATCTCTTTTTTGACCACGTCATCTATATCTTTTAATATCCACACTTCTCTTTTCCATACGACACAGCTCCCTGGTGCTGGGCACCTACTGCGCACGGACACGTCCATGACCGCGTGGCAAGCCGCAACAAGAACTAGAAGCTCCGGACAGGCATCCCTCTATAGGAACCATTAGTCGTCATTCTTATCCTGTTCGAGTTCAGCTGCTAGGAGATATTCCCGTATACTCTCTCTTATCCTTATCCCCTGTCACCGTTCTATCCCAGCACTTCCCTCGCGTACGTTCTCCGTTTCATGGAAATCCTCATGCACGTGCTTGGTTTTTCTCCCAGCCGTGCAGCCAACGCCTGGGTGCTCAGCTCCTTCTACCAGGCACTAGCCACCATTTCAAGCCGCCCAACTCCTAGCCCGGCGTCCCTGTTCCCCACAGCTGGGACACCGCTCCCTTTCCTCCAGCTCGTTAGCATCCTCCACTCGACCGGCCAGGGCCAACTCTTGGGTGTACGTCCCTTCCCAGCTCGCCGGACTGCGCCCAGATTTTCCCTGAGTCGGTCGTTGTCTTCAAACCCCGACGTACGTGCCTCTGTTTTTTTCTGTGTTACGCTCGGCGCCCATCTTACTCCTCTGCACGGCGCTCCTGCTCCAGCTCGGTCGCCTCTCACTATGCTCGCCCCAGCCCCTGCTTATCTCCCTGCGCGTGCCTCCATCGTCCAAGCGTCGGCCGGAGTTTCCTGCTCGCTCGGCTGACCATGGTGGCCGCGCAAGCCTCCTGGCCGTCTTCTCTGTCTCCGATCTGCAGCATCGTCGCGAGCTCGTCAGCCACTGTTGTCTTGTCCACGCCAGCACGCGTCCATGGTCACGTCTGCCAAGTTCGCCAACGTTCTGCTACAAGTTCGACTATCGTCGCTGCTGCGTGCGCTCGCGCTCGCCATCCCCTGCTTGACCTCGTCGTCGAGCTTTGCCTTGCCGGTCGATGTTCTTCGCTCAGCAAGGTTTCGTTCTAAGCTACGACGCCCTCTTTTGCGTCGTGCTTATCAGATCGGGCCTCGCGTCGTCGATCTGCGCAGTTCCTGTTCGGCAATCGGTTCTGTCTCCGTCAAACTCCTATTCGCCATCACGCCGAGCTCCATCAACACTGCCCCACCCCGTTGTTGTTGTTCTGTCGCCTCGCTTCGATGCCAGTCACTACGTGATGCCTCCGAGTTGTGATCGCGCTGACAAAAGAATCCCCAAGAGAAGATGTCCAAAGGTTGGATGGTGGTGTGCGTGAAGTTCGTGTAGTACGTGACAAGCGCTCGACAAATTGCCTAGATCGGAAAATCGCTACCGATCTCGCGGATTCGTGTCAGCTGTGGAAACGGTAAGCTGATAAATTATTCAGAATAATTCGATCGTTGTGGCAGATGCACTGAGCCGTAAGGTTTCCTGCCATTGTCTTATGGTGAAGACCTCTGACAATACCTTATATCAGGAGATGGAAAAGCTAAACCTGGGAATGATCCAGCAAGGAACCCTAAGCCAGCTAAAGCTTGAGTCAGTCCTCTTATGCAGGATAATTGATGCTCAAAGAAATAATGAGGGTATGAAACACATTCGTGAGAAGATAAGGGCTGGAAAAGCCAAATGTTTCAAAGAAGATGATCAAGGCATTGTATGGTTCAATGACCGCATAGTGGTGCCAAAGAATGAAGAGGTTCGCCAGCAAATCCTTGATGAAGCGCATCTTAGTCGCTATTCTATTCATCCTGGAAGCACTAAGATGTACCAAGACTTGAAACAACATTATTGGTGGACGAAAATGAAGATCGAGATTGCGCGCTATGTGGCTAGGTGTGACACCTGCAGACGTGTTAAAGCCATACATTTGAAAGCTGTCGGTCCATTATAGTCTCTACCAATACCGACATGGAAATGGGAAGACATAAGTATGGACTTCATTGTGGGATTGCCCAGGACCGCAAAAGGGTATGACTCTATTTGGATTATCATTGATCGACTTACCAAGATCGCCCACTTCCTCCCGGTTAAAGTAAAATATCCTGTCATCACCTATGCGGAATTATACATTGCTCGCATTCTCAGTTTGCACGGTGTTCCAAAGACTATAGTGTCGGATCGTGGATCCCAATTTGTATCCAAATTTTGGGAAGAACTTCATAAGTCCCTGGGTACTAAGCTACTCCACAGTTCGGCCTATCATCCTCAAACAAGTGGACAGACTGAGAGGGTTAATCAAATACTTCAAGATATGTTGCGAGCATGTGTTCTGGACTTCTCACAAAAATGGGATGAATGTTTGCCTTTAGCAGAGTTTTCATATAATAATAGCTATCAAGAAAGTATCAAGATGGCACCCTTCGAAGCTTTATATGGACGACGATGTCGTACTCCGCTAAATTGGTCTGAACCAGAGGAAAGGTACTTCTTCAGGCCTGATATGGTGAAAGAGACTGAAGAAAAGGTTCAGAAAATAATTTATAATATGAAGAAAGCACAAATTCGTCAGAAGAGTTATGCAGACAAACGGCGAATGCCCTTGTATTTTCTTGAAGGGGACTATGTCTACCTGAAGGTTTCACCAATGAAGGGTGTATCGCGTTTCGGGATAAAAGGGAAGCTTGCACCCAGGTACATTGGTCCATTCCCTATACTTAAAAGATATGGGCCAGTAGCATATCGACTTCAACTACCCGAAACCTTATCTGCTGTACATAATGTGTTTCATGTGTCAAAATTGAAGAAATGTCTTCGGGTACCAGATCGAACCATTGAAGTGACAGATGTTGTCCTTGAACCAGACTTGACATATTCTGAGTACCCTATTCGAGTCTTGGATCAAAAGGACAGGGTTACCCAGAGAAAAACTCTCAAGTTCTATAAGATACAGTGGAACCAACATTCTGAAGAAGAGGCTACATGGGAAACTCAAGACTTTTTTGATAAGAATTTCCCAGGCTTTTTAGCCTCATGTAATTTATAAAGTGTGTATAGTTATTGTAATAAAGAAGTGAACCCCACACCACCCCCTGCCTTGTACCAGAAATAAGGAAATAGAAATGTGACACATTTCCTTTTCCATTACTCACCCTAGGACTTTTAATCTCGGGACGAGATTCTTTTATGGGGGGAAGGATGTAACACCCCTGGTGTTACTGCAACTAAAACTTGAGCATGACATCATAAACATTGGCATTGCATATGTTTGACACACCTAGAGTGCATTCACTAGGTAAAAATTTCAAACAAGTTGTATTGTTATAGCATTTTGCAAATAGACCCCTGGATAGGGAACTTAACCCCTGAATAGTCATAAAAAGTTCCTAAGAATGAGCTTGAATCACTTTTATACCCCTGGGATACCAAAAACCCTAATTGGAACCCTGGAAAAACCCTAAATCCAAACCCTAGGGGCCTATATGCAAAAACAGTGCATATTTGGACTAAAGTGTAAAAACTGCAATGTTAAGGCATGTTAAGTCCTTTGGTTCACAAATATGTGAATTTGCAAGTTAAACCCTAAGTTTTGGGCTTATTTGCAAAAATCACCTCTTAAGTCCTAAATAGCCTAAGTCTGAATTTCAGAGTTTTGGCTCAACTTTGGGGCTTTGTATCTTTCAAATTCTAGGGTTTTTGCCCTAGGTCACCACATCAAAATTGAAGATCAATCATAGGAGAACAACTTTGTTTAAGGATGTGAGCTTAGTTGTTAAGAGTAAATTGAAGATAATTAACCCTAAAGTTTGGCTGTTAGGCTGGTTTCACTCTGAAATTCAGATGTTCAGTGTAACAGAGGCAGCTTTGGGCGTGAATTCAAGCTTGATTTATTAAGAATTGAACCATGGTTGCTATGACAAACTTGTAGCTAGTTTATAACTCTACAATGTTGCTGTAGAAAGTTTAATGAGTTGTCATTGGAAATTGAGAGTAAATCATGCTCCAAGATGTTCTATCAGTCGACTGAATGGCGATTGCCATGGTACAGTAAAGGATGAACTGAAGAAGATCCCACCCCCTGCTCATCGCCGGTGGCTCGTCGCCGTTGATCGTTGCTCGCCGTGATTCGTGCGGACCGAGTGGATAACACTTGGGATCAAGCAAGGGTCCCCGCCGTGGATAAACTCCGACCGATAAAATATTCCGGCCACCGTACATGCGTTCACCGCGGCGGAATTGGATAAGAACGTCGGTGATCGCCATCGCTCGGCCTTACGCCATGTATCCGAGCACCTCTGTCACATCTCCGTGACTCTTTACAGCCGTTAGATCATCGCCGGTGAGCTTGCCACGACGATGGACACGGATTCACATGCGCTAGTGCCCTTCCTCTCCTCCGACCGCCGCGCGTCCTTCTTCAAATTCCCGGCCACCGTCGATGCCCTCTATAAATTGATGGCCGAGGTAGCTACGCTATGTCATCGTGAAGCCTTAGCACCCACTCCCACCCGTAATCGTTCACCCGAGCTCTGGAATTTCAAACTTCCCCCAAATCAAGTCTCCGCCACCGCGAAGAACACCTCGCCGCGGCCAGCCCTTTTCCGGTCAGTCCCTGTCCCCTGCTTCCTCGTTTGAGCACTCACTGTTTTAATCTTTTTCTTTTTCTTTTTCAGTAGAGCTTTGGAAATTTGTTAAAAATTGTAGAAAAATCCTAAAATTGTGAAACCAATTTTCTTAGACTTCTTATTTTCTGTAGTATTTAATAAAAATAGTTTCAAGATTTTTAGGTTAACTAAGGAATTTTAAGGTATTTAAAGTAGTTTTAAGTATTAGTTCTGGATTTTTAAAGACCATATGTGTCGGGGACCATAATTAGGGGTACCCTCAAGACCCCTAAATCTCAGCTGGTAACCCCCATCAGCACAAAGCTGCAAAGGCCTGATGGGTGCGATTAAGTCAAGGATCGGTCCATTCAAGGGACACGATCGTGCCTCGCCTGAGCCTAGCCTCGGGCAGGGGAAGCCGACCCCGGAGAACCTACGTCTCGCCCGAGGACCCCCCTCTAGCAACGGGCACACTATCGGCTCGCCTGAGGCCCAGTCTTCACCGAGAAGCAACCTTGGCCACATCGCCACGCCGACCGACCAAATCGCAGGGGCATTTAATGCAAAGGTGGCCTGACACCTTTATCCTGACGCACGCCCACCAGTCGACAGAGCCGAAGTTACCGCGGTCACTTCGCCGCTCTACTGACCGGTCTGACAAGAGGACAGCGCCGCCTGCGCCGCTCCGACTGCTGAGCCACTCGACAAAGTGAGGCTGACAGCAGCCAAGGCCAGCCTCGGGTGTTATAGGAAACTCCGCCTCGCCTGACCCCAGGGCTCGGACTCGGGCTCAGCCCCGGAAGACGGCGAACTCCGCTCCGCCCGACCCAGGGCTCGGACTCGGGCTCAGCCCCGGAAGAGGGCGAACTCCGCTCCGCCCGACCCAGGGCTCGGACTCGGGCTCAGCCCTGGAAGACGGCGAACTCCGCTCCGCCCGACCCAGGGCTCGGACTCGGGCTCAGCCCCTGTAATACTCAAGTTGTATACCAAGTGTAAAAGAGAGAGCTCCTCATTTGGTGTGTCTTATTTGCATCATAAAAAGAGCACCTATGTAATGGAGAGTGACTAAATAAAACAATTATTCTAAAATAAAGAAAAAGTGCATTTGTTGGAGTTTTATGTGTTGTGCATTAAATAAAACCATGAGGATAAAAATAATGAGGTATTAATTATTTGAAACTTGATTTAACCCTAAATTTGAAATTAGGGTTTTGAAAATAAGGAAAAGAGAAGAGATATGGAAATATAAATAAAATGTATACATAAATATCTTCAGGCTTACTATTTTTAGATGCAAAAATAGAGTTTATAAAAGAGGATCCACAAAAGTTTGAACTAAGTCAAATTTGGTTTGAAAATGAAGAAAGAAAACAGGAAAATAAAAAGAAAAAGATAAAAAAAACCTTACCTGGGCCACAGCACCCATTTCGGCCCACCAGGGAAAACCCCCCCCTGCGCGGCCCAATCTCACGCCCGCACCGCGCGACAGCATCCTCGCGGCGACTGACCAGGTGGACCCGCGTGTCAGTCGCTGTGTCGCCTTCACGCTGAATCATCCTGTCGCTGCTCAGCCGGGCCCGCGCGTCAGTCGCCTCATCTGCTCCGCGTGTTCGCTTCAACGGATCCCCGGCCATGGCGGAGCGTGCCGCAAACCTCGGGGTCGTTACCAGCTGAACTCTGCGGGCCATAAAGTATCCGGGCGCCCTCCTTCCTCCCTTCCTCTATCCTTCTGCGCGGACCCAAGCAAAGAAACACTTCACCATCGCCGCACGCCATTGCTGGGGTGGAGAAGGTCTGCCGTCACCGCTTGATTCGCGTGGTCGCTGCGTGGGTGGTTCTGCACCTGGGCGAGGAACTTCGTCGTGCCTCCACGGTGTTGTCAGTCACCTTCGCGGAGGGAGATAACCACTTGGTGGCCAACGATTCTTCACCGGACTCGCTGCTCCGCCGCGGACCCGCCGTCCTCCGTGGCCAGCGTCTCCTGCCGCTCCCAACCTCTGGTAAGACCTCCGATTGAATTCTGTGTCGTCCCAACATCGTGTAGAGTCGTTCGGAGGTGGACCTTAGGCCTTCGCGCGCTAGATTGGTGCCACGGCAATGTCGCCGCCGTCGGGTTCCGTCTGCCGCCGGTGTGAAAGACGGCGATGGGGAGCGCGCGCGCTGACCGTTGATTTCGTAGTGGTCGGTCGAGATTCATTAAGGGATATCCCTTCGATCTGACGATGGTGCACCGTAGATAGGGGATCGGGCGGTTGGAATAGTTTGGGCCCATAATAGAATCTGCATCGTCCAAATCGGATCCGGCGGCATTCGTTGCGTACCGGTTCGTGGCCGACTAGGTCTAATCTGGACGCTTCGTTAGGATCAGACGGCCGAGATCAAACCGCACCTAGTCGTTCTGGCACAATAGCATATGAGCCCTCGGAAAATTCAAAAATAGAACCCGCCATCCTCGGTGACTGTTGACTGGGTCTTAGAGATTTTACACTGCAACCCCTGCATTTTCCAGAAAATGACGCCCAGTCCAGTGGATAAATAAAACCAGAGAAATACATTTAAAAATGAATTTTTAGTATTAATTAAATGCTAGAACTTGTATAAATCATAGAAAATCCATTTTTAGTCCAAATTGAGTCATTCCAATTTCTAAAATTTTGTAATATTATTCTCTATCATTTAGAGTCACTGTTTTGTCATGAACTCTGTTAGAAAATAAATTTATCATTTAATCCTATTATAATCACCTTAAATCTTAGGAAATTCATAACTTAAATTCTATAACTCCAAATTCAGTGATTCCAGTTCCTATGGTTTCATTTTAATGTGTAGATTTTTACTGTATATTTTATTCATCTGTTTGGTGTGATGTTGATTTTGGCTATACTATGTATGTATTGTGTTGATGCGAGTAGACGAACAAGCCACTGTGGAAACTGAGGTTCAGCAAATAGAGATAGCTGAGCAGGAGCTCATTACAGGCAAGTTGTGCCCTTGATCACTTACTTTTCCCAGCCATGTTCTTATTAATTTTAATGATCTGCATAGGTTAATTTTGATGGGAACCTTTATGTACCCCAGTTTTGATTACCTCTATACCTTGTTCACCCCTGGAATATTTTTGGGTAGTACTTGCTATTGCTTTATGTGGATTGGGTATGGAGATTCATTATTCATGATTATTCTGTTATTATTTTGTTATTATTGCTGTTCATGTTAAGATCATTAAATTAATGGGAACATGGAGCGACCACCCGGGAAAACAGTGCTACCACAAGGGTAGTATGGGATGCCCTTGGCTGATTAACTAGGAAAGCTAGTGGAAGACTACCTTACCCGAAAGGGGCAAGGGCAGTAGGGGAGAGGTCAGTGCGGGGAGGTCCCTAGTTGATTTTGCTGCGATGGCTATCAGCTAGGAACCCTTTACTGGATCTTCCCATAAACTGTAGCGGGTTTTCGGAAGCTAGTGGAACTTTGTAAAGGCCTCGTAGTGGATCCCTAGCCATTCACCTCGGTAGTGTCTAAGGGCCTTGCAAACCCAGGCGACATGGGATACACGACTTGTGGGTAAAGATGCGCAACCTCTGCAGAGTGTAAAACTAGTATACTAGCCGTGCTCACGGTCAAGAGCGGCTCGGACCCTCACATGATTAATTATGGAACTTAAATTTAATTTGACATTTGCATCGCATTTGGGATTATTTTATTATTACTATTCTTTATTATTATTAAGGTTTGGTATTTACTTACACTTAGTAATTGCTAATAAAATTTTGACCAACTTATAAAAGCAATGCTCAGCCTTAGCCTTTATTTCATTGATCAGCCTTACACTACATGGACTCCCACCTTTGGTGAGTTCATGCCACATTATTCCCCACGACTTGTTGAGCTATGAACGTATGTGAGCTCACTCTTGCTGTCTCACACCCCCCCCCACAGGAGAAGAACAGGTTGTTGAAGAGGAGCTGCCTAACACCGAGGAGTTCGATCTGATCTAGGTGGCGTTTCTCAGTCGACATTGGCGCCATCGATCCTTAGTTCGTTTTATGTTTATCTTTATTTTGTAATAAGACTTCCGCTATGTAATAAATACTCTGATGTTTTATGACATTTATCTCTATACACTCTGTTATTATATATGTTGTCTTCTTGGCGCATGTATGAGATGCACCCGGCTTTGTTCTTTAAAACCGGGTGTTACAGAAGTGGTATCAGAGAAAATGTTGACTGTAGGACGAAACCTAGATAGAAATGGACAACCCTTACCCACTTACCTTATTCTGATTCATTCTACACTCACCTTACTCTGATTCTCTCTACACTTATCTGGATCCTGTCTCACCTTCTACTGTTCTACTCTGATCATTCTTACCTTTTCTACTCTGAGAAAAGATGGATTTCAAACCTTGGAATCCCTACCCCTATGACATTTTAAGAGATAGGAAGCCTAAGACAAAATTAAAACTATTTTCTCTATTAAAAATATTGGTTGATTGTTCTGATGATCAATGCCTGATTTGCTTCTTTGATTGATTGGGATAGTATAGATGGACATCTTAGCATGTGCCACTATAAAGTATTGAATTAGCTATAGTAGGTGAAGTATTAATCTGCTTAGCTAATAAATCCCCCAAAGTAACATGATTTGTAATTACTGCCTTGTCTACTGCTCTTTCTTACCATGTGTATCTAACTCAGATGGTCAATACCAGGAGGGGTGGTGGAATTGACTTGCCTCCTAACCAACACACTCGAAGACAACCTCAGCCACAGCCTGCAGGGATGAATCCTCCTAATCCTCCACCCGGCGGAGTTGACCCATTGGTTGCTGCTCAGATGGCGGTGATGCAGCAGATGGCAGACACCATGGCAGATATGCGTGCCCAGATGCAGCAAGAACGCCAGGAGATGCGTCAAGAAAGGGAGAATATACGCCAGGAGTTGCGCCAGGAGCGAGATGAGATACGCCAAGAAAGGAGGGCGCAACAACAGCTTCAACAACAGCAACAGCAGCAACAAGTGCCATTGCCTCCACCACCACCACCAGTTCCACCTCGTGATAAGCACCGGGAGTTTATGAGTCACAAGCCACCGACCTTCGCCAGCTCGCCAGATCCACTTGATGCAGACGATTGGTTGAAGTCAATTGAGAAGATGCTGAATATTGCACAATGCACTGATCGGGAGAAGGTCTTATATGCTTCTGGACGTCTGACTGGTCCTGCTGCTGACTGGTGGGATTCGTATACTGCTGCCCATGATGCTGCGGATAATATTACTTGGGCGGAGTTCAGCACACAATTCAGGAACTATCATATTCCAGCTGGTATGATCAAGATCAAGAAGAAGGAATTTCTGTCATTAAAGCAAGGAAGCATGTCAGTCAGCGAGTACAGAGACAAATTTATTCAGTTATCCAGATATGCTCCAGAGGAAGTTGCTGAGGATGAAAGGAAGCAGGAGCATTTCATTGAAGGACTTAATGGACCACTGCAGTATGCTCTAGTTGCACACACTTTTCCATCATTTCAGAGACTGTTGGATAAGGCCCTGGCTATTGAACACAAGCGTGTTCAATTGGGAGATTTGAAGAGGAAGGCTATCTCACAGGGACAGGGTAGCAACAGTGTTCGTCCTCGCTACAGTTCACCACAGAGTACACCGCCTCGACCAGGAGGACCGCGCCCAGTTCAGCAATCACCATTGAGGACACCTACTCGACAGGCTACACCCACTGGCACCCCGACAAAGTTTGCAGGACAGAGTCAGGGCACTCAATGTTTCAAGTGTGGGAAGATTGGTCATTATGCAAATGTCTGCCCACAGAGGATTGCCACTACTCCAGCTCAGAACAAGCAACAGACCCCTGGCAAGGGATATTCTATAGCCAGGGTGAATCAAGTCAGCGTGGATGATACTCCTGATGGCGGGGACCTCGTAATTGGTATGTTTTATGTTAATGCAATTCCTGCAACAATATTATTTGATTCTGGTGCAACACATTCATTCATGTCTGCTAGATATGCTAACACAAATGAAATACCACTGCTAAATATGAGAAAACCCCTGATAGTAATTACACCTAAAGGGCCTGTTGAGGCGAATCAAATGACACGTAGATTGACATTAACCATTATGGGTAGAGAGTTTGGAGCTACTGCTATAATATTAGAGTCAAGCAGTATAGATTTGATCCTTGGTATGTCATGGCTAAGAAAGGCAAAGGCCGTTATAGCATGTGGTAGAGGTACCATAGAACTTACTACTACTAAAGGAGAAAGGTTTCAAGTTAACATTGCAGTAACCTCCTCGTCCATGCGTGCAATGTTCTTCATGCCTGAGGAGTTTGTTGGTGACAACATCCGGGTGGTTAGAGATTTTCCGGATGTCTTTCCAGAGGAGTTACCAGGGATGCCACCTGATAGAGAAGTTGAGTTTGTTATTGATCTCTTACTTGGAACCGCCCCTATTTCTAAACGGCCATATAGGATGTCCGTAGAGGAGTTGAAGGAACTTAAGAAGCAGTTAACTGAGTTACAAGAGGCTGGGTACATTCGTCCGAGTTCCTCACCTTGGGGAGCACCGGTCTTGTTTGTACAGAAGAAGGATGGATCGCAACGGATGTGTGTGGATTATAGATCTCTTAATGATGTTACAGTGAAGAACAAGTATCCGTTGCCCCGTATTGAAGATTTGTTTGATCAAATGAGAGGTGCTAGAGTATTTTCGAAGATTGATCTCCGATCCGGTTATCATCAGATGAGGATTAGACCATCGGATATTCCCAAGACGGCTTTCTCGACTCGATATGGATTATATGAGTTTACTGTTATGTCATTTGGACTAACCAATGCACCAGCTTATTTCATGAATTTGATGAATAAGGTGTTTATGGAGTATTTGGACAGATTCGTCGTGGTATTCATCGACGATATTCTTATCTATTCTAAGAATGAGAGTGACCATGAAGAACATCTAAGGTTGGTGCTACAGAAGTTACGAGATAATCAACTCTACGCTAAGTTCAGCAAGTGCGAGTTTTGGATTGGCAAGGTGCCATTTCTTGGTCATATTATTTCTAATGGAGGAATAGCAGTGGATCCTGCTAAGGTCAAGGAGATTATGGAATGGAGAGTGCCCACTACAGTTACGGAGATTCGGAGTTTCTTGGGACTCGCAGGATATTATCGGAGATTTATTGAAGGCTTCTCTAAGATTGCCAAGCCGATGACATCGCTATTGGAGAAAGGAAAAGAATTTAAGTGGGATGAGAAATGCCAAGAAAGCTTTGATCAGTTGAAGGAGAGGTTGATGTCACCCCCAGTATTGATTATGCCAGATCTGCAGAAGGGATTTGACATTTATTGTGATGCATGTGGCCAAGGACTTGGATGTGTGCTTATGCAAGATGGTCATGTGATTGCCTATGCATCTCGTCAGTTGAGGAAGCATGAATTGAACTACCCCACCCATGACTTAGAGCTGGCTGCAGTTGTGCATGCACTTAAGATTTGGAGACACTACATTATGGGAACTAAGTGCCAAGTATACACGGATCACAAGAGTTTGAAGTATATATTCACTCAGAAGGATCTCAACCTTAGGCAACGCCGTTGGTTGGAGCTCATTAAGGATTATGACTTGGAGATTCACTATCACCCGGGCAAGGCGAATTTGGTTGCAGATGCCTTGAGTCGGAAGGAGCATGTTCACTCCGCTTTCGTTGTCCAGCTACCTGATGAATTAGCAAAGGATTTTGAGAGACTCAACCTGGGAATTGTTACACATACGGAAGGAGTCACTATTGAATTGGGACCTACCTTGGAACAAGAGATTCGGAAGGGTCAAATTGGTGATGCTAAGATTCAGGAGATTAAGGATCTTATTACTGAAGGAAGAGGCCCAGAGTTCACAGAGGATGAGCAAGGCACGATATGGTTCCAGAATCGGATCTGTGTTCCCGATATTGATAGTCTTCAGGAAACCATATTGAAGGAAGCACATGACTCAGTTTATTCTATTCATCCTGGGAGCACTAAGATGTATCAAGATTTGAAGCAAAAGTATTGGTGGTATGGATTGAAGAGAGATGTGGCTGCACATGTGGCTATGTGCGATGTATGCCAAAGAGTTAAAGCTGAACACCAAAGGCCAGCTGGACTATTGCACCCATTGAAGATACCTGAGTGGAAATGGGAAGAGATTGGCATGGATTTTATTGTTGGATTACCCCGCACGTCTGCTGGATATGATTCTATATGGGTGATTGTGGACAGGCTAACTAAAGTAGCCCACTTTATTCCAGTAAAGACCACTTATTCAGGAGCTAAGTTGGCAGAGTTGTACATGGCACGGATTGTATGCCTGCATGGTGTACCAAAGAAGATTGTGTCAGATCGAGGATCACAGTTTACTTCTCGATATTGGAAGCAGTTGCACGAGTCATTGGATACGAGATTGAATTTTAGTTCGGCTTACCATCCCCAGACTGATGGGCAGACTGAGAGGACTAACCAAGTACTGGAAGATATGTTGAGAGCATGTGCTCTTAAACATGGTGGAAGTTGGGATAAGAGTCTACCTTATGCGGAGTTCTCTTACAATAATAGCTATCAGGCCAGTTTGAAGATGTCACCGTTTGAGGCTTTGTATGGCAGAAAGTGCAGGACTCCCTTGTATTGGAATCAAACTGGTGAAAGACAGTTGTTTGGACCTGAGATTATACAAGAAGCAGAGGAACAAGTTCAGCAAATAAGGGAGAATTTGAGAACTGCACAATCCAGGCAGAAAAGTTATGCTGATACCCGGAGAAGACTACTTGAGTTTAAGGAGGGAGATTATGTCTATTTGAAGGTGTCACCACTCCGGGGCATGAGAAGGTTCAAAGTCAAAGGAAAGTTGTCCCCTCGCTTTATTGGACCCTTCTTAATCTTAAAGCGAGTGGGAGAAGTTGCATATCAATTGGAGTTACCGGATCATCTCGCGGATGTTCACGATGTCTTTCATGTATCTCAGCTGAAGAAATGCCTCAGGGTACCTGAAGAACAGTTACCAATGGAAGACCTTAGTGTTCAAGAGGATTTGACTTATGCTGAGTACCCCATCAAGATTTTGGATACTTTGACCCGAGTTACGAGGAATAAGGTTATAAAGATGTGCAAAGTTCAATGGAGTCACCACGGTGAAGATGAAGCAACTTGGGAAAGAGAAGAAGAGCTTCGTATAGATTTTCCCCACCTTTTCTCTAGTTCTTCTTAAATCTCGAGGACGAGATTATTTTTAAGGGGGGTAGGATTTGTAATACTCAAGTTGTATACCAAGTGTAAAAGAGAGAGCTCCTCATTTGGTGTGTCTTATTTGCATCATAAAAAGAGCACCTATGTAATGGAGAGTGACTAAATAAAACAATTATTCTAAAATAAAGAAAAAGTGCATTTGTTGGAGTTTTATGTGTTGTGCATTAAATAAAACCATGAGGATAAAAATAATGAGGTATTAATTATTTGAAACTTGATTTAACCCTAAATTTGAAATTAGGGTTTTGAAAATAAGGAAAAGAGAAGAGATATGGAAATATAAATAAAATGTATACATAAATATCTTCAGGCTTACTATTTTTAGATGCAAAAATAGAGTTTATAAAAGAGGATCCACAAAAGTTTGAACTAAGTCAAATTTGGTTTGAAAATGAAGAAAGAAAACAGGAAAATAAAAAGAAAAAGATAAAAAAAACCTTACCTGGGCCACAGCACCCATTTCGGCCCACCAGGGAAAACCCCCCCCCCTGCGCGGCCCAATCTCACGCCCGCACCGCGCGACAGCATCCTCGCGGCGACTGACCAGGTGGACCCGCGTGTCAGTCGCTGTGTCGCCTTCACGCTGAATCATCCTGTCGCTGCTCAGCCGGGCCCGCGCGTCAGTCGCCTCATCTGCTCCGCGTGTTCGCTTCAACGGATCCCCGGCCATGGCGGAGCGTGCCGCAAACCTCGGGGTCGTTACCAGCTGAACTCTGCGGGCCATAAAGTATCCGGGCGCCCTCCTTCCTCCCTTCCTCTATCCTTCTGCGCGGACCCAAGCAAAGAAACACTTCACCATCGCCGCACGCCATTGCTGGGGTGGAGAAGGTCTGCCGTCACCGCTTGATTCGCGTGGTCGCTGCGTGGGTGGTTCTGCACCTGGGCGAGGAACTTCGTCGTATCTCCACGGTGTTGTCAGTCACCTTCGCGGAGGGAGATAACCACTTGGTGGCCAACGATTCTTCACCGGACTCGCTGCTCCGCCGCGGACCCGCCGTCCTCCGTGGCCAGCGTCTCCTGCCGCTCCCAACCTCTGGTAAGACCTCCGATTGAATTCTGTGTCGTCCCAACATCGTGTAGAGTCGTTCGGAGGTGGACCTTAGGCCTTCGCGCGCTAGATTGGTGCCACGGCAATGTCGCCGCCGTCGGGTTCCGTCTGCCGCCGGTGTGAAAGACGGCGATGGGGAGCGCGCGCGCTGACCGTTGATTTCGTAGTGGTCGGTCGAGATTCATTAAGGGATATCCCTTCGATCTGACGATGGTGCACCGTAGATAGGGGATCGGGCGGTTGGAATAGTTTGGGCCCATAATAGAATCTGCATCGTCCAAATCGGATCCGGCGGCATTCGTTGCGTACCGGTTCGTGGCCGACTAGGTCTAATCTGGACGCTTCGTTAGGATCAGACGGCCGAGATCAAACCGCACCTAGTCGTTCTGGCACAATAGCATATGAGCCCTCGGAAAATTCAAAAATAGAACCCGCCATCCTCGGTGACTGTTGACTGGGTCTTAGAGATTTTACACTGCAACCCCTGCATTTTCCAGAAAATGACGCCCAGTCCAGTGGATAAATAAAACCAGAGAAATACATTTAAAAATGAATTTTTAGTATTAATTAAATGCTAGAACTTGTATAAATCATAGAAAATCCATTTTTAGTCCAAATTGAGTCATTCCAATTTCTAAAATTTTGTAATATTATTCTCTATCATTTAGAGTCACTGTTTTGTCATGAACTCTGTTAGAAAATAAATTTATCATTTAATCCTATTATAATCACCTTAAATCTTAGGAAATTCATAACTTAAATTCTATAACTCCAAATTCAGTGATTCCAGTTCCTATGGTTTCATTTTAATGTGTAGATTTTTACTGTATATTTTATTCATCTGTTTGGTGTGATGTTGATTTTGGCTATACTATGTATGTATTGTGTTGATGCGAGTAGACGAACAAGCCACTGTGGAAACTGAGGTTCAGCAAATAGAGATAGCTGAGCAGGAGCTCATTACAGGCAAGTTGTGCCCTTGATCACTTACTTTTCCCAGCCATGTTCTTATTAATTTTAATGATCTGCATAGGTTAATTTTGATGGGAACCTTTATGTACCCCAGTTTTGATTACCTCTATACCTTGTTCACCCCTGGAATATTTTTGGGTAGTACTTGCTATTGCTTTATGTGGATTGGGTATGGAGATTCATTATTCATGATTATTCTGTTATTATTTTGTTATTATTGCTGTTCATGTTAAGATCATTAAATTAATGGGAACATGGAGCGACCACCCGGGAAAACAGTGCTACCACAAGGGTAGTATGGGATGCCCTTGGCTGATTAACTAGGAAAGCTAGTGGAAGACTACCTTACCCGAAAGGGGCAAGGGCAGTAGGGGAGAGGTCAGTGCGGGGAGGTCCCTAGTTGATTTTGCTGCGATGGCTATCAGCTAGGAACCCTTTACTGGATCTTCCCATAAACTGTAGCGGGTTTTCGGAAGCTAGTGGAACTTTGTAAATGCCTCGTAGTGGATCCCTAGCCATTCACCTCGGTAGTGTCTAAGGGCCTTGCAAACCCAGGCGACATGGGATACACGACTTGTGGGTAAAGATGCGCAACCTCTGCAGAGTGTAAAACTAGTATACTAGCCGTGCTCACGGTCAAGAGCGGCTCGGACCCTCACATGATTAATTATGGAACTTAAATTTAATTTGACATTTGCATCGCATTTGGGATTATTTTATTATTACTATTCTTTATTATTATTAAGGTTTGGTATTTACTTACACTTAGTAATTGCTAATAAAATTTTGACCAACTTATAAAAGCAATGCTCAGCCTTAGCCTTTATTTCATTGATCAGCCTTACACTACATGGACTCCCACCTTTGGTGAGTTCATGCCACATTATTCCCCACGACTTGTTGAGCTATGAACGTATGTGAGCTCACTCTTGCTGTCTCACACCCCCCCCACAGGAGAAGAACAGGTTGTTGAAGAGGAGCTGCCTAACACCGAGGAGTTCGATCTGATCTAGGTGGCGTTTCTCAGTCGACATTGGCGCCATCGATCCTTAGTTCGTTTTATGTTTATCTTTATTTTGTAATAAGACTTCCGCTATGTAATAAATACTCTGATGTTTTATGACATTTATCTCTATACACTCTGTTATTATATATGTTGTCTTCTTGGCGCATGTATGAGATGCACCCGGCTTTGTTCTTTAAAACCGGGTGTTACAGCCCCGGAAGACGGCGAACTCCGCTCCGCCCGACCTAGGGCTCAGACTCGGGCTCAGCCCCGGAAGACGGCGAACTCCGCTCCGCCCGACCCAGGGCTCGGACTTGGGCACAACCCCAGGAGACGACGGACTCCGCTTCGCCCGACCCCAGGGCTCGGACTCAGCCCTGGCCTCAGCCGATGGTCTCCGCCTCGCCCGACCCAGGGGCTCGGACTCGACCACGACCACGGAAGACAGACTCGACCTCGACCTCGGAGGAGCCTCCACATCGCCCAACCTAGGGCACGGACCGACCACGTCGACAGGAGGCGCCATCATTACCCTACCCTGAGCTGACTCAGGCTACGGGGAACAAGACCGGCGTCCCATCTGGCTCGCTCCACCAGATAGGCAATGATGGCGCCCCGCACGCTCTGTGACGACGGCGGCTCTCGGCCCCCTTACGGAAGCAAGAGGACGTCAGCAAGGACTCGACAGCCCCGACAGCTGACCTTCCGCCAGGCTCCAGCGCTCCTCCGACGGCCACGACACCACACGAACCGGGTGCCAAAACCTCTCCGGCTGCCACAACGGCATGTACTTAGGGCGCTAGCTCTCCTCCGCTAGACACGTAGCACTCTGCTACACCCCCCATTGTACACCTAGATCCTCTCCTTACGCCTATAAAAGGAAGGACCAGGGCCCTCTTACAGGAGGGTTGGTCCGCGCGGAGAAGGACGGGACGGCGCTCGCGCAAGGCCGCTCGCTCCCACTCCCGCGTGGACGCTTGTATCCCCCTACTGCAAGCGCACCCGACTCAGGCGCGGGGCTAACACGATGGCCGCGGGATCCACTCTCTCACGCCTGCCTCCCTCCGGCTGCTTCCTTTCCCCCCTTCGCGTTCTGCCTTGCGTCGACCCATCTGGGCTAGGGCACGCGGCGACAATTTACTCGTCGGTCCAGAGACCCCCCGGGTTTCGGAACACCGACAGTTGGCGCGCCAGGTAGGGGCCTGCTGCGTGTTGACGAACAGATTCCCGTTAAGCTCCAGATGGGCAGTCTCCAGCAACCTTTCCAGCCCAGGACGGTGCTCTGTTTCGGGAATCTTGAGTTCATGTCCCTCGACGGCAGCTACGACATGATACTCCTTTCCCCGCCGTGCGACAGCGACAATGGCGGTCGACAACCCGCTCGCCGGCGGGGGAAATCGACGACGCCTTCCCCACGTGGTGGAAGGACGACATTCGGGCTTGTCCCGTCCCCTCCCCCGCCGATGGAGGAGGAGGCGGGGCAACCAAGGCCAAGCGGGAAGCGGCACCTCGTTGGCTGTCGAGCGAGTCGACGGCGCCGACGCCCCAACGGAGGGCGCGTCGGGCATCGACCTCGCGTCTGAGACGAAGACAAGCGCCGCCTCCCCACAACACGCCAATCTCAAGCAAACGCACGACGCCAGCACGCTCGCGAAGGACTTGCTGGGCATCACCCTCGTACCTGAGACAACGGTGCAGTCAGTCCCAGACGCGACCTCGTCACCGACCGTCGACCGAAAGGTACCGACCGATTCCCATCTCGCGTCTTTTGGATTCGGCCTCGACCCACCAAGCGACTCCGCTTCGGTGAGCACTCTCTTAGAGGTGAGTCCAAACCCTCTGGGGTATTGTGTGCGGTCACCCTGGGACCGACTGACGGCCGGCTCGACCTACGAGCCCTCGGGGTCTGAGGAAGATGGCGAGCCCGACCTCTGTTGGGATTTCTCCGGACTTGGTAACCCCAGTGCCGTGCGGGACTTCATGACCGCATGTGACTACTGCCTTTCCGACTGTTCCGACGGCAGCCGCAGCCTCGACAATGAGGACCGCGGCCCAAGTCGTGAATGTTTCCACGTCGATCTAGGGGGTCCCGGCGAAGGCAACCATCTTGGTATGCCGGAAAACGGTGATCCACCTAGGCACGTGCCTCGCTTTGACATCCTTCGGGAGCTAGCTGTGGTCCCCATCCCGGCGGGGGGTCCTGACCCACAGCTCGAGCAAATCCGCGAGAGGCAGGCCAGGCTCGACGAGGGAGCAGGAACGCTTGTGCCGATCCGCCGGGACATCGGGCAGGAATGAGCGGTCCAACCCCCGGCCGGAGAAGCGCGTCATCTCCCCCAGGACATCCAGCACCGCATCGCCGACGACGTCAGGGTGAGGCCGCCGCCGGATTCCAGTGGAGTCGGCCAGAACCTGGCTGCAGCGGCAATACTCCTCCGCGCGATGCCGGAGCCATCAACCACCGAGGGGCGGCGTATCCAGGGAGAGCTCAAGAATCTCCTGGAGGACGCCGCGGTCCGATGGGCCGAAAGCTCTGCCTCCCGAAGGCAGGGGTTCCCCTCGGAACATCGCGCCGCGACTTCCCGATTTATGCGGGAAGCCTCGGTCCACTCCGGGCGCACGCGCAACACAGCGCCTGCGGCCCCGGGTCGCCTCGGCAACGAGCGCCATCATCACAGCCGTCGGGCCCACCTCGACGACAGGGCGCGCCGAGGCTACCACCCCAGGCGTGGGGGACGCTACGACAGCGGGGAGGATCGGAGTCCTTCGCCCGAACCACTTGGTCCGTGTGGCAGAACCTCCCAAGGTATTGGGCCCACATGCACCTGTCCTCGTCTCAAATACCTCAAACGGCATGCATGTGCACCAGATAACTTAACAGGATCCGTCCGATTGCCCCAAGGACATCGGATAAACCACTTACAACCAGAACCGCGGGATTAAGTAACAAAAAATCACACACACAACATTTTAGCAGCGGAAATCTTATTACCAAATTTTACAGGTTACAAAAATTTTACAATATTTTATCGGAGTGATTACAAGAGTATAAGTTTGAAATATATGCTAGCTCAAATGACCATCCTCAGTAAGAAGATAAATACGGGGTATACTTATATAAGAAGGCCGAGCCCACCGGCACTTAACACCATCACAGCAGCACAAAGTTATATCCTGAAAAACAACAGGGAATAAAACCCTGAGTATGGAATTACTCAGCAAGACTTACCCGACTAAAGAAAAGACTCTCAAGGATATGCTGGATTTGGGAATCAAGGAGAGGCTTTAGCAAGAATCAACTTAGATACTTTCGCAGAAATAGCTTACTAAAGTGAGTCCTTACTTTCAATATTTTAACGCCAGATTAAATAGACTCTGTTTGCATCTAGTCTAATTTCACCATCTCATCAATACAACATCATTTTTATTCATGAGGTTCACATCCTGACTTAGGTTGCAGGTCGGAGATCAAGTCTCCACTCTCCGGGGATATAACGGCGATCCGAATCGATTTACTCAGCTGAGGATCTCTAACCACACGACATATGTAGCACTTAACCCTTGCATATGTCAACCGTTCCCACAGATCCTCCACAACATGAACCGGTCCGCGCTACCTAGGAGCACAGTACTCCTCCATCCAGCCTCTAGCCAGGAGGTTACACGCTACTCCCACCATCTCCCACGCCCAGTGCGCGGTTGTCTTTTCACGTATGGAATAGCCGGGTTCAAGCTTACCCTGTCCCATTTCTAGGGCATGTGGCTAGTTAAGATAGTCCTTGATCAACAGGCCTACATACGCATCCAATCCTTAATTAACCTGGGCGGAGCATCACCTGTTCCTAGCCCAAGTCCCGATTTAAGTACTTCTACCCTTAGGATTGTTTGTATTCCTTAGGATGAAAAGAGCATCAAAGGGAACTTTATAGTAAGATCCCACCACGCTCTCAATGAAAATATTCTTGCAGGTAGAAGTCATCTTTCCTCAGGATAACCCCTGAGCTAGGCCTTAATGCAAAAGACAACCTCTATCCACAAGATCTAAGCAGGGCTAAGCATTTTTGTAAATCATATTTTGATACTTCACCAGAAGTATCTATAAAGGTATGGATATCAAGGAAGGCAATGCATCAAAGGGTTTCCAAGCAACTCCTATAAACCTAATGCACATTCACTAGACTTAAAGTGTGTAAAAATAATTTAAAAACACAAGGAAGGGGTTGCATGCACCGGGGCTTGCCTTTGTTGCAGTGAAGAGGTTCTAGATCCCTCTATTAAACCCAGTTAGATGGCTCCTCCACTTGATCAGCAGCCACTGGAGTAGATTCCTCTTCAGTTACCACTTCAGGTTGAATCTTCACTCCTTCTGGTAGGAGTTCTATATGAAATGACATGATCATGGATGTTTATGCTTATGCAGCTTGAAAAGAAAATACTAAAAAAAACATCACAACACTTATACCTCTCTAAAGGTGCACACAAAAACTAACAAAACCTTAAGAGAGCTAAATACTCTAATATCACAACACAATTCACCAACCAAACTAGGAAACCTTGCCTCTATAACCAACCAAGTGCTTCATTTATGCCTTAAGCAAGGATCCAAACTGCATGTACTACAAGTTAAGGTGTCCAAAATTCAGCCACCTTCCACTAAACTTGTTTTCAGTTTTCTGAAACAGACATCTCACACAGACTGACAGAAGAAACTTAGGCACATTTTATTCTAAATTTTATACAGCTCCAAACTTATTTCTCTGTAAGAAACTTGTTCACCCAACACAGCTACAAATCTCTTCTGTAAGGTCTTTAGCTTATAACCATACATACCAAGCGTTAGGGTGCATTAAAGTTGAGCAAACACACGGAAAATCCATTTTCCCAATCTGAAACAGCACATTACTAGGTCTGACAGAGAGTTTTGTCACTCCTTTTTCTCCAAATTCTACAAAGTAGCAAGCCAACACTTTGCATGAGACTTGCTCTCCTTTACATGGTCTTTGACTTTGCTATAGCATTCTTACCCCAATTCTTCTGGGATTAATTACCACAAGGACCCAAAACTGAATAAACACACAAATTCAGACTTAAATATTATTCTAAGTCTGAATCCTAACAACTGACAGTCCACCTTTTGGCCACTTTTATTTCTAAATTTATGTGGAACCAAGTCCACCACACTTTACAAAACTTACTCTCTTTACTATGGTCTCCAGCTTTGCTATGTAAACTTTAATCCAAAACCCCATGAATCAGTCACAAATGAATTCCAAACTAGCCATACTGCTGCAATTCAGTTCACAGAACTGAATAAAAAAAATTCAGTTGTGTTCAGCCTGACAGTCCAACTTTAGCTAACCTTTTCTCCAGTTTTTACACAGCAACAAGCCAAGCTCACATTACCAAAGTTATTCCTTAGATATAGCTCTACTACTTTGGTATAGTACCCCTAGGTTGAAAACATTCAGAACAATTTTTATGAAGCACCAAAGTGGAGCTCAACACATTAGAATATAGTTTCAGCTTTCTGCACTAAATCTGGGAACCAAAAAAACTGACAGCCTATTTTTGAGTGAATTTAACACCTAGTTCCCAGCAACATACAGTGGTAGAGTTCAAATAGTAAATGGTGTGAGCTTTACTGATTGATTTAGAGCATGGAACATATACCACACAGCTGAGAAAGCTCTTGAGATTACCTGACCATGGTGATGTGGACAATGGTTACCACGCAGAGGGCTGGCGTGCTCGGATCTAGTTCAGATCAAGGCTAGAGACTGGGGAGAGGAAGTTACACCATCTTGATGGCACAAGGACCACCTTACTTATGCAGGGAATCCAGAGCTCAAGGACAGTAAGGAAGCTTCCCATATCCATGCCCTATAAGTACCTGAATATGGGCAAGGTGTCCCTACACATGTTCAGCATGCAGTGGAGAGTGTTTCCTAGAGTGCCAGCAATACATGAACTTATCTATGTGGCTCACATGCACACATACCGCTCAGATTCACAGGTTCAGCAGATACACTGCACCTGGTTGATATTTTTCTACAGCCAAAATATCCCCTGTCCAAAGAACACAGACAGGCAGTAACATGACTGAGCACACCACCAGTGGCTGAGCATAAAGAGGTCGAAAATCTGATATTTTTGAAGGGGTAAAGCCACTAGAATCTCTGCTGTCCAGTTCACTCCCACCAAGAGTTAGCAGATAAGACTACTGCTCACTGCTCACAAAAATAGTCCAAATTTGGATATCGTAGTGTGGCGCAGTCTGTAGATCCTTAACCCTGTACCACAACCATATCTCTATCCCATTCTTCACTCATAACATAGGCAAAGGACAGGAAAGGAGTAATCTTCTTCAGTTTATTCAACCCAATACTGAACTGCAATTCTTGGACTGAACTCACAATTCCCTTCAACAACAAGCCCACATTTCTTAACCAAAGTTACTCTCCAATTATAGCTCTCCCTATTTTGTATAACACTCCATGGCTGAAGATACTCAGAACAGTATTTATGAAGCACGAAAGTGGATCAAAATCACTGAAAATTCAGTTTTTAGAAGTCTGAAACAGCACCACACTGAATCTGACAGAGGTAGTTTGGACACAATTTTACTCCTCTTTTTGTGTAGCATCAAGTCCAACCCTCTTAAGGGAATTTGTTCTCCTATATATGGCCTTTCAGTTTGCTAAAGAATTCCTAACCCAAATCTCCTTGCACTAATTACCATAGGGCTCCAAACTAGACACCCTTGTGCTGAATTTCAGTTTACACTGGACTGAATACAATTCAGTTTCAGCCACCAGACAGTCCAAATTTGAGCAGCTGTTACTCCAATTTTCGTATAGGATCATGTCCATCACCTTTAAAGAAAGTTATTCCACATTATATGGTCTTCACTTATTCTACAAACACCACAGCACAAAACCTTATAGGATAGCCACAAATAGGCTTCAAAACTGCTATCAAAACACTGAAATTCAGTTTCAATTACTGTTTCCAATCTGAAAATTCAGAAATACAGCAGCACCACATGGAACCACTCTTTTTCCTGGGTTCCAAATGTTTTTAGGGGCACGTTGCTTAATAAAGTTTATACTCCTATAGTTCCTCTACAAGTTTGATATAGTGACCATTAACCAAAACCTCTTGGATTCCAAACTACCATAGTCCAAAGTTTGCTCCAAATGCTGAAATTCAGGCTCTGAATTTCACTAAGTCTGAAATCCACAATTTTTGACATCTTTACTTTGGACCAGTTTTACTCAAAGTTTCAAATAGTTTTAGAGCTGTATGACTTAACCAAACTTATACTCCTTATGTAGCTCTATAACTTTGTTATAATAATCGTCTTCAAAATGGTTCTAGATCAAAAGTTACAAAGGACTAAAATTGCCTAGTTGCTGCTATTTTCAGGAACTCCAAAACTGAACCTTTGTGAATTTCTCCAAATTTCACCACACAACATGGAAATATCCAAATAACAAAATTGTGCAACTTTGGAAATCCTACCAACTTGGTATTTTTACCTCTTGCAAAATGTGGCTAGATCTCCAAATCCACTTTTGGGCTCCAGTTTAGGGGTTAGAGATACTCAACCACCCTAAGTACTTCACCACTTATAATCCACATATCAAAAGCAAACTTATCCATCCTCCTAAAGCAAAGTTGCTCCTTAATCTCAAATCCAACTTTGGCTTATAGAACTCAGGTCCAAAGTATCCTTGATTTAGGAGTTGTTTGCTTACACTCAATTCCAATCAAGGTTTTCAAGCCTTAGGATTTTGAAGTTAATCCTTCGGTCCAAGTGATTCTTCCACTTGATCTATCTTTGAAAACATGGTTGCTATAGACTCTAGGACTAGCCTTTAGCACTTCAAGACTCCAAGTCAATTTGTTACTTGCTCAAGAGATGATCTTCCCTCATTTTGCTTAAACCAGGTCCTTAACTAAGTCCACTACTCAACACACAACATCACACTTTTTGTAAAGTTTTAACCTATTAAATGCATTCTCGGTGTAATAAGCACATTAATGCAGATGCTTATGATGACATGTCAGAGTTTTAGTTTACGTAACACCAGGGGTGTTACAGTCCGCAGGCTTTCAGCCGCGCCATACGACGGGCACCGTTCCCGACCCGGTTCCGAACCCCGACTACTATCACAAAGTACTCGAGGGAGACGAGACCGGAACTGTGGCTCGCGGACTATCGGCTGGCCTGCCAACTGGGTGGAACGGACGATGACAACCTCATCATCCGCAACCTCCCTCTGTTCCTCTCCGACACCGCTCGAGCCTGGCTGGAGCACCTGCCCCCGGGGCAGATCTCCAACTGGGACGACCTGGTCCAAGCCTTCGCCGGCAATTTCCAGGGCACGTACGTGCGCCCTGGAAACTCCTGGGATCTCCGAAGCTGCCACCAGCAGCCGGGAGAGTCTCTCTGGGACTACATTCGGCGATTCTCGAAGCAGCGCACAGAGCTGCCCAACGTCACCGATTCAGATGTCATCGGCGCGTTCCTCGCCGGCACCACCTGCCGCGACCTAGTGAGCAAGCTGGGTCGCAAGACCCCCACTAGGGCGAGCGAGCTGATGGACATCGCCACCAAGTTCGCCTCTGGCCAGGAGGCGGTTGAGGCCATCTTCCGGAAGGACAAGTAGCCCCAGGGCCGCCCACCGGAAGATGCTCCCGAGGCGTCAACTCAGCGCGGCGCCAAGAAGGGCAAGAAGAAGTCGCAAGCGAAACGCGACGCCGCCGACGCGGACCTTGTCGCCGCCGCCGAGTACAAGAACCCTCGGAAGCCTCCCGGAGGTGCCAACCTCTTCGACAAGATGCCCGTCAAGCACACCCTCGAGGAGTGTGCCATGCTTCGACGACACTTCCACAAGGCCGGGCCACCTGCGGAGGGTGGCAAGGCCCTCGATGACGCAAAGGAGGAAGATCACAAGGCAGGAGGGTTCCCCGAGGTCCGCGACTGCTTCATGATTTATGGCGGGCAAGTGGTGAACGCCTCGGCTCAGCACCGCAAGCAAGAGCGTCGGGAGGTCTGCTCGGTAAAGGTGGCGGCGCCAGTCTACCTAGACTGGTCCGACAAGCCCATCACCTTCGACCGGGCCGACCATCCAGACTACGTGCCGAGCCTGGGGAGATACCCACTCGTTGTTGACCCCATCATCGGCAACGTCAGGCTCACCAAGGTCCTCATGGACGGAGGCAGTAGCCTCAACATCATCTACGCCGAGACCCTCGGGCTCCTGCGTGTCGATCTGTCCTCGGTCCGGGCAGGCGCTGCGCCTTTCCATGGGATCATCCCCGGGAAGTGCGTCCAGCCCCTCGGACAACTCGACCTTCCCGTATGCTTCGAAACGCCCTCCAACTTCCGAAGGGAGACCCTCATGTTCGAGGTGGTCGGGTTCCGAGGAACTTACCACGCGGTACTGGGAAGGCCATGCTACGCGAAGTTCATGGTCGTCCCCAACTACACCTACTTCAAGCTCAAGATGCCGGGCCCCAACGGGGTCATCACCGTCGGGCCCACGTACCGACACGCATACGAATGCGATGTGGAGTGCGTGGAGTACGCCGAGGCCCTTGCCGAATCCAAGGCCCTCATCGCTGACCTGGAGAGCCTCTCTAGGGAGGCGCCCGACGTGAAGCGCCACGCCGGCAACTTCGAACCAGCGGAGACGGTCAAGTCCGTCCCTCTCGACCCCTGCAACGACGCCTCCAAGCAGATCCAGACCGGTTCCGAGCTCGACCCCAAATAGGAAGCAGTGCTCGTCGACTTTCTCCGCGCAAACGCCGACGTTTTCGCGTGGAGTCCCTCGGACATGCCCGACATACCGAGGGAAGTCGCCGAGCACTCTCTGGATATCCGAGCTGGGGCCCGACCCGTGAAGCAACCTCTGTGCCGATTCGACGAAGAAAAGCGCAGAGCCATAGGCGAGGAGATCCACAAGCTACTGGCGGCAGGGTTCATCAAAGAGGTATTCCATCTCGAATGGCTTGCCAACCCTGTGCTTGTGAGAAAGAAAGGGGGGAAATTGCGGATGTGTGTAGACTACACTGGTCTAAACAAAGCATGTCCGAAGGTTCCCTACCCTCTGCCTCACATCGATCAGATCGTGGATTCCACTGCTGGGTGCGAAACCCTGTCTTTCCTCGATGCCTACTCAGGGTATCACCAGATCAGGATGAAAGAGTCCGACCAGCTCGCGACTTCATTCATCACACCCTTCGGCATGTACTGCTATGTTACAATGCCGTTTGGTTTGAGGAATGCGGGGGCAACGTACCAGCGATGCATGAACCATGTGTTTGGCGAACACATTGGCCGAACGGTCGAGGCCTACGTCGATGACGTCGTAGTCAAGACGAGGAAGGCCTCCGACCTCCTTTCCGACCTTGAAGCGACGTTCCGATGTCTCAAGGCGAAAGGCGTGAAGCTTAATCCCGAAAAGTGTGTCTTCGGGGTCCCCCGAGGCATGCTCTTGGGTTTCATCGTCTCCGAGCGGGGCATCGAATCCAACCCGGAGAAGATTGCAGCCATCACTAGCATGGGGCCAATCAAGGACTTGAAAGGCGTACAGAGGGTCATGGGATGTCTCGCGGCTCTGAGCCGCTTCATCTCCCGCCTCGACGAAAGAGGTCTGCCTCTGTACCGCCTCTTAAGGAAAGCTGAGTGCTTCTCTTGGACTCCCGAGGCCGAGGAAGCCCTCGGGAACCTGAAGGCGCTCCTCACGAACGCGCTCATCTTGGTGCCCCCCGCTGCCGGAGAAGCCCTCTTGATCTACGTCGCCGCAACCACCCAGGTGGTTAGCGCCGCGATCGTGGTTGTGAGACGAGAAGAAGGGCATGCATTGCCCGTCCAGAGGCCAGTCTACTTCATCAGTGAGGTACTGTCCGAGACCAAGATCCGCTACCCGCAAATCCAGAAGCTACTGTACGCGGTGATCCTGACACGGCGGAAGTTGCGACACTACTTCGAGTCTCATCCGGTGACTGTGGTGTCATCCTTCCCCCTGGGAGAGATCATCCAGTCCCGAGAGGCCTTGGGTAGAATTGCAAAGTGGGCGGTAGAGATCATGGGCGAGACGATCTCGTTCGCCCCTCGGAAGGCCATCAAGTCCCAGGTCTTGGCGGACTTCGTGGCTGAATGGGCCGACACCCAGCTCCCGACGGCTCCGATCCAACCGGAGCTCTGGACCATGTTTTTCGACGGGTCGCTGATGAAGACGGGGGCCGGCGCAGGCCTCCTCTTCGTCTCGCCCCTCAGAAAGCACCTACGCTACGTGCTACGCCTCCACTTCCCGGCATCCAACAACGTGGCTGAGTACGAGGCTCTGGTAAACGGGTTGCGAATCGCCATCGAGCTAGGGGTCCGATGCCTCGACGCTCGCGGTGACTCGCAGCTCGTCATCGACCAAGTCATGAAGAACTTCCACTACCGCGACCCGAAGATGGAAGCCTACTGCGATGAGGTTCGGCGCTTGGAAGACAAGTTCTACGGGCTCGAGCTCAACCACATCGCCCGACGCTACAACGAGACTGCGAACGAGCTGGCTAAAATAGCCTCGGGACGAACAACAGTTCCCCCGGATGTATTCTCCCGAGACCTGCATCAACCCTTCGTCAAGACCGAGGACACGCCAGAGCCCGAGGCACCTTCGGCTCCGCCCGAGGCACCCTCGGCTCAGTCCGAGGTACCCTCGGCCCAGTCCGAGCTACCCTCGGCACGGTCCAAGGTACCCTCGGCTCAGCTCGAGGAACCCTCGGCCCCCGAGGGTGAGGCACTGCGCGTCGAGGGGGAACCGAGCGAGGTCACACCTAATCAAAGCTGGCAGACCCCATACCTGCAATATCTCCACCGAGGGGAGCTGCCCCTCGACCAAGCCGAAGCTCGGCGGTTGGCGCGGCGCGCCAAGTCTTTCGTTCGTCTGGGAGATGGGAAGGAGCTCTACCACCGCAGCCCCTCAGGCATCCTCCAGCGATGCATTTCCATCGCTGAAGGCCAGGAGCTCTTGCAAGAGATACACTCGGGGGCTTGCGGCCATCACGCAGCACCTCGAACCCTCGTTGGAAACGCCTTCCGACAAGGATTCTACTGGCCGACGGCGGTGGCCGACGCTACTAGAATTGTCCGCACCTGCAAAGGGTCTCAGTTCTACGCGAGGCAGACCCACCTGCCCGCTCAGGCTCTGCAGACCATACCCATCACCTGGTCGTTTGCTGTGTGGGGTCTGGACCTCGTTGGCCCCTTGCAGAAGGCACCCGGGGGCTACACGCACCTGTTGGTCGCCATCGACAAATTCTCTAAGTGGATCGAGGTCCGACCCCTAAACAGCATTAGGTCCGAACAGGCGGTGGCGTTCTTCACCAACATCATCCATCGCTTTGGGGTCCCGAACTCCATCATCACCGACAATGGTACCCAGTTCACCGGCAGAAAGTTCCTGGACTTCTGCGAGGATCACCACATCCGGGTGGACTGGGCTGTCGTGGCTCACCCCATGACGAATGGGCAAGTGGAGCGGGCTAACGGCATGATCCTGCAAGGACTCAAGCCTCGGATCTACAACGACCTCAACAAGTTCGGCAAGCGGTGGATGAAAGAACTCCTCTCGGTGGTCTGGAGTCTGAGGACAACGCCGAGCCGAGCCACGGGCTTCACACCGTTCTTTCTAGTCTATGGGGCCGAGGCCATCTTGCCCACAGACTTGGAATACGGTTCCCCGAGGGCGAGGGCCTACACCAACCGAAGCAACCGAGCCAACCGAGAAGACTCACTGGACCAGCTGGAGGAGGCTCGGGACATGGCGTTACTACACTCGGCGCGGTACCAGCAGTCCCTGCGACGCTACCACGCCCGAGGGGTTCGGTCCCGAGACCTCCAGGTGGGCGACCTGGTGCTTCGGCTGCGACAAGACACCCGAGGGCGGCACAAACTCACGCCTCCCTGGGAAGGGCCGTTCGTCATTGCCAAGGTTCTGAAGCCCAGAACATACAAGCTGGCCAACAGTCAAGGCGAGGTCTACGGCAACGCTTGGAACATCCAACAGCTACGTCGCTTCTACCCTTAAGATGCTTTCAAGTTGCTCGTATACCTCGTTCACACACCAAGTCTGGTCGTCAAGGAAGGGTCAGCCTTGCCTCAGCAAAGCCCGACCCTCCCTTGGGGGCTAGAAGGGGGCAACCCCCTCTGCGTCAAAATTTTCCTCGAAAAAAGAAAAAAAATCTTTTCTGCCAGAATGCCTTTCGTGCTATTCGACTACTTCAAAAGTGGATCCTGAAAACGACGGAGTACACGTAAGCAGCCAAGGCTGACCGAGCCGAGGGACTCCTACGCCTCCGGGATACGGATACCTCACTCATCACCTTCTGCGATAAGTAACTCGCGCTCGGATAAGTGACTCCACGGACCGAACAAGTCTTCATGCTCGAGAGCTCCTCTTCCGAAATGATTTTTTGGGCCTTCTCGACTGCGTCGGTAACAGAACCCTTTGGACGAGTAAGAGCGCGTGTAAGCGGCAAGGCTGACCGAGCCGAGGGATTCCTACGTCTCCGGGATACGGATACCTCACTCATCGCCTTCCGTGAAAAGCAACTCTCGCCCGCACAAGCAATTCTGTTACCGACATATGAGTCCGGATACTAAAAACAAGAGGAAAAGAAACGCAGCTTTACAACACAACGATGGTGTTTTCAGGCCTCGGCGGCCGCAGAAAACATACACACACTACAAGACAACCTGATCCTGCAGGCTCGGACGTCGACACCCGAAGGGGGCAGCAGCACCCTCGACATCAACTACACCTTCGGCGGGGTCTGACCTAGCCTCGGACGGCGACACGGTCGGAGGGCCCCCACTCTGAAGGACGACATCAGCACCACACCCGGGCCATCGCCGCCAGGGTCTTCTTCGAGAATCCGGCCCGAGCAGGCGGCTCGGCCGGCCACCCCGAGGCCTCGGCCGACTGTCCCCCAAAGACATCAGCTCGGCTTGTGGCCTCGGCAGCTCAACTCCGGCGTCGGTTCCGCCAGTGGACGACCCGGCCCAGCTCTGGCCAACTACACCTCCTTCTCGAAGCCAACTCTGCCTCCGTCCGTGCTGACACCGCTACCTCCGGCTTCGGCTCATCGAAGGGCGGCCGAGGGGTTCCTTTAACTAAGCAAGAGGGGCCTCGGACTGCAAGGCCGATCGAGCCGAGGGACTCCTACTCCTCTGGGATACGGATACCTCACTCGTCACCTTTGCACGAGGCAACTCACGCTCGGTGAAGCGGTTCAGATAATCGACAAGGCGAGTCTCAGTGCTCGAAATGAAGAAAAAACACGGCTCCGAGCCGAAAATACACACACGTTCAGGCCTCGACAGCCGCATTGAACAAAACACCAGCACTCAAGGTGCCATTACAAACGGAACTCTGGTTCCAACCCCACACCGACAGGTCCTCACTCCCGTCCTCGCCGCGAAAGCGAGGAGAAGGACGGAATGTTGCATCCTAGCTGGACAGCAACAGTTCGCCTTCCCCGGCATGGCTGGAGGACGCCTCCTCCGCAAGGCTGGAGGATGGTTTCCACCACCAGAAGCTGGAAGAGGAGGTGGCCAGCCGGCCCACGCGGGAGGTAGAGCTCCGACTCGCCTCACCCTCCGCCCCAACAAGGATGATGAACATCCTTGAAGCTGAGGGAGGGGCAGAGGCCGCAGCCCGGCTCGCTTCTCCCCGCCATCAAGCTGGAGGTCACCGTCTTGGGTGACCACCGGCGAGGGGATGCAGCCGGGCTGCATGATGAAAATCCTTGAAGCCGAACGATGGCCGAAAGGTACCAACTTCCACGAAGTTGCGTTCCTCCGACGACAAGGCGGAAGGATTGCGGGCGTCCCCCATCTGGGGGCTCGGAAGGTGGAAAGACACGAAGCATGAGGGGAGCGTGAAGACATGGTTGCCCTCCAAGGGGGTCGCCCCCCCCCTTTTAAAGGCGACTCTCCCCACTTGCGCCCTCAACCGTCGTGGGTTGAGTCTTCTCCGACACGCTCCAAGATTCCCCCCCCCCACAGCGCGGGGGCTGGGTCCCACACGTCATGCAAGCCGGTCCAGGGGAGAAGAAGCCAAACCGCCACGCGCGCGCGGTGCATGCAACCACCCGGCGGTTACAAGCACTCCTCCACTTTCGCCCAGACCAGCGGGTGAAAGGGCGGACAGCCATGCAGGCGGCATGCAACCGTGCCAAGTGGGCGCGCCCCTTCGACTCCAACGCGCCCAGCATGGAGGTCCAGGCCCACGCGTCATGCAACCGGCACGCCGGTTGCTACGTGCGAGCAACTGCACCGCCACTCGCGCCACTACCGCGCCTCCTCGACTGCAGAGTCAATACCGTGACTCGAGGCAACCCTGCGGTGCCAGCCAAGCGCGACGGTCAAATGCGGTCAAAAATGGGCCGGCAGTAATGGCGGTGACAGGCGGGCAGGAGCAGCGGTCACGTCGTCAGCCAAGCTTACGTCCCATCCAGGGGCAGCGAGGGAGCCCTCTCCCACGGCATGAAGACGGTGCGCCCGTGATCCGTTCCTCGAATGGCTCGCACACACGCAACGACCGCCTCGCGAACCGCTCGCCCCGTCGCATTAACTCTGCGGCAGGACAGGCGGCGCCTCAGGCGGGAGAAGCAAGCAACGCTTCGCCTTCGCCATAATAACCGCGTCGAAAAAGGTACGCCACGTCATTCGACTTCGTACCCTTTTCCTTTTCCTCTTTCTCTCTCTTACAACAGGGACCGGGAAAGGGGGATACCCCAAAAAGGACCCTTCTCCATGAAGGAAACAGGCTCCAAGCCTCCCTACTAATCAGAGGTTCAAAGGCTGGCCCCTCGGAGGGGTTCAACGGCCGCCTCAAATCGATTGGGTTCTGCGCCCACTACTGGTCAGAGGTTCGATGGCCGGCCCCTCGAAGGGTTCAACGGCCGCCTCAGGCCACTCGGGCTCCACGCCCACTACTGATCAGGGGTTCGTAGGCTGGCCCTCGAAGGGTTCACAGTCGCCTCAGACACAGAGCGAGGGATGACCCTGGGTACGTTCGATACATAACCAAGGCTCGGGCTATGCTCCCGAGGTACCCTAGAACATTTCCGAGACCAGCGGGAGCAATCTTGTAACAGAATCCCATCAGAGGGAGGCATCGAGCCCTCGGACCCTGTCAAAGGGGACCGGGTCCGGCAGATCACCCGCAGGTACTTTTGGAGCGCGCCTCCGGGCCTCTAGCCGACCCCTAGCAAATGGGGCACGGGCGTCCGCTCGGATTACCCGCCAGCAGCTCACCGGAAACACCATGTTCGACGCCCTCCGAGGACAATATGGCGCTTTCCCCCCCTCCTCCTTGCGGAAAGGCGACGCAGGGGCGTATGTAAAAAAGATGAGTCTGTCCTTGACCGCCCTCTCGCCCTGTGCAGAGGCTCGGGGGCTGCTCTCGCAAACCCGGCTCCGGCCAAATCGTTGACAGCGTCAACATACCAGCCCGAGAACTTGGGACCCGATCGTGCACTCGAGCTACGGCCAGCTCACATGAGGGAACAACTAGACCAGCCAAAGTGTTGCGAAACGCACTAAGACCTCGAAGGAGTAAAACTACTCCTCCGAGGCCTCGGGGGCTACACCCGGCGGGTGCGCTCGTGCGCACCCACCGGAACAGAATGCAACCGAAAAAGGCTGGTCCCCTTGCAAAAAAGTGCGGCAAAAGCCTCCAAGCGAGTATTAGTACTCCCTTGGAGGCTCGGGGGCTACTGTCGGGGACCATAATTAGGGGTACCCTCAAGACCCCTAAATCTCAGCTGGTAACCCCCATCAGCACAAAGCTGCAAAGGCCTGATGGGTGCGATTAAGTCAAGGATCGGTCCATTCAAGGGACACGATCGTGCCTTGCTCGAGCCTAGCCTTGGGCAGGGGAAGCCGACCCCGGAGAACCTATGTCTCGCCCGAGGACCCCCCTCCAGCAATGGGCACACTATCGGCTCGCTCGAGGCCCAGTCTTCACCGAGAAGCAACCTTGGCCACATCGCCACGCCGACCGACCAAATCGCAGGGGCATTTAATGCAAAGGTGGCCTGACACCTTTATCCTGACGCACGCCCACCAGTCGATAGAGCCGAAGTGACCGCGGTCACTTCGCCGCTCTACTAACCGGTCTGACAAGAGGACAGCGCCGCCTGCGCCGCTCCGACTGCTGAGCCACCCGACAAAGTGAGGCTGACAGCAGCCAAGGCCGGCCTCGGGCGTCATAGGAAACTCTGCCACGCCCGACCCCAGGGCTCGGACTCGGGCTCAGCCCCGGAAGACGGCGAACTCCGCTCCGCTCGACCCAGGGCTCGGACTCGGGCTCAGCCCCGGAAGACGGCGAACTCCGCTCCGCCCGACCCAGGGCTCGGACTTGGGCACAGCCCCAGGAGACGACGGACTCCGCTTCGCCCGACCCTAGGGCTCGGACTCAGCCCTGGCCTCAGCCGACGGTCTCCGCCTCGCCCGACCCAGGGGCTCGGACTCGACCACGACCACGGAAGACAGACTCGACCTCGACCTCGGAGGAGCCTCCACATCGCCCAACCTAGGGCGCGGACCGACCACGTCGACAGGAGGCGCCATCATTACCCTACCTCGAGCTGACTCAGGCTATGGGGAACAAGACCGGCGTCCCATCTGGCTCGCTCCGCCAGATAGGCAATGATGGCGCCCCGCACGCTCTGTGACGACAGCGGCTCTCGGCCCCCTTACGGAAGCAAGAGGACGTTAGCAAGGACTCAACAGCCCCGACAGCTGATCTTCCGCCAGGCTCCAGCGCTTCTCCGACGGCCACGACACCACACGAACCGGGTGCCAAAACCTCTCCGGCTGCCACAACGGCATGTACTTAGGGCGCTAGCTCTCCTCCGCTAGACACGTAGCACTCTGCTACACCCCCCATTGTACACCTGGATCCTCTCCTTATGCCTATAAAAGGAAGGACCAGGGCCCTCTTACAGGAGGGTTGGCTCGCGCGGAGAAGGACGGGACGGCGCTCGCGCAAGGCCGCTCACTCCCACTCCCGCGTGGACGCTTGTATCCCCCTACTGCAAGCGCACCCGACTCAGGCGCGGGGCTAACACGAAGGCCGCAGGATCCACTCTCTCACGCCTGCCTCCCTCCGGCTGCTTCCTTTCCCCCCTTCGCGTTCCGCCTCGCGTCGACCCATCTGGGCTGGGGCACGCGACGACAATTCACTCGTCGGTCCAGGGACCCCCCGGGTTTCGAAACACTGACAATATGGTAATCCCAATATTGTCCAAATTTTTTTATATGAGCCCTATATATTATTTAGAAGCCCTGGGTAGAGTTTGGGTTGATTTGGACCTTGTTTGATAACTAGAACCCAAAACCCCCACCCCTGCTCTATAAACTCCTTTACTGACTCCGGAAACCCTAAGTTCTCGGAGTTCCGTGAAGGAAAATTGTATTCAAGACCTTAGATAATAAGTTTTTATTATCTTTGCACTCTCATGAGCATTACATGGCATTCATTCTTATATACATATATGTGGTTATGTTTAGAAAACGAAGAAGAAATTGAAGTGAGTGAAGAGAAGGCACCACCACCTTCGGACTCTCAGGCAGGATCTTGTTTCTACTTTGACATCTGCGGGCCTGAGCCTGACTCACCTACTAACGAAGGCAAGCCCCGGTGCATTTGCCACTTTCCTTGATGTTTTTAAAATCTTTCTCACTTGCTTGCTGCATTAAGTAATAGGAGTTGATTGCTAAACAATTCCTGCATTACCTCTCTTGATCTTGATTACCTTCCTTGATACCCTGTTTTACAAAAGGTTTTACTATCCTTAGTATTGCTCCAACAAAACAAAAGGATTTGTTTTACAAAAGATGATTGGCAAAGAGGGTGGTATGTTTTGAAAATAAAATTTGATGGTGGATCTGTCAAAGGCCTTGATGGGTTCAACATCGGAAAAGATGTACCTCTGCCAGGTACCAAACTTTGGGTTTAAATGATTCTCGGTGTAGTGTCTTGCACGAGAAGAGAGTCTCGGTGTAGTGTCTCCGTCTGAGTCGATTAAGGACCGTCTCGATGTAGGCTTGATGACCGAGGACCCTTTAACTGGTCACATGCCTCGTCATGGGTAAGCCTTGCCTCGGGCAGACTAAGGCCAGAATAAGATAACACGAAATGGGCGTGGAGTGGTGGCGAGAGTAGCGTGTACCCTCCGTAGCAAGAGGCTGGACGGTGGTGTATCTGTGCTCTCGGTTTGCGTGAACCTGATCTGGTCTTAAGAAACCCGGTGGCGGGTTGACATATGCAAGGGTTAAGTGCTACATATGTCGTGTGATCGGAGATCCTCAGCTGAGTATAATCGATTCGGATCGCCGTACCTTCGCAGTTATGAAGACTTGGTCACTGCCCTATACGTAGAACTCTAGTAAAGATGAAGGATGGATTAAGAACTTGGCTAGTTCAAGATAAGTGTTTGAACTAGGTTAGAAAGAACTCTAGATATAGGTAAGTTTACCTAACCTGACAATAAAATTGGATTTTTAAGGATCCACTTTTAGTAAGCATTTATGCAACAACAGAGTCTTTGATCTTGAGATACCTTACCTTGACTCCCTTATAACCAGCATATCCTTGAGAGTCTTTTCTTTAGTCGGGTAAGACTTGCTGAGTAATTCCATACTCAGGGTTTATTCCCCCGTTGTTTTTAGGTGAGGAAGCAGCAGATTTCTGTTGTTTCTGTGCCAAGGTGGTTCCACATGAAGAAAAACAAGAGTAAAGATGCGGGAGGACATGGTCCTCCATAAGAAACTTTTATGTAAAGACTTTTCGGGAGGAGTTTTGCCTCCCTTGGTTATGTAATAATACTACTCAGCACTCGTTTATATTTCTGGTCTGTAATAAGCAACTTGATCTTACTTTTTAAATAAATGTAAGTTTGTGTAATCACTTCCGCATTTCGATATCTCCGATGTTCTGTAATGTCTGCAAGACGGGTGAAACATTCCTGGGAAGGTAAGAAAAGATACTGAACTCGTCAAGTGATTCAGGAACATCTACATGGTTGTCTGATGTCTGTTGGACAAGGACAACTGTAGGTGGGCCTAATGACTTGGGAGGTTCCGTCACAGCTGGTATCGGAGCGTAGCCCTTCTTCGCAGATATTATGAGGCATTTTCAAAAGGATTTTCTAAAACTCACCTAGAAAGATTTCTTCTATTCTTATCCTCCATATCTGAAGAATCTATATGAAAGACCAGATAGGAAGAGTGCTATGTATAGAAGGTATGAATCAACTAAGGTTGATTCTGTAATTACACATGCATCATGCTAAGAATTATACTAATAAAATTTCCCCCTAGAGAAATGCCGCCGCGCACGAGGAAGACCGCGCGTAAGTCAACAGGCCCAATTGGAGTACCTCGTCATCAACTTGCCCTGCGGGATGAGGATAGTAGTAGCGGAAGCAACGATCCAATTGGGGATCTCGAAGCCCGCGTGAATCAGCTTCAAACGAAACTGCAACGCAGGACCAACATGTGGGTCGCGGATGGCGACAGGATAAACGAATTAAGGAGTTACATCCGCCGTCTGCAGGATCAGCTTGCTGATCGAGATTTAGCGCTCGACTGGGCGGTACAGTCTCGTTCAGTGGCTTAGGCTAAGGCAGCAAAGGCTCGAGCCCGAGTCGAGGAACTTAGTTCTGCCATTGACAACCTGCAGGCGTATTGCAACACCCTACATGAGGAAGTCCATGTACTGTATTCGCAACTACATCCCAGTGCCTCTATGGATCTTGTCGGGTCGGAAGCCAGACCCTCACACGTTGCGGGAGAAGCGCTTGGTGGTGAGCTAGACCTTTTTAAGCCCCCTCCTTCTATGAGGCTGGTCGATGGATGGTCTCCCACACCCGACGACGAGGCTGCTAGGAACAACCAGAAGCAGGAATAGTGGTATAGTTGTAGAAATAGAAGTAGTGTATTGTAGGTTGTATTATTATATAGTAGGTAATGCTATTGTATACTGGGTAATGTATCCTGTTGTAAAATCGAGTCTGTACATTACTCTTTTTGGTAATGTAAATTGGATGGTTTTGTCTTTGGCATATTATATTTGTGTTCAAATGTTTGTTGCCACAGATGCCGTCCAAGACCCGATCCCAGGATGCAGCTGGAACCTCCAGTGGAAGGGAATCTACTCCAAATCCACCTCCTGTTCCTCCCACACTGGCTAAGGCGATTGCCGCCTTAGTGAATGCGACCGCTGATAATACCCGTTTTCTGAGAGAGATGGAAGGCCAACAGTTCCAGCAGCAAGGTGGGCGGGGTTATCAACAGGGCCCCCGCGAAACTTCTTACCTGGACTTCTCAGAGACACGTCCACCCCTGTTTGTTAAAGCTGAAGACCCAATAGAAGCCGATGAATGGCTTCGGGTTATTGAGCAAAAATTCAGACTTCTACGATGTTCAGAGACCCAGAAGCCTTTATTTGCAGCCCAGGAACTACGCGGCCCTGCCAGCACTTGGTGGGGAAATTTCGTGGCCGTTCAACCGACCAATCATCAAATAACCTGGGAAGAATTCAAGGTGGCCTTCCGCGAGCATTATATACCCGAAGGTGTTCTACACATGAAGCAAGAAGAATTCATGAAGCTAAAGCAAGGAGGGGATACTGTTAATCAGTATCTCAATAAGTTCAATCATCTGTTGCAGTATGCAATCGATCAAGTGAACACTGATCTGAAAAAGAAGAATTGTTTTATGAGAGGTCTAAATGATCGACTGCAGAGAAAAATGGCAACCTGCATAGATCTTACGTATGGAAGAGCTGTCAGTACAGCATTGGCTATGGAAGCGAAGTATGCAGGTGTCGGAAAATCTAAGGGATTTGGAGGTGATAGGCCTAGTCAGGGCCCGGTAAAAAGGCAACGGTTTGTTCTCCGGCCTTCTAACAAGAATCGTTCACGTGCACCCTCCTTCCCTTTTAAGCAGCCAATCATTATTCGTCCCAATAATGCCCCCACTGCCCCAAGTCAGCCGGGTGCCCCAGGCACTTGATTCCCTGCTTTGCCCAGCTCCTCAACCGGATGTTTCAATTGTGGCAAGTCTGGGCATTTCATCAAAGATTGCCCCTATCCCAAGCAGAACCAGTCAAATAATCAGCAAGGATCGGGGAATTCATCTCAAGTCAAGGGAAATACTAAGGGCAAAAATATCAAGAAGACGGGACGCATATATTATACACAAGTGGCCACTACACCGGACGGAGAGCCGGTAATGATGGGTATGTTCCTCGTGGCCAATCATCCTGCAGTCATTCTCTTTGATTCTGGTGCTTCGCATACGTTCATTAGCAAGAAATTTGTGGAGCAACATCACATTTCATGCCATGAATCAAAAGAGGGGTTTAATTCACTCACCTGGGGGACAAATCTTTACTAGAGAAGTGGCCTATCAAGTGCCCGTATCATTGGCCGGACGGGACTTTCCTACCAATATGATCGTTCTGAAAGGCCAAGACATAGATGTCATTTTGGGCATGAATTAGTTGGCCAAGCATAAAGCAACACTCAACACTGATCAAAGAACCATCAGGTTGAGTCATAATCAAGAAGAAATTCTCTTGCCCATCCCCATTCCAAACAAAACTACTGGCAGAGTTTATGAAGTCATGGTACCGGAAATCAAGGATATTCTGGTAGTATGCGAGTATTTCGATGTCTTTCCCGAGGATTTGCCGGGATTGCCACCTGAAAGGGATGTAGAGTTTGTAATTGAGTTGAAGCCCGGTACGACTCCCATTTCTCGAAGATCGTACCGTATGCCTCCGAATGAGTTGGCAGAATTGAAGATTCAATTACAAGATCTCCTAGAGAAAGGATTCATCCGGCCAAGCTCGTCACCTTGGGGTTGTCCAGCCATATTCGTCAAGAAGAAGGATCAAACCTTATGGATGTGTGTGGATTATCGACCCCTGAATGAGGTCACTATCAAGAACAAGTACCCTCTTCCGAGGATTGACATTCTGTTTGATCAACTGACCGGGGCGAGGGTATTCTCCAAAATTGATCTCAGGTCGGGCTATCATCAGATCCGTATTCGGCCCGAGGATATACCAAAAACCGCATTCACTACACGGTATGGGTTGTTTGAATATCTGGTAATGTCTTTCGGGTTAACAAATGCTCCGGCCCACTTCACATATTTGATGAACTCGGTGTTCATGCCCGAGCTAGACAAGTTTGTGGTGGTCTTCATTGACGATATTTTAATATATTCAAAGGTTGAGGAGGAGCATGCTCAACATTTACGAATCGTGTTAACGCGACTAAGGGAACATCAGTTATATGCCAAGTTCAGCAAATGCGCGTTTTGGCTGGAGGAAATTCAATTTTTGGGACATGTTCTATCTGCCAGGGGGATTGCGATAGACCCCAGCAAAGTCAAGGACATTTTGGAGTGGAAACCCCCAACCACTGTTCATCAAGTCCGAAGTTTCCTTGGACTGGCGGGATATTACCGCAGATTCATACCAGATTTTTCTAAGCTTGTGAAGCCAATCACAAGTTTATTGAAGAATGATATTAAATTTAACTGGTCTTCCAAGTGTAATGAAGCTTTTGAACAATTGAAGACATTATTAACCACTGCTCCGGTATTGGCTCAACCGGACATCACCAAGCCCTTTGATGTATATTGTGATGCATCAGGCAGTGGACTCGGTTGTGTATTAATGCAAGAAGGCCGAGTAATTGCATATGCTTCAAGGCAGTTGCGCCGACATGAGGAGCATTACCCAACTCATGATCTGGAGCTAGCTGCTGTGGTTCATGCCCTGAAAATTTAGCGTCACTATTTGCTGGGAAATATCTGTCATATTTATACAGATCATAAAAGCTTGAAGTATATCTTCACCCAGTCAGAATTAAATATGAGACAAAGGCGATGGCTTGAGCTTATTAAGGATTATGAACTAGAAATTCATTATCACCCAGGCAAGGCCAATGTTGTGGCAGATGCACTGAGCCGTAAGGTTTCCTGTCATTGTCTTACGGTGAAGACCTCTGACAATACCTTATGTCAGGAGATGGAGAAGCTAAACCTGGGAATGATCCAGCAAGGAACCCTGAGCCAGCTAAAGCTTGAGTCAGTCCTCTTACGCAGGATAATTGATGCTGAAAGAAATAACGAGGGTATGAAACACATTCGTGAGAAGATAAGGGCTGGAAAAGCCAAATGTTTCAAAGAAGATGAACAAGGCATTATATGGTTCAATGACCGCATAGTGGTGCCAAAGAATGAAGAGGTCCGCCAGCAAATCCTTGATGAAGCGCATCTTAGTCGCTATTCTATTCATCCTGGAAGCACTAAGATGTACCAAGACTTGAAACAACATTATTGGTGGACGAAAATGAAGATCGAGATTGCGCGCTATGTGGCTTGGTGTGACACCTGCAGACGTGTTAAAGCCATACATTTGAAAGCTGCCGGTCCATTACAGTCTCTACCAATACCGACATGGAAATGGGAAGACATAAGTATGGACTTCATTGTGGGATTGCCCAGGATCGCAAAAGGGTATGACTCTATTTGGGTTATCATTGATCGACTTACCAAGATCGCCCACTTCCTCCCGGTTAAAGTAAAATATCTTGTCATCACCTATGCGGAATTATACATTGCTCGCATTCTCAGTTTGCACGGTGTTCCAAAGACTATAGTGTCGGATCGTGGATCCCAATTTGTATCCAAATTTTGGGAAGAACTTAATAAGTCCCTGGGTACTAAGCTACTCCACAGTTCGGCCTATCATCCTCAAACAAGTGGACAGACTGAGAGGGTTAATCAAATACTTGAGGATATGTTGCGAGCATGTGTTCTGGACTTCTCACAAAAATGGGATGAATGTTTGCCTTTAGCAGAGTTTTCATATAATAATAGCTATGAAGAAAGTATCAAGATGGCACCCTTCGAAGCTTTATATGGACGACGATGTCGTACTCCGCTAAATTGGTCTGAACCAGGGGAAAGGTACTTCTTCAGGCCTGATATGGTGAAAGAGAATGAAGAAAAGGTTCAGAAAATAATTCATAATATGAAGAAAGCACAAATTCGTCAGAAGAGTTATGCAGACAAACGGCGAATGCCCTTGTATTTTCTTGAAGGGGACTATGTCTACCTGAAGGTTTCACCAATGAAGGGTGTATCGCGTTTCGGGATAAAAGGGAAGCTTGCACCCAGGTACATTGGTCCATTCCCTATACTTGAAAGATATGGGCCAGTAGCATATCGACTTCAACTACCCGAAACCTTGTCTGCTGTACATAATGTGTTTCATGTGTCACAATTGAAGAAATGTCTTCGGGTACCAGATCGAACCATTGAAGTGACAGATGTTGTCCTTGAACCAGACTTGACATATTCTGAGCACCCTATTCGAGTCTTGGATCAAAAGGACAGGGTTACCCAGAGAAAAACTCTCAAGTTCTATAAGATACAGTGGAACCAACATTCTGAAGAAGAGGCTACATGGGAAACTCAAGACTTTTTAGATAAGAATTTCCCAAGCTTTTTAGCCTCATGTAATTTGTAAAGTGTGTATAGTTATTGTAATAAATAAGTGAACCCCACACCACCCCCTGTCTTGTACCAGAAATAAAGAAATAAAAATGTGACACATTTCCTTTTCCATTACTCACCCTAGGACTTTTAATCTCGGGACGAGATTCTTTTATGGGGGGAAGGATGTAACACCCATGGTGTTACTGCAACTAAAACTTGAGCATGACATCATAAACATTGGCATTGCATATGTTTGACACACCTAGAGTGCATTCACTAGGTAAAAATTTCAAACAAGTTGTATTGTTATAGCATTTTGCAAATAGACCCCTGGATAGGGAACTTAACCCTAAATAGGGATTAAAGGGGTAAAACATAACCCAAATTGAGAAAACCTAAAAACCTTAGAGGAATAGTCATAAAAAGTTCCCAAGAATGAGCTTGAATCACTTTTATAGCCCTGGGGTACCAAAAACCCTAATTGGAACCCTAGAGAAACCCTAAATCCAAACCCTAGGGGCCTATATGCAAAAACAGTGCATATTTGGACTAAAGTGTAAAAACTGCAATGTTAAGGCATGTTAAGTCCTTTGGTTCACAAATATGTGAATTTGCAAGTTAAACCCTAAGTTTTGGGCTTATTTGCAAAAATCACCTCTTAAGTCCTAAATAGCCTAAGTCTGAATTTCAGAGTTTTGGCTCAACTTTGGGGCTTTGTATCTTTCAAATTCTAGGGTTTTTGCCCTAGGTCACCACATCAAAATTGAAGATCAATCATAGGAGAACAACTTTGCTTAAGGATGTGAGCATAGTTGTTAAGAGTAAATTGAAGATAATTAAGCCTAAAGTTTGGCTGTCAGGCTGGTTTCACTCTGAAATTCAGATGCTCAGTGTAACAGAGGCAGCTTTGGGCGTGAATTCAAGCTTGATTTATTAAGAATTGAACCATGGTTGCTATGACAAACTTGTAGCTAGTTTATAGCTCTACAATGTTACTGCAGAAAGTTTAATGAGTTGTCATTGGAAATTGAGAGTAAATCATGCTCCAAGATGTTCTGTTAGTCGACTGAATGGCGATTGCCATGGTACAGTAAAGGATGAACTGAAGAAGATCCCACCCCCCTGCTCGTCGCCGGTGGCTCGTCGCCGTTGATCGTTGCTCGCCGTGATTCGTGCGGACCGAGTGGATAACACTTGGGATCAAGCAAGGGTCCCCGCCGTGGATAAACTCCGGCCGATAAAATATTCCGGCCACCGTACATGCGTTCACCGCGGCGGAATTGGATAAGAACGCCGGTGATCGCCGTCGATCGGCCTTACGCCACGTATCCGAGCACCTCTGTCGCGTCGCTATGACTCTTTACAGCCGTTAGATCATCGCCGGTGAGCTTGCCACGACGATGGACACGGATTCACATGCGCCAGTGCCCTTCCTCACCTCCGACCGCCACGCGTCCTTCTTCAAATTCTCAGCCACCATCGATGCCCTCTATAAATTGATGGCCGGGGTAGCTGCGCTATGTCATCGTGAAGCCTTAGCACCCACTCCCACCGGTAATCGTTCACCCGAGCTCTGGAATTTCAAACTTCCCCCAAATCAAGTCTCTGCCACCGTGAAGAACACCTCGTCGCGGCCAGCCCTTTTCCGGTCAGTCCCTGTCCCCTGCTTCCTCGTTTGAGCACTCTCATAGCTCTGTAATGCTTACCGTGTCACCAATTCGAACTGAGAGACCACCAATCATCGGGAACGCACTCATCTGTCCGCCACCCGTTCGGTTCACGCGGACAGAGCTTGATAGCTCACCAACTGTGCAATTAACTTAGGGGAAATGTTCAGGGTAGGTCCGATTTGATGTCCGCCGCTCGGGAGCGCCGGTCATGGCCCCGTTTGGCCGGTCTGCTAGCTCGCCGGAGCTCGGCTGTGCGTGAGCGCTGTCGAGGACCTCCCTCTGCGAAGGAATAGAAGTTGAAGGACTTTTCTGCCAAGCGTCAGTGACTCAAGAAAATAGTAACCGAACTCGTTTTCAGTTAGCCAAGAACCCGAGGGCTTTTTCGCAAAGCTATCATCGCGCGCGCGGGCGCAGGCGCGATTCTGCGAGGACCTGGGCTACCTGGGCTAGAAACGGCCCATCACTGTTTTAATCTTTTTCTTTTTCTTTTTCAGTAGAGCTTTGTAAATTTGTTAAAAATTGTAGAAAAATCCTAAAATTGTGAAACCAATTTTCTTAGACTTCTTATTTTCTGTAGTATTTAATAAAAATAGTTTCAAGATTTTTAGGTTAACTAAGGAATTTTAAGGTATTTAAAGTAGTTTTAAGTATTAGTTCTGGATTTTTAAAGACCATATGGTAATCCCAAAAATGTCCAAATTTTTATATGAGCCCTATATATTATTTAGAAGCCCTAAGTAGAGTTTGGGTTGATTTGGACCTTGTTTGATAACTAGAACCCGAAACCCCCACCCCTGCTCTATAAACTCCTTTACTGACTCCAGAAACCCTAAGTTCTCGGAGTTCGGTGAAGAAAAATTGTATTCAAGACCTTAGATAATAAGTTTTTATTATCTTTGCACTCTCATGAGCATTACATGGCATTCATTCTTATATACATATATGTGGTTATGTTTAGAAAACGAAGAAGAAATTGAAGTGAGTGAAGAGAAGGCACCACCACCTTCGGACTCTCAGGCAGGATCTTGTCTCTACTTTGACATCTGCGGGCCTGAGCCTGACTCACCTACTAACGAAGGCAAGCCCCGGTGCATTTGCCACTTTCCTTGATGTTTTTAAAATCTTTCTCACTTGCTTGCTGCATTAAGTAATAGGAGTTGATTTCTAAACAATTCCTGCATTACCTCTCTTGATCTTGATTACCTTCCTTGATACCCTGTTTTACAAAAGGTTTTACTATGCTTAGTATTGCTCTAGCAAAACAAAAGGATTTGTTTTACAAAAGATGATTAGCAAAGAGGGTGGTATGTTTTGAAAATAAAATTTGATGGTGGATCTGTCAAAGGCCTTGATGGGTTCAACATCGAAAAAGATGTACCTCTGCCAGGTACCAAACTTTGGGTTTAAATGATTCTCGGTGTAGTGTCTTGCACGAGAAGAGAGTCTCGGTGTAGTGTCTCCGTCTGAGTCGATTAAGGACCGTCTCGATGTAGGCTTGATGATCGAGGACCCTTTAACTGGTCACATGCCTCATCATGGGTAAGCCTTGCCTCGGGCAGACTAAGGCCAGAATAAGATAACACGAAATGGGCGTGGAGCGGTGGTGAGAGTAGCGTGTACCCTCCGTAGCAAGAGGCTGGACGGTGGTGTATCTGTGCTCTCGGTTTGCGTGAACCTGATCTGGTCTTAAGAAACCCGGTGGCGGGTTGACATATGCAAGGGTTAAGTGCTACATATGTCGTGTGATCGGAGATCCTCAGCTGAGTATAATCTATTCGGATCGTCGTACCTTCGCGGTTATGAAGACTTGGTCACTGCCCTATACGTAGAACTCCAGTAAAGATGAAGGATGGATTAAGAACTTGGCTAGTTCAAGATAAGTGTTTGAACTAGGTTAGAAAGAACTCTAGATATAGGTAAGTTTACCTAACCTGACAATAAAATTGGATTTTTAAGGATCCACTTTTAGTAAGCATTTATGCAACAACAGATTCTTTGATCTTGAGATACCTTACCTTGACTCCCTTATAACCAGCATATCCTTGAGAGTCTTTTCTTTAGTCGGGTAAGACTTGCTGAGTAATTCCATACTCAGGGTTTATTCCCCCATTGTTTTTAGGTGAGGAAGCAGCAGATTTCTGTTGCTTCTGTGCCAAGGTGGTTCCACATGAGGAAAAACAAGAGTAAAGATGCGGGAGGACATGGTCCTCCATAAGAAACTTTTATGTAAAGACTTTTCAGGAGTAGCGTGTACCCTCCTGGCTAGAGGCTGGATGGAGGAGTACTGTGCTCCCGGGTAGCGCGGACCGGTTCATGTTGTGGAGGATCTGTGGGAACGGTTGACATATGCAAGGGTTAAGTGCTACATATGTCGTGTGGTTAGGGATCCCCAGCTGGGTATAATCGGTTCGAATCGTCGTTGCTCCTCGGTCATGGAGACTCAACTCACTGACCACTCATCGTAGTTATAAGTAAAATAAGAATTTGGGTAAAAGAAAGCTAGACCAGGACAAGTGAATGCTCTAGATCAGGCAAATCTAGATTCAGGAAAAGTACTTAACTTGTGAAGTAAAATTTTGGCATAAGGATCCACTCATAGTAAGCTTTTCTGCAAAACAGAGTCTTTGATTCTTGTTAAGCCATACCTTGAATCCCTCTAGCCATCATACCCTTGAGAGTCTTTTCTTTAGTCGGGTAAGTCTTGCTGAGTAATTCCATACTCAGGGTTTTATTCCCTGTTGTTTTTCAGGTTATAGTTTTGTGCTGCTGATGATGTTGTTAAGTGCCGGTGGGCTCGGCCTTCTTATAAGTCTAAGTAACCCTTCTATACTTCTTATTGAGGATGGTCCCTTAAGCTAGCATATATTTCAAAACCATAAATATTTTATAACAGTTCAAAGTTATTTCTTTGAATCACTTTTGTAAGCACTCCGATCATGTATATTGTAAAACTTGATGTAACATGTAAAATTTGGTAATAAGATTTCCGCTGCAAAATTGTTGGTGTGTGATTTGTGTTTACTTAATCCCGCGGTTCTGGTTGTAAGTGGTTTATCCGAGGTCCTAGGGTCACTCGGACAGATCCTGTTAAGTTATCTGGTGCACATGCATAGTCGTCTGAGGTCTTTGAGACAAGGGCAGGTGCATGTGGGCCCAATAACTTGGGAGGTTCTGCCACAGCTGGTATCGGAGCAGGATTAAGTTTATACGATCACATACGTATTTTCAAAACAAAAGTTTTGGTTTTAGAAAATCTATTTTCAACTAAACACATTGTTTGGCTTTGAAAAACAGTTTTGAAAAACTATAATGCTAGTGACATCCTCTGTTAAGCCCTAAACTAAGGATTATCAGGTGGCTTAGTTGAAAAACCACTAACCCACAACCGGGGGTATTGCATACATGTGTATTGTTATTTTTAAGGCCATTCAGTTTTGAATGGATCGGCGCTCAAGGTAAGGTGAGATGTGAGAGCATGACCGAACATTCGTCGGTCTAGGGAAGTGCTTAATTGTGGCGCTTGATTATATACATGTTTCACATATGTATATATGAAGGCTGCGATGTGGGGTATTTATTTTTCTGGGAAATCAGTACCCCATGGATGTCTATGGGTATACAGACATGGGAATACTGAGAAGTGTATTGTACTTGTAACGACGCACCTACGCTCAGGTAAGAAGGTGAGTTACCATAATGAGTTGCCCTATGGTTAAAGTGTGGCAACGGCGCCTATGCGTGGCTCGACGCTTAATGATGAGCTGGTCTCCATATAGAAATATATGGAGTATAAACTGTGATAAACTGTTATGTGTGAATTGCATCATGGGGAAAATGGGCTATGATGAAATTTTTTGCAGGTACACTAACCTCGAAAACGTATGTGTAGCTGACGACTAGCAAAATACCGTGAGAGTCGTTAGTATGCCACCGATATAGAACGTGATTGCCACAGTGTTGGGGGCCTTCGTCCTCCGAAGGTCCTCAAAAACATGATTTGACAATGTTTTCCAAGTGGATTATATCAACAGGTATCTTCGGACTCAGAATTACGAACATGGAGTACGGTCAGGACGAAGCCTAAACCAGACGAAGGAGGATTGAGATGGAGGACGGGTTGATTACCAAGCTGTACGAAGGATGGTGCACAGCCGAAGCTGTGCGCAGGAAAGCTTCGTCGCGATAGCAGAAAGGGGAACCGACTTAAAGATGAAAAGACTACTTAGGCCTTGACAGATTCCCATAAGTCATTAGCAAATGTAATGGGCATGAATGTAATTTTGCGTGGGCTGCGTCCCACGGCTATAAATAGATGAACAGTGCTCCCGTACTGTTCACGCTGACTTGGCATTCGCTTTTGCGTCATCCTTGTACTTTTGTCTTCCTGCAATCCGAAGGTACACTTGTAATTTGAAGTCATTTCTATTGTTATATGATAATAAAATAGAAATGACATTGTGATAAAATTTAAATGTTTATACTACTTTTTATGTTGCGTGTAAATCCTTCGTCATAGCTTACGAAGATATATTATTTGTGACCTTCGTCCCGAGCGCATTATATCCCGAAGGGAAATGATGTTTCAAAGGACGAAGGAACTTATCATTTAACACTTTTTATGTTGCCTTGTTCTTAATCCGAAGCATTTGAGAACAAGTCACCAACATTGGCGCCCACCTCCGGTGAACTCACTTCCACTTTGAGTTTTTTGAACACCTTCGGAAGCCATAGACCCTCGCTATGGCGCCGAAGAAAGCTTCAGCGACTGGGGCTGCAGCTCTGCAACCGCTGGACCCCAACCAGGAGACTGTCTCTCTTCGGGAGGCCCGAAGCCAGAAGAGGAAGGCCGTCAGCCCGACGCTTCAAGAGGATGAGCTAGACCAAGAGATCAGGGATATGGAGATGCTTCATCAACAGGTGCAGAGGAAGAAGGAAAAGATGGCCAGGCTAGCTGAGCTGCAAAGGCAGATAGACGAAGCTTCTGAAGAGGTCCGCCATCTTACTCACGATGAGCAGAACCGAAGGCCTCAACAAAAAGACCTTCATCAGGAGGGCTTCTTCAACGAAGATGACTGGTATGACAATTTCCATCATGGAAATTTTGTTTTCGATGATGCTTCTCCCCTGTCCGCTGAGCTGCAGGCTACACCTTGGCCTCCGTCCTACAAGCCACCCCAGCTTCCCATGTTCGATGGCCATTCAGATCCGAAGCAGTTTTTGATGAGCTACGAAGCAACAGTGTCTTCGTATGGTGGCAATGCTGCAGTCATGGCAAAGTCTTTTGTATGGCTGTCAGGAATGTTGCTCAGACCTGGTATTCCTCCCTTCGACCAGGAACGATCACTTCATGGCAAAAGCTGAAGGACATGTTGTTAACCAGCTTTCAAGGGTTTCAGACGAAGCCGGTCACTGCTCAAGCCTTGTTCCAGTGCACTCAGGATCATGAAGAATACCTTCAGGCGTATGTCAGAAGGTTCTTGCATTTGAGGGCGCAGGCACCAACGGTGCCCAATGAAATTGTCATCGAAGCCATGATCAAGGGGCTTCGTCCTGGACCTTCAGCTCAATACTTTGCTAGGAAGCCTCCTCAGACTTTGGAGAAGCTGCTCCAGAAGATGGACGAGTACATTCGTGCCGACAATGATTTTCGCCAAAGAAGGGAGGAGGCTTTCAGATTTTCTGAAATGACCAGGGGCTTCGGAGGAAGATTCTATCCGAGGCATGTCAGGTCCATCCACAACTCTACTCAAAATGATGATAAGGGGAGTCAGCAGAACAGGCCGCAGTGCTCCTCACAAGCTTCGGGGCAACAGCAAAGTTTCTTCCGGCCACCAGGTCCAAGAGGCAGAGGCGCCAGGGGCTTCGGCGGAAGATTTGGAGGAGAGTATTTTGCTTATTCTGTGGTGAAAACAAGGGCCATACCACCAGGATGTGCCATGTTACCATCCAGAAGCAAAAGGAGCTAGCAGAAGCTGCAGCGCAACAGGGCCAGCCGAAGCAGGTCATGCATACTGCTTCGTACCATCAGCCTTACATCCCAGAATACGTGGGCAACCACCCTACAGTTTCTGTAGCTTCGGCGAGTCAACCTCAAGCTTCATGGCAACAGCCCCCGCCTCCACCACCACTGCAACAAGGCCAACAGCCGGAAGGGAGTCAATATGTTCCACACCAAAGGGATCTCAGAGAACAATCTGAAGCTCGCACAGTCAATAGCACTGTGCCAGAGTCGAAGCACATTTATTGACAAATATCCTACCTTGATAGCAGTCTTTTCCATTTAGTTCTATTTTCTGTGTAATAAAGAACATTTCAGTTTTCATGTAATAGCTTCGTGGTTGGTCATGAGGAAAACCTATTCTCTCCACAGGCTTAAGTTGCTGAAGCTTAAAAATTTGCGATAACAAGGAGGACCTTCGAATTATAAAAAATCCTTCGAAGTCGTTCTGAGGAACGCAGAGTAAGTTGCTGAAGTCACAAAAAGCCGTTCCAAAGGGAGCGTAGTGTAAGTTTTCTGCTCCAAAGTCGTTCCTAAGGGAATGCAGAGCTTACAGCGAAAAGTCAACGCTGATACCGCCTAAGTAAAAGGCGAAGAAGCTCCAAAGACGTTCCTAAGGGAATGCAGAGCTTACAGCGAAAAGTCAACGCTGATACCGCCTAAGTAAAAGGCGAAGAAGCTCCAAAGACGTTCCTAAGGGAATGCAGAGCTTACAGCGAAAAGTCAACGCTGATACCGCCTAAGTAAAAGGCGAAGAAGCTCCAAAGACGTTCCTAAGGGAATGCAGAGCTTACAGCGAAAAGTCAGCGCTGATACAAAGATATTTTGTGTTTTACGGGGACATATGTGTATCTTCGGAACAAATGTCATCTGCATAACATAGCATCATCACATCATTTTGCATAGCATAAGCATCATACATCATGTTGCATATGGCAAAAGAAGGGGACACAGTATCAACCTTCGAAAGGACGCTTTGAGAAAATGAAAATCGTGCAAAGTCACGAGGGAATACAATGTTGATCTTCGGAATATAGCTTCGGAGAATATTTTCACGAAGCGTGGATGTGCTTCATCAGAATAATATTAAAGGAGAATGTCTTCTTCACGAAGCATGAAAAGAAGGGAAGGTGTTTTTTCGCCGAAGGCTCAAAAATGGTATATGTGTAGAATTTCATGCATCGTAAAGAATTGAATAATGAAAAGAAACTTGTTTATTACATTCAAATGTACAAAATATTACATAGACCACATTTCAAATGTTTTTTCTAATTACATCTAGTCTTCTCTTAGTACTACTTCGGCAGCCTCATTTAGAAGTTGTTCAACAACTTTATCCATGATAGCTTCAGCCATTTGTTTAATTTCGTCATCCCCTTTCGTGTGAGGGTCAGCAGACGATCCAGCAGGATCTGAGGGAAGAGAATATGTCTACATTACTATCACAGACCGCGAACACAGCTTGAAATTAAAAATTACAACATAATAAGGACGACTAATTAATACCTATTTGCCCTTCGGGCTTTGTACTTTTTTCGGCAACTTCTGTCACTTTCCTAGCATCATGGATGCCTTTTTCACTCTTTTGAATAATTTCTTGTGCCATTTCTCGGCCGCCGTTGTCCCAGATATCAGTAAAGAATTTTCCGCCAACCATGCTTGCTTCGGCCGAGGGGTCTTTGATGTTTTCGGAGGACAAGGCAGCTTCGGACTGAGCTAAGGATTTTACATGCTCGCAACCTTTCCTCTCCAAAACAGTAGCAACTCCTCTAGCGCCCGAAAAAGCGCAGATGTCACCGCGGCTATTCAGGATTTCCTCGAAGGCCTCTGCTTCGTGACTGATCCATTCTAGTGGACCTTCGGGATTGCCTCTTGAGAAATTCTCTTCACTAGAGAATGCGCCAACGCTGGCGAAGCTGGTTTTTATTTTCTTTACACATTCCATGGATCTTTCGTAGCATTTTTTCTTAGAAGACCGAAGTTCTTCAACGGTTCCTTCCAAATGATCAGCCCATTGGTCGCTACATTCCCGTCTTGTTTCTTCAAGTATGCGTTCTTCTTTCGCCCGGGCCAATTGCTTCTGAAGATCTTTAATTTCGCGTCTGTGAGCTTCGGCCTGAACCTTTGCAGCAGCTTCGTCCTTTTTTATCTTGTCTACTAATGTAAGCAGAATTTTATCTTTTTCTAGAGCTTCGTTTCTCAGTTTAATAACTTCTGATCGTAAATTGATGAACGCAATTTCATAGCTCTCGTCTTCGGCACTCTTTTGTGCTCTTAATGCGTTGCTTAGAATTAAACCCTATACGAAAAAGAATCCATATAAGAATAAAAGCATGAATTACGAATTATAAAATTTTTCAAACGTCTAATTCCCATACCTTCAGGCTATTATACGCAAGACTATCCGCGAGATCCTCCTTCGTCATAGCGCATAGTCCAGCTTCAAGCTTCGGAAACCCCATACTCCTAGCCATCTCCCGGCAGACAGATAATTCTTTGTTGTCAGGGAGGCAGTATAGGAAATCATCTTCGTTTGTCCCATTAAACACTAGTGCCCCCTTCGGATATTTTAATTCTCTGGCATAGTGATTGGCTTCATAAATCTCTTCTTCAGATAATTTTTTACCCGAAGCATGTCGCACAATGTAATCACGCACGGTGGAAGGTGCTTCGGGGGCAGCGGTGTCAATTTCTTCAACCAAAATTGGCTCTGGCATTTTTAATTTTTCTTCGGCCTCCAAAGGTTGTTCCTTGGTAGGTTCTGAAGACCCAGCTTCAGCTTCAAGTTGTCGCTTTGAAGCTTCAGCAGCTAAAGCTTCAGTAGACGCTTCAGAAGGTTCAACAATCTTCTTTGGAGTTATGCTTGAAGACTTAATTGTTTCCAAAACATCTAACACGTTCACCATTCTTTTTCTTTTCGGGGTCACCGATGGGCCCTTTTGATTTTTTATTGTTTCAACATTTGCTGAAGGACTTAAGATTTCCGATATTTTTGGTCCTTCAATTCTCGGTTTTTCTGCCTTCTCCGCTGAAGGCGCTTCAGTTTTTTCTTCTATCTTCGGCACTGGAGCTGGTTCTGTAGCTTCAGAGGCCAAAGAGACTTCACCAATAAATTCAGGCACTGTGGCCGGCTCAATAAAACGCGCCCGGTGGGTGAGCACCTTCATCTTTTTTCTTTGCGGCGCTGGCTCGCTAGAGGCACTTGTGGCAACTTCTGTTGCAGGAGAAGTATTTTTCCTTTTACGGCCCAGCACCGGATAATGATAGTCAGGGTAGACAAACCCGATTGCATCAAATACCCGGTTGAGCCTCTTCTTCTTTCGGCCTCCGAAGGCTGCCGATAATGCAGTATTCTCGGCCTTCGAATATATCCCAAGCAGTTCGTCACTTAATGTTTCAATGTTTTTTAACCAGTCGTCATCAGGTTCAACAAACTTATCCCCGTATTTGAATGTGTATTTCAGTCTGACCAGTCCGCCTTCGTCAGATTCTTTGATGGTCTCCTTCGGCATTTCCCACTTTCCTGCAAGTGGCCACACCCTGAAGGCAATATGCTCTTGGCCCAAGTCCCTTGTCCCGATAAAAGAGCAGACTACGCCGAAGGCTCTTTGGCATCCTTCGGCCGCTTCATCCATTTCAACCTTCGGCCTTCGGAGTCCGAAGCGTTGCCAGATGGGGCGCATAATGATACTCTTAACGTCTTCCTGCGCTGTCAAGTCATTCTTTACATAGAACCATTCTGTCATCCAGGTACCGGGCCACCTCTTCCGAAAGGTTGGCACAGGGCGGCTTGACCCGGAGCGGGCACCGAAGCTATAACAACCAAAGTTGTTGTGATATTGCTCTTTCCCCCAGGGCTTCGTCTCATATAACAACTCATGAATGTTGCAAAAGCTTTTAGCATTTGGTTCTAAACCTTGGCTTCTCACAGCCCAGACAAAGATCCCCAGTCTAATGATAGCTTCGGGAGTAATTTGATGAAGGTAGATTTGAAATGTATTCAGGACTTCGACAACAAAGCTGCTTAGGGGAAATCGAAGCCCAGCCTTGAGAAAGCTTCGGAAGATTACGACTTCATCTTCTTCGGGAGTGGGAGAAGTTTTTTCTCCAGCATCAGCCCTCACAATAGATATATCTCGAAAATATCTCCCTCTCATATTGTCAATATGACTCTGCTTAATTGTGGTTTTCCCGAAAACCGTGTGACTTGGCCGCCATGGTCGGTCTTCGGACTCTCCCCCACAGCTTTCTGCATCATAACTGTCGCTGTCGCTAGTATCTTCAGACAAACCTTCCAGAATCTCCTTGGTGATTTTTTCCGTATTGGTCTCCGCCATCGCTATAAGGAACCCCAAGTTCTTCTCTTCGTCGAGGCTCTGCTTCATCTCAGCAGCGGCCTTCTTATCTTCAGACATCTTCGGAAACACTAAAAAACTGTTTTCAAAGCCGAAGCTTCAAAACCAAAAGATCAGCAAATCTTAGTGCGCAAGAGCTAAAAATTTAGTGAGCGGAAGCAGATGGCAAGTGAGCGTACCAAATGAGTTTGCGGTATGATCTTATTTATACGCCCAGGGCGTTGAAAATTGAAAGACCCCGCTTGTCAGTGAATGTTGCTATTCTAGCAAAGGGAAAGTGTTTTTTCGGACCTTCGGCTCAAGGCCTTCGTCCATATCGCAATCTGAATTTATCATTAACAAATTAATATTGCGAGGGGCTACTGTTGGGGGCCTTCGTCCTCCGAAGGTCCTCAAAAACATGATTTGACAATGTTTTCCAAGTGGATTATATCAACAGGTATCTTCGGACTCAGAATTACGAACATGGAGTACGGTCAGGACGAAGCCTAAACCAGACGAAGGAGGATTGAGATGGAGGACGGGCTGATTACCAAGCTGTACGAAGGATGGTGCACAGCCGAAGCTGTGCGCAGGAAAGCTTCGTCGCGATAGCAGAAAGGGGAACCGACTTAAAGATGAAAAGACTACTTAGGCCTTGACAGATTCCCATAAGTCATTAGCAAATGTAATGGGCATGAATGTAATTTTGCGTGGGCTGCGTCCCACGACTATAAATAGATGAACAGTGCTCCCGTACTGTTCACGCTGACTTGGCATTCGCTTTTGCGTCATCCTTGTACTTTTGTCTTCCTGCAATCCGAAGGTACACTTGTAATTTGAAGTCATTTCTATTGTTATATGATAATAAAATAGAAATGACATTGTGATAAAATTTAAATGTTTATACTACTTTTTATGTTGCGTGTAAATCCTTCGTCATAGCTTACGAAGATATATTATTTGTGACCTTCGTCCCGAGCGCATTATATCCCGAAGGGAAATGATGTTTCAAAGGACGAAGGAACTTATCATTTAACACTTTTTATGTTGCCTTGTTCTTAATCCGAAGCATTTGAGAACAAGTCACCAACACACAGTATGTTGGCAAAACTCGTGAGGACGCATAGGACGAGCATGCATCCTGATTGTTGCATCATGTTTGTCACCTATACATCCAAAATGCTTTTCTCATCTTTATTCCAGTAACCAGTGATTGTGAGTAATGTGGTGTAATGTTATGTTATGAACCCCAATGAAATAGTTGTCCTCCGTTCTTTAGGTAACCTGTTAGGGTGTTAAATGTGCTTGCTCTTGTACCTGATGTGCCGATAGAATATTGGTGACCTGTTTGCCTAAAACCAAATCTAGGCCATGTTCTTATTTAGTGAACCCTGACCCAAAAATTGAGTTTTCTTATCACTCCACGACCAAACCCATGCAACTAAATGCTTAGATAATTTTTTTGTTGGACAGAAAGTGTACTCGGGCTTAAAACAAGAATCTTGAGTTATATCCCCTTCCAAAACCATGTCCTTATACGGTTGGTGCAAGCTGATGTACCTTATCCAGTTCATCTGTTCTTAAGGATCGCCATGTTGCTTTATCAACCTAACCCAGAAAAGACATGTTCGAGTATTTTCTTCAATTTGATGCCTTTGGTTTCCCCCATATCTATCGAAGGCATATCAACTTAATCCTTGGCCTTATAATCTCTGCGATGGGCATAGAAATATGCTTGGGGCTGAATTAACAGTCTCCCATCGTACTCCTTTCATCAAGTTTAGGTTATGGCCATACCTTGTTCGTTTCATTGGGCCATGATCTGTTTGACTCTCTACTTGTAACCATTTTGTTAGGTAGAGTCTTTTTGTATATTGCCATCCTTGCTCAGTCTATTGGTGTCGTGTGAGATTTCTTATTGATTACGTCTGGTATTAGCGTTATGACTAAAATTGATGATACCGCGACGAAACCAGGGGCTTTCTGTGTGTGCGCACACACGGTTGTGCTGCTCGGCACACGCTAGTATCACAGTTGGTAGTCATAATCCATTATGAGATTATATCGATATGTTATCTCTGCACAAATTGTTCTTATCATGTGAGATACATTATTGGTGCCAATTTTGTAATGGTGTCATGGTTAGGAACGTATGGTATCGCGGCGAAACTGAGAGCCTCCTGTGAATGCGCACATAGGATTTTGCTGCTTGGCGCATGCTGGTACCAAGGTCTTTGGTCATGATCCATTGTGGAACTACACTGATGTGTTATCTCCCGTAGATCTCTTCCTTGAAACAATTTCTATGTTGTTTGTCAAGTGATCAAGCAACATCCATCATCTCTGTTGGATCAAAAGGGTCATACCACTTTTTGGTGTGGTCTCTTTTCTTTTGATCTTGGTAATGACTACTTATAGAAGTTCCCTTTACATCCTTTGTGTAAAGGTGAAGCCTTGGAGCTTTTTAGTGTTGAGAGACAACTGATTAGCTCTCAAAATGGAGATCTATTTCCCCTGCTGCTGAGATGCAGGAGTTTGTTCATTCACTCTCTTATTAATCCCTATATTCCTTAACCAAGTGGATAATTCGTCTCGCATGAAGAAACGGATGAACAACCTGACCAAATGACCCAAATACATGATCTCCTATTAGCAAATGTGAACTCTTAACCCTTGGCTTACCGATGGTACTGAGGGGACCTACTCAATGTCATAAGTAGTTCGACAAGTTGGTTTTTACTAACTTGTAATTGCTTTGTGAACAAAGGTTGAGTTTAGAGATCGTGTTATCGAGTTGCCTAAACTCACTTTTGTACAACCCACCTTAAGAAGTGTTTATAAGAATCGAGATTAAGTCGACCAGTAACCACCTAATTATCGCTCTAGTCGTACCTCGATCGCCTCGTGTGCTTTCCAGCATGTGTGATCAAGTCGAGCCATGAATAGTGCTGGACAAAATGGACTAGTTGCAAAGTCCGCATCTATAGATCCCTTTGCTAGTGATTTTTCGAGTCTATCATTTTCAGGGACTTGGATTTTCTGGCTAGCCACGGGTTAACTGTGATGTTATTTGACATTCACACCCGTCTCATGTGCTACGAATTTACTATGACCACTTGTTGGTAAACCTCTTCTGTGTATTTTACCCAAGAGGTTGCATCTGGTTCTATTTGGGTAAGATCGCGTATTTGCCACTCGCTCAACAGACTCAGATAGTACAGTGTCATCAGAAAAAGCAAACTGCACACATGGGACCTTATGTGTTCCTCTGGCAGACAACGTCTCTATTGGTGGGCATTTCTTAATTAGCCTAAGGCGATACATGTTATGCCCACTAGAGAAACAACATTCTGAGACACTCGCCTTTATTTGGAAATGTCTTATGATTACCACTGATATGAACATGGGTTACATGCTTCTCTACTCTTAAAAGTCTTTCGCTCCGAATCTCGGGACGAGATTCTTTTAGGGGGGAGGGTTGTAACACCCGAGGTGTTTATCTCCCGTTTAACAGCGAAAATGGATTAAGCACAGGATATCGGTAATAATAACAGTCTATGTATCCTAATCATCTTCGCCTATCACGATTTTATTATCGTATCTGTTTTCATCCATCTGGACTCCTCTTAAAAAAATTCGTTCGAAACATAATTGTTCCGAAAACTAGCGAGTCTGGTGATTATTTAAAATTCATCGATTGCTCAAATATGAAGTTGGATACTTAATTCAGTCATCCAATTTCACCCCAAACAATTTTTTAGAAGTCGACGACTAAAGTTTTTGCTTGTAAAATAATTTAGTCCCCTCTCGTCAGCCTAGACATCACGTCCCAGGATTTATAATCATGGTTGGTTTCTAGTAAATTATTCTCGACATGAGGATCATGTATCGAGTTGCAGAATACAGTTTAAAACATCAGTCTTGATCTCGTTGGGTTCGATCTATGTGTTTCTTGTCTCGATCTAAATCTTCAAATATAAATAACGGGTACGATTTCATCTGACTCCAGAATAGTAACCAAATCAAATGCTATCTAAATATTATTGTCGATCTTGTTTTGGTTTGCCCTATTTGCATCTCGCACGGATTCAAATCTCAGAATTTTCTTATATACTTTTGATCGCATAATGGATGGAAAAAATCTCTTTTTATTTCACATCCTCATCTCTTTTTTTTGACCACGTCATCTATATCTTTTAATATCCACACTTCTCTTTTCCATACGACACAGCTCCCTGGTGCTGGGCACCTACTGCGCACAGACACGTCCATGACCGCGTGGCAAGCCGTAACAAGAACTAGAAGCTCCGGACAGGCATCCCTCTATAGGAACCATTAGTCATCATTCTTATCCTATTCGAGTTCAGCTGCTAGGAGATATTCCCGTATACTCTCTCTTATCCTTATCCCCTGTCACCGTTCTATCCCAGCACTTCCCTCGCGTACGTTCTCCGTTTCATGGAAATCCTCATGCACGTGCTTGGTTTTTCTCCCAGCCGTGCAGCCAACACCTGGGTGCTCAGCTCCTTCTACCAGGCACCAGCCACCATTTCCAGCCGCCCAACTCCTAGCCCGGCGTCCCTGTTCCCCACAGCCGGGACATCGCTCCCTTTCCTCCAGCTCGTTAGCATCCTCCACTCGATCGGCCAGGGCCAACTCTTGGGTGTACGTCCCTTCCCAGCTCGCCGGACTGCGCCCAGATTTTCCCTAAGTCGGTCGTTGTCTTCAAACCCCGACGTATGTGCCTATGTTCTTTTCTGTGTTACGCTCGGCGCCCATCTTACTCCTCTGCACGGCGCTCCTGCTCCAGCTCGGTCGCCTCTCACTATGCTCGCCCCAGCCCCTGCTTATCTCCCTGCGCGTGCCTCCATCGTCCAAGCGTCGGCCGGAGTTTCCTGCTCGCTCGGCCGACCATGGTGGCCGCGCAAGCCTCCTGGCCGTCTTCTCTGTCTCCGATCTGCAGCACCGTCGTGAGCTCGTCAGCCACTGTTGTCTTGTCCACGCCAGCACGCGTCCATGGTCACGTCTACCAAGTTCGTCAACATTCTATTACAAGTTCGACTATCGTCGCTGCTGCGTACGCTCGCGCTCGCCATCCCCTGCTCGACCTCGTCGTCGAGCTTTGCCTTGCCGGTCGACGTTCCTCGCTCACCAAGGTTTCATTCTAAGCTGCGACGCCCTCCTTTGCGTCGTGCTTGTCAGATCGGGCCTCGTGTCATCGATCTGCGCAATTCCTGTTCGGCAATCGGTTCTGTCTCCGTCAAACTCCTATTCGCCATCACGCCGAGCTCCATCAACACTGCCCCACCCCGTTGTCGTTGTTCTGTCGCCTCGCTTCGATGCCAGTCACTACGTGATGCCTCCGAGTTGTGATCGCACTGACAAAAGAATCCCCAAGAGAAGATGTCCAAAGGTTGGATGGTGGTGTGCGTGAAGTTCGTGTAGTACGTGACAAGCGCTCGATAAATTGCCTAGATCGGAAAATCGCTACCGATCTCGCGGATTCGTGTCAGCTATGTAAACGGTAAGCTGATAAATTATTCAGAATAGTTCGATCGTTGAATAAATTAATGTGCTAGTGCGAGGCTCATTAGGGTGCTCGATAAATTGTGTAAGTCACGAAACTCTCGTCGACTTCGCAGTTCTTGCGATTATCGAGCCAAATTCAGTATGGCGAGTTATTTCACTATTCCGGTTAATTAGCTGAATTAATGTACCGAGTAGAATATTAGTAGGCCTGTGTGATAAAGAGATGTTTGATTAATTGTGGACATGTAAATTATGTGAGGGATAAAATAAAATTAAAATAGTTCTTTGTAAACGATGTAGTATCATTTATAAAACGAGGGATAAGTTTAGGATTTAATTAATTAACTGATGAGTTGAGTAGGCTAATTGTGTTTCATGTGTATAATTTGTTGCTCGTGATGTTTGCGTTAGGTTCGTTTAATCTCGAGAAGCGTAATTATTACGCTTAGTCGTATATCGATAACTAGTATTTTCGTATAAAATGGTACGACGCTTCGTCACTAGGTGTTTAATGCGCTATCGTATAACACTATTTAGATTTATGCTATTCCTGTCTATATGCATTCATGTGCATAATGCATTTCATTCAGGTACGATAATTAATCACGTGATGCAGAAGATGACCCAAGTCAACCCCAGGATAATGCAGAGATTGGACATTTCCGCAAGATGACGTCGTCAGTCGGACCAACCTGAAGATGGATAATCTGGAAGAGTGCTAAAACAAAGATTGATCGTCAAGTGATCGACGTCTAACAAACACTAACCTAGTGTTACCCAGGCAAGCCCCGGTGCATTTGCCACCTCCTTCTGTTTTAAAAAGTTTTATCACCTTGAATGATGCATTAGGTGATAGGTTATCACCTTGAATGATGCATTAGGTGATAGGAGTTGTGTGATCAAACAGTTGATGCATTTCCTTCCTTGATTAAACAACCCTAATACCCATTTTATGAAAATTTAGTGATGCTTAGCCCTGCTTACAAATTTAGGATTGTTTTTAAAATATGATGTGTAACACGGGATATGGGAATTTATGAAATAAAATGACTTGTTATGATGAAGCCATTGTGACCGCGATGATTTCATCATTCAAGTAGGGTACCTCTCTCAGGTATCAAGTTTTGGGAAATAATATGTAATGGAGACCAGACGTTGAGAGGGAAAGTTTGCCTGTCTGTGTCGATTAAGGACCGTTCGATGTAGGCCTGATGAAGTGAGACTTTGCAACTAGCCACATGCTCCGGTAAGCCTGAACCCGGCTATTCCATACGTGAAAAGACAACTGCGCACTAGGCGTGGGAGATGGTGGGAGTAGCGTGTACCCTCCTGGCTAGAGGCTGGATGGAGGAGTACTGTGCTCCCGGGTAGCACGGACCGGTTCACGTTGTGGAGGATCTGTGGGAACGGTTGACATATGCAAGGGTTAAGTGCTACATATGTCGTGTGGTTAGGGATCCCCAGCTGGGTATAATCGGTTCGAATCGTCGTTGCTCCTCGGTCATGGAGACTCAACTCACTGACCACTCATCGTAGTTATAAGTAAAATAAGAATTTGGGTAAAAGAAAGCTAGACCAGGACAAGTGAATGCTCTAGATCAGGCAAATCTAGATTCAGGAAAAGTACTTAACTTGTGAAGTAAAATTTTAGCATAAGGATCCACTCATAGTAAGCTTTTCTGCAAAACAGAGTCTTTGATTCTTGATAAGCCATAGCTTGAATCTCTCTAGCCATCATACCCTTGAGAGTCTTTTCTTTAGTCGGGTAAGTCTTGCTGAGTAATTCCATACTCAGGGTTTTATTCCCTGTTGTTTTTCAGGTTATAATTTTGTGCTGCTGATGATGTTGTTAAGTGCCGGTGGGCTCGACCTTCTTATAAGTCTAAGTAACCCTTCTATACTTCTTATTGAGGATGGTCCCTTAAGCTAGCATATATTTCAAAACCATAAATATTTTATAACAGTTCAAAGTTATTTCTTTGAATCACTTTTGTAAGCACTCTGATCATGTATATTGTAAAACTTGATGTAACATGTAAAATTTGGTAATAAGATTTCCGCTGTAAAATTGTTGGTGTGTGATTTGTGTTTACTTAATCCTGCGGTTCTGGTTGTAAGTGGTTTATCCGATGTCCTTGGGGCACTCGGACAGATCCTGCTAAGTTATCTGGTGCACATGCATAGTCGTCTGAGGTCTTTGAGACAAGGGCAGGTGCATGTGGGCCCAATAACTTGGGAGGTTCTGCCACAGTTGACTTCCCTTGGTATCTGGCCCCTCGCCTGGGGTGCAGGCTCGATGTATCGAGGTTGGGCTCCAGCGTATATGAAAGGATTGTCAACGGCCTTCGGGAGGCAGCCTCGCGGAGACCTGGATCTGTACACAGCTTTAGTTTTAAAGAGCGTTAGTGATACACCCGTAGGACCCGCCATCTGACACTAGCCATCCTTTGACACATGCTCGGGACTTGCAGGGTCTAGCCTGAGGGAGCCAAGTTGTGCGTCTGGACCCCCTGGATGGTGGTTCTAGATACTAGGACACCTGCCGCAGGGTGGTGGAGTGTGTAGGCCCATGGTACGGGACCAGGCTGAGCGACTACACGACTCCGGACCACCCCAGGAGGCAAGTATCTTTTTCCTAGTTCCGGTCCCCAGGTTGCGGACCCACAGGACTTATAGCTCTAAGTACTAGAGTACCCGTCACGGAGTGGTGGAGTGTGTAGGGTTTTGGGTATGGAACCAGGCTAACCGACCACACAGGCTCCAGACCACCCCATGGAACGGGCTCCCATTCTTCAGAGCCGCCCCCTAGGCTGTTGGGCCCTCCTGCTTTCGCATAGAGGTCCTAAGCCGCAAGCATGGCTGTTCAATTCAGATGTCATCATGCCTGATAGGATGGGAACTGGTCGGGTGGGTTAGCTAAAATATAATCCGAAAACTGCAGGAGAAGACCTTGAGGCAGTAGGATAATATTATCATAGAGGTACATCTGAGAGGGTAGTTTTCTTTTATAACTTATCATGCATGGGTGCGGACCAACAGGCCGGGTTTATGGGGACAGACCCCACCGGGTTGGCGTGCACGTATGCGCTACCTAGTTACAAAAGGGAAAAACTTCGACCCCTCATACTTGCTCTATAGATAAAACTTACAGAGATATTCCTGCACTGGGGGAGGCACTCCTTCAGTCGTAGCTAGATAGTTGCCCTCGGGTCAGGGGATTCTCATTACCATGAAGGGTCCTTCCCAGCTGGGAGAGTGTTACAGAGCCCTAATTTGGTCTGGTACTTCCGTAAGATTAGGTCCCAACCCTGGGTCCCCATCTGCATTTGACGAAGGAGGCCCCGCCTTTGGCTATGGTCATTCCTAGATGAACCTGTCAGAAATCTGGGCCCGTGGGGAGTCCAGATGGGTTTCCGGAGGAAGGCGGGCTTCAGCTCCGTAGGCCGGGGGACATGGGGTCCCGCCAGCGGTCCGTCTAGTCGCCGCCATCGGAGTGGGAGTCCCTAGTGAAGATGTCCTTTAGGTCCCCCTCGGGCGACTGGTACTTGAGGTCTCGCTCAGCCACGGCTACCTTGTCGTCGTCGACCTTTTCCTTGCTAGGACAACAACGAGGCGGGGAGCCGTCCTTGGAAGACTGCTCACGCCGCTCGCTGATGCGCTTTGCGAGATCAATGATCTCGCGACACTTCGCGGCACTGTGGCATCCATTGGGGTGTACAGGGCACGAGCCACTGTTATCCCTTTGTGGCCGTGGGCGCTTGTTGCGGTTGCCCCGGCCCCCGGTCGTAGCTGCAACGACCAGCGTGGTTGACTGCGGCCTTTCGTAGCCACGACCCTTCTTTTTCTTTTTGCCTTCTCGGGGGACGGCGCCCGAGCCACCTATCTGGGTAACTCCGGTTTGTGGGGCCGAGTGCCATGCATGGCCCTCGGCGGCTCTGGCGCACTTGTTAGCCAGAGCGAAGGGCGTGGGGGACAGTCTCCACGTCATGTGTGGCCAGCTTCTCCAACATTTTCTTATCACGTACCCCCTGACGGAAGGCTGTGATGATGGAGGCATCGGAAATATGAGGAATAGTACCTCGTACCTTGGTGAAGCGGGAGATAAACGTCCGGAGGGTCTCTCCAGGCTCCTGCCTCACTGCGTGTAGGTGGGCCTCCACGCCATGCTGCTGGTAAGCGCTGGCAAAGTTCGCAACGAACCGTGCACAGAGCTCTTCCCAGGTGTAGATTGATCCTGGGGCGAGGTTCATGAACCAAGTCCGGGCAGGCCCAGACAGGGTGACATGAAAATACGTCGCCATCACCGCGGTGTTTCCACCTGCTGCCGTGATGGCGGTGACGTGCACCTACAGGAACTCCGACGGGTTTGATGTTCCATCGTATTTTTCCGGCAGGTGCGGCCGGAACTTGGTCTGTGAGGGCGGCGCAGCCCACGCCGACCAAGGGGACACTCGTTTGGGACCAGGCACCCATTGGTGTCTACGGTGCTTCCGCAGCGAAATCTCGGTCGAGGTTGCGACCCTCGATGTTTTGTCGGCGCTCCCGCGCCCTTTCCAAAGAGATTCGAGCGTCCTCTCCCATATGCCTACCGTTGAGCTCTGTCCAGAGGTCGCCGGTCTGTGCTCCCCTTACGGAGGGCGAGCGCAGAGACGCTGTCACCTCGCGTTGTCGTCGGGATGACCGAGGCCTAGACCTGGTCGAAGTGGAATGTGCCATGCCGAGTAGTCGGTCGACGTCGTCACACCACTGTTTCATGGCCCCCTGGCGAGGCCATGGAGCTAGGGGGTGGCGTAGCAACTCCCTGGCTACAGACAACGCCGTAGGCGCTGCCCTCGACGGAGTCTGGGATGCCTACGATGGCGTGTGTTGTTGTACGACGTGTATGGCAGCAGTCCTAGAGTCGGGGCGATCGGGTACTTGTTGCGCGGAGGATGCAACCTCTTGCTCCATCGCGAAATCCTCCAAAGTTCCAGCACAGTGCTCGATGATCCGCACCATCATGCTGAGCAAGAAAACAAGCAAAAACTCGAAGCCTAGCCCCCTACCTGGCGCGCCAAATGTCGGAGAGGAAATCTCTTCGGCCGGGTGGCAGATTGCACCTGCCCTAGATCCTAAAAAGAGGAGGGGCCTAAGCGTTTTGCTTGTTACGAGACTGGTGGATCAACACACGAGAGCACACAAGGGTTTAGAGTGGTTCGGGCCGCCGAAGCGTAATACCCTACTCCACTGTGTGACGTATTGCTTCAGGAGCTTGTATGAACTTGTGAGTGTCTGCCTAAGATTGGGTCTATCTTGTAACGCCGCATGCCTCCCCTTTTATAGCTGAAGGCATGCACAAAGGTACTGAGCCCCGACATGTGGGCCCAGGGACATAACGAATATAGCACTTGGAGCCACAAATGTGTGCTGCTGGGGCACTCTTCTTGGGCCTCGACATCCGAGATCTCCATATCCTCGGCGTGCAGGGGAGACTTCTTGTAGAAGGGATGATGAGTACAGTGCACCACTCGGCATGGGCGCACTGTTTGCCAATAGACTGGTCAGACGCACCGCTTGCTGGATGACCCTGATGCCGCCTGCCATCGGATTGGACAAGATGCATTAAATGTTGGGAGGGCGCGTCGCCTGCTGGCGTGGTGGCAGGCGGCGCGTCCTTTCAGCAATAAATGCAGAGGCCGCTCGGCTTGGTGGGCTTTATGCCAGGCTTGGCCTGTTGGTTTATGTGTCGGGCCACAAGCCACGCGACAGCAGTGGGCAGTGCAGGACAAGGTCTGGACACGTGCTAGCACTGGACCCCTACCTACGCCGGGGTCCTCCTCGTCCCGGGACCTTGCCAACGCTGGGGCCTTCCAAGGGATCCGACATACCTTCTTGGGGCCCTAGACTTGTATGTTTAGGGGTCCGGTGTCCTTCTGCGGGGGTCTAGACCTAGCGACGAACACCGAGATGTACTCCCTTTCCTTGCCACGTGGCGCTCTTGGACCTGCCCATTGGGCGCCATTCTCCACATGGTCTTGAGGCGTTGCATGGGTGCGGTGCCTTTATGCAGTAGCAGGAGGTACCCCTGATTGAGGGTACTGACATAGTAGACATCGCAACAAATTCAGGGGGTGGTTTAATTCTTGAGTAATACAACCCAGAGGAGGTGCCTTGCGCTTTCTCTACCACTTTTGTTTCACATTCGTTTGTTGATGTGATATGGAGGTATTCAGCACCACCCACACATGCAATTGTAATGTGATAGCCGCTACGACGGATATCTTTGAACGTGAGGAGAGTATGAGTTGCTCCTAGGTATAGGAATGCTTCTTCAATGAAGATCCTAGTACCGTTTGGGAGGACAACAATGGCTCGACCGGAGCCTACAATGCGGCCATTGTTGCCGACAATCGTAGTGATATTCTTAGTTCTCTTCAAGAGTGTCTGAAAATATTTCGTCTCTCTAAGGATCAAATTTGTGGCTGCGCTATCAATCAGGCATGATTCATCGTTTTCCTCCATCATGGGAAGTGAGTCTTGTTCTATATAAATAATATATAATATTGATTCAGTTCATCATTCATGATGACAACATATAATAGAGCAAGAACAATTAAACCATGAATGAGGAATAAATAAAATTGCCAAGCAATTAATCTCAATTAACCAAATAGTATGAGCTCAACAGGAGCATTTATTACATCATAACCAAATAAATGTTCTTCTAGAAATAAAATTGCTATGGAAATAAATGTGGAGCTAATGGCTGATAACATGATCAACTACAGGAGATCATCAGTATGGAAATCGAAGTCGACTTTGCCTAACGGAGTATCGCTCTTAGTTGTGGCATCAACATTTATGGCAGCATGCTCAAACTGTGCAGCAGGCTGAGGCAACTCAAGGTGCTCTCTAGTTGTGGCGTTTACAGGCGCCTGGATAAAGTGAGCCTCTGAGTTCTGGCGTTTTTTCCATTCCTGATATATGTCAATCAGGTATTTCTCAGTGGTGCATGTATGGGACCAGTGCTGCTGAGACCCACACCTGAAACATCCTTCGCCAGCATGCTTTGAGGCACTGACATCGCCCTGCTGGGTGTTGCTTTTGCCTTTGCCTTTGCCTCTACCACGACCATTGTTGCTGCTACTGCCACTGCCATTCTATGGCTGCTTCCTAAAAGTTCCCCTTGTCGGCCCCTGATTATTGCGGCACCCACGTGTCGGCGTTTGGGACCCGACCGCACACCCGGGGTTACCCCTCGAGGTGCTTTTGGGTAGGACGGTGTTACCGACTGTAGCTCGATGGTTCGTGCTAGGTGCATGAGAGACGATGGACAATTTTATACAGGTTCGGGCCGCTTAGAGAAGCATAACACCCTACTTCCTGGTGTGGATCTTTATGTGGTGGGTTACAGAGGGATTTTCTAGTACGGTGGATGCTAGGGAATGGAATAGATGGCTAATGAGTGACTTGTCTTTTGATGGGGTGCCCCTTAGGCCTTATATACTCGACCATGGGGCGTTACATGCGGGTATGATAACTACATGCTCCTAAGTAATAGTGAACCAACTAAACTTATCTTCCTATAATCATGCTGACTTATCCTGGTTTAGTTCCAACGTCTGAGGGCGCTGCGCGGGAGAATCAAATCAATACTGTGGATAATGCTTAAACCCAATGAGCCGTCTGGGCTCGAGTCTATCCAATCTTGCGTTGATCCGTTCCGCCAATGATTCCTCCCCTGGCCCACGAAGGGATGGCCTTGCAAAGTAATGGGCCCAAGGCCTTTCACGAGGCCTTCTAGCCTTCTAGTGGTCCCGGGGATATCTGTCCCCCACAAGCCCCCAATCTTTGAGTTGATTTTGAAATAATCAGCCCAAAGATTCTAGGTCTAGCTTGCGGTTTTGATTTTAGGTAATGGGTGTTCTGAAAGTACACCTTCCAAATTGTTGCTTCTGAACTCTAATCAACCTAGTAAAAACAAGCGTCTATTATCCTTCTTTAGCTCTTCCAACGGTCTTCACTTTATACTTTAGAAATCAGTTCTCGGTTACCAGCTTATGCTTTAGAGATCAGCATTTTGTCCGTGGGAGTTGAGGATTCATTGGGTGCACTGGAGGTGCACCCAATGGGTGTAGCCCTCGAGCTTTGAGTGGATTACTAAAAATAATCCACTCAAAGGTCTTCATCTTATGCTTTTCAGAAACCATTGGTTTATCTTCGTCTTGTGCCTTAGAAATCAGCATTTCGTCGTCGGTACATGCTTTAGAGATCATCATTTTGTCTTTAGGGGTTGAGGATTCATTGGGTGCACCGGAGGTGCATCCAATAGGTGTAGCCCCCGAGCTTTGAGTGGATTACTGAAAATAATCCACTCAAAGGTCTTCATCTTATGCTTTTAGATGTTATTATCATATTTTCATCTCATGCCTTAGAACTCAGCATTATATCATCAGTTTATGCTTTAGAGATCAGCATGTTGTCTCCATTTCCTGTATTAGAGAATAACATCGTGATCTGGCCATGTCCTGTTAGGTTTGAAATTTATTTGATCGGCGACGTATTGGACGTTTGGTAGATGGCTCTTGGCTGGTCTTCATTTCACATTGTGCTTCAATGCTTCTGTTGATTAGACTTGTACTTCAGTAGCTATATTTGGCTTTCCTCCGATCTCCATCGATATATTTCTTCTGTCTTGATACATTCATTGCATATATTGTATGGATGTGACTGCTTGGGAAAATCTATTGAAAATTCCTGGACATCCCCTCCCCAATGGGTGTAACCCCGCTGAAGCTGAATCCAATGGGTGTGATCGTGTTGAAGCTGATCCCACTGGGTGTAACCCTGCTGAGGCTGATCCCAATGGGTGTGATCGTGTTGAAGCTGATCCCACTGGGTGTAACCCTGCTGAGGCTGATCCCAATGGGTGTGATCGTGCGCTGGTTGTTGATCGTATAGTTGATGAGGACGAGGAAGAAGAAGAAGAAATCCCACTGATTCATAAAAATAGCCAGTGTTACAGAGGTAGTAGGGGAGATAGTGATATTTCTTCTCCAGCTCTGTCTGCTCTTGTCAGCCTTCAAGAGTTATCCATAGCAGATCTTGATCAAGCCCTTGAGGATGTCGTTCCTGAAGATATGCTATTGGAGCCAACTGCTGATGACATGATGATTGTCTGTTCGGAAGTTCCAGACATGGGATTAGAGGTATCTCGAGCAGTGTCTCGCGCATTGTCGACTTTGGAAGGCAGTCTTCGATGCCAAGAAGTTGGTCAAGTAGGCCCAACTCCCATGGAGGTGACTAAGGATCCTTCAGCCTTAGAGGTGGCTGTTGCAGAAAACCTAGCCCTCGAGGGTGGTGCTGGCAGTTACCCAGCCCCCGAGGGTATCGCCGGTAGTGATCCGGCTCTGGTGAGTGGCGCAAGCTACAACCCATCCCCCGAGGGTGTTGCTGGTAATGATCCGGCTCTGGTGGGTGGCGCGAGCTACAACCCAGCCCCTGAGGGTGTTGCCGGTAATGATCCGGCTCTAGTGGGTGGCGCGAGCTACAACCCAGCCCCCGAGGGTGTCCAAGTGAGCTCTCCTTCCCACACCTCCATGGATGTTTATGTCAGATCATCTCCACCACGATCTGATGGAGTGATGGTGATGCCTGCTTCTTTAACTTTGAGCGAGCGAGTCGCCTTGGAGGTCGGCGAGCCAGATGTAAGAGTTCTGATATCTGCTAGTGGGGCTGAGTCAACCCCTGGCAATGCTCTTCAAATTGTTCCGGTTCATCTTCCTTCGTCGAGCTACAATGCAACTTCTCATGACTTGGGATTGTCCTCATTCTTCTCCAATCTTCAGGTAACTCAGCTCTTTTCATTTTCCTGTTCCTCTTGGAAAATCATCTTCCCTATACTCATTTGCCTTTGATCACAAGCTTTGGTCGACGGAATGTCTGCTCAGTTGAGATCACATGGTGCCATTATCCCAGGGGGGCTTTGTCTTTGACGCAGTGGAACCCATTGCTGCTTCAGAAACAGATAGCTGATTTAAAGGCGTCAAATGCTGGTTAGTAACTTTGTTTCTTCTTTGGCTGACTGAACAACTTTTGTTTTTAACCCTGTATCCTTCCTTGACTGCATTGTCAGATATGGCCCGGCGGTGCTCCGAGCTTGAGGAAAAATGTCTTCAACATCAAGCCGACTCAACCCGACGGTACTCTGATCTTGAAGAGAAGTATTCTCAAGGTCAGATCGACCTAGCTTAGGTTTCTGCTTCTTTGGACGATGCACATTCTTTGAATTATTCTCTCAATGCTCAGCTTGACTCTGAAAGGGTAGCTCACGAGGTAAACTTATTTAACTGGCTCTGTCGTGCTTACTGTTTACTGGATGCTTGAGAGTTGATTCTTGTTTGTAGGAGGAGAGACGAGCACTTGCAGCTTCTCGTGATAATCTGGATAGGTTGTATTGTGATGCCAGCAATTCCTTAACCTTCTTGGAGAGAAGCCATCGCTTTACTATGTCAGATCTGGATCATCATCGTCGCGAACTGCAAGTGTCCCAAGATGAGGTCCTGCGGCTTAGACAGTTGGTGTCAAGCAAGGACTCCATCGTCAAAGATCTGCGTGCCTCCAGGAAGTCGATCGCCCAGGAGCTAGAGGCCGCTCGACTGGCTACCAAAGTTGTAGATGACAACTACGCCGTTCTTAAAGCTCAGCGCAACAAGGCTATGGACAAATCCATTCGCGCGGGGCGGATCTTGATGAGAAGGCTCGGTGTAGTTGTTCCTGATGACATTGTTGCTGACGTCAAAGCTGTGCCTGATGCCTTGAGTCGCCCTTCTTCCTCAATTGCCCCTGCGAAAGACATTGCCAAATAGAGATGTTTCGCCATAGTGGCGTGTTTAGAAGATACTGAATGCATGTGTGAATTATATGTGTGCATGATCATTATGCTCGAATGTTTGGTGGATAGGGCACTAGAATGTGTCATTGGTGCTGATAACTTTAACATTTTGTTTCTGCTGTCAGAATTCAACAGTCATCCTGAACGACCGCTGAAGTAAATGCAGCGTGCTGGTTTTGAAGCTTTTTCTTGACTTATGTCAATCGCTTGGCTGGTAAGGCATAGTGGTCGCCCTAGGATGAGTAGACGTGAGCATGTCGCATCATCTTAGGTCATTGCCAACTTAAGTCGATTTGCTCCGTTAGTAGGGTATAGTGGTCACCCTAAGTCGAGTAAGCATGAGCATGTCGCATCGTCTTAAATCGTCGCCGACTTAAGCCGATTGCTCCGTTAGTAGGGTATAGTGGTCACCCTAAGTCGAGTAAGCGTGAGCATGTCACACCGTCTTAAATCGCCACCGACTTAAGCCGATTGCTCCGTTAGTAGGGTATAGTGGTCACCCTAAGTCGAGTAGGCGTGAGCATGTCGCACCGTCTTAAGTCATCATCGACTTAAGCCGATTGCTCCGTTAGTAGGGTATAGTGGTCACCCTAAGTCGAGTAAGCATGAGCATGTCACACCGTCTTAAGTCATCGCCGACTTAAGCCGATTGCTCCGTTAGTAGGGTATAGTGGTCACCCTAAGTCGAGCAAGCATGAGCATGTCACACCGTCTTAAGTCATCACCGACTTAAGCCGATTGCTCCATTAGTAGGGTATAGTGGTCACCCTAAGTCGAGTAAGTGCGCTGATTTCAAGTCTTAATCAAATCGAAGTCAATTGATAACCAATAGCTTGAATGCCTTAGAGAATGAGATCTTTTATTGATGACATATTTTCCAATTACAGAGTACAACATTGCTCCGATAGCATTTGAAGTATTGCTTAAGGATAAAACTTCCTGAGATGCTCTATATTCCATGAATTCCCCACTTCCGTGCCATCCATTTGAGTAAGTCAATATGATCCTAGCCGAGTGACCTCCGATACTATGAATGGCCCTTCCCATATGTCACACCCAGTTTTAAAGGTAAACCGAATGCGAACCATGTACGTGCCAGGATCAGAACTCACGTACATAGCGATTACATAAATGACTCATCATAGCACAATGCTTTGAATAACAATAAAGAGTAAGTAATAATATTACAGACTAGAGCCATTTACATAATATAAATCAAAGTACACAGAATCGAAACGTAGCCAACGTAAACAACCCACCACAGGCAGCTGACTGGGGGAGGTCGCTAGCCTAATCCTCGAACTCATCGACGTCCTGGAACTCCTGGAGATCCACCTCAACACCTTCTTCTCTTTCTTTACCTGAACATAGATTGCATCAAGGGCAACCTGGTGTTTTGTGAAAGCAAGGGTGAGTACACATCAACGTACTCAGCAAATGTCCCGTTTGGCTGAAGTGGACTAGCTTTATGTGGGGTTAGGGTCAAGCAGTTGCTTTTAGTTGGTCAGGTAATTATTACTAGTAGAGAGCCAGGTTTTAACATTAACCCAAGTTGTTAACCCAAAAGTACCCTTTCCAAACGGAAAGAATACCAGAAATCATAATCATAATTGAATCCAACATTATCCTCATCATCATCGATAAACAAAACATGTCTGATTAATGTGTCTCTAAGCAATGGAGCTCCCTTGGCCGCTCATAACCACGAGCACGGCTGATATATCAGTTTCATAACACTCTGCAGAGGTTGCGCACTTTACCCACGAGCCATGATTCCCTCTCTAGCCCGGGCTTGCAAGACCCTTGTTCACTCCCGAGGTGAATGGCCAAGTATTCACTACGAAGCCTTTATAAAGATTCCCTGAGGCTGTAGCCACCCGTTAGGTTTTCTAAATGTACCGCACTCCTCCCCAAGGGGCAATCCACCCTCGGCAGAGCGAGTCGCATACACCGAGCCCCATTGACGGCACGACGGCGAAGCGAACTACACCCCAGTTCCTCTAATTATTCAGCTAAGGGCATCCCATACCACCCTCATGGTTGCACTGTTTTCCCGGGCGGTCATCCAACGAACAGGTCCTTACGGAGAGGCACTCGAGAAACCGCTCGAGTCCCCTAAAATGCCACAAGTATATCATCATATCCAGAATAAAATCATAGTATCATCATTGTATCTCATCATGTTCATTGATTAAAGTAAAGCAATAGCATAAAGCTAACCAAGGCAACCCAAAAGGTAATCAAGGACAAGGTACGTAGAAAGCTAGTCAATCCTTAGGTTGTTCATAGTATGCGGGACAGTGAATTATAAAGTGAATGGGACATAATAGGTTAGAGGACACTTGCCTTCACCAAACAGATGCTCAGGATCTTCAGTCTCGTAGAACTCGAAGAGTTCGATCTCTTGGTCGCCGAAGCTTCACTGTCGATTCCTCGAAGCTCGAAAATGGATCGCGGTCTATTCGCGACGCGCAGCGAATACGAACAGGCATAAGAAAACAAACATATACATGCATAAGAACATTACACCATACCAAGAAAAGCAATATAAAACATGCAACATGGAATAAAGCTCGCTTCTACAGTCACGATAGGAAAAAGAAATGTCGAACTCGAAGCTACGGTCGAGAAGATATCGTGTTTACGCCAAACAAGATTAACTATAACATTCAATTCGACATTATCAAATATAAATTATATCTACTATTTAGTTTTGACTAACTTACTATTTTAATAGTGGAGGATTAAACGAATATTTATTTAAATGACATAAGTAATTATAAACGACCGGTTTAATATCGCGCGTGGACAGCACCCGATACACAAAAAAGGCAATGCATGCGAATGACGCGTGACGACGCGTGACAATACGCGAAATAAGGCGCGACCAAACACGTGAAACAACGCGCGCGACAACACGTGCTAACGACGACGCGCACGAATAGCGCACAGACAACACGCGAACGGCGCGCCAGGATCACTAACCAATATTGTCTTTATAATAAACAATTATTAATTAAAAATATTGGAGTAGGCATAATCATATTAACATGTATTTATAAAGTGCAACTAAAATTGTAAATTGGTTCAAATAGATTGCTACTTTACTAACTACCTGATAAATAAATAAATAATCAATTAATTAACTAAAACATGTATCACAATGAAATAATGTTACTAATACGTAAACAACAAGGTTACGAAATTAACACGACTGAAACAAGTCGAAACGGATTTGAGACTTAAAATATTTTGAATATTTTATATCTTGCGGATTTAATAGAATGTGGCGTAATCTGATTGGTCAAAAGATGGCCACACAGAGGACCATATGAGCATGGACGCCGAGTATTCATGGGATGGTAAAATCGTGCCGCATGCAACAGCTTTGGTCCTAGCATGCAGTGCATGCGGTGGGGGCCTAGTTGGTCTTTTTTTTCCAAGCGCACGGCAAGGAGAAAACGTGGGGCACTAGAAATCGCATGCAAGGTGGGCCCCAAGGGCTGTTTTCTTTTCCCTGGTTGCACGAACGAACAACTGCATCGGTGCTTTTCTTCTTCCTTGAGAAAAAGCAGAGAACAGCATGGGGGGAGAAGGAGAGGGGATCGACCATGGGGGAGAAGGAGAGGCGGCTAGTCGCGCCCAGGCTGCAGGGGATTTTGTTGAGGCATGGGAGGTGAGCGGCTCACGCAGGGAGAACGGAGAACACCTAGGAGCTGCTACTAGCTGCGGCTCCTTCACGGTGACTCGCGAGCAGGAGCCTAGCTAGGGCAGCTTGCCGGAGGACCAGGGTCGGTGGGGGCAGGGCTGGGGAGGCATCCGGTCGAGTGACGCAGGAGCAGGCGGTGGGGGCTGGGCTCAGCCGCGCGAGGGAGCAGGGGCCCCGACACCTGGGCACACGGGCGAGCCGCCGCGCGGCTGCCTGGCTGTCTACCGCGCCCTGCGCAGGAGCCCAGCTACGCCGCAGGGAGGGGCGTATAGGTGGTAGGGGACGAGGGCGCCGTCGGGACCGGCATGGCGTACGCGCGCTGGGAGGAGTGCAGGGGACGGGAGAGACGGAGAGTACTCACCTAAAACTGCCGAGATGAGTTGCCTGCTCCCGCACGATTTGGATCTGGGGAGGGAGACGAGGGGTTATGCGACGGCGGGGTGGATATATAGAAAAGAACACGGGAGGTGGTTGCTAAATTCGCCGCAGATCGTGTTCTGGCTGAGTGAGTGAGGCTGTTGCGCGATGAATTGTGCGAGACAGTATAAACCAGAGACGAAGTTAGACGCGTGGTAGACAAGGTTAGATAAAATTAGATGAAAATAGTCGGAGCTGGCCTGTGGGCCCAAGATGACGAGGTGGACGCCGAACGGGTAGACGGGGATAGATGAGGATCACCGACGCGAGCAGCATGCTGTTCATGAGAAGACGCGGTTCGGTGATCTCACGAACAAAGGCATGAGATCTAGAACATGTTTGATGAGAGGAAGATATATATATATATATATTATCGAGTTTCCAAGATATTGTAGTTTTTGCAAATACTGAATTTTAGGTATTTAATTAATATTAGAAAAACTAAAATTTATATTTTAGTACTCGAAGAAACGTTTTGAAGGTTACCGAAAGCTTCCGGAAACAAGATCAAGATAATTCGATATAGTTTGAAAAACCTCTGCACTCATAAACACTATGCAACGACATGAATGCAATAATCAAAGCTTCTCCCGGATTTTATTTTTACTATGCCCAAAACTCATATATATACATATATATAATAAAGTTAATGTCCATTATTTAGAAACAAAAAAAGAGAAGAAAAGCAAGTGAAGAAGAGGGTAACACCTGAATTTGGTGGATATTAGAAAAGAAATTTTATACCCCTAAATTCAGGGTGTTACAAATCTAACCCCCTTAACAGGAATCTCGCCCTCAAGATTGAAGAAGAGGCTAGCAAGAAAACAAGGTTGGTTCATAGGCTGTTCACGACTTTCTTGAGTTAACTTTGAATCTGCAAGCTTAACTTGTGGACTGATTGCTTTGACCTTCAGATGTTCACGACCCACTGATGTAATTCTTGAGGATCTTCTGGACCTGTGGGTTAGGACCCACACACGCTTTCGCTGCGCTACTCTGATCTTGTAGGTTGATGTTGATCGCATTGTCTTCATTAGGGTTAGAGGCTAACCCCCTTAACAGGAGCGTTGATATGCATTTGGTGAAGATGTTGCCTACTCTGATCTTGACTGATTAAGAGAGGTTGGAGGTTGCCAACTGGACAGGTGCAAGAGGAAAGGCTACAGATAGAAAAGGTAAGCATAGATGAATTAAAGAGAGAAAAGGGAGAGCACCCAACTACCTAACTCTATGGCACTCAGCTAGCGAACAGATGCTATTGCGAACCAAGGGCCACAACACATCAACACTCATTCCAAAGAAGCAAATCAGTCATAGCAGAAGGACAAACATCATGAGCACACAACAACAAACATCTCGTTGCTATACGTTCCTTTCAATTAAATGGTGGTCTTTTCTTACAATGTGGAAACTACTTTAAGGCCATTGAAAGACAAGGGGAGCGATAAAATATGCAGGATAGGGGCATGAGCATAGTAAAGTATGGAGCTAAAGCAATGATTGTAACCGACAAGGGAGAGAACGCAACCAAGGTCAGGATAGGTAAAACACCATTCTCAAATCGAGATGGGAAAGATGATAATTCAAAAGGTAGGCATAAGATAAGCATCATAGAAAGATCCAGTGATTACAAAGGTACAGGAGGTAATAGGCGAAAGCACATCAAAAGATTGAGTTAAGACAAGACTTGCCACGCAACAGAGGAAAAAGGGGACGAACAAGAGCGGGGAGGGGTAAGACAACACTCTTGAACTAGAACGAGAGAGGGGGCTTTAAAATGCAGGGGCGGGATAAGCATCAAGGTAAAGATCGAGGGACACCAAGCGTGAGGGTGATAACGAGCAAACACACAACAAAGGATGTTTTTTAGTCAAAACTAGCAGGGTGTCAAAGAAGGGGGAGCAGTCAATGATGAAATAGATGAGACATTATCCCTGAACAGGGATGGAAAAGAGGGGGTTTCAAAAGGTAGGTTCAAGGTAAGCGTGAAGGTATGGGCATAGATATCACGAGGGTTTAAAGTTGATAATGGACAAGGGTGTAGGAGAGGAGGTAAATGGGCATAAGAACCAAGGATATAAGTACCACCAAGTATGGAGTTAAGACAGGACCTGCAAATGGAAAGGAGGGGGTACGTCCAAGGGCTAGATAGGTAAGTTGCCACTCTCAAATTGAGGTGGAAGAGAGGGGATTTTTAAAGTGTAGGAATAAAGATGAGTATCAAGGCAAGATCGATGGACGACAAGGTGAGGGTGATAGCAAATAAAACACAGCAAGAGATGGAATTAACACAAAACCTGTAAGGAGACAAGTGAAAAGAAATCAAGGGAGAGATAGGTACCTCGCAACTCTCAAACTGGGTTGAAAGAAAAGGGGGGCTTTTAAAGGATAAGTTCAAGGTGAGCATTTAGGTAGAAGACCTCAATATCGCAAGGGTCAAAGGCGACAACAGACAAGGGTATAAGAGAAAAGATGAAGGCATAGTAGAGCCATTGGTACATGTACAACCAAGAATGGGGTCACGACAAGACTTGCACATGGCAAAGATGAGGTTACGAACAAGAGCAAAATACGTAAAACACCACTCTCAAACTGAGATGGGAGATTGGAGATTTTAGATAATATACATAATGTAATCACAAGGTAGGATAGACAAATGAGAAGGGTAAAGGTAATAACAAACAAAAGTAGGCAAAGAATGGAGTTAAAAAACTCGCAAGTGACAAAGAAGATACGTCCAAGAGAAAAATAGGTAAAACATACAACTCTCGGATGGAGATGGAAAAGAGGAGATTTTAAAGGGCCTGTATAAGATAAACATCAAGGTAAGATATAGAGGTGATAAGGGTAAAGGTGATAATGATGAAAAGCATAATCCATGGATAGAGTTAAGGCAAGACTCGCAAAGTGACGAAGTTGAGAAAACAATCAAGGATAGATAAGTGAGGTTCCGACAGAAGAGTTGAAGTAAGAATTCATTACTGAAGGAAGTTACAAGGAATTAACGAGATCACCAAGGATGTGCAAAATAAAATGACCGCTCCTAGATCATTAAGAAACAAGGGTGGTCAGGGACATGTTAACTTAATTGTCTTAAACAGACTCTAGGATATAAAGGTAAGCATATATATCAAAAAAGAATACACCAGATTCCAATGGTACGAGCGTACCAAGACCAAGAGAATAGAAAAAAGCCAAAAGATAGCGGCTTCACAACGGAATAGGGAGGGGTCTCCGAAGACAAGGAGTTCATGGACATATAAACTGAAATGTCTACGTAGGCAGTAGAAATTTAGATGTAAGTATTTGAAACAAGAGTATTAAAGAATTCAGGGATACGAGTATGCGATAACAAAGGGATAAGGATTGCCAAATGGTAGAAATTTAATGATGGAAGAGGAATAAATCCCAAAAGGCAAGAAGGTTATGGTCCGGGACATCTACAAGGATGTCGCAAGCATAAGAGTGAGATCAGATCTAGTAGATTGATAAAAGTATAGACTATAATAGAATAAAATACTTTTGGCAAGGAGGCATATAGGAGCACAACATAGAATTAGTCGAGGTGACTAATATTTTGAAACAACATCAAGGATGAGGTGAATTAATAATCAATAAGTCCTTAAAACGGCCAATGCTACTCTAGGATAGTGGTCCTACAGTCAGCAAGGGCTTTGATACCACTTATGTCACACTCGGTTTTGAAGGTAAACCGAATGCGAACCATGTACGTGCCAGGATCAGAACTCACGTACATAGCGATTACATAAATGACTCATCATAGCACAATGCTTCGAATAACAATAAAGAGTAAGTAATAATATTACAGACTAGAGCCATTTACATAATATAAATCGAAGTACACAGAATCGAAACGTAGCCAACGTAAACAACCCACCATAGGCAGCTGACTGGGGGAGGTCGCTAGCCTAATCCTCGAACTCATCGACGTCCTAGAACTCCTGGAGATCAAACTCGACGCCTTCTTCTCTTTCTTTACCTGAGCATAGATTGCATCAAAGGCAACCTGGTGTTTTGTGAAAGCAAGGGTGAGTACACATCAACGTACTCAGCAAATGTCCCGTTTGGCTGAAGTGGACTAGCTTTATGTGGGGTTAGGGTCAAGCAGTTGCTTTTAGTTGGTCAGGTAATTATTACTAGTAGAGAGCCAGGTTTTAACATTAACCCAAGTTGTTAACCCAAAAGTACCCTTTCCAAACGGAAAGAATACCAGAAATCATAATCATAATCATAATTGAATCCAACATTATCCCCATCATCATCTGTAAACAAAACATCTCTTACCAATGTGTCTCTAATCAATGGAGCTCCCTTGGCCGCTCATAACCGCGAGCACGGCTGATATATCAGATTCATAACACTCTGCAGAGGTTGCGCACTTTACCCATGAGCCGTGATTCCCTCTCTAGCCCGGGCTTGCAAGACCCTGGTTCACTCCCGAGGTGAATGGCCAAGGATTCACTACGACGCGCACGAATAGCGCACAGACAACACGCGAACGGCGCGCCAGGATCACTAACCAATATTGTCTTTATAATAAACAATTATTAATTAAAAATATTGGAGTAGGCATAATCATATTAACATGTATTTATAAAGTGCAACTAAAATTGTAAATTGGTTCAAATAGATTGCTACTTTACTAACTACCTGATAAATAAATAAATAATCAATTAATTAACTAAAACATGTATCACAATGAAATAATGTTACTAATACGTAAACAACAAGGTTACGAAATTAACACGACTGAAACAAGTCGAAACGGATTTGAGACTTAAAATATTTTGAATATTTTATATCTTGCGGATTTAATAGAATGTGGCGTAATCTGATTGGTCAAAAGATGGCCACACAGAGGACTATATGAGCATGGACGCCAAGGATCCATGGGTTGGTAAAATCGTGCCGCATGCAACAGCTTTGGTCCTAGCATGCAGTGCATGCGGTGGGGGCCTAGTTGGTATTTTTTTCCAAACGCACGGCAAGAAGAAAATGTGGGGCAGTGGAAATCGCATGCAAGGTGGGCCCCAAGGGCTGTTTTCTTTTCCCTGGTTGCACGAACGAATAACTGCATCGGTGCTTTTCTTCTTCCTTGAGAAAAAGCAGAGAACAGCATGGGGGAGAAGGAGAGGGGATCGGCCATGGGGAGAAGGAGAGGCGGCTAGTCGCGCCTAGGCTGCAGGGGATTTTGTTGAGGCATGGGAGGTGAGCGGCTCACGCAGGGAGAACGGAGAACACCTAGGAGCTGCTGCTGGCCGCGGCTCCACGGCGACTCGCGAGCAGGAGCCTAGCTGGGGCAGCTTGCCTGAGGACCAGGGTCAGTGGGGGCAGGGCTGGGGAGGCATTCGGCTGAGCGACGCAGGAGCAGGCGATGGGGGCTGGGCTCAGCCGCGAGAGGGAGCAGGGCCCCCGACGCCTGGGCACATGGGCGAGCCACCGCGCGGCTGCCTGGCTGTCTACCGCGCCCTACGCAGGAGCCCAGCTACGCCGCAGGGAGGGGCGTATAGGTGGTAGGGGACGAGGGCGCCGTCAGGGCCGGCATGGCGTACGCGCGCAGGGAGGAGTGCATGGGACGGGAGAGATGGAGAGTACTCACCAGAAACCGCCAAGATGAGTTGCCTGCTCCTGCACAATTTGGATCTGGGGAGGGAGACGAGGGGTTATGCGACGGCGGGGTGGATATATAGAAAAGAACACGGGAGGTGGTTGCTAAATTCGCCGTAGATCGTGTTCTGGTTGAGCGAGAGAGACTGTTGCGTGATGAATTGTGCGAGACAGTATAAACCAGAGACGAAGTTAGACGCGTGGTAGACAAGGTTAGATAAAATTAGACGAAAATAGTCGGAGCTGGCCCGTGGGCCCAAGATGACGAGGTGGACGCCGAAGGGGTAGACGGGGATAGATGAGGATCGCCGACGCGAGCAGCATGTCGTTCACGAGAAGACGTGGTTCAGTGATCTCGCGAATAAAGGCATGAGATCTAGAACATGTTTGATGAGAGGAAGAAATATATATATATATATTATCGAGTTTCCAAGATATTGTAGTTTTTGCAAATACTTAATTTTAGGTATTTAATTAATATTAGAAAAACTAAAATTTATATTTTAGTACTCGAAGAAACGTTTCGAAGGTTACCGAAAGCTTCCGAAAACAAGATCAAGATAATTCGTTATAGTTTGAAAAACCTCTGCACTCATAAACACTATGCAACGACATGAATGCAATAATCAAAGCTTCTCCCGGATTTTATTTTTACTATGCCCAAAACTCATATATATACATATATATAATAAAGTTAATGTCCATTATTTAGAAACAAAAAAAGAGAAGAAAAGCAAGTGAAGAAGAGGGTAACACCTGAATTTGGTGGATATTAGAAAAGAAATTTTATACCCCTAAATTTAGGGTGTTACACCATAGTGGTGACAATTTGTGCCGTCCTTCTCCCGTTAGAATTCGGTGAAGGACCAAGTCTCCCACTACGAAGGATCGATGTCTATAGCCTTATCATGATAATGCCTCAGGGTCTGCTGGTATCTAGCTAACTGAATTACTGTATTCAATCGCTCTTCATCCAGTACATCAATATCTTCTAGCCTGGTAGCCTCTGCTTTAGCTATGCTTTCGAAGACTAGCCTTGGTGCTTCAAACCTGAGGTCGGCAGGTAGCACTGCCTCCGAACCATAGACCATGAAGAAGGGGGTGTTTCCATGCAGAGCTCGACTGGGTTGAGTTCTTAGGCTCTAAACCACATAAGGCAACTCTCTGATCCACTTCCCCGCAAACTTTTCATTCTTGTCGAAGACTTTCTTCTTGAGTGCTTCCAGTATCATTCCGTTAGCCCTTTCCACTTGGCCATTAGCTCTTGGGTGTGCTACTGATGCATATTTGATCTGGATGCTCCGCTGTTCACAGAAATCAAAGAATTCAGAGCTAGTGAAGTTGGATTCCAGGTCGGTTATGATGCTATTCGGTATCCCAAACCTGAATATTATATCTTGTATGAATTCCACTGCCTTGGCTGAAATTAGAGAAGCAATGGGTTTGTACTCTATCCATTTGGTGAATTTGTTGATGGCGACCAGCATGTGAGTATAGCCTCCCTGAGCTTTCTTGAAGGGTCCAATCATGTCTAATCCCCAGCACACAAATGGCCATGTTACAGATATGGTCTGCAGCTGCTGTGCTGGTAAATGTTGTTGTTTTGACAAGAATTGGCAAGATTCACATCTCTGGACTAACTCGGCTGCATCACTTTTTGCTGTTGGCCAATAGAAACCAGACCTGAAGACTTTCCCAACCAGAGTTCTGGATGCTGCAAGTATTCCACACTGTCCGGCGTGAATCTCATCTAGTAGTTGTCTCCTAGTAACCGAAGAAATGCACTTCATGAGGACTCCTGTTGCACCCCTTCTGTACAGTGCGTCCCCTATGAGGGTGTAGTGGGCCGACTGTCTTGCGATGCGCTCTGCTGCTGCCTTATCATCCGGTTCTTCTTCATTCTTTATATACCTAATGATAGGCTCTCTCCAGTCATTAGAGTCTAACTCTGGCTGGCTCAAAGCATTGCACTCTTTCGCCTGATCTGAGGGAATGCTTGGGCGTGACACTTCCTGGACGAAAACTCCAGGTGGGACCTGAGCTCGATTGGATCCTAGTTTTGACAACGCGTCTGCTGCTGCGTTGTGATCTATTTCCACGTGATGAAATTCCAGCCCTTCGAATTTGTCTTCTAATTTTCGGACGGCTGTACAGTACTTGCCCATAGAATCAGTCGAGCAATCCCAGTCTTTATTTATCTGACTTATGACCACCAATGAATCTCCGTATATCATTAACCTCTTAATGCCCAGTGATACGGCAATGTTCAATCCATGGATCAGAGCCTCATATTCTGCTGCATTATTTGATGCTGGGAATGATAACTGAAGAGCATATTTGAGTTGTTCACCTCCAGGGGCAATGAAAAGGATCCCTGCACCTACTCCCTGTAGTTTCAGCGAGTCATCGAAATACATTCGCCATACTTTTGTAGCTTCTAGGTTGTCTGGTACTTGTTGCTCGGTCCATTCTGATACGAAGTCAACTAGTGCTTGAGTCTTTATTGCAGTGCGAGGCCGAAACTCAATGTCGTGAGCTCCCAGCTCACAGGCCCACTTGGCTATTCTTCTAATGGCTTCTTTGTTGTAAAGTATATCTTGTGGCAGAACCTCCAAGTTATTGGGCCCACATGCACCTGTCCTTGTCCCAAAGACCTCAGACGGCTATGCATGTGCACCAGATAACTTAACAGGATCTGTCCGATTGCCCCAAGGACATCGGATAAACCACTTACAACCAGAACCGCGGGATTAAGTAATACAAATCACACACACCAATACTTTTGCAGCGGAAATCTTACTACCAAATTTTACAAGTTACAAAATTTTATATTATTTTATCGGAGTGATTACAAAAGTATAAGTTTGAAATATATGCTAGCTCAAGTGACCATCCTCAATAAGAAGTATAGAAGGGTTACTTAGACTTATAAGAAGGCCGAGCCCACCGGCACTTAACACCATCAACTGCAGCACAAAGTTAGAACCTGAAAAACAACAGAGAATAAAACCCTGAGTACAGAATTACTCAGCAAGACTTACCTGACTAAAGAAAAGACTCTCAAGGGTATGCTGGCTAGAGGGATTCAAGGTATGGTTTATCAAGAATCAAAGACTCTGTTTTGCAGAAAAGCTTACTATAGTGGATCCTTAAAAATCCAGTTTTATTGTCAGGTTAAGTAAAGTTACCTGCATCTAGAGTTCTTTCTACCCTAGTTCAATCACTTGACCTATACTAGCCAATTTCTTAACATCCCTTCATCTTCACTGGATTGCTACGTGTAGGGCAATGACCAAGTCTTCATAACCGCGAAGGTACGGCGATCCGAATCGATTATACTCAGCTGAGGATCTCCAATCACACTACATATGTAGCACTTAACCCTTGCATATGTCAACTCGCCACCGGGGTTCTTAAGATCAGATCAGGTTCATGCCAACCGAGAGCACAGATACACCACCGTCCAGCCTCTTGCCATGGAGGGTACACGCTACTCTCGCCATCTCTCCACTCCCATTGCATGGTATCTTATTCTGGTATTAGTCTGCCCGAGGCAAAGCTTACCCATGACGAGGCATGTGACCAGTTAAAGGGTCCTTGATCAGCAAGCCTACATCGAGACGGTCCTTAATCGACTCAAACGGAGACACTACACCGAGACTCCTTTCTCGTGCAAGTCAACCGCCCGGTCTCATCTTTATTATTTTCAACCCAAAGTTTGGTACCTGGCAGAGGTACATCTTTTCCGGTGTTGAACCCATCACGGCCATGATGGATCCACCATCAAGTTTTATTTTTGAAAACAATCCCACCCACTGAAGCATCACTTTTGTTTAAAACAAAACATTTTTGTTTACTAAAGCAAGGCTAAGCATCAAAAATCCTTTTTGTAAATGGGTGTCAAGGAAGGGTATTCAATTTTTCAAGGAAGGAAATGCATCAATTGTTTTAGCACACAACTCCTATCACCTAATGCATCAAACAAGGTGATAAAGATTTTAAAACACAAGGAGGTGGCGAATGCACCAGGGCTTGCCTGAATAACACTAGGTTAGTGTTGTTAGGTGACGTCCACTTGGCGATCAGCTTTTGGGTCTGACACTTGTTCAGTTTATCCGTCTTCAGATTCGTCCATCAGCTTCATCATGTGGATTAGCCCGCGCTTGGGGTCGACTTGAGCCATCTTCCGCATCACGCGATTAATTAACGTACGTGAATGGAATGCATTATGCACATGAATGCATATCGATGGAAATATTACAAACCTAAATAGTGCTACGCGATAGCGAATAAAACACCTAGCGGCGAGGGGTTGTACCGTTTTATTCAGAAACACTAGTTATCAGTGTATGACTAAGCGCAATAATTACGCTTCTCGAACCTATCGCAAACATCACGAACAACAACTATACATATTAAATACAATTAGCCTACACAACTCACCAGCTAATTGATTAAATGCTAACCTTATCCCTTGTTTTATAAATTATACTACATGGCTCACAAAGAACTATTTTAATTTTATTTCACTCCTCACATATTATTAACACTACCACAACGCGCCTGAGCTAAATACGAGGATTATTACGACTAATAATTCTAGTTAATCCAATCATCAGATAAACTTACAAAAATTATAAATCGGCTCACCAGCATCAAATGCGACCCAATTTTCGAACGAATGCTGATAAATCCTAGCTCGTGCTTCCTGTCGCGTACTTGGTGAATATCATGCTGCTAGCTTCGTCTTCACCCGACTCTTGAGATTTCTTGCTGACGCGCGGAACGACGGCGAGATTGTGTATGGAGCGAGCTGGCGAGGTGTGATCGAGCAGGGGATGACGTGTTTGACGACTCGACGGCAAACGACGCGATGACGAGCGACGGCGAACAATGGGTTGGGAATTAAAGTCGAGCGAAGAAAATTCGCGCGCGACTAGAAGGAATTGGGAAGCCACGACGCTCAGGGGCGGACTCACCACCCAGGGACCGCAGGCGGTGGCCTGGGCTGGCTCGCCGGCTGCAATGGAGGGCAAGGCGCGAGCACAGTGCACGGAAGCAAGCAGCACGTGGCACGAGCACAGGCGTGGGGATCACACCGTATTCTCGCCTAGGCTGTCATCAGTTCCTGGGTCCGCCACTGACGACGCTGGAGGAACCACATGGCGCGCAAACACCAGAGAACTCGACAGTGACGCGAGCGCAAGGAGACACGTGCGTGCAGGAAAATTCACGGCGCGGCGGTTAGGGAGCTCGACGCGCGCAAAGCTTCGATCTGTGACGCGAGTAAGGAAACAGGTGCGCGACGCAGGAGGCTGAAGCATCACTGGCCACGGGAGAGGAAGCTCCACGAGCTGGGGCAGAGGGCACAGATCGGCGAGGTCGCGGTATGGGCGAGCTCGGGGAGCGGCGCGCACGCAGAGCCGAGCCAGGGGAGCGACCGAGCAGGATCGCGGCTATGGAACCGAGCAGACAGAGCGCCGTGAGATGGAGCTGGGCAGTGGAGAGCTCGGCTGGCTGGGGTTGGGGCTCGGCAGGGGAGAGAAGCTCCATGGCGAGCACATATCGCGCAATAGAGCAAGCTTTGCGCGCCAGAGAGGACTGCGCGGCTTGGGACTTGGGCACCGAGCAGACAAGAAGCAGGCGTCCAGGAGCGCGGCAAAGCTGAAACGGAGCTGCTGACGGGGCCGGAAGCCAGGGCACCGAGCAGGAAGACAGGGGCGAGCTCGAGGAGATGTCGAGCAGATGACGAGCGCGCTAGAACCTGGGCACCAGAGCAGCGCGACCGCCAGGCCCGGACAGGGATCGAGGCAGGGGCTTGGCCAGGACGCGACATGGGAGGGCTCCGGCCATGGATGAAAGCTGGGCAAGCAGGACACCGTGGGGATGAAGAGGGACTCGGTAGGACGCATCGACTGAAGAACGCAGCAGCTATGGAGCAGGGCACGGTGGAACACTGAGGGAGGGGACGGCTTCCATGGGAGGGACAGGAGCAGGGAACAGGGACCTTCTCGGCGAGCAGAGGGACGCGAGCGAGCTGGAGAGAGCGCCGGCAGAGAGGAGATTTGTAGAAGCCCAAGGGCGGTGGCGGGGATAAGGATAGGAATGAGCGGCTGGGAGATTTTTTTTGAAGTTGAGTGCGCGCTGGGAGATCCGGCCGAGCTGGGAGAGAGTAGCGCAGAAAAATCCGGCGCCGAGAGCAGGGGACCAAGCAGGGAGGATGCGCCATGGGAGGAGGAGCGGCTGCCTGCAGAGGAAACGCGCAGGGAAGCAACACGCGTGTAGAAAAAATCAAGGAAGATGGAGGACGGCAGGAATTTCACGGGAGCTGAGCGGTGCGTGAAAAAAAATAAGGATTGGGGCGGTGTGAGGATAGGCTAGGAGATGTAATCCGTAGATTTTTTTTATTTTTTTCTTTTTCTCTTTTTTTACAGAATCCCAGATATTTTTGAATTGTGATTTTTAGCGACGATTAAAGTGTCGACACGTAATACGGCAAACGGCTACACACTCTATTTTCCGAATCACGAAACGAAAAATCAGAGGGATAACAGCTTAGACGGTTTTGTCCGAATCTCGTTGGGTAATTTTTGTGACTATTTCGGCCACGATGTAAACGGTCCAAATTGCAACGAGTTCGGCTTTGGTATTTTAATCTGCTCTGCGTGATTAGTCGAAACCAGAGCCGCTAATGTATACGCGATTTCATCGCCGAAACAGCGTGCTGAAGAATAAATTGGATAATAACTTCACGCACGATTTTTTTTCAGACAACGCGCGATTCAGACTATTTTGCCCCGAATATTTTAGTCGTCGAGTTCAAACTAATTTGCTCGGGATAAAAATCGTCCAAGTGGTTCGGGCTTCCGAATTCGTATTCGCGCGAGCGGTGAATTTTAAATAATCACCGGACGCACTGATTTTCGAAACAAATATGTTCCGAATAGCACGAAAATTTAGGAAGAGCCCAGATAAATAAATTTGATGCTGAACTCGCAACAAATAAAACAGAAGCGATATTAAAATCGTGAAAGGCGAAGATGTTTAAAATTTAGCATCTGTTTTATCCACTGATATTACGTGCTTAAATCCATACTCGTTGTCGAGCGGATTATAAACACCTGGGATGTTACATATCTCCTATTGAAAACCCATTGACTATTATGACTTTGTGGTTGTCAAAGTAGTGACGGAGCTTACGAGCAGTTAGAAGTACTGCATATAGGAGCTTTTGAACTTGAGGATATTTCTTTTTAGAGGGTCCCAAAACTTCACTGATGAAATAGACCGGATGTTGTACTAGATACGTGTGTCCTTCCTCTGCCCGCTCGACTACTAACGTGGTGCTTACCACATGAGTCATGTAGGAGATGTATAACAGCAGGTCTTCCGCCGGCTGTTCTGGCATGGCTCGGCGTGGCGGCTTTAGTACTAGTGGCGTGGTCAAGAACTTCTTTAGTGCATCGAGGGCTTCATGTGCTTCTGTGGTCCACTGGAACTTGTCTACCTTCTTGAGCAATTTATAGAATGGTAAGTCGTTTTCTCCTAGCCTTGATATGAACCTGCTCAAGGCTGCCATGCATCCATTAAGCCTTTGCACTTTCTTCTGTGATCGTGGCGCTTCCATTCTCATGATAGCCTCGATTTTTTCTGGGTTAGCTTCAATTCCTCGGTGGCTGACAATGAATCCGAGCAACTTCCCTGCTGGTACTTCAAAGACACATTTTTCTGGATTGAGCTTCCACCGGTACCGCCTCAGGCTGTTGAAGACCAGCTGCAGATCCTCAATGAAGTTTTTTGAGTTTTCTATTTTAATCACCACATCATCGACATAAGCTTCTACCCATTTGCCCTAGTGATCATCCAAGCATGTTTGAATAGCTCTCTGGTAAGTTGCTCCAGCGTTTTTGAGGCCGAACGACATGGAGGTATAGCAGAAAGCTCCAAACGGGGTAATGAATGCTGTCTTTTCTTCATCTTCTTTTGCCAGGCTGATCTGATGGTATCCGGAGTAGCAGTCCAGGAAGGACAACATAGAACATCTAGCGGTTGAATCTACCACCTGATCTATTATGGGGAGTCCGAAGTTATCCTTCGGACAATGTTTGTTGAGATCTGTATAGTCGACGCACATGCGCCAATCCACTTTATTCTTTTTGAGTACAAGAACAGGATTTGCTAGCCACTCAGGATGCATTACTTCTCTAATGAACCCTGCTGCGACTAAGCGAGCTAGCTCAGCGCGAATAGCCTCTCTCTTGTCAGGCGTGAAACGATGCAATTTTTGTCGGATCGGCCTTGCCCGGGGATAGACTTTCAGTTTGAGCTCGGCCAGCTCTCTCGGGACTCCCGGCATATCCGCAGGCTGCCATGTGAATACGTCTCGGTTATCTTGCAGAAACTAGACGAGCGCGCCTTCCTATTTGTCGTCCAGGCTGGAGCTGATGATGGTAGTCTTGCGTTCATCAGCGAACCCAAGGTTGATTCTCTTTGTTTCCTCAGTCGGCCGCATAGAGGTCACGGCTTGAGCTTCATTCACAGGTATCGCGAGGTCTTCCTCAGGCTTTGAGTTCGCCTGCGCGGAGGAAGTCGTCGGTGGTTTGGTGGTGAGGGCCGCCTGAATGGCCACTCAGAAACATTCCGCGGTGCCTTGGAAGTCAGCGCGCACGATGATGATTCCTTGTGGTCCCGGCATCTTCAATATCATGTACGAATAGTGTGGGATGGTCATGAATTTTGCCAACCCTGGCCTACCGATGATGGCGTTGTATCCACAGTCGAAACTTGCCACCTCGAACCTCAGGAACTTGGTTCTGTAATTTTCCGGAGTTCCAAAGGTGACGGGCATGTAGATGTGTCCAAGCAGGTATTCTCCTTTGGTCGGCACAATGCCGAAAAAAGGAGTGTCTGACTCGTGGAGTTCTTTGAGTGCGACTCCCAAGCCTAGGAGCGTCCAGGGGAAGGTGACGTTGATGCTGCTTCCCCCGTCCACCAACACCTTCTTTTCCCTGCTCTCTCGGATCACCGAATCGATGAGGAGCGGGTACTTGCCAGGATGATCAAAGTTGAGCCATTGATCTGCCCGAGTAAAGGTGATCGGGTGTTCTAATCACTAATAGGGGCGAGAGTACTGATCTGTCGATCGTTGAGCTTCTGTTGTCTTTTGTTCTCTTGTGACCCGTGTCCGCCGAAAATGACATTGACTTCTCCACCGACGCGTGGGAACGCTCCACCTCCTCCCCCTTCCTGCTGCTGAGGTTGTCGAGGTTCTCCAGGTCTTCCTCATGGTGGAGGAGGTGGTAGAGGTTGGAAGGGTCAGCCATTCCCGACGGAGTGTTTGAAGTCTCTGCAATTTTGGAGGGTGTGGCGCATATCTTTGTGGTATGGGCACTGTGCGTCGAGGATGTCGTCCAATGTTCGTTCGCCTCCACGAGGTGCCCCTCGGGCATGAGAGACAGGTGGTCCAGCGGCATAGACTTCTTCATGAGGCCTCTTCTCCCAGCGCTTGTCGGTTTGCTGGTTCGCATCGCGCCGTGGTGCAGATGGAGCGGGCTTCGTTGCCCCGATGAGGTCCTAGGCACGCTCAACGGCAGTGATGTAGAGGTCTGCCTCCCTGAATAGCTGTTCAGAAGTGGTTGGCGTCTTTTGTAGTATGGCTCGGACGAAGGCCGAGTAATTTGATCCTCGGTAGAAGTCCTCAATCACTGCTGCTTCAGCAACCTCGGGAATACGATTTCTCATGGTCTGAAACCTTTTGAGGTACGACCGAAGAGTCTCATCCCCTCGACGCCTGATGGATTTGAGGTCCCATGGCTGCACCGGCTTGTCGGAGAGGGATTGGAAGTTTGTGATAAAACACCGACTGAAGTTGCTCCAATCGTTGATGCTGTGTCAGGGTAGGTGTCATAGCCATTGCAGTGCATCTTGCCCAAGGACGATGGGTAAGTATGCAGTCATCACATCTTCAGTTGCCCCAGCGGCCCGGGCAGCGGTGGTATGGACAGCCAACCAGCCTCTCGGGTCCTGCTTAGGCTCGTACTTGTCGACGTTGGAGACTTTGAAGTTTGGGGGCCACTGAATGGCCCTGAGATGTGGAGTGAGCACAGATACTCCACATGTGTCCTCCTATCGACGATTGTGGTGTCGGTCCTAGGGAGGGGAGTTGCCGATGTGCTGCCTCGACCGTCCTCGGGTTGTGCCGCCAGTTGAAGCCATTGCCGACTTGGCTCTAGTGGCCTGACTTCGTGCAGGAATGCCATGATCTCGGTCGTACTCTTCTCGGCGTTGTATTTCGTTCTCATGTCGTCGTTCGCATGAAGCGTTGATGGAGCTCTGTGCGTCCCGCCGACTATTGATGGTGTGCTGTAGATCGCCTGGAGGATGAGCGAGAGGCAAAAGATGATTAGCCGCTCAAGTGAGCAGCCCCCGATACCCTTCAGCGTCTGGAGTAAGGGAGACCATCGGCTATCCGAGCCAATACTCCTCCAACCTCACTCGGTGTGTTCATGGTGCAGGCGAATTCAGGGTTCAGGTTTCATGTGAAGAGAGGGTTCTCTCGGCATAGCCCCGCATCCTGTTCAGCTTGCTCTTGAGCCTGCCGACGATCACGTCGGCGGGAGTTCCTCCTTTCCCTGAAGACTCATTCATCAAGAGTTTCTCCCACCTCCGAGATCTCATCTCGTGATACAGGCTGCGCCGGGTCTCGTTCTCTGGCTTCATGATGCCACCGAGCATTCTGGCGTCGGTTCCTTCGTTGGCGAGCTTCTCGCTGAGGAGGTTCTTCCCCAGGCATGGTTGGCTCGTCGTCGGAGATGGGGGATGATTCCACTCTTCCCCCGATGAAGAGGACATTGGGGTAGAATGGAGTTGCCATGATGACAAGCTTCTCTCTGTTCTCCTTTGAGGGTGGAGGTGCCAGAAGAGCAGCTTGACGGGCCTTTTTTCCGTTTGCTTCTTTTTCCTTGTAATCCGTGTCCATCTTTCCGTAAACGAACTCTCTGCTCCTGGCTTGTAGGAGGTAGTCTTTGCCCAGAGCGCTGGAGGTTGCGCTATTTCCTGCTTTGTTCTGGCTTTTCTAGAGATTTTTGAGGAAGGCTTTTTCTCCGGTGGATCCGCTATACGATGTAGAATTCCTTCTTCATTTGCCACGGATGAGATAGTTCCGAATCAGAACATGGATCCAGGGCGGAGAGTGATCTTGTGCTAGAAAATGATGGCCATTGAGCTAGCTTGGATCAGCGACACACCCCCTACCTGGCGCGCCGGCTGTCGGCGTTTGGGACCCGACTGTGCACCCGGGGTTACCCCTCGAGGTGCTTTTGGGTAGGACGGTGTTACCGAATGTAGCTCAATGGTTCGTGCTAGGTGCACGAGAGACGATGGACAATTTTATACAGGTTCGGGCTGCTTAGAGAAGCGTAACACCCTACTTCCTGGTGTGGATATTTATGTGGTGGGTTTGAAAGGGAAATATGGTCAAACCTTTTCCTAAATGATTTTGGTGGTTGAATTGCCCAACACAAACAATTGGACTAACTAGTTTACTCTAGATTATATGTTCTACAGGTGCTAAAGGTTCAACACAGACCAATAAAAAGAACAAGTTAGGGTTCAAAAGAAAGGAGCAAAAGAAAACCGAAGTGTGCCTTGGTCTGGCGCACCGGACTGTCCGGTGTGCCACCGGACAGTGTCCGGTGCACCAGGGACCGTACATTCCAAACTCTTCAGCTTCGGGTTTCTGGAAAGCCACTCCGCTAAAATTCACCGGACCGTCCGGTGTAGCACCAGACTATCCGATGCACCAAGCGAAGCAACGGCTACTGCGCCAATGGTCGCCTGCAAAAGTGAGCAGTGCCAGGAATAGTGCGCGGACAGTTCGTGCAGAGTCAGAGCAGTGCCAGAAGGCACACCGGACAGTGAACAGTACTTGTCTGGTGCTGCACCGGACTGTCCGGTGCCCCATGAAGACAGAGATCCAACGATCGAAACCATCAGAACCCTAACGGTTGGGTGACGTGGCTGGCGCACCGGACAGTGTCCGGTGCGCCCATCGACAGCAGCCCTCCCCAACGGCTGTTTTGGTGGTTGGGGCTATAAATACCCCCAACCACCACCACTTCAAGGCATCCAAGTTTCCAGCAATTTGCATTCAATACAAGAGCTCTAGACTTCACTCCAAGACACAAACAAGAGATCAAATCCTCTCCAAAGTCCAAATCCACTCCAAACACATAGTGACCTCGGTAAAACAAATCACCGTGTCACCCGCTTCATTTGCCTTTGATTTGTTTTTCACCCTCTCTCGCGGACTCGGATTTTATTCTAACGTAACCCCGGCTTGTAGTTGTGTTTAAAGTTGTAAATTTCAGATTCCGCCTATTCACCCCCCCTCTAAGCGACTTTCAATTGGTATCAAAGCCCGGTACTTCATTAGAGCCTAACCGCTCAAAGTGATGTCGGGAGATCACGCCAAGAAGTAGATCGTGACCGGCGGTGACAAGTCTACAAGCCACGGGAAGGCTCCATCGGGAGAGTCCAGCAACAAGGTGAAGGAATCCCCTTCACACGTCAACTCGCATCGGAGCGGCGACAAGAAAAAGAAGATGAAGAAGGTGGTGTACTACGAGACTAATTCTTCGTCGCCATCCACCTCCGGCTCCGACGCGTCACTCGTCACTTCTAAGCGCCATGAGCACAAGAAGTTTAGTAAGATCCCCTTACGCTATCCTCGCATTTCCAAACATACTCCTTTACTTTCTGTCCCATTAGGCAAACCACCAGTTTTTGACGGTGAAGATTATTGTATGTGGAGTGATAAAATGAGGCACCATCTAACCTCACTCAACGCTAGCATTTGGGACATTGTTGAGTTTGGAGCGTAGGTACCATCCGTGGGGGATGAAGGCTATGACTCGGACGAAGTCGCCCAAATCCGGCACTTCAATTCCCAAGCCACCACTATACTCCCAAGCCACCACTATACTCCTTGCCTCTCTATGTCGAGAGGAGTATAATAAGGTGCAAGGGTTGAAGAGTGCCAATGAGATTTGGGACATGCTCAAGACCGCGCACGAAGGGGACGAGGTGACCAAGATCACCAAGCGGGAAACGATCGAGGAGGAGCTCGGTCGATTTGTCCTCAACCAAGGAGAGGAGCCACAAGCGATATACAACCAGCTCAAGACCTTGGTGAACCAAGTGCGCAACCTCGGGAGCACCAAATGGGATGACCATGAAATGGTCAAGGTTATTCTAAGATCACTCATTTTTTGTAATCCTACACAAGTTCAATTAATTCGTAGTGATCCTAGATATAAGCTAATGTCTCCCGAGGAGGTTATAGGAAAATTTGTGAGCTTTGAATTGATAATCAAAGGCTCCAAACAAATCATCGAGCAAGGCGGCACCTCCACACCTGAGGTGCAACCCATCGCATTTAAGGTGACGGAGGAGAAGAAAGAAGAGTCTACATCAAGTAGGCTCCCCATCGACGCCTCCAAGCTCGACAATGAGGAAATGACGCTCATCATCAAGAGCTTTCACCAAATCCTCAAGCAAAGGAGGGGGAAGGATTACAAACCCTGCTCCAAGAAAGTGTGCTACAAATGTGGTAAGCCCGGTCATTTTATTGCAAAATGTCCTATATCTAGAGACTGTGACAGGGCGACGACAAGAGAGGGAAGAAGAAGGAGAAGAAGAGATGTTACAAGAAAAAGGGCGGCGATGCCCACGTGTGTCGGGAATGGGACTCCGACGAGAGCACCACCGACTCCTCCTCCGACGAGGACGCCGCCAACTTCGCTGTCAACAAGCGTCTTCTCTTCCCCAATGTCGGCCACAAGTGCCTCATGGCAAAGGACGGCAAAAAGAAGAAGGTAAAATCTAGAGCCTCCATAAAATATACAACATCTAGTGATGAGGCTAGCTCTAGTGAAGATGAGGATGATTTGCTTAGTCTTTTTACCAACCTTAACATGCAACAAAAGGAAAAATTGAATGAATTGATAGGTGCTATTCATGAGAAGGATGAACTCTTGGATAGCCAAGAGGAATTCCTTATTAAGGAAAACAAAAGGCATGTTAAGGTTAAGAATGCTTATGCTCAGGAAGTAGAAAAATGTGAAAATCTATCTAATGAGCTTAGGAATTGCCATGATTTAATTTTCAACCTTAAAACTGAGAATGCCAATTTATTTGCTAAGGTTGAGAAGTTAAATATTTGTGATGATTCAATTTCCAATCTTAGAAATGATAATGCTAGTTTAATTGCTAAGATTGATAAGTTGAATGAATCAATTGCTAGCCTTACTTCTGAGAATGCTATTTTAATTTCTAAGGCTAAAGATTTAAATGTTTGCAATAATACTATTTCCAATCTTAGAGATGAAAATGCTATGCTACATGTTAAGATTGATGAATTAAATGCTTGCAAACCCTCTACATCTTCTGTTGATCATGTCACTATTTGTACTAGATGTAGAGATATTAATGTTGATGCTATCCATGATCACCTAGCTTTAATTAAACAACAAAATGATAACATAGCTCAACTTACTGCTAAAATTAATGAGCATGAGATAGAAAACGAAAAATTTAAATTTGCTAGAAGCATGCTCTATAGTGGGAGACACCCTGGCATTAAGGATGGCATTGGCTTCCAACAGGGAGACAATGTCAAGCTTAATGTCCCTAAGAAATTGTCTAACTTTGTTAAGGGCAAAGCTCCCATGGTTCAGGATAACGAGGGTTACATTTTATATCATGCTAGTTATCCTGAGCATAAAATTAGGAGAATTCATTCTAGGAAGTCTCATTCTGGATCTCATCATGCTTTTATGTATAAGAATGAGGCATCTAGTTCTAGGCAATCAACCCATGTTAAATTGCCTAAAAAGAAATCTCCTACTGCATCAAATGAGCCTATTATTTCATTTAAGACTTTTGATGCTTCTTATGTCTTAACTAACAAATCAGGCAAAGTAGTTGCCAAATATGTTGGGGCCAAGCACAAGGGCTCAAAGACTTGTGTTTGGGTACCCAAGGTGCTTGTTTCTAATGTGAAAGGACCCAAGACTGTTTGGGTACCTAAGAACAAGGCCTAAACTTGTTTTGTAGGTTTATGCATCCGGGGGCTCAAGCTGGATTATTGATAGCGGGTGCACAAACCATATGACTGGGGTGAAAAGGATGTTCTCCTCTTATGAGAAAAACCATGATCCCCAAAGAGCTATCACATTCGGGGATGGAAATCAAGGTTTGGTCAAAGGACTTGGTAAAATTGCTATATCACATGACCATTCTATTTCCAATATTTTTCTTGCAGATTCATTAGATTACAATTTGCTTTCTGTTTCTCAATTATGCAATATGGGATACAACTGTCTATTTACTGATGTAGGTGTTAGTGTCTTTAGAAAAAGTGATAATTTAGTAGCATTTATGAGAGTGTTAGAGGGTCAGCTATACTTAGTTGATTTCAATAGAGCTGAACTCGACACTTGCTTAATCGCTAAGACTAATATGGGTTGGCTCTGGCATCGCCGACTAGCCCATGTTGGGATGAAGAATCTTCACAAGCTTCTAAAGGGAGAGCACATTTTAGGACTAACCAATGTTTATTTTGAGAAAGACAGGGTTTGTAGTGCATGTCAAGCAGGAATGCAAGTTGGTGCCCATCATCCACACAAGAACATCATGACGACCGACAGGCCGCTTGAGCTACTCCACATGGATTTATTCGGCCTGATAGCTTATATAAGCATCGGTGGGAGTAAGTATTGTCTTGTAATTGTGGATGATTATTCTCGCTTCACTTGGGTATTCTTTTTGCAGGAAAAATCTCAAACCCAAGAGACCTTAAAGGGATTCTTGAGACGGGCTCAAAATGAGTTCGACCTAAGGATAAAAAAGATAAGAAGCGACAATGGGACGGAGTTCAAGAACTCTCAAATTGAAGGTTTCCTTGAGGAGGAGGGCATCAAGCATGAGTTCTCTTCTCCCTACACGCCACAACAAAATGGTATAGTGGAGAGAAAGAATAGAACTCTATTGGACATGGCAAGAACCATGCTTGATGAATACTAGACACCGGACCAGTTTTAGGCCGAGGCGATTAACACCGCCTGCTACTCCATCAACGGGCTCTACCTACACTGAATCCTCAAGAAGACATCATATGAACTCCTCACCGGTAAAAAGCCCAATGTTTCATATTTTAGAGTCTTTGGTAGCAAATGTTTTATACTTGTTAAAAGAGGTAGAAAATCTAAATTTGCTCCTAAGGCAGTAGAAGGCTTTTTACTAGGATATGATTCAAACACAAGGGCATATAGAGTCTTTAACAAGTCCACTGGACTAGTTGAAGTTTCTTGTGACATTATGTTTGATGAGACTAATGTCTCCCAATTGGAGCAAGTTGATCTTGATGAGCTAGATGATGAAGAGGCTCCATGCATCGCGCTAAGGAACATGTCCTAAGGAATCCAAAGAGCCTTCACAAGCACAAGATCAACCACCATCTTCAAATCAAGCATCTCTACCAACTCAAGATGAGGAACAGGCTCAAGACAATGAAATTGAAGATCAAGAGGATGAGCCACCTCAAGAGGAGGACAATGATCAAGGGGGAGATAACAATGATCAAGACAAGGAAGATGAACAGGATCAAAGACCGCCACACCCAAGAGTCCACCAGGCAATTCAAAGAGATCACCCCGTGAACACCATCCTCAGCGATATTCATAAGGGGGTAACCACTCGATCTCGAGTCGCTCATTTTTGTGAACATTACTCTTTTGTTTCCTCTATTGAGCCTTACATGATAGAGGATGCACTAAGAGACTTGGATTGGGTGCTGGCGATGCAAGAGGAGCTCAACAACTTCACGAGGAATGAGGTATGGCATTTGGTTCCACGGCCTAATCAAAAATGTTGTAGGTACCAAGTGGTTATTCCGCAACAAGCAAGACGAGCATGGTGTGGTGATAAGGAACAAAGACAGACTTGTCGCCAAAGGTTATTCACAAGTCGAAGGTTTGGACTTTGGTGAAACTTATGCACCCGTAGCTAGGCTTGAGTCAATTCGCATATTACTTGCCTATGCTACTTACCATGGCTTCAAGTTCTATCAAATGGACGTGAAGAGTTCCTTCCTCAATGGACCAATCAAGGAAGAGGTCTATGTTGAGCAACCTCCCGGCTTTGAAGATAGTGAGTATTCTAACCATGTGTATAGACTCTCAAAGGCGCTTTATGGGCTTAAGCAAGCCCCAAGAGCATGGTATGAATGCCTGCGAGACTTTCTTATCACTAATGGCTTCAAAGTCGGAAAAGCCGATCCTACACTCTTTACTAAAACTATTGCAAAAGATTTGTTTGTATGCCAAATTTATGTTGATATCATATTTGGGTCTACTAACAAATCTACATGTGAAGAGTTTAGTAGGATCATGATTCAGAAATTCAAGATGTCGATGATGGGGGAGTTGAAGTATTTCTTAGGATTTCAAGTCAAGCAACTCCAAGAGGGCACCTTCATCAGCCAAACCAAGTATACTCAAGACATTCTTACCAAGTTTGGGATGAAGGATGCCAAGCCCATCAAGACACCCATGGGAACTAATGGGCATCTCGACCTCGACACGGGAGGTAAATCCGTAGATAAAAAGGTATACCGGTCGATGATAGGATCTTTACTCTACTTATGTGCATCTTGACCGGATATTATGCTTTCCATATGCATGTGTGCAAGGTTCCAAGCCGATCCTAAGGAAGTTCACCTTAGGGCCGTGAAACGAATCATGAGATATTTGAAAGGGAAATGTGCCCTTGGGCAATTTCTGTTATGTTTTGGTGATTAAGTACACAACACATTTAATTAAGTTCTTATGTGCTAAAAGAAGAGACAAGTGCAAATCATATTACAAGGTATGTTTCTAGACTTAGTACATTGTTTTGAGTACTAATATATTTTGTCTAAGTACTAGAAACAGGAAGAAAAGAAACCAAAAAGACTTGGCTCGGTGCAGCCAAAACTCAGCTCAATCTTGCACACCGGACTGTTCGGTGGTGCACCGGACAGTGTCCGGTGCGCCAGGCTGGTCTTCGGTGAATAGGCCGCTCTCGGGAAAAGTTTGGCAGCGTACGGCTATAATTCACCGGACTGTCCGGTGGTGCACCGGACTATCCGATGAGCCAACGATCGCCAGCGCAACGGTCGGTCGCGCAATCCGCGCGCGACACATGGCCTGCACCAACAGTCGGCTGGGGGCACCGGACTGTCCGCTGTGCACCGGACAGTGTCCGGTGCGCCAACTGACCTGGAGATGCAACGGTCGTCTGTGCCAGAAAAGGAAGGAGATCCGCACCGGACCGTCTACAGTGACTGTCCGGTGTGCCACTCGATAGAAGGCAAGGATGGCCATCCTTGTTGGTCTCCAACGGCTCCTAGCTATCTTGGGGCTATAAAAGGGACCCCTAGGTGCATGGAGGAGTCAAGCAAGCTTACAAAAAACATTCTAAGACTCCCAGACTCCAACTTCACGCATTCAATTCTTTAAGATAGTGACTTGAGCTCCATTTGAGTTGTGAACTCCATGCGTTGTGGTTTGAGCTCAAGTTGTGACTTGTGTGCGTAGTTGTGCTGCGATTTGTGTCTTGTGTGTGTTGCTCATCCCAACCTTACTCCATGCTTTCATTGTGATCTTTGTTGTAAGGGCGAGAGACTCCAATCTTGTGGAGATTCCTCGCAAACAAAGATAATCATCTAAGGAAAAACCGTGGTATTCAAGTTGATCATCGGATCACTTGAAAGGGGTTGAGTGCAACCCTCGTACATTGGGACGCCACAACGTGGAAGTAGGCAAGTGTTACTTGGCCGAACCACGGGATAAAAATCGTGAGTCTTGTGTTGATCTCTCTGTGATTGTTTTGTCCACAAGATCTCGCTTCTAAACTACTTAGTCGCACTAACATTTTTATAACCAAGTGTTGTGGCTATTTAGTGTTGAATTTTTACAAGATCACCTATTCACCCCCCTCTAGGTGCTCATAATTGGTATCAGAGCCGTTCTCTTCACATAAGGGTCTAATCGCCCGAAGAGATGGATCCTAAGGGAAAGGGGATGGTGGTCAATGACAAGGAGAAGGAGTCCCTCTTCAACGAGCCAAGGGATGACAAGCCCACTGACTCAGGTTCGAGTCACAAAAAGAGGGACAGGAAGAAGAAGAGGCGCATAAAGAAGATCATCTACTATGACAGTGATGTCTCGTCTTCTTCACCAAGAGACGACGACGACGATGACTCGTCGAAAAAGAAATCGGTTAATCAAAACTATTCATTTGATTATTCTCGTATTCCATTCAATTCTAATGCTCATTTGCTATCAATTCCACTTGGCAAACCTCCACACTTTGATGGAGAAGACTACTCTTTTTGGAGTCACAAAATGCGTAGTCACTTATTTTCTCTCCATCCTAGTATTTGGGAGATAGTTGAAAATGGAATGCACTTCGATAGTATGGATAACCCTGTGTTTATTAATGAGCAAATTCATAAGAATGCACAAGCTACCACTGTCTTGCTAGCATCTTTGTGCAGGGATGAATACAACAAGGTGAGCGGCTTGGACAACGCCAAGCAAATCTGGGACACCCTCAAGATATCTCATGAGGGAAACGACGCCACCATGATCACCAAAATGGAGTTGGTGGAAGGCGAGCTAGGGAGATTTGCGATGATCAGGGGAGAGGAGCCAACGCAGACCTACAACAGGCTCAAGACCCTGGTCAACAAAATTAGAAGCTATGGAAGCACAAGATGGACGGACCACAACATCGTCCGACTTATGCTAAGGTCATTCACGGTAATTGACCCCCATCTTGTAAACCTTATTCGTGAAAATCCCAAGTACATCAAAATGACGCCCGAGGAGATACTCGGAAAATTCGTGAGTGGGCGTATGATGGTAAAGGAAGCGCGATACGTGGATGACGCTCTTAATGGCCCTCTACCCGTCTACGAGCCTCAACCCGTTGCTCTCAAAGCAACAAGCAGCAGGGAGGCGCTACCAAGCAAGGTGGCACAAGTTGAGGCTGCCGAGCTAAACGAAGATGAGATGGCCCTAATCATCATGCGCTTCAAGACTGCACTAAAAGGACGCAAGGAGCACCCCAACAAGAACAAAGCAAGGGGAAAGCGCTCCTGTTACAAATGCGGTAAGACTGGTCATTTCATAGCACAATGCCCCGATAATGACAATGACCAGGAACAAGAAAAGCATGGGAAGAGGGAAAAGAAGAAGGTGTACAAGAAGGCGAAGGGCGAGGCGCACCTTGGCAAAGAATGGGATTCGAACTGCTCTTCATCCGACTCTGACGATGAAGGACTAGCAGCCTCGGCCTTCAACAAGTCTTCGCTCTTCCCAAACGAACACCACACTTGCCTCATGGCCAAGGAGAAGAAGGTAAGTGTTCGAGATACCCCTAAGTGCACTACTTCTAGCGATAATGATTCTAGTGATGATGAAGTAGATTACTCTAGCTTATTCAAAGGTTTAGATAGAGCTAAGGTAGAAAAGATCAATGAATTAATTGATGCTCTAAATGAAAAGGATAGATTGTTAGAAAAACAAGAGGATATTTTATATGAGGAGCATGATAAATTTGTTAGTGTGCAAAAATCTCTTGCTTTAGAGATTAAAAGGAATGAAATGCTATCTTCTGAGTTATCTGCATGCCATGAAACTGTATCTAGTTTAAAGAGTTTAAATGATGAATTAACTACTAAGCTAGAAGGAGTTAATAAATTTAGTCCTTGTGAAGAGCATGTTGTTATTTGTGATAGATGTAAGGACTTTGATGTTGATGCATGTAATGAACATCTTATTTCTCTCACTAAGTTGAATGATGAAGTGGCAAGTCTTAATGCTCAACTTAAGACTTGCAAGAATGATTTTGATAAATTAAAGTTTGCTAGGGATGTCTACACTATTGGTAGACACCCCTGTATTAAGGATGGACTTGGTTGTCGAAAGGAAACCAAGAACTTAACAAGCCAAAAGGCTCCCGTTCTCAACAAGGAGAAAGGGAAGGCTCCTATGGCTAGTAGTTCTCAAAAATGTCATGCCTACATTTATGATAGAAAATTTTCTAGGAATGCTCATTATAATAGGAGTTATGTTTGTTATAATGATTCACATGCTATGTTTGCCTCTAGCTCTACTTCTGTGCATGGTAGAAGTAGGCCTAGGAGAAGTAATGTTGTACCTCATGTGCCTAAGAGAATGTGCAATGAACCTTCAATCATTTACCATGCTTGCAATACTTCGTTTGCGCTTTTATGTAAGAATGAAAAAGTAGTTGCTAGAAAGTTGGGGTCCAAATGCAAGGGAGACAAGACTTGTATTTGTGTCCCAAAGGCTATTGTGACTAACCTTGTAGGACCCAACAAGTGTTGGGTACCTAAAACCCAAGTGTAAATTGCCTTATAGGTTTATGCATCTGGGGACTCAAGCTGGATTATCGACAACGGATGCACAAACCACATGACAGGGGAGAAGAAGATGTTCACCTCCTACGTCAAGAACAAGGATTCCCAGGATACGATTATTTTTGGAGATGGGAACCAAGGCAAGGTTAAAGGTTTGGGAAAGATAGCCATCACAAGCGAGCACTCTATTTCAAATGTATTCTTAGTAGAGTCATTAGGATATAATCTCCTGTCTGTAAGTCAATTGTGCCACATGGGCTACAATTGTTTGTTTACAAATGTTGATGTTTCTGTCTTTACAAGGAGTGATGGTTCATTAGCATTTAAGGGTGTATTAGACGACAAACTCTAATTAGTTGATTTTTCGAAAGAGGAGGCCGATCTAGATGCATGCTTAATAGCTAAGACTAGTATGGGCTGGCTGTGGCATCACCGTCTAGCACATGTTGGGATGAAGAACCTTCATAAACTTCTAAAGGGAGAACATGTGTTAGGACTAACAAATGTTTGTTTCAAGAAAGATAGACCTTGTGCAGCTTGTCAGGCAGGAAAACAAGTGGGGAGCACTCGTCACAGCAAGAATGTGATGACAACATCAAGACCACTGGAGCTACTACATATGGACCTCTTCGGACCTGTTGCCTACCTTAGCATCGGGGGAAGTAAGTATGGTCTTGTTATTGTTGATGATTTTTCCCGCTTCACTTGGGTGTTCTTTTTGCAGGATAAATCAGAAACCCAAGGGACCCTAAAGCGCTTTCTAAGGAGGGCTCAAAACTAATTTGAGCTCAAGGTGAAAAAGATAAGAAGCGACAATGGGTCTGAGTTCAAGAATCTGCAAGTGGAGGGGTATCTTGAGGAAGAAGGCGTCAAGCACGAGTTCTCCTCTCCCTACACACCACAGCAAAATGGTGTGGTAGAGAGGAAGAACAGGACGCTCATCGACATGGCAAGAACGATGCTTGGAGAGTTCAAAACGCCCGAGCGGTTTTGGTCAGAAGCTGTGAACACAGCTTGCCACGCCATAAACTGGCTCTATCTGCATCGCCTCCTCAAGAAGACCTCATATGAACTTTTTACCGGTAACAAACCCAACGTCTCCTACTTTCGTGTATTTGGGAGTAAATGTTACATTCTAGTGAAGAAGGGTAGACATTCCAAATTTGCTCCCAAAGTAGTAGAAGGGTTTTTACTAGGGTATGACTCAAATACAAAGGCGTATAGAGTCTTCAACAAATCATCGGGTTTGGTTGAAGTCTCTAGCGACGTTGTATTTGATGAGACTAATGGCTCTCCAAGAGAGCAAGTTGATCTTGATGACATAGATGAAGATGATGTTCCGACGGCCGCAATGCACACGATGGCGATAGGTGATGTGCGACCACAGGAACAACAAGAGCAAGATCAGCCATCTTCCTCAACAATGGTGCATCCCCTAACTCAAGACGATGGACAGGTTCCTCAAGAAGAGGCACGTGATCAAGGGGGAGCACAAGAAGAACAAGTTATGGAGGAAGAAGCACCACGGGACCCTCCAACTCAAGTCCGAGCGACGATCCAAAGAAATCACCCCGTCGATCAGATACTGGGTGACATGAAGCGCCCTAGATCCTCTGGGACTCAAATGTGATACAATTACTAGTCCCAGGAGGCTAGTAAACATATTTATACATCAGATGATTCCAGTTCTGCTTAAACAAGACAAACCTATAAAGGTGGCGGTCAACTTTAAGAGTTGGTCCACTACTTGAGACATATCATCAGAGTGGGGCTGAAGCAGCCCGATATACGTAGCGAAGCAAATCAGCGGTCCAACAGCCACAGGCAAGGTTGGGAACAGTCGTAACTCTTACCCGATCTCCTTTTTCTGAAAAACAACAAATAAGCAAGGGTGAGTACAAACGTACTCAGCAGCCCACTTTCACCCGCGGAATGGGGAAATCAGATATAATGCATGGAATATGTGGAGCTCAGGATATTTTGCAGAAACAACAATATTTTATGCAGGGTTGTTTTGTAAAATATTTTGTATTTTTCAAAGCGCATCCTCTCCCAAAGGAGCAGGAAGTTTTTCAATATAGAATAAAATCCCCTGGACTAAACCATCCAGGTATCTCATCTGTTTCTCACTGGTTTTCATTTTTAAAAACAGCTACTGGACTTCCCGTCCACCATAGCTCACGGCTCAACCGCCGGACCTTTTAAAAACCACTTTTCTCAAACGCACCCTTTTTTTGAAAACAAACACTAATTGCCATACCACACCAGACTCGTCCATTCCTGTGGACACAGACTATTCGAATAGGTTTTCAAACTCTGCGCAGAGGTGTACACTTTACCCACTAGTCCGGCTCTGCGATCTCATAGCTAGTGAGATCCGAATCCGAATCTCTTTCTTTCCTCGCACGTCCTTACCTTAGCGGTTATACCGGAAGGAGTCAGGCCACTGCCATGCCCAAACCAGACAAAACTTTCCCCCTCCTTATCCTCCCGGTGCTCCCCAGCCTTCATAACCCTAGGGTTTGAACCGTACGAGTTTAGATTGAGTGACAGCCCGTCGAGTCATTGGCCGACCCCGAAGCAAAGAAAGAAGATGAAATTACTAAAGTGGCTGAAGCTATTATGGATGAAGCTGTTACTCAACTACTAAACGAAGCTGTGGAAGTAGTTTTAAAAGAAGAATAGCTGTTATTGTGAAAACATTCGGAATGTAATATTTGCTGAACAAAGTGTGTAACATCCTGTAGTCTTGAATGTAATATATAAGCTATTTGTGACTCAATCCTTTACGATGCATGAAACTTTACGTACATACCATTTTTGAGCCTTCAGCGAAAAAACACCTTCCATTCTTTTCATGTTCGTGAAGAATATCCATATTCCGTAAAAATATTAAGCTTCATGAGCAATAGATCTCCTTCCACATTAGAGCTGATGAAGCTGTACTTCTTCAAATCATTTTGTGTCTTGGCACAACTTCTTCGAAGCAATTTCCGAAGATCTATATTGTATCCCCTTCTTGTGCCATTGATGTAATATGATGTATGATGTTATGCTATGCGAATGATGTGATGATGTTATGCTATGCAAAATGATATTCGTGCCAAAGATAAACACACATTCCCTCAGTGGAATACACAATCACTTTGCCGTTTATTTTTCGACTTCACCGCTTATTTTTCGGTGTATCAGCGTTGACTTTTCGCTGTAAGTTCTGCATCCCCTTAGGAACGTCTTTTGAACTTCTTCGCCTTCTATTTTGGTGGTATTCGCGTTGACTTTTCACGCTTCGCCTTATATTTTGGCGGAATCAGCGTTTATTTTTCGCTGTAAGCTCTGCATTCCCTTTGGAACGACTTTTGAGCAGAAAACTTACGCTGCGCTCCCTTAGGAATGACTTTTTGTAGCTTCGGCAAGCTTACGCTGCGTTCCGTAGAACGACTTTTTGTAGCTTCGGAGACATTTTTTGTAGCCACAAGTTCTCTTAGGAACGAATTTTCATGCTTCGGCAACTTTTGGACTCCGTAAGTCTATGGAGAAGATATATTTTCATTATGACAAAAACGAAGCTATTACAAGAAATTGAAAATGACAAGAAAAACCTAGGCTTTCAATGATTGTTCCTTATTAAAAAGAAAATGATGACGAATGCAAAAACTACCTTAGAGGTAGGATATCTCCTAGTAGATGTGCTTCGATTCTGGCATAGTACTATTGACTATGCGAGCTTCGGACTCCTCTCTGAAGTCCCGCTGTTGGTGACTATGCTGGCTCCCTTCTGGCTGCTGGCCTCGGGAATATGCGGGTTGTATTGGTGGTGGAGGTGGAGGCTGTTGCCAAGATGCTTGTAGTTGGCTAGCCGAAGCAATAGAAGCTGCAGAATGGTTACCCACATACTCTAGTATGTATGGTGAGTGATACGAAGCAGTGTGCATGACCTGCTTCGACTGGTTCTGTTGGGCCGTTGCTTCTGCTATCTCCTTCTGTTTTTGAATGGTGACATGGCACATTCTTGTAGTATGGCCCTTGTCCTCACCGCAGAATAGGCAATAAATTTTCCTGGGCTGATCCCCAAATCTCCCTCCGAAGCCCCTGGCGCCTCTGCCCCTTGGAGCTGGCGGCCGAGGGTAACTTTGTTGCTGCCCTGAAGCCTGTGAGGAATATTGTGGCCTCTGTTGCTGACTTCCTCTATCGTCATTCTAGAGTGGATTGATATGACGTGCCTTGGGTGGATTCTTCCTTCGAAGCCCCTGGTCATTTCGGAGAACCTGTAAGCTTCCTCCCTTCTCTGACGAAAGTCATTATCAGCGTGGATGTATTCATCCATTTTCTGAAGCAGTTTCTCTAGGGTCTGAGGGGGGCTTCCTGGCAAAGTATTGGGCCGTAGGTCCTGGCCGAAGCCCCTTAATCATGGCCTCAATGACGATTTCATTGGGCACTATTGGCGCTTGTGCCCTCAGACGCAAGAACCTTCGGACGTACGCCTGAAGGTATTCTTCGTGATCTTGTATGCGCTGGAACAAAGCTTGAGCGGTGACCGGCTTCGTCTGAAACCCTTGGAAACTGGTGATCAGCATGTCCTTCAGCTTCTGCCATGATGTGATTGTTCCTGGCCGAAGAGAGGAGTACCAAGTTTGTGCAACATTCTTGACTACCATGACGAAAGACTTCGCCATGACTGCAGTATTGCCACCATACGAAGATATGGTTGCTTCATAGCTCATCAGAAACTGCTTCAGGTCTGAGTGTCCGTCATACATGGGGAGCTAGGGTGGCTTGTAAGACGGGGGCCAAGGTGTAGCCTGCAATTTCGCTGACAGAGGAGAAGCATCATCAAAAGCAAAATTTCCATGATGGAAATTCTCATACCAGTCATCCTCATTGAAGAAGCCCTCTTAGAGAAGCTCTCTGTGCTGGGGCCTTCGATTTTGCTCATCTTGAGCAAGATGACGAACTTCTTCTGTGGCTTCATCAATCTACCTTTGTAGGTCAGCTAGCCGAGCCATCTTTTCCTTCTTCCTTTGCACTTGCTGATGGAGCATTTCCATATTCCTGACCTCTTGGTCCAACTCGTCCTCCTAGGGCGTTGGACTGGTGGCCTTCCTCTTCTGGCTTCGGGCCTCTCGAAGAGAAAAGGTCTCCTGGTTCGGGTCCAGCGGCTGCAGAGCGGCAGCCCCTGTCGCTGAAGCTTTCTTTGGAGGCATGACGAAGGTCAATGCTTGCCGAAGGTGGTCGAAAAGGGTTCACCGGAGGTGGGCGCCAATGTTGGGAACTTGTTCTCAAATGCTATGAATTAAGAACAAGGCAACATAGAGAACGTTAAACGTTAAAGTCCTTCGTCCTTCGGAACATTATTTCCCTTAGGATATAATGATTCTCGGACAAAGGTTATGAAGGACATACCTTCGTAAGTCATAATATATAATACTGAAGAAAGAATCACGTAAAAAACAAAAGATAATATGAACAGCCATATCTTTTTATTAACTCATTTCTATTTTATTACTATGGAAAAATAGAAATGATATTAAGTTACAAGTGTACCTTCGGCTTGAATGAAGGTAAAGATACAAGCATGACACAAAAGCAAATGCCAAGTCAGCTTGAACAGTACGGGAGCACTGTTCATCTATTTATAGGCACGGGACACAGCCCATGTAAAATTACACCCATGCCCTTTACATTTTCTAATAACTCTATAGTAACCCATCGAGGTCTAAATAGCCTTTTCATCTTTAAGTCGGTTTCCTTTCCTGCTATCATGCCGAAGCTCTTCTGCGCACAGCTTCGGCTCCGCGCCATCCTTCGTATTCCTTTTGTGCTTCTTCACACTGTGGTTTTAACTCAAGTCCGAAGATACCTGTTCATGCATCATACTCCAAAAACTTTGTTAAATTATGTTTTTGAGGACCTTCGGAAGTCGAAGGCCCCCAACGGCACCCTTTTTTTGAAAATAAACACTAATTGCCATACCACACTAGACTCGTCCATTCCTGTGGACACAGACTATTCGAATAGGTTTTCAAACTCTGCGCAGAGGTGTACACTTTACCCACTAGTCCGGCTCTGCGATCTCATAGCTAGTGAGATCTGAATCTCTTTCTTTCCTCGCACATCCTTACCTTAGCGGTTATACCGGAAAGAGTCAGGCCACCTCCATGCCCAAACCGGACAAAACTTTCCCCTCCTTATCCTCCCGGTGCTCCCCAGCCTTCATAACCCTGGGGTTTGAACCGTACGAGTTCAGATTGAGTGATTGCCCACACAGTCTCGAGTGGTTGTACTTATCATGAGTACAGGTAGTGAAGGATGACAAACCAGTCCTTATATGAGGGGATAATCCTTCTGCTCACACCTAAACCAGCTGAGCCATCACCTTAGGCCCTCCCCTAAACCAGGGAGTCCCTGATCATCCCTACTCAAAGGTGATAAGGGTGAAAACCCTTCATCATACACATTTTGAAAAGTATTTTCTTTTGAAAACTCACACCTTTTCTCAAATCATTTGTAACAAATATATCAGGGATTGATTGCAGCAAGCGGCTGGGTGGCCATAATAACTTGTCTCAAAATCATATCATGCATAAAATAACAGGCTGAGGGTTGTGGTTGAAAAATCATAGGTAATTTATGCATTAAAGGGATCCAGTGAGCTTGTCGTGCTTATCCGGCAAAGTGGGAAGGGGAGCTCGCGGAACTGGCTTCTAGCTCCACTGCCTGGCGTAGACTTGCAGATCTGGCCTCCACGAGACGGCACGAACGCTTTGATAACTATGCAACATGAACAAGCAAACAACAAACCAGCAAGTATACCAACAAATATTTAGTATAGTGGTTAGAATAGCGATATATGGATGGGCAGAGTCTTGAGTAGAATCTGTGTCATGTGTTGTTGAGGTACTACTAGTGGTGGAGCGGAGGTGCTTACCAGAAGGGTGGACTGGAGGCAAAGAGACACTGTGCGTGTAGCCGGCAGAGCGGAGTAACTGAGTGGGTGGGGTGTTTGCCTTGGCTGAGGGTGTTGAGTGTGTGGAGTGGGAGAGGGTAGCTGGGTGTATGTGGTGTAGCTCAGTGAAGTTCACTATTGGTGAGAATAGTGACGAAAGAATCGTCTGACTTAGCATGGACAGGAGAGTTATAGGCAGAATATGGGACAAGAGTATTTTGGGAGTTTTCTGGAATATGAACCATGCTTAAGGGATGACATGGTTGGATAGGGAATAGTTTGACAAGAATTTTAGAAACAAGAATGACTGAAATCTGAGTTTGGATGGAGGAGTTTTGGATTTTATAATCATAGGCAGAAAAAGAAAAGGAAAGAAATATTCTAGAATTTGAATATTTAGAGATATTTGGAAAATCAAAAATACAAATGTATTTTTGAGCGGGATGCGAGGAATTATTTTTGGGCTTTTCTTGGGCAGAGGTTTATGTTGGTGGAAACTGTTCCTACCTACTGTGTCACATCAGACAACAGTAAGGCGGGACCCAAATAGCTGGAATGCTGTGGTATTCTGGTCCGAGTGGGCTGTGGTATCTTGGGCCAGGTTTTATAGGATTGAAGACGTATCCATACAAACATGGTTCTCCTTTCTTTTTGGAAGTCTGGCTTGAAAGAATCCCAAAGTTAAGCGTGCTCAACTTGGAGAAATCTGGGATGCGTGACCAGATGGGAAGTTCCCTTCTGGAAGGAAAATCACAGTCACCGGAGTTCGTATGACTGGAATATGGGTCTGGCTGGTCTTAGGTGGACTGGACAGCATGACGGATGAGTAGTTGAAATTTGGGGTGATCGGATGATCGATGAATAGTAACGATGAATAGTGACAACGGAAAAGTAATTATAGATATCATCGATAAATAGTAACGATGATGAATAGTAACGATGAATAGTGTCGATGAATAGTAATAGTGAATAGTAATGATAAATAGTGATGGTGAATAGTTCGTATGAACGATGAATAGTGACGATGAACGAACGATGAATAAGAACTATGAACGAACGATGAACGATCGAATGATCGAACGAACGATCGGAATTTCGGTAGCATAACGGCAGGAAAAAGATTATTTGGACGAACGAACGATTGAACGATCGGACGAACGGACGAACGAAACATGAACGATCGGACGAACGATCGAACGATCGGACGAACGAACGAACAAACTAAGAACAGGTGGACGAACGATCGAAGAACGACCGAACGATCCTTGTGCTAGTGTGTGCTTGTGTGGGAGGTGGTGTGGGAGTGGGCGTGTGTGGGGAGGGAGGGATTTTCCATGAAATGGCTTGGGGTGGGATGAGAGGAGGCCCTTGCCCCTCTATTTATAGCCATGGTGGGGGGATTAGGGGGAGGGATGAGAGCATTAGTGGGAGGATGAGAGGATTAATGGGAGATTAGCATGGATTTGTCTTGTATGAGTGTAATTAGCTTGTAGAGCTCACCGTATGACACCGGAGGCATACGTATACATATGAGCATTAGGAAAGTTATGAATAAAATATTTGTAGGGACTTGAAAAATGATTCTGAAGGTATTTCTCAAGAAGAAAATACTTGGAGATATATCGGTGGAATATTTGGGCAGTATTTCTGAAAGAGTTTGAGGGTGATCACTGGGGAAATATTTGTAGGATATTTTGAGGAGGATTTTAGAGAGAATATAGACCACTATAATTTTATTTGTTGATATCAACTCGCAAACAAACATTTTGAAATGAAATTTGAAATTCATTTTGAATTTAGAGCGAGTTTGAGAAAATTCCAAGATTTGAATTTTTGGGATGCTACATGACATAAGCAAGGGAGTAACTACTCGCTCAAGATTAGCCAATTTTTGTGAGCATTACTCGTTTGTCTCTTCTATTGAGCCTTTCAGGGTAGAAGAGGCCTTGCAGGATCCGGACTGGGTGTTGGCCATGCAAGAAGAGCTCAACAACTTCAAGAGGAATGAAGTTTGGAGCCTGGTGCCACGTCCGAAGCAAAATGTTGTGGGAACCAAGTGGGTGTTCCGCAACAAGCAAGACGAGCACGGGGTGGTGACAAGAAACAAGGCTCGACTTGTGGCAAAAGGTTATGCCCAAGTCGCAGGTTTGGATTTCGAGGAGACTTTTGCTCCTGTGGCTAGGCTAGAGTCAATTCGAATATTATTAGCCTATGCCGCTCACTACTTGTCGGCGTTTCGAGACCGGGGGGTCCCTAAGCCGACGAGTGAGTGTGCCGCGTGCCCCAGCCCAGATGGGTCGAGCGCGTGGGCGAGCGTGAAGGGGGGAAGCGAGGTGGCCAGAGACGGGCGTGAGAGAGGTGGAAATCCCGCGGCCTTCGTGTTCGTCCCGCGCCCAGGTCGGGTGCGCTTGCAGTAGGGGGTTACAAGCGTCCACGCGGGTGAGGGAAGCGAGCGGCCCCAAGAGAGCGCCTGCCCCGTCCTCGTCCCCGCGCGGCCAACCTTCTCTAAGAAGGCCCTGGTCCTTCCTTTTATAGGCGTAAGGAGAGGATCCAGGTGTACAATGGGGGTGTAGCAGAGTGCTACGTGTCTAGCGGGGGAGAGCTAGCGCCCTAAGTACATGCCAATGTGGCAGCCGGAGAGATCTTGGCACCCAGCTGGTGTGGTGTCGTGGCTGTCGGAGGAGCAACGGAGCCTGGCGGAGGGACAGCTGTCGGAGCAGTTGGGTCCTTGCTGACGTCCCCCTGCTTCCGTAAGGGAGCTGAGAGCCGCCGTCGTCACGGGGCTAGCCCGAGTCCGAGCCCTGGGTCAGGCGGAGCAGAGTTCGCCGTCTTCTGGGGCCTTAGCCCGAGTCCGAGCCTTGGGTCGGGCGGAGCGGAGTTCGCCGTCTTCCGGGGCCTTAGCCCGAGTCCGAGCCCTGGGTCGGGCGGAGCTTCCTATGGCGCCTTTGGCAAGGCCTGACTGCCTGTCAGTCTCGCTCTGTCAAGTGGTGCTGCAGTCGGAACGGCGCAGGCGGCGCTGTCCTTCTGTCAGACCGGTCAGTGGAGCAGCGAAGTGACGGCGGTCGCTTCGGCTCTGCCGGGGGCGCGCGTCAGGATAAAGGTGTCAGGCTACCTTTGCGTTAAATGCTCCTGCGACTCGGTCGGTCGGCGCGGCGATTTAGTCAGGGTTGCTTCTTAGCGAAGGCAAGGCCTCGGGCGAGCCGGAGATGTGTTCGCCGTTAAAAGGGGGCCTCGGGCGAGACGGAAACACCTCGGGGTCAGCTGCCCTTGCCCGAGGCTAGGCTCGGGCGAGGCGTGATCGAGTCGCTCGTATGGACTGATCCCTGGCTTAATCGCACCCATCAGGCCTCTGCAGCTTTATGCTGATGGGGGTTACCAGCTGAGAATTAGGCGTCTTGAGGGTACCCCTAATTATGGTCCCCGACAGTAGCCCCCAAGCCTCGAAGGGAGTGTTAGCACTCGCTTGGAGGCTTTCGTCGCACTTTTTTGCAAGGGGACCAGCCTTTCTCGGTTGCATTCTGTTCCGGTGGGTGCGCGCGAGCGCACCCGCCGGGTGTAGCCCCTGAGGCCTCGGAGGAGTGGTTTCACTCCTTCGAGGTCTTAATGCCTTGCGCAATGCTTCGGCTGGTCTGGTGGTTCCCTCATGCGAACTGGCCGTAGCCCGGGTGCACGGTCGGGGCCCAAGTTCTCGGGCTGGTATGTTGACGCTGTCAACGGTTCGGCCGGAGCCGGGTTTGCGAGAGCAGCCCCCGAGCCTCCACACAGGGCGAGAGGGCGATCAGGGACAGACTTGGCTTTTTTACATACGCCCCTACGTCGCCTTTCCGCAAGGAGGAGGGGGGGAGAGCGCCATGTTACCCTCGATGGGCACCGAACATGGTGTCTCCGGTGAGCTGCAAGCGGGTAATCCGAGTGGACGTCCGTGCCCTATTCGTTGGGGGTCGGCTAGGGGCCCAGAGGCACGCCCAAAAGTACCTGCGGGTGATCTGCCGGACCCGGTCCCCTGGCGACGGGGTCCGAGGGCTCGATGCCTCCCTCCGATGGGATTCCGTTACTAGATCGCTCCCGCTGGTCTCGGAAATGTCCTAGGGTACCTCGGGAGCGCAGCCCGAGCCTTTGTTATGTATCAAACGTACCCCTGGTCTTCCCTCGCTCGGTGTCTGAGGCGACTGTGAACCCTTCGGGGGCCAGCCTTCGAACCCCTGATCAGTAATGGGCGCGGAGCCCGAGTAGCCTGAGGCGGCCGTGGAACCCTTCGGGGGGCCGGCCTTCGAACCTCTGACCAGTAGTGGGTGTAGGGCCCACGCGATCTGAGGCGGCTGTTGAACCCTTCGGGGGGCCAGCCTTCGAACCCCTGATCAGTAAGGAGGCTCGGAGCCTAGTTCCTTCACGGGGAAGGATCCCTTTCGGGGTATCCCCCTTTCCCGGTCCCTGTCGCAAGAGATAGAGAAAGAGGAAAAAAGGAAAAAGGATACGAAACCGAACGACGCGGCGTACCTTTTTTGGCGCGGTTGTTTCGGCGAAGGCGAAGCGTCGCCCGCTGCTCCTGCCAGAAGCGCCGCCTGTCCAGCTGCGGAGTTAATACGACGGGGCGAGTAGTTGGCAGGGCGGCCGTTGCGCATGCGCGAGCCGTTCGAGGAACGGATCACGGGCGCGTTGTCTTCACGCCGTGAGAGGGGGTTCTCTTGCTGCCCCCGGATGGGACGTGAGCTTGGCTGACGACGTGGTCGCTGCTCCCGCGCGCCTGCCACCGTCATTACTGCCGGCCCACCTTTGGCCGCGTTGGCCGCCGCGTCAGGCTGGCGCTGCTGGGTCGCCTCGAGTCGCGGTATTGGTTCCACAATCGAGGAGGCGCGGTGGTGGCACAGGCGGTACAGTTGCTTGCATGCAGCATCCGGCGCGCCGGTCGTGCGACGCGTGGGCCTGGGCCTCCATGCTGGCGTGTCGGGAGTCGGAGAAGCGCGTCCAGTTGGCGCGGTTTGCATGCCGCCTGCATGGCTGCCTGCCCCTTTCGCCCGTTGGTCTGGGCAAAAGTGGAGGGTCACTTGTAACCGCTGGGCGGTTGCGTGCACCACGCGCGGCGGTTTGGCTTCTTCTGCTCGGAGCCGATCTGCATGACATGCGGGACCCACCCCCCGCGCCGCAGGGGAGGGCTTTGAAGCGTGTTGGAGAAGACTCAGCCCGTGACGGTTGGGGGTGCAAGCAGGGAGAGTTGCCTTTAAAAGGAGGGCGACCCCTTTCGTAAGGCGACCATGTCTTCTTGCTCCCTTATGCACCGCACCTTTCCACCTTCCAAGCCCCCGGATGGGGGAAACCGCCGTCTTTTCGCCTCATCGTTGGAGGAACGCAACTCCGTGGGAGTTGGTACCTTTCAGCCATCGTTCGGCTTCAAGGATTTTCATCACACAGCCCGGTTGCTCCCCTCCGCTGGTGGTCACCCAAGACGGTGACCTCCAGCTCCTGGATGGGGAGAGGCAAACCGGGCTGTGATCCCGGTCCTGCCCTCAGTGTTGAGGGTGTTCGTCATCCTCGTTGGGGCGGGGAGCGAGGCGAGCCGGGGCTCCACCTCCTGCGCGGGTCGACGGACCACCTCTTCTTCCAGCTTCTGGTGGTGGCAATCGCCCTTTAGCCCTACGGCGGAGACGTCCTCCAGCCATGCCGAGGAAGGCGAACTGTTGCTGCCCAGCTAGGATGCAACATTCCGTCCTCTTCCTCGCATTCGCGGCGAGGACGGCTGCGAGGATCTACCGGGATGCTTGGGGGCGACCCGCGTTTTGCTGGTGATTCGCCCAGAGCTTGTCGCTCCACGAGCTTCCCCGGCGTGGAGGTTGTCCATACCCGTGGAGACGAAACCGGAGTTCCGTTTGTGACGGCACTTCGAATGACAGGGTTTTTTGTTCATTGCGGCTGTCGAGGCCTGAACATGTATGTAACTTCGGCACGGAGCCGTGTTTTTTCCTCATTTTTGAGCACTAAGACTCGTCTGCTGATTATCTGAACCGCTTCACCAAGCATGAGTCGCCCCGTGTCAAGGTGATGAGTGAGGTATCCATATCCCGGAGGCGTAGGAGTCCCTCGGCTCGGTCGGCCTTGCTGTCCGAGGTTCCTCTAGCTTAGTTAAAGAGACCCCTCGGCCGCTCTTCGAAGAGCCGAGGCCAGGGGTAGCGATATCAGCATGAACAGAGGCGGAGTTGGCTCGAAAATGAAACCTGGTTGGCTGGAGCCTAGCCGGGTTGTCCGTTGGCAGGATCGACGTCGGAGTTGATCAGCCGAGGCTTCGGACCGGGCTGGCGCCCTCGGAAGATGGTTGGCCGAGGCCCCAGGGGTGACCGGCTGAGCCGCCTGCTCGGGCCGGATTCCCAGAGAATTCCCTGGGAGTGATTGCCCGGGCGTGGTGATGACGTCGTCCTTCAGAGCGGAGAACCTCGGACCGCATCGCCGTCCGAGGCTAGGTTGGGCCTCGCCGAAGGTACCGTCGATGCCGAGGGTGTTGCTGCCCCCTTCCAGCGTCAAGACCCGAGCCTGCAGGATCAGATTGTCTTGTAGCGTGTGCCTTGTGCGGCCGTCGAGGCCAGAACACACACCCTCGTTGCATTGTAAAGCTGCGTCTCTTTTCCTCTTGTTTCGAGTATCTGGACTTTTTGTCGGTAACAGGGATGTTTGTGCGAGCGAGAGTTGCTTCTCGCGAAAGGTGATGAGTGAAGTATCCGTATCCCGAAGGCGTGGGAGTCCCTCGGCTCGGTCGGCCTTGCCGCTTACGCGTACTTTCACCCGTCCATGAGGCTCTGTCACCGACTTGGTCGAGAAGGCTCGAAGGATCGCTTCGGCAGAAGGGCTTCCGAACGTAAAGACTTGTTCGATCCGCGGAGCCACTTTATCCGAACGCGAGTTACTTATCGCAGAAGGTGATGAGTGAGGTATCCGTATCCCGGAGGCGTAGGAGTCCCTCGGCTCGGTCAGCCTTGGCTGCTTACGTGTACTCCGTCGTTTCCAGGACCCACTTTTCGAAGTAGTCAAAAAGCACGAAAGATATTCTGGTAAAAGAGATTTTTTTTTTCGAGGAAAATTTTGACGCAGAGGGGGTTTCCCCCCTTTTAGCCCCCGAGGGAGGGTCGGGCTTTGCCGAGGCGAGGCCGACCCTTCCTTGTTGACTAAACTTTGCGTGGGTGCGAGGTATATGAACAACTTGGAAACATCTTAAGGGTAGAAGCGACGTAGCTGTTGGATGTTCCAAGCGTTGCCGTAGACCTCGCCTTGACTGTTGGCCAGCTTGTACGTTCCGGGCTTCAGAACTTTGGCAATGACGAATGGCCCCTCCCAGGGGGGCGTGAGCTTGTGCCTCCCTCGGGCGTCTTGCCGCAGCCGAAGCACCAGGTCGCCCACCTGGAGGTCTCGGGGTCGGACCCCTCGGGCGTGGTAGCGTCGCAGGGACTGCTGATACCGCGCCGAGTGTAGTAAGGCCCTGTCCCGAGCCTCTTCCAGCTGGTCCAGCGAGTCTTCTCGGCTAGCTTGGTTGCTTTGATCGACGTAGGCCCTCGTCCTCGGGGAGCCGTATTCCAGGTCAGTGGGCAAGACGGCCTCGGCCCCGTAGACCAGGAAGAACGGCGTGAAACCCGTGGCTCGGCTCGGCGTTGTCCTCAGGCTCCAGACCACCGAGGGGAGTTCCTTCATCCATCGCTTGCCGAACTTGTTGAGGTCGTTGTAAATCCGAGGCTTGAGCCCTTGTAGAATCATGCCGTTGGCACGCTCTACTTGCCCATTCGACATGGGATGAGCTACGGCAGCCCAGTCCACCCGGATGTGGTGATCCTCGCAAAAATCCAAGAATTTTCTGCTGGTGAACTGGGTGCCGTTGTCGGTGATGATGGAGTTTGGGACCCCGAAGCGATGGATGATGTTGGTGAAGAACGCCACCGCCTGCTCGGACCTGATGCTGTTCAGGGGTCGGGCCTCGATCCACTTGGAGAATTTGTCGACGGCGACCAGCAGGTGCGTGTAGCCCCCGGGCGCCTTCTGCAGAGGGCCGATGAGGTCCAGTCCCCACACAGCGAAGGGCCAGGTGATGGGTATCGTCTGCAGAGCCTGAGCGGGCAGGTGGGTCTGCTTCGCATAGAATTGACACCCTTCGCAGGTGCGTACAATTCTAGTGGCGTCAGCCACCGCCGTCGGCCAGTAGAAGCCTTGCCGGAAAGCGTTCCCGACGAGGGCTCGAGGCGCTGCATGATGGCCGCAAGCCCCCGAGTGTATCTCTTGCTGGAGTTCCTGACCTTCGGCGATGGAGATGCATCGCTGGAGGATGCCCGAGGGGCTGCGGTGGTAGAGCTCCTTCTCATCGCCCAGCAAGACGAACGACTTGGCGCGTCGCGCTACCCGCCGAGCCTCGGCTTGGTCGAGGGGTAGCTCTCCTTGGCGGAGATATTGCAGGTACGAGGTCTGCCAATCTCGATCAGGCGTGACCCCGCTCCGCTCCTCCTCGATGCGCAGCGCCTCGCCCTCGGGGGCCGAGGGTACCTCGGGCTGAACCGAGGACGCCTCGGGCTGGGCCGAGGGTACCTCGGACTCGGGCGTGTCGTTGATCTTGACGGAGGGTTGGTGCAAATCCCGGGAGAAGACGTCCGGGGGAACCGTCGTTCGCCCCGAGGCTATTTTTGCCAGCTCGTCTGCAGTCTTGTTGTAGCGCCGGGCGATGTGGTTAAGCTCGAGCCCATAGAACTTGTCTTCCAGGCGCCGAACCTCATCGCAGTAGGCCTCCATCTTTGGGTCGCGGCAGTGGGAGTTCTTCATGACTTGGTCGATGACGAGCTGCGAGTCGCCACGAGCGTCGAGGCGTCGGACCCCTAGCTCGATGGCGATTCGCAATCCGTTGATCAGAGCTTCGTACTCAGCCACATTGTTGGACGCCGGGAAATGGAGGCGCAGCACGTAGCGTAGGTGTTTCCCGAGGGGCGAGACGAAGAGCAGGCCCGCGCCAGCTCCTGTCTTCATCAGCGACCCGTCGAAAAACATGGTCCAGAGCTCCGGTTGGATCGGAGCCGTCGGCAGCTGGGTGTCGACCCATTCGGCTACAAAGTCCACCAATACCTGGGACTTGATGGCCTTCCGAGGGGCGAACGAGATTGTCTCGCCCATGATTTCCACCGCCCACTTTGCGATCCTGCCCGAGGCCTCTCGGCACTGGATGATCTCCCCCAGGGGGAAGGATGACACCACAGTTACCGGATGAGACTCGAAGTAATGTCGCAACTTTCGCCTCGTCAGGATCACTGCATACAGTAGCTTCTGAACTTGTGGGTAGCGGATCTTGGTTTCGGACAGCACCTCGCTGACGAAGTAAACTGGCCTCTGAACGGGCAATGCATGCCCCTCTTCTTGCCTTTCGACCACAATCACGGCGCTATCCACCTGAGTGGTCGCGGCGACGTAGACCAAGAGGGCTTCTCCATCAGCTGGGGGTACCAAGATAGGCGCCTTGGTGAGGAGCGCCTTCAGGTTCCCGAGAGCTTCCTCGGCCTCAGGGGTCCAAGTGAAGCACTCGGCCTTCCTTAAGAGGCGGTATAGAGGCAGGCCTCTTTCGCCGAGGCGTGAGATGAAACGGCTCAAGGCTGCGAGACATCCCATGACCCTCTGTACACCTTTTAAGTCCTTGATGGGCCCCATGCTGGTGATGGCTGCGATCTTCTCCGGGTTGGCTTCGATGCCCCGCTCGGAGACGATGAACCCCAGGAGCATGCCTCGGGGCACCCCGAAGACACACTTCTCGGGATTGAGCTTGACGTCCTTTGCCTTGAGACACCGGAATGTCACTTCAAGGTCGGAGAGGAGGTCGGAGGCTTTCCTTGTCTTGACTACGATGTCATCGACGTAGGCCTCGACCGTACGACCGATGTGTTCGCCGAACACATGGTTCATGCACCGCTGGTACGTCGCACCCGCGTTCCTCAAACCGAACGACATGGTGACATAGCAGTACATGCCGAAGGGCGTGATGAAAGAAGTCGCGAGCTGGTCGGACTCTTTCATCTTGATTTGATGATACCCTGAGTAGGCATCGAGGAAAGACAGGGTTTCGCACCCAGCAATGGAATCCATGATTTGATCGATGCGAGGTAGAGGGTAGGGAACCTTCGGACATGCTTTGTTGAGACTAGTGTAGTCTACACACATCCGCCATTTCCCCCCTTTCTTTCTCACAAGCACAGGGTTGGCAAGCCATTCGGGATGGAATACCTCTTTGATGAACCCTGCTGCCATTAGCTTGTGGATCTCCTCGCCTATCACTCTGCGCTTCTCCTCGTCGAATCGGCGTAGAGGCTGCCTGACCGGTCGGGCTCCGGCCCGAATCTCCAGCGAGTGCTCGGCGACATCCCTCGGTATGCCGGGCATGTCCGAGGGACTCCACGCAAAGACGTCGGCGTTTGCGCGGAGAAAGTCGACGAGCACTGCTTCCTATTTGGGGTCGAGCCCAGAACCGATCCGGATCTGCTTGGAGGTGTCGCCACTGGGGTCGAGAGGGACGGCCTTAACCGTCTCCGCTGGCTCGAAATTGCCGGCGTGTCGCTTCACGTCTGGCACCTCTCTGGAGAGGTTTTCCAGGTCGGCGATGAGGGCCTCGGACTCGGCGAGGGCCTCGGCGTACTCCACGCACTCCACGTCGCATTCGAACGCGTGTTTGTACGTGGGGCCGACGGTGATGACCCCGTTGGGGCCCGGCATCTTGAGCTTCAGGTAGGTGTAGTTGGGGACGGCCATGAACTTCGCGTAGCATGGCCTCCCCAATACCGCGTGGTAGGTTCCTCGGAACCCGACCACCTCGAACGTCAAAATCTCCCTTCGGAAGTTGGAGGGCATTCCGAAGCAGACAGGAAGGTCGAGCCGTCCGAGGGGCTGGACGCGCTTCCCAGTAATGATCCCGTGGAAGGGCGCGGCGCCTGCTCGGACGGAGGACAGATCGACGCGCAGGAGCCTGAGGGTCTCGGCGTAGATGATGTTGAGGCAGCTGCCCCCATCCATCAGGACCTTGGTGAGCCTGACGTCGCCGATGATGGGGTCGACGACGAGCGGGTATTTCCCCGGGCTCGGCACATGGCCGGGGTGGTCAGCTTGGTCGAAGGTGATGGGCTTGTCGGACCAGTCTAGGTAGACTGGCGCCTCCACCTTCACCGAGCAGACCTCCCGACGCTCTCGCTTGTGATGCCGAGCCGAGGCATTCGCCGCATGCCCTCCGTAGATCATGAAGCAGTCGCGGACCTCGGGGAACTCTCCTGCTTGGTGATCTTCCTTTTTGTCGTCGTCGTGGGCCCTGCCACCCTCTGCGGGTGGCCCGGCCTTGTGGAAGTGGCGCCGAAGCATGACGCACTCCTCGAGGGTGTGCTTGACGGGCCCCTGATGGTAGGGGCACGTCTCCTTGAGCATCTTGTCGAAGAGGTTAGCACCTCCGGGGGGCTTCCGAGGGTTCTTGTACTCGGCAGCGGCGACAAGGTCCGCGTCGGCGGCGTCGCGTTTCGCTTGCGACTTCTTCTTGCCTTTCTTCTTGGCGCCGCGCGGAGTAGACGCCTCGGGAGCCTCTTCCGACGGGCGGCCCTGGGGCTGCTTGTCCTTTCGGAAGATGGCCTCGACCGCCTCCTGGCCAGAGGCGAACTTGGTGGCGATGTCCATCAGCTCGCTCGCCCTGGTGGGGGTCTTGCGACCCAACTTGCTCACCAGGTCACGGCAGGTGGTGCCGGCAAGGAACGCGCCGATGACATCGGAGTCGGTGATGTTGGGCAGCTCAATGCGCTGCTTCGAGAATCGCCGGATGTAGTCCCGAAGAGACTCTCCCGGCTGTTGCCGGCAGCTTCGGAGGTCCCAGGAATTCCCGGGGCGCACGTACGTGCCCTGGAAATTGCCGGCGAAGGCTTGGACCAAATCATCCCAGTTGGAGATCTGCCCCGGAGGCAGGTGCTCCAACCAGGCGCGAGCAGTGTCGGAGAGGAACAGGGGGAGGTTGCGGATGATGAGGTTGTCGTCGTCCGTTCCACCTAGTTGGCAGGCCAGGCGGTAGTCTGCGAGCCACAATTCCGGCCTCATTTCCCCCGAGTACTTTGTGATAGTAGTCGGGGGTCGGAACCGGGCCGGAAACGGCGCCCGCCGGATGGCCCGGATGAAGGCCTGCGGACCGGGTGGTTCGGGCGAGGGACTCCGATCCTCCCCGCTGTCGTAGCGTCCCCCACGCCTGGGGTGGTAGCCTCGGCGCACCCTTTCGTCGAGGTGGGCCCGACGGTCGCGACGATGGTGCTCGTTGCCGAGGTGGCCCGGGGCCGCAGGCGCGGTGTTGCGCGTGCGCCCGGTGTAGACCGAGGCTTCCCGCATGAATCGGGAAGTCGCGGCATGAGGTTCCGAGGGGTACCCCTGCCTTCGGGAGGCAGAGCTCTCGGCCCGCCGGGCCGCAACGCCTTCCAGGAGATTCTTGAGCTCTCCCTGGATTCGCCGACCCTCGGTGGTTGATGGTTCTGGCATCGCGCGGAGGAGCATCGCTGCGGCTGCCAGGTTCTGACCGACCCCGCTGGATGCGGGTGGCGGCCTGTCCCTGACATCGTTGGCGACGCGGTGCTGGAAACCCTGGGGCAGGTGACGTATTTCTCCGGCCGGGGGTTGGCCCGCCCATACCTGCCCGACGTCCCGGCGGATCGACTCGAGCGCTCCTGCTCCCTCGTCGAGCCTGGCTTGCGCCCCGCGGACTTGCTCGAGCTGTGGGTCGTGACCCCCCGCCGGAACGGGGACCACAGCTAGCTCCCGCGGGATGTCTGCGCGAGGCACCGGCCTAGGGAGATCACCGTCCTCCGGCATGCCGAGATGGTTGCCTTCGGAGGGATCCCCTAGCTCGACGTGGAAACATTCGCGGCTTGGGCCGCAGTCCTTGTCGTCAAGGCTGCGGCTGCCATCGGAACAGTCGGAGAGGCAGTAGTCACATGCGGTCATAAAGTCCCGCATGGCACTGGGGTTGCCAAATCCAGAGAAATCCCAACAGACACTGGGATCGTCATCTTCCTCGGACCTAGAGGGCCCGTAGGTTGAGACGTCCGTCAATCGGTCCCAAGGCGATCGCATACGAAACCCCAGAGGGGTTGCACTCGCCTCAACGTGAGCGCCCGCCAAAGCGAGGTCGCTAAGCGGGTTGAGGCCGAGTCGAAATGATGTAGGATGGGAATCAGTCGGTACCTTTTGGTCGACGAGGAGCGACATAGTCACGTCGAGGACTGATTGCGCCGTCGTCTTGGGTACGAGGGCGACGTCCTGCAGGCCCTCCGCGAGCGTGCTGGCGTCGTCCACTTGCTCGGGATTGGCGTGTCGCGGGGGGACGGCGCTCGCCTTCGTCTCAAACGCGAGGTCGACGCCCGACGCGCCCTCCGTTGGGGCGCTGGGGACGTCGATTCGCTCGACAGCCGACGGAGCGCGGCCTCCCGCTCGGCCTTGGTCGCCCCGCCTCCTCCTCCGATGACGGGGGTGAGGACGGGGCGAGCTCGAATGTTGTTCTTCCACCACGCGGGGAAGACGTCGTCGATTCCGCCGCCGGCGGGCGGGCTGTCGGCCGTCATTGTCGTCGTCGCGCGGCGGTGGGAGGAGTATCATGTCGTAGCTGCCGTCGAGAGACATGAACTCGAGACTCCCGAAACGGAGCACCGTCCCGGGTTGGAGAGGTCATTGGAGACTGCCCATCTGGAGCTTGATGGGAAACTGCTCGTCAACACGCAGCAGGCCCCTCCTGGCGCACCAACTGTCGGTGTTTCGAGACCGGGGGGTCCCTAAGCCGACGAGTGAGTGTGCCGCGTGCCCCAGCCCAGATGGGTCGAGCGCGTGGGCGAGCGCGAAGGGGGGAAGCGAGGTGGCCGGAGACGGGCGTGAGAGAGGTGGAAATCCCGCGGCCTTCGTGTTCGTCCCGCGCCCAGGTCGGGTGCGCTTGCAGTAGGGGGTTACAAGCGTCCACGCGGGTGAGGGAAGCGAGCGGCCCCAAGAGAGCGCCTGCCCCGTCCTCGTCCCCGCGCGGCCAACCTTCTCTAAGAAGGCCCTGGTCCTTCCTTTTATAGGCGTAAGGAGAGGATCCAGGTGTACAATGGGGGTGTAGCAGAGTGCTACGTGTCTAGCGGGGGAGAGCTAGCGCCTTAAGTACATGCCAATGTGGCAGCCGGAGAGATCTTGGCACCCAGCTGGTGTGGTGTCGTGGCTGTCGGAGGAGCAACGGAGCCTGGCGGAGGGACAGCTGTCGGAGCGGTTGGGTCCTTGCTGACGTCCCCCTGCTTCCGTAAGGGAGCTGAGAGCCGCCGTCGTCACGGGGCTAGCGGGGCGCCATCATTGCCTATCTGGCGGAGCTAGCCAGATGGGACACCGGTCTTGTTCTCTGTGGCCCGAGTCGGCTCGGGGTAGGGTGATGATGGCGCTTCCTGTTGACGTGGCGGGCTTGTGCCCTAGGTCGGGCGACGTGGAGGCTCCTCCGAAGCCGAGGTCGAGTCTGTCTTTCATGGCCGAGGCCGAGCCCGAGCTCCTGGGTCGGGCGAGGCGGAGGTCGTTTGGCAGAGGCCAGGACGGAGTCCGACCCCTGGGGTCGGGCGAAGCGGAGTTCGTCGTCTTCTGGGGCCTAGCCCGAGTCCGAGCCCTGGGTCGGGCGGAGCGGAGTTCGCCGTCTTCCGGGGCCTTAGCCCGAGTCCGAGCCCTGGGTCGGGCGGAGCGGAGTTCGCCGTCTTCCGGGGCCTTAGCCCAAGTCCAAGCCCTGGGTCGGGCGGAGCGGAGTTCGCCGTCTTCCGGGGCCTTAGCCCGAGTCCGAGCCCTGGGTCGGGCGGAGCTTCCTATGGCACCTTTGGCAAGGCCTGACTGTCTGTCAGTCTCGCTCTGTCAAGTGGCGCTACAGTCGGAACGGCGCAGGCGGCGCTGTCCTTCTGTCAGACCGGTCAGTGGAGCGGCGAAGTGACGGCGGTCGCTTCGGCTCTGCCGGGGGCGCGCGTCAGGATAAAGGTGTCAGGCTACCTTTGCGTTAAATGCTCCTGCGACTCGGTCGGTCGACGCGGTGATTTAGTCAGGGTTGCTTCTTAGCGAAGGCAAGGCCTCGGGCGAGCCGGAGATGTGTTCGCCGTTAAAAGGAGGCCTCGGGCGAGACGGAAACACCTCGGGGTCGGCTGCCCTTGCCCGAGGCTAGGCTCGGGCGAGGCGTGATCGAGTCGCTCGTATGGACTGATCCCTGACTTAATCGCACCCATCAGGCCTCTGCAGCTTTATGCTGATGGGGGTTACCAGCTGAGAATTAGGCGTCTTGAGGGTACCCCTAATTATGGTCCCCGACACTACTCTTTTAGGTTGTTTCAAATGGATGTGAAGAGCGCTTTCCTCAATGGGCCAATCAAGGAGGAGGTATACGTGGAACAACCCCCTGGCTTTGAGGATGACAGGTATCCCGACCACGTTTTTAAGCTCTCTAAGGCGCTCTATGGACTTAAGCAAGCCCCAAGAGCATGGTATGAATGCCTTAGAAATTTCTTAATTGCTAATGCTTTCAAGGTTGGGAAAGCCGATCCCACTCTTTTCACTAAGACTTGTGACTGTTATCTTTTTGTGTGCCAAATTTATGTCGATGACATAATATTTGGTTCTACTAATCAAAAGTCTTGTGAGGAGTTTAGCAGGGTGATGACTCAAAAGTTCGAGATGTCGATGATGGGCGAGTTGAACTACTTCCTTGGGTTCCAAGTGAAGCAACTCAAGGACGACACTTTCATCTCTCAAACGAAGTACACACAAGATCTTCTCAAGCGGTTTGGGATGAAGGATGCCAAGCCCGCAAAGACACCTATGGGAACCGACGGGCACGTCGACCTCAACAAAGGAGGTAAGTCTGTTGATCAAAAGGCATACCGGTCTATGATAGGTTCCTTGCTCTATTTATGTGCTAGTAGACCGGACATTATGCTAAGTGTATGCATGTGTGCTAGATATCAATCCGACCCCAAGGAATGTCACCTTGTGGCCGTTAAGCGAATTCTTAGATATTTAGTTGCTACGCCTTGCTTCGGGATCTGGTATCCAAAGGGGTCTACCTTTGACTTAATTGGATACACAGACTCCGATTATGCCAAGTGCAAGGTAGATCAGAAGAGTACATAAGGGATGTGCCAATTCCTAGGAAGGTCCCTGGTGTCCTGGAGTTCTAAGAAACAAACATTCGTTGCCTTATCCATCACTGAGGCCGAGTATGTTGCCGCAGGACAGTGTTGCGCGCAACTACTTTGGATGAGGCAAACCCTCCGGGACTTTGGCTACAATCTGAGCAAAGTCCCACTCCTATGTGACAATGAGAGTGCAATCCGCATGGCAGATAATCCTGTTGAACAAAGCCGCACTAAGCACATAGACATCCGGCATCACTTTCTGAGAGACCACCAGCAAAAGGGAGATATCGAGGTATTTCATATTAGCACCGAGAACCAGCTAGCAGGTATCTTTACCAAGCTGTTGGATGAGAAAACCTTTTGCAGGTTGCGTAGTAAGCTAAATGTCTTAGATTCGCATAACTTGGATTGAACTATAGCATACATGTGTTCTATGCCTTTGATCATGTTACTTCATGTATTTATGTGAATTGTTGCTTATTTATGGTGCTCAAGTTGTGCAAGGGATCCCCGGACCTCACAAGTCCATGTGTGAATGATGCACATATTTAGGGGGAGAAGTGCTACAACTTGACCCTTTGAGACTAACCTTTGTGTTTGAGTTTACTTGATGTAGTCTAAAAGGTGCATTGAAAGGGAAAGGTGAACTTGGACCATGCAAAGACTTCCACTGCACTCCGGTATTAGTGTACTCACCTCCAAGTTCATACTTATGCTCTCATTGCATTTTTGCTCTTCATTGACATTTTTGGTGAGTCAATGGGGTTAAAGGGCCAAGAATGATCCCGTTTTGGTGCTTAATGCCAAAGGGGGAGAAATTAAGGCCAAAGCAAATGGATCAGCTACCACTTGAGAATTTTGAAAATAGTAGAGTTAGAATTTTTGATTTGTCCAAAATACTCTTATTGCAAAATTTGGCCTCTTATGGGGGAGAAATTTTGATCATGGGAAAAGGGGGAGTTTTTGGCTCTTGATCAATTTCACTCTTGGATTATCTCTGTTTATGCCCAAACAAGTGAGTTTGAATTAGAGATAGGAAAATGAATTTGATTTGCAAAAACAAACCAAGTGGTGGCAAAGATGATCCAAATATGTCAAAACTTGTGCAAAGACAATTTTGTTCTCAATTGCATTGATGTTGCACTTCTTTTGGTTTCTTTTGGATGTGTTGGCATAAATCACCAAAAAGGGGGAGATTGAAAGGGAAATGTGCCCTTGGGCAATTTCTGTTATGTTTTGGTGATTAAGTGCACAACACATTTAATTAAGTTCTTATGTGCTAAAAGAAGAGAGAAGTGCAAATCATATTACAAGGTACGTTTCTAGACTTAGTACATTGTTTTGAGTACTAACATATTTTGTCTAAGTACTAGAAACAGGAAGAAAAGAAACCAAAAAGACTTGGCTCGGTGCAGCCAAAACTCAGCTCAGTCTGGCACACCGGACTGTCCGATGGTACACCGGACAGTGTCCGGTGCACTAGGCTGGTCTCCGGTGAATAGGCCGTTCTCGGGAAAAGTTTGGCAGCATACGGCTATAATTCACCGGACTGTCCGGTGGTGCACCGGACTGTCCGGTGAGCCAACGGTCGCCAGCGCAACGATCGGCCGCGCAATCCGCGCGCGACACGTGGCCTGCACCAACGGTCGGCTGGGGGCACCGAACTATCCGGTGTGCACCGGACAGTGTCCAGTGCGCCAACTGACCCGGAGATGCAATGGTCGTCTGTGCCAGAAAAGGAAGGAGATCTGCACCGTACCGTCTACAGTGACTGTCCGGTGGCACACCGGACTGTCCGGTGCGCCACTTGATAGAAGACAAGGATGACCTTCCTTGTTGGTCTCCAACGGCTCCTAGCTGCCTTGGGGCTATAAAAGGGGCCCCAAGGCGCATGGAGGAGTCAACCAAGCTTACAAGAAACATTCTAAGACTCCTAGACTCCAACTTCACGCATTCGATTCTTTAAGATAGTGACTTGAGCTCCATTTGAGTTGTGAACTCCGTGCGTTGTGGTTTGAGCTCAAGTTGTGACTTGTGTGCGTAGTTGTGCTGCGATTTGTGTCTTGTGTGTGTTGCTCATCCCAACCTTACTCCATGCTTTCATTGTGATCTTTGTTGTAAGGGCGAGAGACTCCAATCTTGTGGAGATTCCTCGCAAACGGAGATAATCATCTAAGGAAAAACCGTGGTATTCAAGTTGATCATCGGATCACTTGAAAGGGGTTGAGTGCAACCCTCGTCCATTGGGACGCCAAAACGTGGAAGTAGGCAAGTGTTACTTGGCCGAACCACGGGATAAAAATCGCATGTCTTGTGTTGATCTCTCTGTGATTGTTTTGTCCACAAGATCTCGCTTCTAAACTACTTAGTCGCACTAACATTTTTATAACCAAGTGTTGTGGCTATTTAGTGTTGAATTTTTAAAGGATCACCTATTCACCCCCCTCTAGGTGCTCACAATATTTAGTTTACACTCCTAAGTTTGGGCTTTGGTACCCCAGGGGATAAACCTTTGATTTAATAGGATATTCAGATGCTGATTGGGCAGGGTGTAAAATTGATAGGAAGAGCACATCAGGGACTTGTCAACTTTTGGGAAGATCCCTGGTGTCTTGGGCTTCCAAGAAACAAAATTCAGTAGCCCTATCTACCGCCGAAGCTGAGTATATTGCTGCAGGCCATTGTTGTGCGCAATTACTTTGGATGAGGCAAACCCTCAGGGACTATGGCTACAAGTTGAGCAAAGTCCCTCTCCTATGTGACAATGAGAGTGCTATCCGCATTGCGGAGAATCCCGTTGAACACAGCCGCATTAAGCACATATACATTCGGCATCACTTTTTGAGAGATCACCAACAAAGGGGGGATATCGAGATAGCCTATATTAACACCAAAGAACAATTAGCCGATATTTTTACCAAGCCATTATATGAGAAATCCTTTACCAAACTTAGGAATGAGCTAAATATTCTTGATTCTAGGAATTTCGATTGATACTTTGCACACATAACTCATTTTTATACCTTTGATCATATATCTTTTATGTCTATGACTAATGTGTTTTCAAAGTATATTCTTATGCTTAGTCATAGAATTAAAGGGAAATGGAGTATTCGGCAACGACGACGCTTCCACTCAACTTCATCGGTATTATTTACTCTTTGTCGGTATTCCGCCATCTCTCCACATTGGTATAATCTTTCATTCCTATATTGTCTGCCAAAGGGGAGAGAATTTAAAGGGCTCACAAAGTCTCCATTTTTGGCGATTAATGCCAAAGGGGGAGAAAAGTATTAGCCCAAAGCAAAAGGACCGCACCACCACCAATTTTAAAATTTTCAAAAATAAAGTTTTCAATATAGTATCTTTCAAATTGGTTTTCCTATAAAAGAATATCTCAATTGGTATTCATATTTCAAATTGATATGTATCTCAAAACCCTCTTGAAAACTAAGAGGAGAATTTCATTTAGGGGGAGTTTTGTTTTAGTCAAAGGAAAAGCATTTGAAACAGGAGGAGAAAATTTCAAATCTTGAAAATGCTTCTTGCAATCTTACTCATGTACCTTTGACTATTTGCAAAAATACTTTGAAAGGAATTTTTTCAAAAGAATTTGCAAAAACAAAACAAGTGGTGCAAATGTGGTCCAAAATGTTAAAAGAAAGAAACCAATCCATGCATATCCAGTGAAAATATAAATTGGTTTAATTCCAAGCAACCTTTGCACTTACCTTATGCAAACTAGTTCAATTCTGCACTTATACATTTGCTTTGGTATGTGTTGGCATCAATCACCAAAAAGAGGGAGATTTAAAGGGAAATAGGGTCAAACCTTTTCCTAAATGATTTTGGTGGTTGAATTGCCCAACACAAACAATTGGACTAACTAGTTTGCTTTAGATTATATGTTCTACAGGTGCTAAAGGTTCAACACAAACCAATAAAAAGAACAAGTTAGGGTTCAAAAGAAAGGAGCAAAAGAAAACCGAAGTGTGCCCTGGTCTGGCGCACCGGACTGTCCGGTGTGCCACCGGACAGTGTCCGGTGCACTAGGGACCGTACACTCCAAACTCTTCAGCTTCGAGTTTCTAGAAAGCCGCTCCGCTAAAATTCACCGGACCGTCCAGTGTAGCACCAGACTGTCAGGTGCACCAAGCGGAGCAACGGCTACTGTGCCAATGGTCGTCTGCAAAAGTGAACAGTGCGCGGACAGTTCGCGCAGAGTCAGAGCAGCGCCAGAAGGCGCACCGGACAGTGAACAGTACATGTCCGGTGCCTGAAAGGGAAATAGGCTTTAAACCTCTTCCTAAATGATTTTGGTGGTTGAAATGCCCAACACAAATAATTAGACTAACTAGTTTGCTCTAGAGTATATGTTCTAAAGGTGTCAAACGTTCAACTCAAAACCAATACAAAGATTAAAAAGGATTCAAAAAAAAGGAGCAAAGGAAACCGAAGTGCTCCCTGGTCTGGCGCACCGGACTGTCCGGTGTGCCACCGGACAGTGTCCGGTGCACTAGGAGCCGTACACTCCAAACTCTTCGGCTTCGGGTTTCTCAGGCGCAGCTCCGCTATAATTCACCGGACTGTCCGGTGTTCCAGCGAGGCAACGGCTATCTACGCGCAACGGTCGCCTCTGCAAAGGTGAACAGTGCAACGCAGATGTCAGAGCAGGAGGTCAGAGGGGCACCGGACTGTCTAGTGTGGCACCGGACTATCCGGTGCCGCATGAGGACAAGCCTCTAACGGTCGACCAGCTCCATGCCCTAACGACAGGGTGACGTGGCGGCGCACCGGACACTGTCCGGTGGCGCACCGGACTGTCCGGTGCGCCCATCGCCAGCAGCCTTCTTTAACGGCTACAATTTGGTTGGTGGCTATAAATACCACCCCAACCGGCCACTTCAAGGGTGGGAGTCCAAGCAACATTCCAAGTCATATAGTTGACATATCCAAGCCCTCCCAACCACCTCTATTCATTGATCCATCCTATACACAAGATTTAGACCACTATAACCAACACAAGAGCCACAAAAGAGAGAGCAAGCAAAAGAAAGCTTCTCGTGTGAGTTTAGCAATAGTGCCTTGTGAGAATCATTGAGAGAAAGTGTGTGCTACATCTTGTGATCATTCGCGCGTGGAGTTTTGACTCTCATTGAACTTCCTCCAAAGTTTTGGAGGCTTGTAAAGCTAGCAAGAGACACCTAAGTGTGTGGTGATCCTTGCGGGGTCCTAAGTGATCCTTGAGAAGAAGAAGAGCTCGCCGGTCTTAGTGATCGGTGGAGAGAGGGAAAGGGTTGAAAGAGACCCGTCCTTAGTGGACTCCTCAACGGGGACTAGGCCTTCGAGGGCCGAACCTCGGTAAAACAAATCATCCGTGTCTCTTGTGTTTATTGCTTGTGATTTGTTTGTTTTCCCTCATTCTAAGTTCTCTTGCACTATTCTTTACTAATATTATTTGGTGTTGCTTTAAGTTAAATTCTCATTTAGTGAAGCAACGCCTTGCACGAAAGAACTTGCGTTATTGCTCTAAGCCCTATTGCTTTATTCTCTATAAACCCATTAGTTGTATTGATTTATCATTTCCGCATTATTTGAAGGCAACACTCTTTGCAAGCAAAGGACTTAGTTTTTATAATCCAATAATTGTGCATCTTGTTCTAACCACTAATCAAGGGATCTAGTTGGGGTGTAAAGTTATAATTTTTAGGTTTCGCCTATCCACCCCCCCTCTAGGCGACTTTTAATTGGTATCAAAGCTAGGCACTTCATATTGAATCTAACAACTCGAAGTGATGGCTCGAAGAAGATCCCAAAAGAACAAGAAGACCAAGGAGGTAACTCTTGAGATATTACTTTCTGAATGGTCAAATTATGATTCATGGTCTACTAGGGTGAAAAAAGCTTTTAGAACCGTAGATCCACAATTAGAACAAATTTTAGACAAGAGTATCATTCCTTCTAGTTATGATAGGAAAAATGCTTCTGAGGAAGATCAAAGATGTATACGCTTAAACTATCTAGCTTTTGATATCTTAGTTAATTCTCTTAGCAAGGATGATTATCATGCCTTCATAATGAATTATTATGAACATATTCCTGATGCGCATGATATTTGGACTAGAATTAAAAGTAAATTTGATGAGTCCAAACATGTTAGTTCATTTGTTGCTTCTACTTCCTTTAGTCCTTGTGAAACTAACCCTTTGAAGGAAGAAGAAAATGAACGTTGGAGAACAAACGATGAATCCACCTCTCCAAAAGGTTTGTCTTCCAATTTCGATTCCCACATATGTTGTGTGGCTAATAAAAATGATAGTGGAAGCACAAATGAGGATGAGGAGGATGAAAGAAGCTTCATGCAACTCTACGCTCATCTAAGTCAAGAAGATAAGGCGGTCATGCTCAAACTTCTAAAAAGAGCGAGAGAGCAAAGCGAAGCTCGTCAAAGGCTAGAAGATATTCTCTCCATAAAAATGCTAAGCTTTGATGAGTTGACTAAAGAACATGAGGAGCTAAAGTGCTCTCATGTTGATTTGGTCCAAAGGTATGAATCTATTACAATTGAGCAAGGTAACTCTTTATTGTGTATCGCTCAATTATTAAATAGGAATGCCTTGCTTAAGGACCAAGTAGAAAAGCTAAAAGTTGAAAATCTAGCTTTTCAAGAAAAATATGATATGCTTCAATATTCTAATGAAAATCTTATGGATGATCATATCATATTAAACATTGCTCATGAGGTTGTGATAGAAAACTTAAAATCCCAACAACCTCACTCATGCATATGTATTCAAATTGAAACTATATTACCATGTGCTAATGCTTGTTGTCCGTCAACAAGCAAATCTTCCTTTGAGCTAGAATTTGCAGGAACAAAAGATGATACATATCAAAAGCTCAAATAAGAAAATGAGAGGCTTAAGATGAGCTTGACACAACTAAAAGGGAAGTGCATTGCTCAACCTTCTCAAGATAACCGTGATCACATGGTGAAGAAGCTTGAGATGGGAACAACCGTGGCATGCACTAAATCCCTTGAAGAAAATGTCAAGGACTTGAGGATTGCCAAGAGGAAGGAACAAAAGAAGAAAATCAATACCTCTGCCAAAAGCCTCAACCATGCCTCCATGCAAGGTAACATCCAAGGTAATGATCAAGCCACGCTTCACACTAATAGCTTGATTATTAACAAGGATGATAAACTTTGTTTTAAATGCTCAAAGAAGGGACACTTAATTAAGTCTTGTCCCTATTTGAAACAAAAAGGCATAGTGTTAGAAAAGAAAATATTAACTAACCATGTAGCAAGCAAGAAACAAGGAAAGAAGAAATCTTCAAGACTTGAAGATCGCCTTTGCTACATATGCCGAAAGAAGGGACATCAATACAAGGATTGTCCCATTGGTAACTATCCCACTTCTGGCTTGTCAATTAATTCACATGTAACTAGGCAACCCAAAATTGCAACTTGTGCTAGAAAGGTAATGAGTTTACCAAGTGCTAACACAAAGGACATTTGGGTTCCTAGATCTTTGTTGACTAACCTTGATGGACCCATCAAGCGATGGGTACCAAAATATGCTTGACAAGCTTTGCAGGAGAAGGAGATGATATGAAGCTTTGGGGTGCTTGAGAGACTCAATTCAATTTGACTCAAGCTATCAATCTTCAATGATCTATATATCCAAGATTGACCCAAAGTTATTTTGAATTGTTATGTCTAAAACTCATATCATCTCGGGGAAGATATTGATGTTGTAGGAAATAAAGAATTATCCTGTGCGGAAAAATCAAGGCCTACAACATGGAGGAAAGCCAAAGGATGGTAACACTTATGTTTTTTAAAGTGCAAGTATCTTAAACTATCATTTCTCATGTGTCTTGTGTAGTCACATAGAAAAAGAAGCACTTCAAATGTCTTTAAAATTATGTCACCATTCTTTGAAGAAATTCATCTCATATGGTAGATTGCATACTCATCATTTCTATACTATGGCAATCTACATGCTTTAAATTGTTGCAAGTACCTCATGGCATGTTCTACACTAATTATCTTATTATTGCCATGTTCAAGATATAGAAAGATATTCCAAGCTCTTAAAAGAATAAGGTTTCATGTAAGAAATTCAAATCCTTAGGACACTTATAACAGGAATCTCTCTTTATAACTAGAATAGTGAGACTAATGTTTCTGCTCATTTGATCAAAATAGTCTCACATATAGAGAATGAGTTTCTCTATGAAAATGTGTAATCTAACATGAAAAGAAAATCAATCCAATAATTTGTGATGTATTTATTCTTGCTTAAATTGGATATGATTCTTCTACATTTATCGCTCTCCATGTTATGAACTAGGTTTGTTCCATAATCTTAAGAAATTATTTATGCTTATTTTATGAGTTAAAATTGAGCATAACATCATCTTTGGATAATCTAGTTCATGCTATGAAGTTTCCATGTTTTAGTAATCTATCTTTCATTCCTTTCAAAAATGATTACTAAAAAGGAAACTAGTGCTTGTGCTACTAATGACATATCTCTTGAGCTTACTAATGGAAATCTACAAGAGAGTAAGTGCAAGCCACAAGCCTCAAGGGTTGCTCTTCACCCAAAAGAAGAAAGGTAAAAGCAAAGGTATGGGAACTCATCTTCTTAAATCAAATATAGTTCCCATCAATGGTTATTTAATCTAAATTATCATATTCTACCTATGTGAAGAATAGATTCTTTATTGGACTTCAATTAGCTAAATGTGCATTCAATCTCGTTCTCTTAAATGCACTAGTTCATTAGAATCTATTTCATACCTTTGCTATATCTGTTCTCATATTGATATGCTTCTGAATGGTGATTAATAAATTCAATGTGAAGAAGTAAATTTCCTATGATCAAATGTTTAAAAGGTGCATATTCCTTTTTAATGATGTGCATCAATGTTAAGGATTTTACTTTATGTCTGTGTGACTTGTGGATGATGAATTGTTTATATTTCTTATCTAAAGAAATCATCTGTCATCATATACTCCCTTGTGCTATTAACATCTCTCTTAAGTATTTTCAATAAGTTTGGAAGGAAAAAAGAGATAACTACAAAGGGAGGACTCTCAAATGAAAGAGGAAGACATCAAGAACAACAACATTTACTTGGACAGTAAGATCTTCAAAACAATCAATGGTGTGGTTGTAAGTATTCTAAATCCTTTTCATTATGAGAATACCAGGCATAAGTTGTTTATTGCAAATTTTATAAGGCTTGATCAAGATGTATAATGCTTCTCCCTATTTGTCTTTAAAAGTGAATGCATCTATCTAATTCATTCAAATACTCGATGCATATCTTTAGGGGGAGCCTATTTCTATATCTTGATTATGTTGAGACAATCGCTTTATCTTAGTAATCTCATATAGTCTCTTGCATGAGAATAAGTTTCTCATCAAGTATGTTCTACAAATCAATCCAACTTGGTAAAAATAATGTCACTTTTATCAAGGGTTGTTGCTTTCATTGCTAAAATAGCATATTTACTGGATTCTCCTAAGTTTAAGCTCAATTGATAATCTAATGCATATGTTGTTCTTTTGATCACATCTGTTATTTGTTTGATCATTGAATAACTTCAATTAACACTTATGTTACTTAGTGCCTCATATACTATCTATCGATATCTCTCTTGATATGCACTAAGTTAAAAGGAGAATTCATGATGCATTTATGCAATTTGTGATCCATTTGATATATAATGACAATGACTTAGAAAAGGATTACTAGTTGTAGAACCCTCTCTTGTGCAAAATATTTCCATACACTGTCTTGAATATAGGTCTTAAGTAACTAAGACTAAGGACAAAGCACAATGAAGAGAGCATCTCTATGTGAAGGTACAAAAGGGTAAAACTACTTCCTCTCATTTACACATGTACCTAAATCTTCTATACGTTCCTTGCATATCTTGTATAAAAGGAAGAGAAAGCATGTCCATGCATTAACCCTGCTTCATACCTAGTTTAACTTCTCAAAAATTTCACTCCTGCATTAATGCATCTTTGTTAAAACTAGGTGAAGTTATTTTTATTGTCAAAGAGCTTAAAGCTTAACCTTGTAACGAGGATAAGCTACCTTTGTTCCAAAGGTGGAAGTTCCTTAAATCCTCTTTGAAATCCTTAAGGGTAAATGCTTAAGATGTTTATAACATGCTTTCATAAGTGCATAAACTGTCATGAGCATCACACTTATACTATGACAAAATGCACTTCACATTCTCTATGATATAGATATGATCTCATTAACCTAACTATGTGCACTTGGCATTTAAGGCCAAAATTTGTATTCCTCTCAAGGCACATATTTAGGGGGAGAAATCTATATTATATAGAACAATGATTATGCTTAATTGATATATCTCTTGATCATATCTCTTTATGTCTACGACTAATGTGCTTTCAAGTGATTTCTATGCTAAGTCGTAGATTGAAAGGGAAATGGAGTCTTCGGCGAAAACAAGGCTTCCACTCAACTCCATCGGTATTATTTATCCTTCGCCATCACTCCACATAGTACTCTCAATTGGTATAATCTTCACTCATATATTGTTTGACAAAATGGGGAGAAACTGTTAAAGGGCTTATATTTCACACACAAGTATCCGTTTTTAGCGATTCATGCCAAAGGGGGAGAAAGTATTAGCCCAAAGCCAAAGGACCGCACCACCACCAATTTAAAAATTTTAAAGAAGTTTTCAAATGGTATTGAATTTTTGATATATTTCATATTGGTATAACCACTTTCAAAAATTAGTATCCAAAACCCTCTTGAACACTAAGAGGAGAATTTCATTGAGGGGGAGTTTTGTTTAAGTCAAAGGAAAAGCATTTGAAACAGGGGGAGTAAATTTCAAATCTTAAAATTGCTTATATAAATCTTATTCATATACCTTTGACTATTTGCAAAATGTTTTTGAAAAGAATTTTACAAAGAATTTACAAAAACAAAACTAGTGGTGCAACCATGGTCCAAAATTTTAAATAAGAAGAAAACCATCCATGCATATCTAGTAGAAATAATATATTGGTTTAATTCCAAGCAACCTTTGCACTTACTTATGCAAACTAGTTCAATTATTCATTTATATATCTGCTTTGGTTTGTGTTGGCATCAATCACCAAAAAGGGGGGAGATTGAAAGGGAAATAGGCTTTAAACCTCTTCCTAAATGATTTTGGTGGTTGAAATGCCCAACACAAATAATTAGACTAACTAGTTTGTTCTATAGTATATGTTCTACAGGTGCCAAAGGTTCAACTCAAAACCAATACAAAGATTAAAAAGGATTCAAAAAGAAAGGAGCAAAGGAAACCGAAGTGCTCCCTGGTCTGGCACACCGGACTGTCCGGTGTGCCACCGGACAGTGTCCGGTGCACCAGGAGCCGTACACTCCAAACTCTTCGGCTTCGGGTTTCTCAGGCGCAGCTCCGCTATAATTCACTGGACTGTCCGGTGTTCCAGTGGGGCAACGGCTATCTACGCGCAACGGTCGACTCTGCAAAGGTGAACAGTGCAACGCAGATGTCAGAGCAGAAGGTTAGAGGGGCACCGGACTGTCCGGTGTGGCACCGGACTGTCCGGTGCCGCATGAGGACAAGCCTCCAATGGTCGAGCAGCTCCATGCCCTAACAACAGGGTGATGTGGCGGCGCACCGGACACTGTCCGGTGGCGCACCGGACTGTCCGGTGCGCCCATCGCCAGCAGCCTTCTTTAACGGCTACAATTTGGTTGGTGGCTATAAATACCACCCCAACCGGCCACTTCAAGGGTGGGAGTCCAAGCAACATTCCAAGTCATATAGTTGACATATCCAAGCCCTCCCAACCACCTCTATTCATTGATCTATCCTATACACAAGATTTAGACCACTACAACCAACACAAGAGCCACAAAAGAGAGAGCAAGCAAAAGAAAGCTTCTTGTGTGAGTTTAGCAATAGTGCCTTGTGAGAATCATTGAGAGAAAGTGTGTGCTACATCTTGTGATCATTCGCACGTGGAGTTTTGACTCCCATTGAACTTCCTTCAAAGTTTTGGAGGCTTGTAAAGCTAGCAAGAGACACCTAAGTGTGTGGTGATTCTTGCGGGGTCTTAAGTGATCCTTGAGAAGAAGAAGAGCTTGCCGGTCTTGGTGATCGGTGGAGAGAGGGAAAGGGTTGAAAGAGACCCGTCCTTAGTGGACTCCTCAATGGGGACTAGGCCTTCGAGGGCCGAACCTCGGTAAAACAAATCACTCGTGTCTCTTGTGTTTATTGCTTGTGATTTGTTTGTTTTCCCTCATTCTAAGTTCTCTTGCACTATTCTTTACTAATATTATTTGGTGTTGCTTCAAGTTAAATTCTCATTTAGTGAAGCAACGCCTTGCAAGAAAGAACTTGCGTTATTGCTCTAAGCCCTATTGCTTTATTCTCTATAAACCCATTAGTTGTATTGATTTGTCATTTCCGCATTATTTGAAGGCAACACTCTTTGCAAGCAAAGGACTTAGTTTTTATAATCCGATAATTGTGCATCTTGTTCTAACCACTAATCAAGGGATCTAGTTGGGGGTGTAAAGTTATAATTTTCAGGTTTCGCCTATCCACCCCCCTCTAGGCGACTTTTAGTGCCCCATGAAGACAGAGCTCCAACGGTCGAAACCGTTAGAACCCTAACGGTTGGGTGACGTGGCTGGCGCACTGGACAGTGTTCAGTGACGCACCAGACTGTCCAGTGCGCCCATCGATAGCAACCCTCCCCAATGGCTGTTTTGGTGGTTGGGGCTATAAATACCCCTAGCCACCACCACTTCAAGGCATCCAAGTTTCCAGCAATTTGCATTCAATACAAGAGCTCTAGACTTCACTCCAAGACACAAACAAGAGATCAAATCCTCTCCAAAGTCCAAATCCACTCCAAACACTTAGTGACTTGTGAGAGAGAGATTTTTGTGTTCATTTGAGTTCTTGTCGCTTGGATCGCTTTTCTTCTTCCTCTATTCTTGTTCTCAAGCAACTTGTAATCAAAGCAGGAGACACCAAGTTGTGGTGGTCCTTGTAGGGGTCTAAGTGACCCAGTTGATTAAGGAGAAAAGCTCACTCGGTCTAGGTGACCGTTTGAGAGAGGGAAAGGGTTGAAAGAGACCCGGTCTTTGTGACCACCTCAACGGGGAGTAAGTTTGCAAGAACCAAACCTCGGTAAAACAAATCACCGTGTCACCCGCTTCATTTGCCTCTGATTTGTTTTTCACCCTCTCTCGCGGACTCGGATTTTATTCTAACGCTAACCCCGGCTTGTAGTTGTGTTTAAAGTTGTAAATTTCATATTCCGCCTATTCACCCCCCCCCCCTCTAGGCGACTTTCAGGGTTACAGAGGGATTCCCTAGTACTGTGGATGCTAGGGAATGGAATAGATGGCTAATGAGTGACTTGTCTTTTGATGGGGTGCCCCCTAGGCCTTATATACTCGACCGTGGGGCGTTACATGCGGGTATGATAACTACGTGCTCCTAAGTAATAGTGAACCGACTAAACTTATCTTCCTATAATCATGCCGACTTATCCTGGTTTAGTTCCGACGTCTGAGGGTGCTGCGTGGGAGAATCAAATCAATACTGTGGATAATGCTTAAACCCAATGAGCTGTCTGGGCTCGAGTCTATCCAATCTTGCGTTGATCCGTTCTACCAATGATTCCTCCCCTGACCCACGAAGGGATGGCCTTGCGAAGTAATGGGCCCAAAGCCTTTCGCGAGGCCTTCTAGCCTTCTAGTGGAACCGGTGGATATCTGTCCCCCACACCATGACCCCTTCCTCTGGAGGAGCCGCACTTCCCTTGAGACGGGAAGTTTGCATGTGCTTCTGGTATGGCCACAACGCCGATAGGACGCTTCTGGTAGTTTTGCATCAGGAGCTCATTCTGAGCCTCAGCGCCAAGCAACATGTTGACGAGCTCACAGTACTTCGTGTACTTGTTGTTTCGGTACTGCTGCTGAAGCACCATGTTGGAGGGGTGAAAGGTCTAGAGAGTTTTCTCAATCATCTCCAGGTCTGTGACTATCTGGCCATAGAAACGTAGTTGAGCGACAATGCGATGAATGGCAGTGTTGTAAGCCTCCATAGTCTTGAAGTCAAGGAAGCGGAGTGTGGCCCATTCCTGTTGCGCCCGTGGAAGCATCACATGCTTCTGCACACCGAAGCGCTCTCGCAGCTTTCTCCACAGTATTAGAGGGTCTTTCACCTCTAGATACTCCATCTTCAGGTCTGGATGGATGTGGTGCCTGAGAAAGATCGCAGCTTTTGCCTTCTCATGAAGCTGCAGGCCGATGTCGTTTGGGCCTAGCCGAACGATCGCCTTTTCTAGCTGTATCAGATGAAACTGGCAGTCATCAACCCACGTCAGGTAGTTCTTGCCATTCAGGGCAAGCTCCGCGAAGTCGTCTTGCTGCCTTCAGCCATAGCCTGTCATGCAAAATTAACTCTAGGTTAATTAGGTGTGCCAATTATCCATAACAGAATTTTAAATGGTTGTATGTAAAAAAATAAACTTGCATTATCTATTTTCAGCAGGAAAACATGGAATAAATAATGCATATAAAAATAAGTCTGCACTGTACAATACTAATAAAGTCACTAAAAATTTATTCAAGTGCAACAATTATAGCGGAAATAAAAGAATTCGGATCGCATGCTAGGGTCACGCTATCTTTATGGTTCGACGAAATCATAGGGATTGTATTAAAAACATAACCACTTAAACACTTGGTCACGATTTGGCCGCATGTATCGGCTGCTTTTTTTCTCTCACATGTCTAACAGACTGGCTGCATGCAAGAAAAACGTTAACAGAGCCTATCTTTCCACCTCCCACAAGCCATGCAAGCCTTTTTTTCTCTAAAAAAACGCCAACCGCCCATCCAGCATGCGGCCATGCAAGATAGGAGATGGAGCGGCATGCGGAGGAGCTGTTGGGATTACTACAGGTGCATGCGGTTCGAGAAGAGGTTGTTTTTTTCCCTTTTTCCCTAATAAAATGTGAACCGCCCATGAAGGAAAAACTTTTCCTCTTTTTTTCTCCCTGAGAAACGTCAACCGCCTATGCAGGAAAAAACTACCGAACCCCATGTGCGACGCAGACTTGCATGCAGCCTCGCGTGACGATGGTTCGCAGGTTCGCAGTTCTTGTGAATAGAAAATTACAGATCTATTCTTTTTCCACGGTAGATAGTAAATTACAGATCTACTCCATACCGCTTTTCTTGTGTCGATGAACGGGAGCGAAGCCTATCGCGTAGGACAGTTCGGCAAGGCTGGAGGACCTGCCAGCGTGGTGGAGAGTCGTTGCCGATCGGATCCACAAGTCGAGGTAGAGCAGTGCTGATGACGTGTTGAACAACGTAGTTGTCGTAGATCCCCGATCCGGACTCCGAACCCTCCCAACAGCAGTAGGGACGTGAGAAGTTGTAGAAGCCCGCTCCCTTTACAGCAACCCAACACACAGAGGAACAAGAGACACATTGGATGGAAGCTCTTTCTGTCTACCTTTATTATGAGGGGTATGTATATGTGTGTGTCTATATCTATACTACCTATTAAGAACGCAAGGGGTAGGCTGCCTCCCTGGTTCTGCCTCCGGGTAATCTGGACCGTCCGTATCTGCTACCCACGATCTACGCGCATCGACATCATCTAACCCACGTAGCATCCCACTCTACGCACCTCACTCCGCAGTCGTTGCCTCCCACCGCCCTCCGCCGCGCGAGTCGCGGCCGGCCCTCACCCCCCCCCCCCCCCGACCCCCGTGCGCTGCTCAAGGACCCATCCGGGGATGCTAGGTCTCCGCAGTCGCCACCTCCCGTCTCCCCTCCTCCGCGCAAGCCGTAGCTGGTCCTCACTGCTCCCCCCCCCCCCGCTGCGCCGCTCAAGGGCCCGTCAGGGGTTGCTAGGGCTTGGACCCCTGCCGTCATGACCAATGTCTTCCACACCAACTCCCCCGCTCGGTGCGCTCCTATCATCCTCTGGCTTGGCTCGGACGGACTGGACTGGATCCATGCTCACTGTTTCCTCTCGACTCCTGTAGGTGAAGGTGTTCAGGGAGGCGCTGGATGGCTCCAACGTCATCATTATCCCCGCTGTTGTGCCTAGGAAGCCCGACATGACTAGGCACAACCTCTTCAACATCAACGCTGGCATCATTAAGGGGCTCTACATTGCCATCGCCAAGCACCGCTCCAACGTAAGCGTCGTGCCCTTGTCACTCTAGATCTGCATCTTAGGCATCTAGGTCTGCTTGCTATATTTGATACTCTACTTTTGGTGGTTGGAATGGCTGGTGATTGGATCTGGTGCAGATCTAGCGTCCAGAGCTGTGGCCGCCATGTCCACCTGCATCCACTGGTCCATTCCTGGCTCCGAATTACTTTCCGTTCTCCTTGTCCCTCGTGCGTCCGTAGGCTTGGATCTAAGCTAGGGAGAGCCCCAATTCGGTCGACAGGGAGGAGGATTTAGGTGGTGACGAGAAATGATGTTTGTTGGGTTCTGATCTGTCGTACCGCATGATCAATATGTTGATGAATATATTGTCATAGCACATATGCTTTTCGAAAGTAAATTGTGGTGATGATACACGACTACCACATATAGGTGAGGCTCTATGTGTGGATGACATCCCCTCTCCCAAGGACTATGTTTATGGTGCATTTTTTATCTATAGCACAAAACCTTTAGCCCATGTGAAGAGCATAGAACTCGACCTTTCGCTCAAATAGCTTAAAATGGTAGGGGTAGTTACTGCTAAGGATATTCTAGAAGGTGGCAACACGGTCATCTTTGGTGGGGCGGGACAACAACAGCCCCGCGGCGACAACGCATTGGGAGTGGCACAACGAGGAGGTCAAGGGCGGCGACGACAAGGTGCGGAGCTCATGTATGTAAGAAGTAACTCTAGAGAGTTGTTTGTGCTAATGTGCCATATTTGGTTCTTGCTGGTTTGAGGATATATGCAGCTCACGTAGGATGGGTTCTCATTATTTGGTTGTGTTACAATACAGTATTATTCAACATCGAATGTTGTTTATAAGATGTACTTATATAATATACTCCCATTTAATAACTTGTTACTAATCACTAGCTACTATTTTTAGATTGTCTTGGAAGACGTTTTGCTCCACGCGTTCTTGGTAGGGGAGATGATGGTTCCATGTTACTTATATGTCCTCTATTTTATTTGCTACTTCCTTCCATTTTGTGGACTTGTTGTATTTATATGAACTTGTATTCCAATGTGCAGAGGCTTGTGAGGAATTTATATGCGATGCTTGATGAAGTAAATTATGAGGAAGCACCTCATGATTTGAAGGTTCTGGAAACTTTTGATGAATTTATCTAGGTCTAGGACACGAAAGAACAATGATTATGATTTAAGGTCATTTGCTTTTAAGTTGAAGGCTATGGTAAGCTACCTTTATTCAGTACCGAGTACGACCACTTCATTTAAACATTGGTACTACTTGCTATCAATCTATCAAGCATTAGAATTTTGGTAGTAAATCGTTAGCTTGGGTCAGCTCTTGGTTAATGTTGTTTGGTCATGTTCGATCAGATTTTGCCATAGATAGTGAATGCCTTTTTCTTATCTAACGAGTATGCCACTCATGCTTTGATGTGAAATTATTTAGTGACGTTTTCTTGTACTATCAACACTTCAACACTAATGAAAAATATTATATGCATTGCATATTGTCCTAAGGATAGTCTAGAACATGTGTTCTAAGAGTACGTGTAAGTGACACTTTTTTGGGGGGGGATAATGGCTAGACATTACATGTTGAAGATTTTGTTGGCCAGTTTTAATACCTTAGAGCTACACAATCTAATAAAAAGTGGACTATTTGGCTTTAATACACCCCAACAAGATAACGCCACCGTTGATAGAAATTCTTCTGTATTTCTGGACTGTTCTATGCATCCTACTACAACAATTATGGGAATTTCTTGGTTATGCTTGAGAAAGATGAATTGTTTGGCTTTAGTTTGAAGTGAATTATTCCATTAGTGCAAAAATTATTTTTTAGAAGGTTCTCGTTGTATCTATTCAATTAATTATCAAGTGACATTTTATCTGTATGGCGTTATCTTGATGGGGTGTATTAGAATCTGATGATTTCGTTTCAAGTACAAATCTTAAAATTGGATTCTATGTAGCCAACCAATTGATGCCTTCCATGATTTTTCCCAAGCCAAGCCATTAAAAATCAAAATGCAAATAATATTTATTCGTGTGTGAAGGGTTATAGAACAAGAATGGAGACAACATATACACCCATTGCATATTGTTTCTCTTTGTTGTGCCCTTAACTTGCCTGAGTTTTCATGTCCAACACACTGATGATATTCATGTTTTTACCTTTGAAAACTCAAATTCAAGTAGCTCTTCTGGAAGTGATACCGATGCCAAAGCTTCTCAACAAAACAACGAGTCAAAAATTCTTATATATATCTTGTTACCTAAATCTATTTCGGAGTAGCAGAAGTTTGAATCAAATTTAACTATTTCTGTTGATGTGAAGGATATTTAAGACACTATCTCAATGGCTGTGCTCTCTCACTCTCTCTCTCTGTTTTCTATTGTCCACATGTAGGGAAAAGTTCTACCTACCGATGGCATGGATCAGGGAAAGGGTAAGTTTTGCTTCCTAGGTGTATCAATATTTGGATTCTCAACCAAATCCTCTTGTTTTTCCACCCGCTAACATAATCTTATGGAACCCAACACAAAACTCAATGAGAATAATGATGCAATGATACATACATGTCCAAAGTTCATACCTTTTTTAAGAAATAACACTTCTCTAGATGAGATAATTAGTATATGTGCAATTATTGTCACGTGTTGTGTGAGCTGATGGATTGATTTTTATATCCTAGACAGTGATTCAGGTTACAATTTACCTGAGATTCATGGAGCCAATTGGTTGAACCGTCCATCCAAATTTTATTTGTTTTAATTTAATGAATAGCAATCTATTAGCACTGGCATGATGAGAGTTCATATTCATCGACCAACTATTGTGTGTGATCTTCAGAGGAGAATAATTGTGCATGTCTTTTGAGTTGGATGGCTTTGAATATACTAACTTTTGCTTTAGTTCCTTCTTTTTTGTTATGGATTGTTCTGAAACGTTTACTCTGGTAATTGGCAAGTATTGCTTTGGACGAATTAGAACTGATTTTCCTTTTCTTTGCAAACTTATGTACAGTGACACAAAATATCAAGGAAGAAACCTTCGAACCTTAAATTTCTTCGCAGTACTCTTTTTGGAGGAAAGGCAAGGTAAATCTTGGACATACATACACACACACACACACACACACACACACACATATATATATATATATATATATATATATATATATATATATATATATATATATTCTTTGTAACTACCAAATGCAAATTCATCTATTTGTATTCTTGATGTCTAGCTTGCAGTCTTGCACTAATGCACTCTACCACTGTTTTTAAGTAAATTGCTGCTCCATGTTTTCAGATACAATAAAGGGTGGTTTTACCACAAAGACTACCGTGTCTGGCTAACAAGAGCTTCTAATTCCGCACCTCTTGTGAAAACTCCACTTCATGAACGAGGGTCCTACATTTGTTTTGATCCAAGCATCTGGGATACTGTTCATAAGGTTTCGTTATCTGAATCAAACCATATAGAATCATTATCTATTAGCAGAGATGTGTATCTGAGCATTCTTTTGCTTTCAGGACATGTTTGTTCTCCATTACGAAGCAGTGGAGAAGAGACCTGTCCTTCCTTCTGCTGGCCAAAATATTAGGCGAGAACTATAAGGTAGCACGTTTCTATCATTATATAAAAGGAATGTATAGTTATGTGTACGTTTGACTAATTGACTTCGTTCCCTGATGCACACATATTTGCCCTTGCTGCTTGCCCTAGGTTCTCCTGCATTTGAAGTTAGTTTGGTTTGATGAGTAGCTGTTGTAATGGATGGGATGTGTTCATACAAAATGATTCTATCTATACTACTATACAAAATGAGTTCATACAAAATGATTCTATCTATACTTCCTTTTGACTATTCTGTCAAGGTGACCGTGCACACCAAAAATCTTTTTCCTATTGTTCTTTTCTTCAATCTTTATTATTTCACTCGTTTGTCTTTTAATAGGAGGCCCAATTACTTAATGAGAAACATGTCCTGGAAAAATGCATTGCATATATTCACATGGTAAACATTTTATTTATGACACGTCAACTACTACCTTGGAGTGCATGTGATTGTGGTTTTACTGTTTCTCTTAATTTTCTTTCTTTCTTTTTTCTCTGGACTGACATTTGATCAACAACAACAAGATCCGGTTGATGATGCATCAAAAGCTTTGTATTACAGATAGGATATTATTGAAGAAAACATATGTCTTACATATGCATCGTAGGTAACGTTTTCCTGCCAGAATCTATTGTATCATATCTTATAAATTCAACCTCATTTGCTTGCATTTACACCCTAAGATGCACTTGTGACCAATCCATTTCTCATTGAATTTGCCTTCTTATACCTTTATTTAGTTTTCATAGTAAGCTGCTTTCATTTTTTACTAAAATATACCTTATATAACTGAATTCTTTCATTCATTAACCATAACAGAATTTAAAATGCATATTGCATACGAACAAATTGTGTTATCAATTGTCATAATGTTAATAGATTATGCAAGTATCAAATGTTTTAATCCTTTGAATACTATATAAATCTGAAATTGCAGTTTTTCTAATGTTAAATAATCTAGAGATCAATCACATCATTGTAAAGCGACAAATGTTTCTATAGAGTATTTTGTGATAACCTATGTGTGCCACTTAAACACAAGACACTTGTACAACACTATTGGTCTAGAATTTTATTTCTCAAATGATGATGCAGATTTTGCTTTGCGATATGGCTTTCCTGGCCAGCAGCATCCCTGGCGAGAGCGCAATCACCTCGACATATAGTCCCCCCCATAGAAACAAGTGGTAGTATTGATGTGTTCTCTTTCAATCTTATTGTTCTATATCTTCCTGGCCTATATTTGAAGCAACATATAGTCATGTTTCAATTATGTTGCTTCTTTTTATTGTCTAATAGTGTGCCATAGTAACTGCATCTAATAATTTCTTCTGCAACAAATGATTTATTTACACTTTTGTGCCATGCCTGCATATTTTTAAACAGTATAAACTGGGATAATCTTTAAGCACAACCACCTTTACCTTCAATTCATTAATGCTGTGTTCTCTTTCATCTGATCTCCTGATGAGTGTACATCTTCATCTGATCTCCCGATGCCGCTACATTAGTTTTCTGTTGTGGATACGGATATCTGGTGTCTCTAATTGGGAGCTGTTGGATATCATCCAATAATCTTGCACAGCGAGATCAAAGTTATTTAGTAAGCTGTCTATTTTTTTCTTATTTCTCTATGTTCTTTCGTACTGTTCTTAACTGTGGTGTGGGCTCATTGATTATATTCTTAGTTGAGTATGGGCAGAATCAGTTTGAGTCAATTGGTTTAGATGAGTGTCATGACCATCTCATTAATCTTGAGAAACTTAGTTGGGCTCTTTGACAAAATCTTGATTGCATACTTTTGTTCTTTTTCAGTTGTTTATTACTTACTAAAATCTTTCATTTGTAGGTAAACTGAAACTGTCGCTGCAACAATTCTTCTTGTGATCGTTGCTCCTTGCCAATTCATCGATCTGAGGTATCGAATATTTCAACATGGGCCCTGATGCATAGTTATCCTATTCATGCTGCTCATTTTTCATGAACTGAAAAATCACTATTTTTTTGCTCATGTGTACTGAATAACAATAGCCTGCTAGATATTTTAAGACATACAAAATTAGAATGTGCACCAGTAACATTCAACTATCAATGAAGCAAAAGTGCAATACTCACTCCATGGCCTCATCAAGATGTTCACTGACTTCACATAAAAGTAGTGCAATAGACCCACTCCCTGGCCCTCATATCTCGCTCGAATAATATTTGATACATTGCACCTAGCACCACCTACCTATATGATAGTCTCTTTTGGCTATAAAAGAAATAGATCAAGAGCACACCACATCTTACTGCTGTTTGTGTGAGTTTCATGCAGAAACGTGCTCTTATGTAACACCCTAAAAAATAAACCATTTTTATAATCCAAATATGGTATGTCCTATGGATGATCGGAGGCCGTAGATGTATAGATCTCATCAAGAGGATTCCGATCAATCACTAGTTTGCCTTGTTTGGAGTCCGGATGAGTCTTTTTGAGTGCCGATTGATCTGAGCCATTGGATATTAGGATTGTGAAAGTTTTCTTCTATTTATACCTCCCTAACCCTAGAAACCACGTCCTCCCACCCCTAGCAGCTGTCACCCTTTTGTGCCTTGCCCCAAGAGAAGAGAGGAAGAAAAAAGAAGAGAAGAGAGGGGAGATGAGGGCATACCGTCGCCCATCATCGTCGTTCCTCTCCAAGAATTGGTTGGATTTCCTTTCCTCTCTCTCTTTTCTCCACTTGATGAATGCTTTCCCTTGTTTTGGATGAGTTTTAGGCCCTGCAATTAGTTTTTTTGGTTAGATTGGATGGGAGATTAGATTTTGATCTCGAAATTAGTTTCTGCAGAATGGCAGATTCAATAGTTTCTGTTCATACAAGTTTTCCGTGGTCTTAGTGGCCTCAAAAAAATAAAAAAGTATATCTATGAGTCGTAGATAATTTGTAGATCTTTCCGTGGCCGCGAAGAACACCTCAATCGAACATCATATCAGAAAGTTATTGCAGTTTGATTATAGCAGTTTTTCAGTCTCATAATTCTGTACAGAATCTGTTCTCTTAAGCTTTAGGCAATTTTATCTACAGAATTAAACTTTAGGATTGTAAAAGAAGTTGTAGACAATTTCATAAGCTTTCCAGATTGTTAAAGAGCGCATTCATATGAATTATGAAAGTCCAGTTATGTTTGTTTTACTGTGGCTGTTCCTGTTTGCCTGACAAAAATGAGCGGGTCTGTTCACTGGTGGGTTTCATATAGTAAATAGCCAAATTGGCTGTTCCAACTATGGAGACATTTGTAGAGGCATAAAAGTTCTTACTGCCAGTAGAATTTCATAATTTTTGGTTGAGTAGTTTGGTATATATTGAATTTTGAAGTTAACTATGCTGCTGTCTGAAACAGATTCAGACATTTATCTTATCAGATGTTTTAGAATTTATAGATGGCAGAATTTAATTATCCATTGAATACCGAAGTTATAGAATATTTTGTGTAGACACTCATAGAGTATTTGTTTAATATCACCACTGTTATAATTTTAAAGATACAAAATTAACAAACAGCGCTGCTGCTGTTTGGCATGTGGTTCAGGGTGGGAGTCTTTCCACCGGGATTTGGTTTCAAGTGTACGAGCGATTTGTTGATTGTTAGCAAATGTTTGTGAAATATTTGTACTAATTTTTATGCCCGCTAGAAGGTGGCTACACTCCGGATCATGCCTAGTACATCTTTCTTCTTCGATGAAGGCAAGTGAATGTAGCAGTGGTTGCTACCGTTTTGACTTGTTGTTTTTTTATCGCCTACGCTCTAATATTCAGAATTATGGAATTCTTTCATAATTGAACTCTATGGTGATGCTTTACTTGCTTGTATTATACTGATGCTCAATCATATATTGATGATGATTATGGTTCGAGTATGACCCATGAGATTAATTTATACCCCTGAAGGCAGATAAAGTATTATTTGAGGTTTGTATTGTATCTGAAGGCAGATGAAGTATTATTTGAGGTTTGTTTTGTATCTGAAGGAAGTGAAGTATATTGATAAATGCAGCATACCATATGCATTACATTATTCATTTGCATCTGAAGTTTGGTCGTGACCTATGGTCCGACCGTACCGGTACAACTTAGCATCGTACGTTGCCCGAGGAGGGGTACGATGCGGCTTCATACCCTTAGAGGTATGAAGGCAGAGGACATATGCATTGCATTTATATGCATTCATTGAAGTGATATTAGCAGATGATGTGGTTTTATACTCTCAGAGGTATGAGGGCAGATGACCTACACATTGCATTCCTATGCATACATTGAAGTGATATCTGCAGGTATTGTTGACGCAGGGAAGGGTTATACAACCTATTGTGGTTGTTCGAGGAAATGAGATGGTATTGGTTATATTGGGACTATTGAGTTCTATATCTACAAGTATTTCTGATCTCAATTGGGATTCCTTTAAAATGTTGTTTAATTCAATTTGTGGTTTAAATATCTCATCAAAATAATTTGCTTGCTGAGATGTATCATCTCACTCTTGCATTACTCAATGCAGGTATTTGATTCATGTTGGGAATGAGGGAAGTAGCAGCACGTCCACCTTCACTATTATAATAACGCTGCCCAGTTGCAGCCATGATTTAATTAGAAACTCGATGTCAAATGATGTTTGTTTTTTTCTAGTTGTGTGCACTGGTTAATTCAGTTCATGTTGTTATGTTTAACTTTCCTTTGCTAGCATATTAATAATGCTTAGTATGTTTTTTGTCATGATATATGTTTATACACTGTTGCCCCTCGTTTATGCAATCTTTCAAAGGAGATGCTGCCGAAATTTTATATATGGATGTCAGATGTGTAGTTCAGTAGCATTCCGGGGTGTTTGTGGACCCTGGGGTGTTACAGTTGGTATCAAAGCATAGGCTTTAGATTCTTGGCAATTTGAAGATAAATTTGATACACTTGCACATATAGGAAGGGTATGGGTTCAAATAACTTTGATATATATTAGTGTCTTTGAAGTGCAGATGACAATAATTTCACCCCTCCCTATTCCTTTACGGTGATGTGGTAAGTTGTTTATGACTTAATGCCTAATATGTTTTATCTCTAAATCTTTATATTGTTTTATTAATGCGATTGATATCGCTGGTCTTTGGTAAGATCGAAGTTGTTATTATGCTTGTGATATACAAGTATGCCTATGTTTTTTTCATCATGTTTTTCGTGGTTGAGTTTTATTGCAATAATATTGTTATATATGCTTGATTGTGGATGTTCCTAAGAGGAGTGTGAATTTCGTGTTTTGGGTTACAAGGTAACCATCAATTTGAATTTAAGTTGTTGAGTGGTTGGTGGATAGTTCCAACTATTTTTGCAAAGAATGATTGTTTATGTCGAGAAACCAGTTCTGAAAGAAATGAATATTGATACTTTTATATGAATTTTGGGGAAGTCTTTACATAGCCAGAATGGCTTACATGTCTCTCTTCTATTGTGTGTTTTAGTAGCCACAAAGCCTAGAGGTGGTTTAAAGTGGTTGCATGTTAGTCATGCTAGTTGTAGAATAAATCTCTATTTCTCTTGATCCATTGATTATGTATTAATACGTGAGGATCAGATGGTTCTCTCCTCGATGCATGCTGGTGGAGCCATTGTTGGACCACCTATCTATTGGTTTGAATGAAGTCATTGCCTAGCCTAGAGTTGGTTGTGTGTGGTTAGTCACCTATTCCTAAATGATGTGGTTTTTACAACAACTTGAGATGTTTGTCAAATGTGTGAAGGATTACGGGGTTATTATTGACCTCGTATATCTAGTACTTTGAGTGCATCATATGATAGAATGAAATGTAAGTTTCTGAACTACAGTAGATGAAGACTTATATTATTTGTAGGTTAACCTTACTAGTTTGGTTATTTTTCTTAGTTGAGTTGTTGGATGAAGTATAGCGACATTGGTTAAGCAAGTATTGTGTTGTTGTTGTGCTATCAATGCTCTTTGTGGAGTTTTTGGCATTTCTTCGATGAAATGTGTCGCGCAGAATGTTATGGGCTTCTTGTCGGCTTTATTGCTTAGTTCTGTAGACTTTCTCCCTTTTGTGGGGTGCAAAGAATGTTAGATTACATGATTATCTTTTCATGATGGCAAGAACGGGGTTTAGGAAGATTACGAGTTTTGTTTCAATAGAACTACTTGTTTTGTGGTGCTGTGAAGTGAGGTGTTTGATCTTCATATACGTTCATCTGGTGTGGATGTTTTACCATTGAATTAAATGAATTGTTGAAGTTGGTAAGGGTTGTGCTTAGTGCATATTACCCCTTCATAAAAGAGTGTTGTTTTAAGACATTGATGCTGATGTATGGCTGCATCCAAATTCGATGTTGTGAAATCATAGTGTTGATCGCATCTATGACTTGCTTTGAGCTTCATTGCAGGTTGTTTCATGCTTGTTGTCAGGTTGTGTAGCTTCCTTAGACCATTAGTCCGAGGTAGATGTTCTTGTGTTGATTAATACCAATAATGGACTCATGTTTTGAATGGTGGTGCTATTTGGGGTACCTTGGATGTTTTGCTTGGAGTGGTCGAATTCGAGGACGAATTCTTTTTAAGGGGGGTAGAATGTAACACCCTAAAAAATAAACCATTTTTATAATCCAAATATGGTATGTCCTATGGATGATCGGAGGCCGTAGATGTATAGATCTCATCAAGAGGATTCCGATCAATCACTAGTTTGCCTTGTTTGGAGTCCGGATGAGTCTTTTTGAGTGCCGATTGATCTGAGCCATTGGATATTAGGATTGTGAAAGTTTTCTTCTATTTATACCTCCCTAACCCTAGAAACCACGTCCTCCCACCCCTAGCAGCTGTCACCCTTTTGTGCCTTGCCCCAAGAGAAGAGAGGAAGAAAAAAGAAGAGAAGAGAGGGGAGATGAGGGCATACCGTCGCCCATCATCGTCGTTCCTCTCCAAGAATTGGTTGGATTTCCTTTCCTCTCTCTCTTTTCTCCACTTGATGAATGCTTTCCCTTGTTTTGGATGAGTTTTAGGCCCTGCAATTAGTTTTTTTGGTTAGATTGGATGGGAGATTAGATTTTGATCTCGAAATTAGTTTCTGCAGAATGGCAGATTCAATAGTTTCTGTTCATACCAGTTTTCCGTGGTCTTAGTGGCCTCAAAAAAATAAAAAAGTATATCTATGAGTCGTAGATAATTTGTAGATCTTTCCGTGGCCGCGAAGAACACCTCAATCGAACATCATATCAGAAAGTTATTGCAGTTTGATTATAGCAGTTTTTCAGTCTCATAATTCTGTACAGAATCTGTTCTCTTAAGCTTTAGGCAATTTTATCTACAGAATTAAACTTTAGGATTGTAAAAGAAGTTGTAGACAATTTCATAAGCTTTCCAGATTGTTAAAGAGCGCATTCATATGAATTATGAAAGTCCAGTTATGTTTGTTTTACTGTGGCTGTTCCTGTTTGCCTGACAAAAATGAGCGGGTCTGTTCACTGGTGGGTTTCATATAGTAAATAGCCAAATTGGCTGTTCCAACTATGGAGACATTTGTAGAGGCATAAAAGTTCTTACTGCCAGTAGAATTTCATAATTTTTGGTTGAGTAGTTTGGTATATATTGAATTTTGAAGTTAACTATGCTGCTGTCTGAAACAGATTCAGACATTTATCTTATCAGATGTTTTAGAATTTATAGATGGCAGAATTTAATTATCCATTGAATACCGAAGTTATAGAATATTTTGTGTAGACACTCATAGAGTATTTGTTTAATATCACCACTGTTATAATTTTAAAGATACAAAATTAACAAACAGCGTTGCTGCTGTTTGGCATGTGGTTCAGGGTGGGAGTCTTTCCACCGGGATTTGGTTTCAAGTGTACGAGCGATTTGTTGATTGTTAGCAAATGTTTGTGAAATATTTGTACTAATTTTTATGCCCGCTAGAAGGTGGCTACACTCCGGATCATGCCTAGTACATCTTTCTTCTTCGATGAAGGCAAGTGAATGTAGCAGTGGTTGCTACCGTTTTGACTTGTTGTTTTTTTATCGCCTACGCTCTAATATTCAGAATTATGGAATTCTTTCATAATTGAACTCTATGGTGATGCTTTACTTGCTTGTATTATACTGATGCTCAATCATATATTGATGATGATTATGGTTCGAGTATGACCCATGAGATTAATTTATACCCCTGAAGGCAGATAAAGTATTATTTGAGGTTTGTATTGTATCTGAAGGCAGATGAAGTATTATTTGAGGTTTGTTTTGTATCTGAAGGAAGTGAAGTATATTGATAAATGCAGCATACCATATGCATTACATTATTCATTTGCATCTGAAGTTTGGTCGTGACCTATGGTCCGACCGTACCGGTACAACTTAGCATCGTACGTTGCCCGAGGAGGGGTACGATGCGGCTTCATACCCTTAGAGGTATGAAGGCAGAGGACATATGCATTGCATTTATATGCATTCATTGAAGTGATATTAGCAGATGATGTGGTTTTATACTCTCAGAGGTATGAGGGCAGATGACCTACACATTGCATTCCTATGCATACATTGAAGTGATATCTGCAGGTATTGTTGACGCAGGGAAGGGTTATACAACCTATTGTGGTTGTTCGAGGAAATGAGATGGTATTGGTTATATTGGGACTATTGAGTTCTATATCTACAAGTATTTCTGATCTCAATTGGGATTCCTTTAAAATGTTGTTTAATTCAATTTGTGGTTTAAATATCTCATCAAAATAATTTGCTTGCTGAGATGTATCATCTCACTCTTGCATTACTCAATGCAGGTATTTGATTCATGTTGGGAATGAGGGAAGTAGCAGCACGTCCACCTTCACTATTATAATAACGCTGCCCAGTTGCAGCCATGATTTAATTAGAAACTCGATGTCAAATGATGTTTGTTTTTTTCTAGTTGTGTGCACTGGTTAATTCAGTTCATGTTGTTATGTTTAACTTTCCTTTGCTAGCATATTAATAATGCTTAGTATGTTTTTTGTCATGATATATGTTTATACACTGTTGCCCCTTGTTTATGCAATCTTTCAAAGGAGATGCTGCCGAAATTTTATATATGGATGTCAGATGTGTAGTTCAGTAGCATTCCGGGGTGTTTGTGGACCCTGGGGTGTTACATCTTATGACCTCAGTATGGTGCCTAACTCACTTTAGTTGTTTAGATGTATTACCCTGCATTTCCATTTCCTGCATAAAAATAGAAGCATCATGATAAAGTCCAAAGAGTGCAATAGTACACAATATGAAGAAAAAAATAGAAACATCATTAGCGTTTTACAGTGTGCTTAATTCAAAGACAAAGTACGACGGGACAACTTGATCCCACTATAACTCAAATGCCATTGAAAAAATTGCAGACTTTGTCTTCGTGACCTATATATCTTTACTACTATTAAGAAGATAAGGGGTAGGCTGTCATTCCTGGTTCTGCCATTCTCATTCTTGTTTCTACCGTTCTCATTCCTATTCCCATTCCCGGTTCTTCTCCACCCCGATGCCCCTCCCCCGCGTAACCCCCGGCCGCCGCACCACACGAAACCTCCGATCCCACGACCTCGACGGCGGCCATGGCCGGCAAGCAGGTGCAATACCGTGCCCCAACTCGCCCCGCACGTCGCCCATCCTGTCACCCCCACGCGATGCCCGCGACTCCGCGAGACAACCACTGTCCGCCCCCCACCACCCTCCCACGTGATGCCCCCTCCCACGACGCTTTGTGCGCGTGAGTCTGCGACTGCCGACAGCCGTCGCCGTACTGGAGCCCGATCTGCTGGCTCCCCCTCGACCTCACCACCATGCCCCCATCGGACCCCGTCGCGCCGTGCGTGGCGGCGCCGGTGATGGACGCGGCGTTGCTAGCCATCATCGTCGCCACCATCCTCTCCCGCCTCGACGTTCGATCCGTGCTCACCACGGTTGGTGCTCGCACGCTATGTGGCGTGGCGAGGTTACCGCGGGCGCCGCGGAGGTGGAGGGGGAAGGGGAGGACGAGGGCACGGGCAAGAGAGCGCATCGCGGTGGACGGTCTCGTGAGTGAGTGCTGCTGCCTGCCCCTCTCTCTCTGCCTGTGTTCTCTTGGTGCTGCTCTCCCTCGCCTCCCCTGCTTCGACCTCCCGCCTTTCCCCGTCGTTTCTTGGATTTCTAGGATCCAGACAACCGCCCTTGTGAGCCTGCCTTCCTGCCTACTACCTGCGTACGTACAGGAGGGACCTTGGGTGATCCGGATGCTTGGTTTCTTGGTTCTGCGGCTTTCGCTGTTGTTGGATTTGCCGAGCCGGAGCCACCGGAGATTACCTGTCGACGAGCTGAAGCTGCAGGCAAGGGCCAGCGGTGGCCACGGCGCTAAGGACCAGTTCCCCGTCGGCATGCGCGTGATCGCCGTCGACGACGACCCGACCTGCCTCAAGGTCCTCGAGAGATTTGTGGGTGATGTTCTGGTCTGTTTGTGGGTGATGTTTGTGCTAATGTAGCTGATTCTGGTTTTGTTTTCTATGCAGTCTCTATGGTTTTCAGGGAGAGATTTGCGTTCCTTGGTATTACGGTTTGATGGCAGACAGTAGTACTATTTCTCCGAGGAAACATTCGGGGCAATATGTAGTTGAACTGAATAGGTAAAGAAGTCTCTAGCCATAAATCACACTTTGTTATTCTAGGATGCCTGTAGGCGTATTTTACCATCCTAAGTATGCATTTAGCCCTATTAATTGAGATGGCTATTGACATTTTGTATGTTTCTGTAGATTATTCCTGATGTTGCAACATTTTCATGTAGGTTCGAAAGGAATCAGAAAGAAATTGTAGGAGGTGCATTTTGGATTCTGTTGGTCTGATCTCTAAATATTTGATCTCTGATTCAATTAATTAAATGCACTCAGTCATACATGTTTGTTTAAAGTGATGTGCTTTGTTGCTGATTCAATGTTTATGCATGTGTTTTGTTGTCTTTACTTTTTCTTTCACTATACATGGATCGAGGTCTCAAAAATAAATGGTGGAGCTGCATGTATATAGACACACATACTAGATGTATAGTTGGAGCTGTATGATAATCTACACAGGGGCAGGTTCAGATGCAAGTGCAAGTGCAGGAGGCAGAGCGATCTCAAGGTCTGCCTGGCGATGCTGAAGCCGGCAAAGGTGGACAGGATGATGGTGATTACAACTTGCAGCCACATCTACACACCACATCTTTCGCTGCTGTTGTATTTCTACCTTTGGTGAAGTATCCATAAATTGCCTGAAATAATATTTTATCCTATACATATTGTGTAGTTATATATCCCATCCATATTCGTAGACATGAAAGAAATGTGTAAACGCAACTAATTTATTTGTTAAAATTCCTCGAAAAGTAAGACAAATAAACATACCTTAGATACACACTATCTACATTCTCTAAGTATGTTTTTAGTGTTGTGCCTTCTCATCCTATTAAATTCTCCCAGCTCACATAAACTTGTATATAAGCGCTACACAAGGTGTTGCAGTTGGGTCTGTTAGTGACAACAATGTTATTGGCACAATTCTAACCCCTTACACTTGTTGCAATTGAAACCAGGAGTTAGCATTTTTGTTTGCCATTGCTCTGATAGCTTTTGAATTTTGATGACGAAAGTTGGCTTCATTCTGAATTTCTGATCTTTATTTACATATCAAAATGATGGTTCTTTTTTCTCCATGTAAACAATAAAGAGAGGGAGTTTTGTTTTGTACTTCAATTTGAAATACTGAGCCCCCATGCGTGTGTGTACTTGGTAAATCCACTGCAGAATAGTCAAACTAATAAGACTTATTTTTGTCTATTAATATAGCTTGCCCATCCCACAGTTCAATGCTGAATCAAGTTTTATTTCCCACTAATCTGTTGTGAACCTTAATTTTTGTTGGTACTGTGTGATGTTGCTTTTGTGCAATAGTATGCCTTATTTGTCAACCTTTTCCTGGTGATCATTGATCTTATTTGACCTTGCAAACTTGTTTTTCAGGCTGATTGCTTGGATGATTTGGCTTTTGCAATTATGCATGAGATGAGCAAATTGTCATACCGAGTTACGGAGGAAGATGTTATCCGTGCACGTAATCAGGTAATGTTTGAAGTTGTTATGGGAGAAAATTGTCATACCCATATTGTATCTCAGTTTACTCAGACACTGCATGCTACAAAGCTTGATGTATGGTGTTCTCTTTCTTTTGGTCTTGAGAGACAATCATAGCCTGATGATAATTTTTTCATTAATATGCTGGCATACGTTCAGCATAGTATCATGCTATCTCCAGCAGTTTACTCATCCCCACCCTCATATTCAAACTTCAGTCTATGAATAGTGCAATCTACAGTGCAAAACTGTGTTTTATGTGACCATATAAGTGAACTGCTGGAGACGGTCTCACATTTTCATTGCTTTGTGATGACAATTTCAGCTGAAGTCCTCAATCCAACTCCACCTTGATGGTTCAACTGCTATTGTCGAGGACATTGGCCGTCAGGTATTATTTTGCTCCATTATTTTGATGTCCAACCAATTATTTTACACCAAATTTTAGTGATCAGCACCTACTTTTTTTCGTTCCTCTCCTGTTCCAGCTGCTGACCTATGGACGAAGAATTCCTACCCCAGAGCTTTTTGCAAGAATAGATGTTGTTGATGCAAGCACTGTGAAGCATGTTGCAAACCGCTTCATCTTTGATCAGGTACTTTTTTTGCCAACCTACAACCTTCATCTTTATGCTTCCTTCTCTGGTGAACTCTAAAAGCTAGCCCGATTTCTCGCTGGGCTTAAGATGCACCCCTTTTGTTGTGAAGCATTATATCATGATGGTTTTGTGATCAACCTCTAGCGATAGGATTACTAGCAATAGGATTATTGTATGGTTTCATGTTGTGCTTCTTATGCTTACAACCAATCCATTGGATGATTTGAAGACAATCATGTCTCTTCAGCATGCATTTCAACGCTAAACTTCTACTATCACCAGTAACTTAGTTGGAAAAAACAAAAATGTGTTCTTTGAATTATTTCCTATCAGGCTTGAGAAAGCAATATTTAGTTTGTTTGCTTTTTTTGTTTTAGGATGTTGCTATTGCTGCGATGGGACCGATCCAAGGACTTCCAGACTACAATTGGTTCAGACGCCGGACCTACATGCTCTGTTACTAAGATCAATCTGCCGGTGTACCATGTTTACGGTGTGCAAGGACAAAGATAAAATTTGCCTCTTACGACGTCTGTATATCAAGGCCTCAGCACTGCACATCGCTTGCTGCGACAGAGGTTTTTTTCTTCTTCAGAATTTGTTTTATTTCTTTTCTTGCTCAGAATCCACAAATCTGCCAATAATGATAGGCAGGTTCGACTGACGTGGCTTACTTGGGTGGTCAGCCTATGTTATTTTTCTTACAATGAGTCATGACCCTTACTGTTCCATCTTTTGTTGGAAGGTTTTTACTTTGGCAAATAATTTGATGTGGCTCGTTATATGTAAAGATGGTACAGTTTTAGCTTGTGCAATTTTTTTAAACCTTGTTGGAAGGTTATTACATAGAGCAGGTAAGTGTTGCGAGAACTAAGCAGTTTGTACTGCTCCCAACCCTTGTAAACTAATGTTTTTACTAAGCCATAATGGCTCCTCTGTCGCTGTTGTCCGGCAAACCATCACTCAAGCTATTATATGATCTCGTTGCAACGCACGGGCACTGACCTAGTGTATATATATATATATGTAAGCTGTGAACCCCCTGAGGACAGTTTCGGTATTAACCCATTAAACCTCTTTTAGGGTTTCTCAACAGTATAGTGATAGCGTTCGTATCATATTGCTATTTTAGCTATTGGGAAGGAGAAAATTGAGAACACATGCGCGTTTGCTCACCTCACCGGGGCAATTGGCGACCTAGTGAGATATTAAATATTTTATTTTATATAAGCTCATAAATATTTGTGTTATAGGCCAACTAGATGTAGCTGTAGTGTGGCCCGTATCGTGTTGGACCAATATAGATCAACCTGGTGCTTGAGAAACAATGGTGTAGATGTGTTTAAATTCGCAGAAAGATTTATTAGTCAATAAGGTGCATTAAATCTAAATCTATTGTTCTCCCTTGTACTTAATAAAGAATTTGTGTCCTCTTTTAAATCGACCCTTGATTTAGTTTGCAACAAAATTATAGCATACCAAAATCTCTACTACTCTATAAGACTCTAATGTAGACCATCCGTGCACCATGTTCTACCCTCTCACCTCGACTGTACGATTGTCCCTTCGCTCGGGTGCGTCGTCTGATCTCCACGCTCCAGCGCGCACGCACCCTACCCTTTCCACAACCAACCCTTGCGAGATCTGCTCCCATCTCTCCGTCTCTGTAGCATCCCAAAAATTCAAATCCTGAAATTTTCTCAAACTCGCCCTAAATTCAAAATGAATTTTAAGTTTCATTTCAAAATGTTTGTTTGCGAGTTGATATCAACAAATAAAATTATAGTGGTCTATATTCTCTCTAAAATACTCCTCAAAATATCCTACAAATATTTCCCGAGTGATCCCCCTCAAATTCTTTCCAGAAATACTGCCCAGATATTTCCTGAGTAATCCCCTTCAAGTTTTTTCCAGAAATACTGTCCAAATATTCCATCGATATATCTCCAAGTATTTTTCCTCTTGAGAAATACCTTCAGAATCATTTTTCAAGTCCCTATAAATATTTTCTTCATAACTTTCCTCATGCTCATACGTATACGTATGCCTCCAATGTCATACGGTGAGCTCTACAAGCTAATTACACACATATAAGACAAATCCATGCTAATCTCCCACTAATCCTCTCATCCTCCCACTAATCCTCTCATCCCTCCCCCTAATCCCCCCACCATGGCAATAAATAGAGGGGCAAGGGCCTCCTCTCATCCCACCCCAAGCCATTTCATGGCAACTCCCTCTCCCCCCCCCCCCACACGCCCACTCCCACTCCACTTCCCACACAAGCACACACTAGCACAAGGATCGTTCGGTCGTTCTTCGATCGTTCGTCCACCTGTTCTTAGTTTGTTCGTTCGTTCGTCTGATCGTTCATGGTTCGTTCGTCCGTTCGTCCGGTCGTTCGATCGTTCGTCCGTTCGTTCGTCCAAATAATATTTTTCCTGCCGTTATGCTGCCGAAATTCCGATCGTTCGTTCGTTCGATCATTCGATCGTTCATCGTTCGTTCATAGTTCCTATTCATCGTTCGTTCATCGTCACTATTCACCGTTCATTGTTCGTTCATACGAACTATTCACCATCACTATTCATCGTTACTATTCATCGATCATCTGATTACCCCAAATTTCAACTACTCATCCGTCATGCTGTCCAGTCCACCTAAGACCAGCCAGACCCATATTCCAGTCATACGAACTCCGATGACTGTGATTTTCCTTCCAGTAGGGAACTTCCCATCTGGTCACCCATCCCAGATTTCTCCAAGTTGAGCACGCTTAACTTTGGGATTCTTTCAAGCCAGACTTCCAAAAAGAAAGGCGAACCATGTTTGTATGGATACGTCTTCAATCCTATAAAACCTGGCCCAAGATACCATAGCCCACTCGGACCAGAATACCACAGCATTCCAGCTATTTGGGTTCCGCCTTACTGTTGTCTGATATGACACAGTAGGTAGGAACAGTTTCCACCAACATAAACCGCTGCCCAAGAAAAGCCCAAAAATAATTCCTCGCACCCCGCTCAAAAATATATTTGTATTTTTGATTTTCCAAATATCTCTAAATATTCAAATTATAAAATATTCCAAGAATATTCCTTTTCTTTTTCTTCCTATGATTATAAAATCCAAAACTCCTCCATCCAAACTCAGATTCCAGTCATTCTTGTTTCTAAATTCTTGTCAAATTATTCCCTATCCAACCATGTCATACCTTAAGCATGGTTCATATTCCAGAAAACTCCCAAAATACTCTTGTTCCATATCCTGCCTATAATTTCCCTGTTCAGACTAAGTCAGACGATTCATTCGTCACTATTCTCACCAACAGTGAACTTCACTGTGCTACACCACATACACCCAGCTATAAATACACCCAGCTACCCTCTCCCACTCCACACACTCAACACCCTCAGCCAAGGCAAACACCCCACCCACTCAGTTACTCCGCTCTGCCGGCTACACACATAGTGTCGCTTCGCCTCCAGTCCACCCTCCTGGTAAGCACCTCCGCTCCACCACTAGTAGTACCTCAACACCACATGACACAGATTCTACTCAAGACTCTACCCATCCATATATCGCTATTCTGACCACTATACTAAATTTTTGTTGGTATACTTGTTGGTTTGTATGTTTGCTTGTTCATGTTGCATAGTTACCGGAGCGTTCGTGCCGTCTCGTGGAGGCCAGATCTGCAAGTCTACACCAGGCGGTGGAGCCAGAAGCCAGTTCCGCGAGCTCCTCTTCCCCCTTCGCCGGATAAGCACGGCAAGCTCACTGGATCCCTTTGATGCATAAATTACCTATGCTTTTACAACCACAACCCTCAGCCTGTTATTTTATGCATGATATGATTTTGAGACAAGTTATTATGGCCACCCAGCCGCTTGCCGCAATCAATACTTGATATATTTGTTACAAATGATTTGAGAAAAGGTGTGAGTTTTCAAAAGAAAATGCTTTTCAAAATGTGTTTGATGAAGGGTTTTCACCCTTATCACCTTTGAGTAGGGATGATCAGGGACTCCCTGGTTTAGGGGAGGGCCTAAGATGATGGCTCAGCTGATTTAGGTGTGAGCAGAAGGATTGTCCCCTCACATAAGGACCGGTTTGTCATCCTTCACTACCTGTACTCATGATAAGTACAACCACTCGAGACTGTGTGGGCAGTCTCTCAATCTGAACTCGTACGGTCCAAACCCCAGGGTTATGAAGGCTGGGGAGCACCGGGAGGATAAGGAGGGGGAAAGTTTTGTCCGGTTTGGGCATGGCGGTGGCATGACTCCTTCCGGTATAACCGTTAAGGTAGGGACGTGCGAGGAAAGAAAGAGATTCGGATTCGGGTCTCACTAGCTATGAGATCGCAGAGCTGGACTAGTGGGTAAAGTGTACACCTCTGCGCAGAGTTTGAAAACCTATTCGAATAGTCTGTGTCCACAGGAATGAATGAGTCTGGTATGGTATGGCAATTAATGTTTTGTTTTCAAAAAGGGGTGCGTTTGAGAAAAATGGTTTTTAAAAGGTCCGGCGGTTGAGCCGTGAGCTATGGTGGACGGGAAGTCCAGTAGCTGTTTTTGAAAATGAAAACCAGTGGGAAACTGCTGAGATACCTGGATGGTTTAGTCCAGGGGATTTCGTTCTATACTGAAAAACTTCCTGCTCCTTTTGGAGAGGATGCGCCTTGCAAAATATAAAATGTTTTTCAAAACAACCCTGCATAAAATATTGCTGTTTCTGCAAATATCCTGAGCTCCACATATTCCATGCATTATATCTGATTTCCCCATTCCGCGGGTGAAGGTGGGCTGCTGAGTACGTCTGTACTCACCCTTGCTTATTTGTTGTTTTTCAGAAAAAGGAGATCGGGTAAGAGTTACGCCTGTTCCCAACCTTGCCTGTGGCTGTTGGACCGCTGAATTGCTTCGCTGCGTATATCGGGCTGCTTCAGCCCCACTCTGATGATATGTCTCGAGTTGTGGACCAACTCTTAAAGTTGATCGCTACCTTTATAGGTTTGTCTCGTTTAAGCAGATCTGAAATCATCTGTTGTATAAATGTGTTTACTAGCCTCCTGAGACTAGTAATTGTATCACATTTGAGTCCCAGAGGATTGGGGCGCTTCAGGTGGTATCGGAGCTGTTAGGTTGGCCGCAGGATGTAACCCTTAGCCTGATCCAAAAGTTTTTGAGTCAAAACTAATTTCTTAAAAAAATTCTTGCTCTTATCCCTTCATTTCAAAAATGGTTTCCTCCTTTCCTTCTCTTAGAAGTCAGATGGAGGTTCGCTGCCAAACCAGCTTTTGCCAGAATGAAGATGGTTTCCCCAAGTTGCTGAGAGCATGCACAGTGCGCCTTAGAATCAGGAGCCAGCTAGAGTATGATGGTCGTGAATTCATCGAGCATGGCACGGAGAAGTGTGTCGTGACTGTATACATTGGATCCAGTCCGCACCATGTGGAATGGAGTGTCACTGCTGCTGGGCACAGATTCAAAGACACCTGCCAAGTCGTCGCTCGCAAGGCATTGAGGGCCCTGTGTCAGATCTATGAAGAAGAAGTGGCCGACACCCCGCTCAGATTCTTTCCGCCCTTTCAGAGAGATCGTCCAGTCTGGATGGCCAGGATGCGTGCATTGGAAGGGCAGCAGCTGCTTGAGGACGACCCCTCAGTCGCATACCTCACTGCCTACCTGCTCACCGTGGATGCACAGTATGATTTCTTGGCTCGGCACCACCGTCAGATGATTGCCCAAGCAGAAGATGCAGAGAAGCTCAACCGTAAGCTCCATGTGGATCTCACCACAGCTCAAGCCCGTGTAGCTGCCTTGGAAAGTCGTGAAGCCATTGTTGTTGAAGCCCTGAAGCAAGCTAAAGATGAGCATGTCCAGAAGTTGATGGAGGCCTACTTGGTAACCCATAACCAACGTAGAGCCCTGTGGATCCAAGAGCCTGCTTCATCCAACCCTGTTCAACCCATCAGAGCTGAAGACCCCCAGATTCTTGAAGGTCACCCGGTCTCTATCAGAGGAGATAAGAAGGCTTGGGAACTCCCAGAAGGAGCCATAGTCTTGGAAGGAATTCCAGTCTTCCCTCAGGCTATGAATAAGCAAGAGTACCCCGAGTCCTCCCAAGATCCCCCGCTAGAGATGTTTGAACCCCTCACCATGAAGAAGATTCCAGCACCCTCCCTTGAGGTCAAAGAAGAAGCTGCAAGCACCCCACCAGCACTGCCGCCCTCTGAGGAGCTACAAGAGCCAGTCCCGCTTGAAGAAGAGTTCGACCCCGTCTTGCCATCTCAGTTGCCACCAGAAGAAGTCATCAACATCAGCTCCCTCTTAACCCATCCAGGAGATGTCTCAGATTGAAGTTGTGTGCCAGCCTTGCCAGAAGAGAAGCTGTCAGATCTGAGTTAGTTATACCCAGTCCTCTGCATGCATTAGGTAGTGAAGTTTTTCTTCACTTTGGCTAGAGCCCTGCATGTATGAGAGGTAATCGTGTAGACTCGTGTTTTGCAAAACTCTATTTGTGTGGCCCCCTAGGGCATTTCAAAATGAATTTCGCTTGATGTTTTCTCCCCTTTTGAGTGCATATGTGATGCCTTAACGTTAGTGCTCATAAGTTGCATTTAACATAGTTCTCAATTCAGGAGCCAAGCAATAGTAGTTATGCTTAGCCCCCGAATCTGAGTAGTCCGTGCTTTGGAAAAACTCTATTCTTCCCTTATTCAAAACATTTGATTTGTTTGTGCTTATCATTGCTGAGCTTGTGTGTTTTCTTTCTTTTTAAGAAAGGTTTTCTCTAAAAACATAGATCACAAATTAGATCCAATCCTCACCTTATTCTTCCTTTCTCATCTTAACCCATCTGAAGAGAAAAGCGCCTTACCCAAGAAGATACCGAGAAGCTTACCCTTGAAGCCTGGAATAAGCTACAAAAGAAACCTATCCATCCGCTCAGTCAAAAGGACCGACCATGAGAATCAAAGCACTGCCCCTAAGTCAAAGTAAATAGAAAAAGAGGATAAAAGGAGTTATTACCATACAGAGGCAAATATTCTTGGAACCAGAGACCACAAACATCAGGGTCATTGACCCCACCACTCACCCATGCCCCCCGCATACGTGCCCTGCCTCCATGCGCACTACCACCGCCCCCACACCCCCTTTGTAGCGCACTACCGCCGCCCACCCCCCTTTTGCAGCACACCCACCACCATTACCGCCAGCAACACCCCCCTCCATCGCACTTGTTGCCTTGTGGCACCTGCTCCATCACCGCCACTCCGCACCCGAGCACCACCTCGCATGCCACTCGCCTATAAAACTCCCCCACCAACTCCCTCAACTCCCATCTCGCTCAAAGCAAAGCACACTCCAGATAAATCCCCTCTGCCAATTCGCAAGCAACTCCATTTTCCACTCCCTCGCCCCTAAGATCACAATGCTTGGTGATTCTTGGGTTGAAGACTGTTGTATATGGTTCAACATCTTTGGTTTCCTCCTCTATATGATGGTAATACTCTTTGATAGAATCCTCCAGTGGGAAGAGCAAAGAGAAAGAAAGGGGCAGTGAAAAGAAGATAGTGAAGAGAAGATAAGAAGGTTCTCCCAGAATCAACTCTATGTCAGTCATTTCTCTGCAGCCTGCTCAAGCAGCAACATCAGAAGAAGGCCCCGTAACACCCTTGTTATGAGGTATTTCAATGAGTTCAAATCTTAAAAATTCAAGAGTTCTACCCTCATTCTTTTTAAGTGGGGTAGTGTTCCAGTAAGGTTCCTACTGTGGAGAAAAAGAAGAAGGCCTGTAGCAAGCTTGTGGAGGACCAGATCATCGAAGCATATAAGTTTCTGGATGAGAAGTGGTCACCCAAGTTCCGTTGATGAAGCACCAGAAGACCAATCAAGGAAGGAATCCATGTGGAAGTTCGCAAGAGGAAGGTTTGTGTGTTGGCATCGATGCTTCTTCAATAAGCTAGTTGCCAAGCGAAAGCTAGAAGCCTGAAGATGATCTTGAGTAGCCAGAATCAGTGTTTGCAATCAGCAGCCGGATGCTCCGCAAGGGCCAGATTTTGTTGAAGTTCCATCTCCTCGAAGAGATGCAAAGTGAAGATATGTAGCTGAAGTAAAGCTATACCCATAACCCTTCTAAGCCAAATCTCGAGGACGAGATTCCTTTTAAGTGGGGTAGATTTGTACGTCCCAAAAATTCAAATCCTGAAATTTTCTCAAACTCGCCCTAAATTCAAAATGAATTTTAAGTTTCATTTCAAAATGTTTGTTTGCGAGTTGATATCAACAAATAAAATTATAGTGGTCTATATTCTCTCTAAAATCCTCCTCAAAATATCCTACAAATATTTCCCGAGTGATCCCCCTCAAATTCTTTCCAGAAATACTGCCCAGATATTTCCCGAGTAATCCCCTTCAAGTTCTTTCCAGAAATACTGTCCAAATATTCCATCGATATATATCCAAGTATTTTTCCTCTTGAGAAATACCTTCAGAATCATTTTTCAAGTCCCTATAAATATTTTCTTCATAACTTTCCTCATGCTCATACGTATACGTATGCCTCCAGTGTCATACGATGAGCTCTACAAGCTAATTACACTCATATAAGACAAATCCATGCTAATCTCCCACTAATCCTCTCATCCTCCCACTAATCCTCTCATCCCTCCCCCTAATCCCCCCACCATGGCTATAAATAGAGGGGCAAGGGCCTCCTCTCATCCCACCCCAAGCCATTTCATGGCAACTCCCTCTCCCACCCCCCACACGCCCACTCCCACTCCACTTCCCACACAAGCACACACTAGCACAAGGATCGTTCGGTCGTTCTTCGATCGTTCGTCCACCTGTTCTTAGTTTGTTCGTTCGTTCGTCCGATCGTTCGATCGTTCGTCCGATCGTTCATGGTTCATTCGTCCGATCGTTCATGGTTCATTCGTCCGATCGTTCGATCGTTCGTCCGTTCGTTCGTCCAAATAATCTTTTTCCTGTCGTTATGCTGCCGAAATTCCGATCGTTCGTTCGTTCGATCATTCGTTCGTTCATAGTTCCTATTCATCGTTCATCGTTCGTTCATCGTCACTATTCATCATTCATTGTTCGTTCATACGAACTATTCATCATCACTATTCACTGTCACTATTCATCGTTACTATTCATCGATCATCTGATTACCCCAAATTTCAACTACTCATCTGTCATGTTGTCCAGTCCACCTAAGACCAGCCAGACCCATATTCCAGTCATACGAACTCCGGTGACTGTGATTTTCCTTCCAGTAGGGAACTTCCCATCTGGTCACCCATCCCAGATTTCTCCAAGTTGAGCACGCTTAACTTTGGGATTCTTTCAAGCCAGACTTCCAAAAAGAAAGGCGAACCATGTTTGTATGGATACGTCTTCAATCCTATAAAACCTGGCCCAAGATACCATAGCCCACTCGGACCAGAATACCACAGCATTCCAGCTATTTGGGTCCCGCCTTACTGTTGTCTGATATGACACACTAGGTAGGAACAGTTTCCACCAACATAGACCTCTGCCCAAGAAAAGCCCAAAAATAATTCCTCGCACCCCGCTCAAAAATACATTTGTATTTTTGATTTTCCAAATATCTCTAAATATTCAAATTATAGAATATTCCAAGAATATTCCTTTTCTTTTTCTTCCTATGATTATAAAATCCAAAACTCCTCCATCCAAACTCAGATTCCAGTCATTCTTGTTTCTAAATTCTTGTCAAATTATTCCCTATCCAACCATGTCATACCTTAAGCATGGTTCATATTCCAGAAAACTCCCAAAATACTCTTGTTCCATATCCTGCCTATAATTTCCCTGTTCAGACTAAGTCAGACGATTCATTCGTCACTATTCTCACCAACAGTGAACTTCACTGTGCTACACCACATACACCCAGCTATAAATACACCCAGCTACCCTCTCCCACTCCACACACTCAACACCCTCAGCCAAGGCAAACACCCCACCCACTCAGTTACTCCGCTCTGCCGGCTACACACACAGTGTCGCTTCGCCTCCAGTCCACCCTCCTGGTAAGCACCTCCGCTCCACCACTAGTAGTACCTCAACGCCACATGACATAGATTCTACTCAAGACTCTACCCATCCATATATCGCTATTCTGACCACTATACTAAATATTTGTTGGTATACTTGTTGGTTTGTATGTTTGCTTATTCATGTTGCATAGTTACCAGAGCGTTCGTGCCGTCTCGTGGAGGCCAGATCTGCAAGTCTACGCCAGGCGGTGGAGCCAGAAGCCAGTTCCGTGAGCTCCTCTTCCCCCTTCGCCGGATAAGCACGGCAAGCTCACTGGATCCCTTTGATGCATAAATTACCTATGCTTTTACAACCACAACCTTCAGCCTGTTATTTTATGCATGATATGATTTTGAGACAAGTTATTATGGCCACCCAGCCGCTTGCCGCAATCAATACTTGATATATTTGTTACAAATGATTTGAGAAAAGGTGTGAGTTTTCAAAAGAAAATGCTTTAAGTACAACCACTCGAGACTGTGTGGGCAGTCTCTCAATCTGAACTCGTACGGTCCAAACCCCAGGGTTATGAAGGCTGGGGAGCACCGGGAGGATAAGGAGGGGGAAAGTTTTGTCCGGTTTGGGAATGGCGGTGGCCTGACTCCTTCTGGTATAACTGTTAAGGTAGGGACGTGCGAGGAAAGAAAGAGATTCGAATTCGGGTCTCACTAGCTATGAGATCGCAGAGCCAGACTAGTGGGTAAAGTGTACACCTCTGCGCAGAGTTTGAAAACCTATTCGAATAGTCTGTGTCCACAGGAATGGATGAGTCTGGTATGGTATGGCAATTAATGTTTTGTTTTCAAAAAGGGGTGCGTTTGAGAAAAATGGTTTTTAAAAGGTCCAGCGGTTGAGCCGTGAGCTATGGTGGACGGGAAGTCCAGTAGCTGTTTTTGAAAATGAAAACCAGTGGGAAACTGCTGAGATACCTGGATGGTTTAGTCCAGGGGATTTCGTTCTATACTGAAAAACTTCCTGCTCCTTTTGGAGAGGATGCGCCTTGCAAAATATAAAATGTTTTCAAAACAACCCTGCATAAAATATTGATGTTTCTGCAAATATCCTGAGCTCCACATATTCCATGCATTATATCTGATTTCCCCATTCCACGGGTGAAGGTGGGCTGCTGAGTACGTTTGTACTCACCCTTGCTTATTTGTTGTTTTTCAGAAAAAGGAGATCGGGTAAGAGTTACGCCTGTTCCCAGCCTTGCCTTTGGCTGTTGGACCGCTGAATTGCTTCGCTGCGTATATCGGGCTTCTTCAGCCCCACTCTGATGATATGTCCCGAGTTGTGGACCAACTCTTAAAGTTGATCGCTACCTTTATAGGTTTGTCTCGTTTAAGCAGATCTGAAATCATCTGTTGTATAAATGTGTTTACTAGCCTCCTGGGACTAGTAATTGTATCACATTTGAGTCCCAGAGGATTGGGGCGCTTCAGTCTCCCCTGTCGCATGAGGTCTGCGCCCTCCTACTCGTCGTTGGCCCATCTCAACTCCTTCTACTGCCATCCGAAGCCCGCGCGCGCAGCCGAGAACGAGGGAGAGCTGCTGGTGGCCCTCGTCATCGGCAGTGACCATTCGCTCCGTCATCGTGCTCCATCTCTGATCCCCAATCCCTCCTTTAGGTTTCGCATTCAGCGCAAGCACAGGTGAGCCCGCCCCAGTCCACTCCTCCACCTCTTCCCTCGGTGGATCTGGATTCAAGTACCCCTTTCACTCTCACATTGTTGAAATCCATGGCTTCGTTGCCTGGACACGCAGGGGGACGGTCCTGACCTTCCAGTCACTTCCCTATGAAGGTTGGTCCCGTCGTGGGCGGTGGCGCCGGTGGCCACCCATCGTCGATCATCACCAAGCATATCGCGCGGTCAGGGTCCTCGCGCTCCATCGCCAACCTTTGGCACGCCACGCAATTGGGATCGCATCAGCAAGAAGCAGCAGACCGCATGGACACGACGACGTTCGTCACTAACCCGCTCCTCGAGTAGGCACGCGAGGCGCACTGGTCCATGCGGGGTCTCCCCGCGGCAATCTCCCTACCCCGCGCCAATCTCCCTCCCCGTAATGGCGCACCAAAGCAATTACCGTCGTACATGCTCAGATCCAGTTTCCATCGAGTTCCAGAAACTCCGCCCCCAATAGCCCTCGCGTTTGTAGATCTTGCATCCTCGATGGAAAGTTCGACTCCACGCCATTCATGTTGTTCCATGAGTTCCGCTCCCCTCCTCTTCCTGACTTGTGGCTTCCAGTTCTCCTTTCTGCCCTCAGATTGAGTTCTAGATCAGCGCGGCAGGGTCCACGACACTGCGTCGGGGGTAGCGTTGGAGTTGGAGAAGGGCTGCGTCACAACCATGGAGGGAACAACGCCAGTGAGCGGTGGAGGCATTCCACTCCACAACCCTCCAACCCCGCCACTGCCATCCAACCACGTCGCCGCCGAGGTCTACTACCTTCCCTACGTCACCGACGCTGAGTACTATACGACCGGTGGTAAGAAGATATTTGCCACCTCGATCTACTTTGAGAGCCTGCCGATGAGTGTCACCACGGGGTACATCAACTTGATTTTCGCCCCAAGCTCATCATCCACGGTGGCAGTGTGGTAATAGGACTACGCCAGGCTTAGGGCAGTCACCGACAAGGGCGGGCCCTGCTACTCTACAACATGACTCGTCGCTGGATAGGTACAATGTTCATTGATAACAATAATCTTGATTAACCAGTTGGTTTCATGAAATTGGATCTTCATGTTGTGAAGTATGTCATGTTGAAATGGCGATGGATTTGGTAGATGTGGTGGTTTAGATTCTACTTGGGTTTCTAATTTAGGCAATCAATTCTGGTGGACGTTCGAAATGTTGAATTGTTTAATCACATATTATAGATCTTAGTGTTTAGGAAATCAATTCTGGTGGATGTTCGAAATGTCCTTTATGACCTATCTTTGAATTGGTGACTTGAGTTTCCCTAATTTAATAATGTTGGTTACTGTTGGGTCTTTGTCTATGTAGTGCAACCCTTATTTTTGTTTTCTAATACCATCACAACGCATGTGTATTAAACCAAACTTTTATACACTTCATGCTTGCAAAACTTTAGTTCTTATTTTAATGAACTGCTGGTTTCTGATGAAGTTTTGTTTTCTTGTTATAGTCTGATCCTCGTGTTAAAGAGAAGGTATTGGTGCTGATAAGTACATGGCAAGATGTGTTTAGGGCCACATGCAAGATATCCACAATACTATGCAGCATACCATGTTATCTTGGTCGATGTCTCGGTTGTTGAAGTAAGTACATCCTAAATCTCGGTATGAATTTGGTAGGGTAAGTTCTTTCCTTTCTTAGTTTGTTTGCTATTTCTTTTTTATATCTGTATGACTCCTATAAAGCAAGGGATTGGTCCTGGAGTCATTTAGGAATCTTCGTTGCCAAATTCATACTACCTGAGCTATCTTCGTTGCCAAATTCATACTGCTGGTGTCATCTGCTATCTTCGTTGCCAAATTTATACTGCACAATGAGCTCATTTAGGAATTGGTCCTGGTGTCCTGTCTTTTTATATTCATTTTGCCAATTGTTGGGCTAGGTCGCGTTTGTAAGGAAAATGGACCCCGGGCCTTTTGGCTAATTGAGTTTTGGTGTTTGATGATTAACACAACCTGTGGACTAATATGTTTGCTAGTGTTTATAATTATAGTTCACAGGATGCGAAGAGAATTGGACCAAGGCAATGAGGATGCAACACCTCAAAAGAAGACATAAAAAGATGCATAGGAGTCCAATACTCAAGAACAAAAGAAGCCCGAAGAAATCAGCAAAGGAATCCAAGAAACGGGCTGTCAGCCAGCGCCTGGTGGCGCACCGGACATTGATGTCCGGTGTGCACCGGACTGTCCGGTGAGGCACCGGACAGTCTGCGCAGAGAGGCCGCAGACAGGCGCTCTCTGGCTGTAGCACCGGACTGTCCGGTGTGCACCGGACTGTCCGGTGTGCCAACGGGCAGACGGCAACGGTCGAATCCAACGGTCGACTGCTACAGGCGCCAACGGTCGGTTGACGTGGCGTGCACCGGACACTGCACAGTAGATGTCCGGTGGTGCACCGGACTGTCCGGTGCACCCGACGATAGAAAGCTGCTGCTTTCTGTCCAACGGCTAGTTGGGGGTGTGGAGGCTATAAATACCACCCCAACCGGCCATTCTCAAGTGTGAGAGCCCAAGCAACATACCAAGACATATAGTGCATATTTCCAAGAGCTCAAACACCCAAGTGCTTAATAGAATCACTCGGTGATTAGCGTAGGTGCTTTGCGAAGTGCTTAGGTTAGTTAGACCGCTTTAGCGCTTGCTCTAGGTGAACCCTAGTTAGTTGAGTGAGTTTTGTAAAACCACACAACCCCTCGGCTCTTGCGTGAGTCATTGTAATTGTACCGAGTGGGGCGAGAGTCTTGCGAGACCGTGACAACCGCGTTTGTGTCACGGCCGCCACCGTGTACCGGAGGGAACGAGGCCCGCGGCGTTTCGGCCGGAAGCTCGATAATGGAGACGGCGGGGAGCGTCCGAGAGGAGCCAGAAGTGGAGCACCACTTGCGCGTGGAGAAGGCCCGTGGCTCTCTACGGAGTTACTCGACCGTGGTGCTTGGCCCTCGCGTGGGCTTCCCTTTGCGTAGGGGCACCAACGAGGATTAGTCGGGACCTTGCGTGGTTCCGGATACCTCGGTAAAAATACCGGCGTCATCCACGAGAGTTTGCTTCTCTACTTAGCTCTTTACATTCCGCATTTATATTAAGCATTTAAGTTTCAATCTTGTAGTCATACTTATTTAGTGTAGATTGAAACTTAGCCTTTGCGATAGAGATAGCAACACTTAGACAAAACCTAGTTTGCACATTCTAGTTTTGATTATTTGCATAGGTTTTGCTCTAGGGATTTATTTGTGGCCTAGTTAAGTAAAAGTTTTAGAAGTCCTAATTCACCCCCCCCCCCCTCTTAGGCGTCACCCGTTTCCTACAAGTGGTATCAGAGCCCGGTTTGGCTCATTTGAAACGCTTTAGCTTCACCGCTAAAAGAGCCGACGCTTTTTAGAGGAAGGGATGGATACCCATAGGCCACCACACTTCGACGGCACTAACTTCCCATATTATAGTGCTAGAATGGCTTGTTACCTAGAGGCCGTTGATCTAGGTGTTTGGAGAGTCACTCGTGACGGGATGAAACCCCTCAAGAATCCCGAGAAACCCACCACGAGTGAGGAAAAAGAAATCCATTTAAATGCTAGAGCCAAAAATTGCTTGTTTGAATCTCTTAGCATGGATATTTTTAACCAAGTATTTACCTTGAAAACTGCTAATGAGATTTGGCTAAAATTGCATGAGCTCCATGATGGCACATCCAATGTCCGTGAGCAAAAACATTGCCTAGTCTTAAATGAGTACAATTCTTTTGCTATGAAAGATGATGAGCTTGTTAGAGACATGTACTCTCGTTTGAATCTAATAATCAATGAGCTCAACTCTATTGGCATTAATAAGCTAGGTGATGCGGACATTGTGAGGAAGATTATCTCCCTGCTACCACAACAAAGATATGGGAGCATCATCACCATCCTTCACAACATGGAGGACTTGAGCAACATGACCCCGACCATTGTGATTGGAAAAATCGTGGCCTTTGAGATGTCGCGAAAAATGAGTCGGGGAGAGGAGCCAACTTCCTCAAGGCCATATGCTTTTGCATGTGATGAAAGGAAGGGCAAAAAGAAGGCTCCCACTCCAAGTTCCTCAAGTGAAGAAGAGGAAGAAGAAGAAAGTGATGATGATGAAGATAATCAACCATGCACATCATCCTCCGAGGACGAAGAAACAATCCGACGCGTCGGAAAGGTAATGAGGATGATCCGCAAGATTAATCTAATGGGTGTGCCCCTGCAGGTCGAGGATCTTCTCTTTAACATTGACAGGAAAAAGCAAAGGAAGAGAGGATGCTTCGCATGTGGGGAGAAGGGCCACTTCAGGGACAACTGTCCAAATATGGCCAAGCCCAAAAAGGAGAGGAGCAAAGGCAAGGCGCTAACAAGTGTTAGAACTTGGGATGATTCTTCAAGTGAAGATGAACCTCCAAGGACGCGCAGCCACCGGTCCTCGTCACGATCATCACGGTCATCACACAAATGCCTTATGGCAAGAGGTAACAAAAGCATTCCATCCTCTAGTGATGAAAGTAGTAGTGATGATGAAGGTGAGGGAAAGCCCTCTCTAGATGAGCTTGCGGAAGCCGTAAAATTTTTCCAGGATGTTTGCACTAAGCAAAAAGCTCAACTTAAAACTTTGAAAAATAAGTTGGTTAGCTCTCAAAATGATTACAAAGGTTTGCTAGAAAAATTTGAAACTTTTGCAAACTTAAATAGTGAGCTGTCAACTAAAATTGAGCTATTAGAATCTAGTGCTCCATCCACTGCTACCGATGATAGCCTTATTAAAAAGAATGAAAAACTTAAGGCTAAGTTAGCTAGCTCCCAAGAAGCTATTGAAAATTTGCTAGAGAAAATGGAAATTCTTAGCATACACAATAATGAGCTAACTACTAAGCTAGAAAACATTGGTAGCACCCCAGCAGCATCTTTAGTTGAAATACCTAAAATAATTAAGAAAGATGCTTCTACTTCCTGCTTTGATTTAATTGATGATTCTAACCCCTGCAACCAAGTCGTTGTTGAGAATATTGTTGTAGAGACATGTTCGGATGAGGTTGCAAAGGAAAATGAACAATTAAAGCAAGAAGTGACTCGCCTTGGCAAGGCTTTGTATGACAAGAAAGGCAAAGCCAAACAAATCCGACCTCCACAGGATAACACCACTGCGGGAGTGAACAAGCCTGTGGAGGGAGAAACTGTGATTTGTAGGCTATGCCACAAGGAAGGCAACAAGTCTTTCCAATGCAAGGCGATGACCGGGGATAAACAAAGGCAAAAGCTCAAGCAAAAGCCATCAAGCAAAATCTCCAACACCTACATCAAAAAGGTGAACAAAAAGGATGCTACACCATATTTGATCAAGAAGAAAAAGAACGGAAAGGTGATAGCAATCAAGGCCAACAAGCAAGCCAACAAAGGAAAGGGGGCCAAACGCATCTGGGTGCCAAAGGAGATAATTTCAACCATGAAAAGCACCAAGAAGGTTTGGATCCCGAAAGGGAAGTGAGTGGACCGAAGGTACCGGGAAATTTGGAGACTTGGCTAAATTGGGATGTATATCATGGGTTACATCATATTGGATCAAGTTTATTGCCAAGAGGGTTAGTGAAAATTTTGGACCCAAATTTCCCACCCATGACTAAGGTAACTAGTTTTATTGTATTTCTCGTTTTTTAGATATGCGTATCTATTTATCTTTTATCTAGGTTACCTTTCTTGCCTAGTATTACATTTGTTATGTACTTTTGTTCAAAATCATGCATACTAGGTAAATCATATGGTAGGATTGCTTCATATACTTAAGCAAACCTACATGGCTTAAAATGTTTAGTTAAAGCACCGCACATAGCTTTTATATCACTCCATAGTAAATGATGCATCAATTGAAAATTTTGATTTCTACAAAGTGTATCATTTAACTTATATGTGCCAAAGTTTGGATTATGGATAATTTGCCCCTCTTGATATCAAATCAAGTGCATGTCTCCTACAAGTATTCAAAACTTGTATGCACACCTTTAGGGGGAGGTTACTCTATAATCTAACACTTTGAGACTAACATCTTTTCAAGTCTATTTCATGTGATAGTCTCATTGTAAGGAAAATGAAGTCCCCAGAGAAAGACAACAATCTTCCACTGCAAAATCTCCAAGAACTCTCATGTCTCTCAAACTCACCATTGACTTTCAATTGGTATCTTTTTGAGACTACATTCAGTATCATTTACATGTCTTCTCCAATATTTGATTAGACTATATTTCATATCATATGCTTCCATGTTGCTAAAAATGCATAAGTAGTTAACTCATATTCTGTTACCTATGCATAAGGGAAGTTAGTCTTTTCAAATCATGTCTTGCACCTCTAATTTTCACATGCTTTTTCCTAAGTAGAGGATCTCTGTCAAGGGGAGTATTTCTTCATCTCCAAAAGGGGAGAAACCTCTTTCTAAAGAGAACACTCATTTAGGGGGAGTAATCATTTCAATTGGTATCATTCATATGGTTTAATTTAATATCCTTCTTGTGATATCATTTGATACAATTCTTGTTGAGGGCAAGCTTTTATTTACTTCCTACATGCTTTTAATGTCTTCCTTTTCGGTGGTTGATGCCAAAGGGGGAGAAGTTTAGGGACCAAAGCAATGAAAACTATATCAAACACCAAACACCACCAATTTAAAATTTTATATCTACAAATGGCTTTTCAAGTGGTTTTGGTTATTTGGTCCAAAAATAGAAAGTAAGTGAATTATGGAGTTAGGGGGAGGCTTAAGTCCATAATATCACATTGTGGGGGCAATCATGCATCTTAGCAAGTAGATTGCATATTTTAATTCAAATATTTGTATTATTTGCTTGCTTTGGTTGTGTTGTCATCAATCACCAAAAAGGGGGAGATTGTAAGGAAAATGGACCCCGGGCCTTTTGGCTAATTGAGTTTTGGTGTTTGATGATTAACACAACCTGTGGACTAATATGTTTGCTAGTGTTTATAATTATAGTTCACAGGATGCGAAGAGAATTGGACCAAGGCAATGAGGATGCAACACCTCAAAAGAAGACATAAAAAGATGCATAGGAGTCCAATACTCAAGAACAAAAGAAGCCCGAAGAAATCAGCAAAGGAATCCAAGAAACGGGCTGTCAGCCAGCGCCTGGTGGCGCACCGGACATTGATGTCCGGTGTGCACCGGACTGTCCGGTGAGGCACCAGACAGTCTGCGCAGAGAGGCCGCAGACAGGCGCTCTCTGGCTGTAGCACCGGACTGTCCGGTGTGCACCGGACTGTCCAGTGTGCCAACGGGCAGACGGCAACGGTCGGATCCAACGGTCGACTGCTACAGGCGCCAACGGTCGGCTGACGTGGCGTGCACCGGACACTGCACAATAGATGTCCGGTGGTGCACCGGACTGTCCGGTGCACCCGACGACAGAAAGCTGCTGCTTTCTGTCCAACGGCTAGTTGGGGGTGTGGAGGCTATAAATACCACCCCAACCGGCCATTCTCAAGTGTGAGAGCCCAAGCAACATACCAAGACACATAGTGCATATTTCCAAGAGCTCAAACACCCAAGTGCTTAATAGAATCACTCGGTGATTAGCGTAGGTGCTTTGCGAAGTGCTTAGGTTAGTTAGACCGCTTTAGCGCTTGCTCTAGGTGAACCCTAGTTAGTTGAGTGAGTTTTGTAAAACCACACAACCCCTCGGCTCTTGCGTGAGTCGTTGTAATTGTACCGAGTGGGGCGAGAGTCTTGCGAGACCGTGACAACCGCGTTTGTGTCACGGCCGCCACCGTGTACCGGAGGGAACGAGGCCCGCGGCGTTTCGGCCGGAAGCTCGATAGTGGAGACGGCGGGGAGCGTCCGAGAGGAGCCGGAAGCGGAGCACCACTTGCGCGTGGAGAAGGCCCGTGGCTCTCTACGGAGTTACTCGACCGTGGTGCTTGGCCCTCGCGTGGGCTTCCCTTTGCGTAGGGGCACCAACGAGGATTAGTCGGGACCTTGCGTGGTTCTGGATACCTCGGTAAAAATACCGGCGTCATCCACGAGAGTTTGCTTCTCTACTTAGCTCTTTACATTCCGCATTTATATTAAGCATTTAAGTTTCAATCTTGTAGTCATACTTATTTAGTGTAGATTGAAACTTAGCCTTTGCGGTAGAGATAGCAACACTTAGACAAAACCTAGTTTGCACATTCTAGTTTTGATTATTTGCATAGGTTTTACTCTAGGGATTTATTTGTGGCCTAGTTAAGTAAAAGTTTTAGAAGTCCTAATTCACCCCCCCCCTCTTAGGCGCCACCCGTTTCCTACAGCGTTCAATTGATCTCTGCATGAGATTTATACCCTTGGAAAACTAGAAATACTTAACTGTCTTTGCCTCTATCCTGGTGGCCTGTATTTTGATGAGCTAGCTAGCTAGGCCATGTATGGTTTCACTTGAACAGTTTCACTTCCATAGTTGATATGAACTGGTGAGATTCTTACTGATGCACTAGATTTCGATCTTAGGATACTCTTTAATTGATGTATGCTTTGCTTCGGTCGTATAATATTAGAGCAACTTATCATCCCCACGTTTTATAATTCATCCTAGCATGCTACAATTTTTTTCTACACAATTGTACATGGAAGCATTAGTCATAGGATATCGATTATTGAAGTACATCGTCAATTATACATGGAACCCATCTTTTGCTCTGTTTTCTTTTAGATTCATATTCAGCTACACTTTCTTAACTAGGACATGCTTAATCCAGGGGTACATGGCTGATGTGTTCATCTTCCAGAGGATATCTTGCACCCGAGTACACCATTCAAGGGCAGCTGAACAAAAAGTGCGACGTCTATAGCTTTGGTGTGCTGCTGTTGGAGATTGTCAGTGGCAGATGCCACACTGATCCCAAATTTACCCGTTGACGGGCAGTTCCTCCTAGAAAAGGTGAAGAACAATCCTAAATATTAGATTAGTTTTGAGGCACTGATCTAGTTCTTATGAACACAGTTGATCGTTACAAAAAATGATGAGTTCTTAGAGATTGACTTACTTGTAAAAGTAGATCAAACTATCAGAATTTTACAAACTTGCTAGCTTCAAAGTACCTGAAGCGCTACTGCTATCAGTTCTTAGACTTTGGTTTAAACCATCTAAATTTTTTCTATTGTTCTGTCAGGTCTGGACACTCTATGGGTTCGATGATCTCGAGAGCATCATTGATATGGCACTAAAGCGCAATTTTGACACTGAGGAAGCACTTTGGTTGCTTAAGATAAGTCTTGTGTGCATCCCAGATAGCCCTAAGATCAAGCCCTCCATGTCAATGGTTGCCAAGATGCTGCAAGGTGAGTGTGTTGTGAGTGACAGGATCATGAGGCCTGGCCTAATCACAGACGTCATGGACTTGAAAGTCAGGATGGTAGAGCCAGTTCAGTTCAGCTTGACATCATGCTCAAGCATTACCGTGTCGTGGCCTGGGGCGCGATGCGCCCACTCCTTGTTGGGGATTTCCATTCAACTACTACGAGTCATCCACCGTGTAGGTACGCGATCTATCCCCTTTGTTCTGTATAAGACGTTCTGATGTGATAGTGATAGAAATAGAATAGAACAGTGTGGTGGTGCCACACAGCCCACAATGTAGACGACACTTGGCTATCACGTTTGTTTGTCTCACTATAGAAGGGTGTGTCGCGGTTTTCATTTTTTCACTAAGCAAATGTGATGCTTGTTAGATTTGGATAAGAAACCTTTTGTTTTACAATATAATTCACTAATTGTACCCGCTGATATTCGATTGTTTTTTGGTTCAATATTAGATGTTCAGCAACATGTTTTTTTGCTTAACCAAATAATAATGTTGCAAAAGTACTAAGGTCAGCTTGTTTATTGTTGTTGATGTGCCCGCACAAATACACATGTATGAGGAATACTATTAGTATTTTCCATGTTCTTTTAGGTTGTTGATTCAGTCGTGAGGGTCCTCAATTAAGGTCGAATGGATGCAATCAAAACTAGAAGGGTGTGTGCCATCAAGGATCACTGCAGCTAAGGCAATCATGAAGGTTGGAATCGTTGTTATGGGGTGTTGGGGTCATGCTTCGTTGCGCCGAAGGTCTTGTAGGAAGAAGCAGCTTCGGCTGAAGCTGTCCGCAGAAGATGACCGAAGGTTCCTCTTCATGAAGCTTCGGCATTACAAACCGACTTAAAGATAGAATGACCTTTTAGTCCATAAAGGTCCGAGTCAATGTTGTAAATTTTTATGAGGGGCATAATTGTAATTCTTCACAGGTTGTGTCCTGTGTCTATAAATAGATGAACAGTACCCCCGTACTGTTCACGCTGACTTGTATTCACTCACGCGTCACGCTTGGACTTTTGCCTTCTGTCAAGCCGAAGGTAAAAATGTGATTCAATATTGTTCAAGTGCATCCATGATTATATGATTAAATGATATTAATGATGACATATGATTATTTATGTTATTTCTCATGCCTCATATGCTTCTTCTTTCATTTAAATATACTGTGATGTCGAAGGTACGTCCTTCATGACCTTCGTCTTAAGATCATTATATCCTAAGGGAGATAATGCTCTGAAGGACGAAGGGCATTAGCCATTAACCTTTTCTTGTTGCCTTGTTCTTAACTCATAGCACTTGAGAACAAGTCCCCAACATTGGCGCCCACCTCCGGTGAACTCACTTCCACTTTTTTGAGCTGATGGCTTCGTTCAACGATCAAGCTGGAGCTGCTTCGGCTCCGAAGCTGCTGTTCCCGATAACAGGCGGATCATGTTCAGAGCCAGCCAACAAGAAGCAGAAGAAGGAAGCACAGAGAAGGGTACAGCATGTTGGGGTGCAAGGACCCTTCATCAAGTCGAGATGGTCTCACATTCCTATTACCTTCTCCCAAGAGGACCTTCAACTCAAGGATTACCCACACAATGATGCTATGGTTATCTCTTGTGTGATCAAAGGATTTCTGGTTCACAATGTCTTGGTTGATACAGGCAGTGCAACTGATATCATATTTGCTAAGGCCTTCAGGCAAATGCAAGAGCCCGAAGACAAGATCCATGATGCTACGCACCCTCTTTGTGGCTTCGGAGGACGGCAGATTGTAGCACTTGGGAAGATTACCATGCCAGTAACCTTCGGATTTGTTAACAACACAAGGACTGAGCAAATTGTGTTTGATATTGTTGACATGGAGTATCCTTACAATGCTATCATTGGTCGCGGTACTCTCAATGCCTTCGAAGCAATTCTCCACCCAGCTTACCTCTGCATGAAGATACCTTCGGACCAAGGGCCTATTGCTATTCATGGAAGTCAGGAAGCTGCTAGAAGGGCCGAAGGAAGCTGGACTGACTCCAAAGCAATCCATAACATAGATGGAGCTGAAGCTTGTGAACAGTACAAATTCAGAAGGGAGAAAGCAGCTTCAGCAGATCAGCCGAAGCCCATGCTTTTATGTGAGGACATAGCAGAGCAGAAGGTGCTGTTGGGTTCCCAATTATCCGAAGAGCAGGAGAAAACCTTGATAAGGTTTTTGTTCAACAACAAAGATGTTTTTGCATGGTCAGCTAATGACCTCTGCGGAGTAAATCGGGATGTTATTGAACACTCGCTCAATGTTGACCCATCCTTCAGACCCCGAAAGCAGAGGCTTCGGAAAATGTCTGATGATAAGGCCGAAGGGGCTCGCAATGAAGTAAAAAGACTCCTCAGTGCAGGAGTTATCAGAGAAGTAAAGTACCCAGAGTGGCTAGCTAACACTGTTATGGTGAAGAAGGCCAATGGCAGGTGGAGAATGTGTATAGACTTTACAGATCTCAACAAGGCTTGTCTGAAGGACGAATTCCCATTGCCAAGAATAGACTCTTTAGTTGATGCAGCAGCTTCTTCAGAGCTCATGAGTCTGCTAGACTGTTACTCAGGTTATCACCAAATCTGGATGAAGAAGGAAGATGAGCCGAAGACTAGCTTCATAACCCCAAGTGGCACATATTGCTATCTTCGGATGCCTGAGGGACTCAAAAATGCTGGAGGAAGTTTTAGCAGAATGACTGCGAAGGTCCTCCAGTCTCAGATAGGCAGAAATGTGCTAACTTATGTTGATGACATCATTGTAAAAAGCACGAAACAGGAAAATCATATTGCTGATTTGCAGGAGACCTTCGCCAGTTTCAGGCAAGCTGGCTTAAAGCTGAACCCAGAAAAATGTGTCTTCGGAGTAAAGAAGGGGAAATTTCTTGGATGCTTGGTTTCAACAAAGGGAATTGAAGCTAATCCAAATAAAATTGAAGCTATACTTCGAATGGAGCCACCAACTACAAGAAAGGGGGCTCAAAGATTGACAGGGAGGCTGGCATCTCTCAATAGATTCATATCCAGATCAGCAGAAAGAAATTTACCATTCTTCGAGGTGCTGAAGTCAGCTGAAGTCTTCCAATGGGGACCAAGCCAACAAAAAGCCTTCGAAGAGCTGAAGCAATATTTGATAGATCTAACAACATTAACTCCACCAACGCCAGGGGCTCCTTTGTTATTATATGTGGCAGCTTCGCACTCAGCAGTAAGTGCAGCACTTGTCCAGGAGAAGCTTGTTGGCCAAGTCAAGAAGCAGGTTCCAGTGTATTTTGTATCTGAAGTCCTTAGTGTATCAAAGAAAAACTATACAGAACTGGAGAAGGTATTATATGCCGTTTTGATGGCATCCAGGAAGCTTCGGCATTATTTTCAAGCATACAATATTGTTGTTCCTTCTTCGCAGCCGTTGAAGGATATTATGAGAAATAGAGAAGCTACTGGACGGATTGGAAAATGGGCTGCAGAGCTCAATGAATTTTGCATTGATTATGTGCATAGATCCTCGATCCTGTCTCAAGCGTTGGCAGATTTCATTGCCGATTGGACGCCAGGGGCTCAGGATGAAGAAGCAAATAAAGATGCCGAAGTGTGGACAGTGTTTTGTGATGGCTCTTGGGGAACCTTCGGAGCAGGAGCAGCCGCTGTGTTGGTCTCACCATCCAAGGTTAAAACTTGTTATGCGGCAAGACTTGATTTCAGCTGTACAAACAATATTACTGAGTACGAAGCCCTGCTCCTGGGCCTTCGGAAATTAAAGGCAATGGGAATCAGAAGGGCGATTCTTAAAACTGATTCCCAGGTTGTTTCGGGTCATATCGACAAAAGTTGCAAGGCTAAAGATCCGAAGCTTGAAAAATATCTAGACACGGTCCGAAGAATCGAAGCTTCCTTCGAAGGATTTTCTGTCAAAAATATCCCTCGAGGACAAAATGAGCATGTTGATTTGCTAGCCAAGTCAGCAGCACAGGGGCTGCCGTTACCTTCGGATGTGTTCTTCGAAACAATAAAGGCACCTTCAGTGGACCTCCTTGAAAGAGCAGTCCTCAACATATCACCTGTTTATAGCGAAGATTGGAGAACTGAGATCATCTCTTACCTTCAGGGTAAGTTCCTCTCAGATGACGAAGCTTATAACAGGAGAATAGAGGCAAGAGCTCGTCCATATGTCATGATAGAAGGGGAGTTGTACAAGCATGGAGTTTGTGCTCCGCTACTTAAGTGTTTATCTAGAACCGAAGGCATAGAGTTGATGAAAGAAATACATGCAGGCCTGTGTGGATCCCACATTGGATCTAGGCCGTTACTTGGAAAAGTTTTCCGCCAAGGGTTTTATTGGCCGAAGGCAGCTTCGGATGCAGCGGAGTTAGTTCAAAAGTGCGAAGGCTGTCAGAAATGTGCAAGAGATCAAAAACAGCCTTCGTCTTTAACACAGCTCATTCAACCCATCTGGCCATTGCAAAGGTGGGGCCTTGACTTGTTAGGACCATTACCACCGGCACAAGGGAATTTAAGATATGTCATAGTGGCTGTGGAGTATTTTTCTAAATGGATTGAGGCAAAGCCATTAGCCACAATAACTTCGGCCACTGTCCAAAAGTTTTTCTGGCAGAATATTGTTTGTCGTTTTGGGGTACCGAAGGCCATCACTGTGGATAATGGAACACAATTCGACTCCGAAGCTTTCAGAAATTTCTATGATCAAATTGGTACGAAGATCCATTTTGCATCAGTCAGGCATCCGGAGTCAAATGGGCTCGTTGAAAGAGCCAACGGCATTATAATGACAGGAATAATGAAGTTAATCTTCAACCAACCCAGGGGAAAGTGGCCAGATCAGTTAACCAAAGTGGTGTGGAGCCACAATACAACAACATCAAGATCTATAGGCTTTACTCCATTCAAGTTATTATTCGGTGACGAAGCAATAACTCTGGAAGAAGCTAAAACTGGATCAATAAGAGTAGTAGCTTCGGCAGAATCAGGCCCTGAAGATGCTTGTTTTGTGGAAAAAGATGCTTTAGAAGGGATCAGGCTTCAAGCTGTGGAAAATATCAATAAATATCAGGCCGAAACAGTCAAATGGCGAGATAGAAAAGTTCGGCTAAAGAATATTGAGCCAGGACATTTGGTGCTTCGGAGAGTGGCCAACCCAGACACAGTGGGCAAGTTACAGTTGAAATGGGAGGGACCTTTCTTGGTAGTATCTTCGTCAAGACCTGGTTCATACAGATTGAAGGACATGGACGGCAACGACATTCCAAGATCTTGGAATTTGGATGAGCTTCGGCGATATTATGTGTAATATGATGTAACTTTTCTTATGTTTTTTCTTTTTCATGGCACCCTTTTCCTTTCTAAAGGGGGAGAAAGGTTTTTAATGGGGCCATCATATGTAATCTTATTTTTAGTTTTATAAGAGCAAAATCCCCCAAGGAATGTAAATGTAAAAGCTGAGAACGCACCATCGAGTGCCGAAAAAAGAAGAAGCGAAGAAGCTCCAAAGTCGTTCCTAAGGGAATGCAGAGCTTACAGCGAAAAGTCAACGCTGATTCCGCCGAAAGTAAAAGGCGAAGAAGCTCCAAAGTCGTTCCTAAGGGGATGCAGAGCTTACAGCGAAAAGTCAACGCTGATTCCGCCGAAAGTAAAAGGCGAAGAAGCTCCAAAGTCGTTCCTAAGGGGATGCAGAGCTTACAGCGAAAAGTCAACGCTGATTCCGCCGAAAGTAAAAGGCGAAGAAGCTCCAAAGTCGTTCCTAAGGGGATGCAGAGCTTACAGCGAAAAGTCAACGCTGATTCCGCCGAAAGTAAAAGGCGAAGAAGCTCCAAAGTCGTTCCTAAGGGAATGCAGAGCTAATGTGTGATTGTTTCTAAGGAAATAATGGCTTCGGATATGTGTTTGGACATTCATTCGCACATCACATTACATCATAGCATTTGCATTCATAAACATTCATTCATGGCATAAGTGGTTGTTTCGGCAAAAAAGAAGAAGCGGTCTTTTATGCTTCGTTGTGTATAAAAAAGAGAGGTTTCAGCAAAAAAGAAGAAGCAGTCTTTTATGCTTCGTTGTGTACGAAAAGAAGGGAAGGTGTTTTTTCGCCTTCGGCTCAAAATACTAATTTCGTCCACAATCAAAGCGCCTCAATGGAAGGGTAAGGATATATTACAAGGTATGAACAAAGCTCATTAAGAGCAGTTTAGCTGTATTTACAAAAGTTAGTACAAAAGTATCTTCAGTTTTTTCTACAGTCTACTCCTACTAATCTTCACCAGGCTTCAGCTTCGGCTGCTTATTAAGCATCAGTTTCAGCTTCGTCATCCTACATGAATCAAGGTGTTGGGAGTAAAAATCAAGTGTGAAGGAGAAGGTAAGCACAAGGTATGATTTCTTACTGGTTCAAGATGACTTCGAGCTTCATCTCCAGCCTTTTCTCGCCCGCCTTTTGTCCATATCATTTTTATAAATCTGTTTGAAATGCTTCGGGCGAGGTCAGGAATATCGTCTAGAATTGATGGAGATAGTGTGAAATTGGGCCTGTTGACGATTTTTCCATGATCACAGCCAGCCTTCAGAAACGCTGCAGCAGTACCTCGAGAAGCTACCCAGGCACAGAAGTCACCGTGCCCGGCTATAACTTCGTCAAGCTCATCAATTTCAGCTTCAATATGTTCGAAGGTTCTTGGCAAATTTTCAGCTGAAGGGGTGAACTTTCCACTGCTGGCTCCAACTGAATAAAAGATCTTTTTTAATTGTTGAATACAATTGTTACTAAATTTCAAACATTTGTCTTGAAGGCTGGTCAATGATTTTTTCAAATCTGAATTTTCTTGGACTTCGGCCTCAAATTTTGAATTAAGCTCTTGCTTCTCTTGTTCAAATTGTTTTGATTGGCAGAGAAGCTTTGAATTCAATTCTGCTACTTTAGCTTCAGTCTCTGCCAATAAGCCTTCAGTTGTTTGGAGTTCGAAGTCTTTCTTTTCAATAATAGCTGATTGCTCTTTTATTTTGCTTTCTAAATTTTCAATTATGGCTTCGTGTTTCTTATCCTCTAGATCCTGCTGCATCTTCAAAGCTTTGCTCAGTAGCATGCTCTGCACATAAACAACCTTCGTTAGGAACATTTTCATTATTAAAAACAATAAAAGTCAGAGAAAAGTTGTTTACCTTGAAGTTGGAATAAAATAAGCTACCAACGATATGTTGTCGTCGGTAGCGGCTGATATCTGTTTCTAGCTTCGGAAAACCGATATTCTTTGATAGAGTACCGATGACCTTGGCTCCAGTTTGATCCCGGATGCAGCCTAACTTTTCATCGTCAATACCTCCGAAAAGAAGAGCTCCTGGCTTATATCCGCAAGATTTGGCATATTCTTTAAGCTCTTCTATTTCGGCCTTCGACAGTTCTTGCCCAACTAAATTTTGAAATATGTAGGCTTCGTCCTCCGAAGTATCTTCGGCTATTTCCTTTCCCTTTCCAGGCACTGTGGCCATGGTTTCTTCGGCAGCAGTGGCAGCTTCTTCTGCGGCCATGTCTAGCAGTATTTTGTCGATATCTTCAATTGTAGTTTCCAAGTTCACATCTTCGGCCGAAGCGGCTTCGGTAGCCGCGACCTCCGAAGGTGCGACTTCGACATTTGTTGTGCCCTCAACCGCTGGCGTTTTCCGAGTTGAAGCCCTCGGTGGCGTCTTGTCAATGACTTCAGTTACTGCAATAATTCTTTGTCTCTTTGTTTTGGTTATCTTCTTCGATTTTTCGGGCTCTTCCACCTTTCGAAAAAGCTTCGTCAGTTGAGGCCCTAATGGACTTAGCTTCTTGGGCAGGGGTTCAGTCATTACCTTTAAGATTTCCTCCACGTCGGTGGAAGAGGGTGATGCAGGAGTCCCCTCTTCGTCGGATACTTTTCGCTTCGGAGATGATATTTTCTTCTTCAGAACATTCTTCTTTTTTGGTGGTTTTTCTTCATCTTCATTTAAAGCTTCGGCTCCCCTTTTCCTTTTTTGGCCCCCGGCACCTTTGCTCAGATTTTCATAATCAGGGTACTCAAAACCCAGGGCGTCCAGCACTCGATTGAGCCTTCGCTTCGGACGGGTGCCGAAGGCCGCAGTCATCAATTGATCTTCTTTTTTCGAGTAATTTCCAAGAATTTCATTGCACATTACTTCAACTGTGTCCAGCCACTCTTGGCAAGGTTTTTTAAAGTATTTCTTGAACTTGAAATGGTAAGGAAGTCGGACAAGTTCCCCTTCTTTCTTCTCCCCTTCCAGCTTCGGCATTTTCCATTCTTTTAAAGTAGGGAAAACCCTGAAGGCCAAGAACTCTTGAACTAGGTCCCTGGTACTGATATGCTCTGAAATAGTTTTAAATTCACCCAGTGCAGCCCAGGTGGGACCTTCTAATGTCATGTGGCACCGCGGCCTTGTTTCTCCGAAGATCAATTCAAGTGGGCTTTGTACCAACTTCTCTTCGTCTTCGTCAACCTTCACATAAAACCACTCTGACTTCCAGCCTGCCGGCCATTTGCTTCGGTAGCTAATAACAGGAAACTTTGTGGTCTTCCGATAGGCAAAATTGTAGCAACCAAAGTTATCATGTAATCCATCTTTTCTGGCTTTCGTCTGGTAATGTAGCTCATGAACTCGACAAAAACTGTCGGCAAACGGTTCCACCGCCTGGCTTCGAAGGGCCTAGATGTAAACACTAAGCCTAACGATAGCGTTAGGAGTTAACTGGTGAAAATAGATACCAAACTTCTTCAATACATCTGCAATAATCCCATGGAGGGGGAATCTTAACCCAGCCTTTAGAAAGCTCTTGAAAATGACTATCTCATCCTTCTCTGGTTTCGGGGTAGTTTCTTCACCCCCGAAGCGAAGTAGCTTCTTCTGATTTTCACTGAAATAACCTGACTTTACCATCTTGGAGAGATCAGCCTTCGAAACGGTCGATTTTCCGAAGTCCAAGTGGCTGGGTTTACTTGGCATGGCAATGCGATAATCATCTTCGGGATCAGTATCTTCAATGTTCTCATCTGCTGCTTCGGCAGTTGCTTGTTCCGCTTCAACAGTGGGGATTTCCTCCGAAGTCACCAGTCCGGATCGTTGCATTGCTTCGGAGATGGGAACAGTCTCCGAACCTTCAGCTTCGTCTCCTTCACGCTCAACCCTGGCAGTAGATCGCACTCTGGCCATTTAACTCTGAGTTTGTGGAAATTGAATGCTTTTTTCTCCCGAAGCCTTTCCTTCTGGCGAAGCAGACTTCGAGTTGGACCTTCGTTCGATTCCGAGAGTCAAGCTTCGGCTATGGTTAAAAATTTTGGCAGCAAAACAGTGCAAATAGCAATGAATGTTGTGGTAACTTCACACCTACCCGTCTGTTTATATAGTGTTGCAGGTAAGAAGGCGAAACGCCAGGATTTTTACACCAGGCGGGCGGTCACTTGCACTCGCTGCGCGGTGGACCGCAGAAACCAAACAGTAACTCTGCAAGGTGGGCCTGACACGCGCTCGGAAACTGAATCGTTTCTCGGCAACGAGCTCAGGGAAGGTGTTTTTTGGACCTTCGGCTTCCCGAAGCTTAAGAGGCTTTTTTCACGGATCAAGCTCGTTACGAAAAACGATCTGGCGCCGCGAAAGGGGCTACTGTTGGGGTCATGCTTCGTTGCGCCGAAGGTCTTGTAGGAAGAAGCAGCTTCGGCTGAAGCTGTCCGCAGAAGATGACCGAAGGTTCCTCTTCATGAAGCTTCGGCATTACAAACCGACTTAAAGATAGAATGACCTTTTAGTCCATAAAGGTCTGAGTCAATGTTGTAAATTTTTATGAGGGGCATAATTGTAATTCTTCACAGGCTGTGTCCTGTGTCTATAAATAGATGAACAGTACCCCCGTACTGTTCACGCTGACTTGTATTCACTCACGCGTCACGCTTGGACTTTTGCCTTCTGTCAAGCCGAAGGTAAAAATGTGATTCAATATTGTTCAAGTGCATCCATGATTATATGATTAAATGATATTAATGATGACATATGATTATTTATGTTATTTCTCATGCCTCATATGCTTCTTCTTTCATTTAAATATACTGTGATGTCGAAGGTACGTCCTTCATGACCTTCGTCTTAAGATCATTATATCCTAAGGGAGATAATGCTCTGAAGGACGAAGGGCATTAGCCATTAACCTTTTCTTGTTGCCTTGTTCTTAACTCATAGCACTTGAGAACAAGTCCCCAACATGGGGCATGTTGGCCTCACACCGCAAGCTATTAGTGTGCTCAGTGGATTTAGGCCTCAAGGGAAAACGGTTGACAGTGTTGTAAAGGTGCTGCTCATTATTTGTTGCCACAACTTTGGCGTGTTGGCTGAGTGACTGACTGACTTGTACGGTCTCTATTGTGCCTGTGTAGGTTGTGGAGACAACACTTGCCATGAAGGAGGCTGGATGCTTCTCTGTTGTGTATTAGTTGTTGGCAGATAATTTATAAGATATATAAATTTTCATCTAGGCAGTGTTCAAATATCTTATAAGTTATATGATTATGCAGATTTAGACAATATCTTATAAATTATCGCCAACCTTTGGCACACCGCGCGATCAGGATTGCCTCAGCAAGAAGCAACAGAAGAAGGATGTGAGGAAGGCGGAAAAGGCTGAGAAGGTGGCGCAGCGCCAGCAGCAGCATCTGTTCAACACCGAAGTCCTATTTGTGGCCAACTACGGTGATGTCACCGTTGAGGAGATTCAGTTAAAGGCCATCTCCGACCGCTTGTGGTCCCAAATCGGCGACCTCAATGAGTCCGCTGCGGGCTGCAAGGTGTTTATCCGTGGAGCCTTGCAGGCTATCCGCTCAGTCAACAAGAAGATGGCTAAAAGGCAACCCGCTCTCAGTAAGAAGTTGTTAAACTGGAATTGTTACAGCTAGATAGCATATTGTAACAACACAAATCAGCCTTCTCATGTTCTTATTTGTCTGACTACAATACTCATCTAATCTAGGCAGGTGAGCAGTTGATTGGTTTCTTGCATTGTTGCTTATTGATGTGATACTTATGCTTAGTTGAAGCATGAAGGAAACAAATATTGTGCTACAGTAACTTTATGTCTTTCATTTGTATATTTTGTAGATGGTGCATATTGATATAGCTCATATATGCTTTGTGTTAGGCATTCCTTTTGTCAGTCATGCCATTTTCTTGGCAGATAAGGATAAGCCATTGACAGAAACCCTTCAAATTCATTTTCTCCTTCTCCATTTAAACATTCAAGTGTTAAATTAAACCAATACATACTTGCAGGATGTCTGTTGCATATGTTGCTCCAACAAATACGTCCTATGCTATGTCTCATCACTGAATATCTTTAGGTAATTCCCTTAATCATCTGTAAGTTATAATTGTACTTCATTTATTTATGTTTGCTTAAATTGCTATTTGTACTCCTTTTATTTATATTTGCTTAAATTGCTTAAAATGGCAAGTCTAAGGATGGTTCATGTGTATTTCACCAGAGAACACCTCACTTGCAAAGTTTTTTTAGTCGTGTAGAGACTGGAACATTTCACATGTAAGTGTTGGTGAGTCCCTATTCAACCTTGCATCCCATGCTATCTGCTAACATGTTTCAAAATTACTTATGCAAACAGGTTGCTGTTATCTTGTATGACCTATTTTATGACTACCTATTGCTCTTGCATATGTGCCTATAAGTTGATCCTTTGATGACTTATCTATGTCTACTAATTGAAATTTATAAACTTATATGTTAGTAATTTACGTGACAGTTCCAAGTTCCACAAAGCTGTATATTCCCATTATTGACATGTTATGAATTCAGCATGATCACGAGCCCAAGATCACAATGAGATTATTTGAACATTTTTCAGGTTTTATTTTCCTTACTTTATTTCTCATATATGATTATGCAGATTTAGATAACATCTAGGTAGTGTTCAAGTATCTACAAAGAGGCAATCACCAGGCATCTCTACTCTACACCGTCAGAACTCAAAAGATGATAAAGGGTACATCAAAGGAGTGGTCTCATGTATGATTATGCAGAATTAGATAACTTATTCCCATTCTGCTATAATGTGTGGAGTCGTCAGATGCGCGACAAACCAGTTCTCTAGGTTGCTCCTAATGGGCACTCATTTGATGTATCCTTTATCATCTTTTATCGAATATTCTGTATACTATTGCAACACACGGGCATATACCTAGTAAAGTTTAAGAGATTATGCCATCTAGATCTAGCCTCAAAACAATTTCTCGTGGAAGAGAAAAAACATTTCAGCATCTGTTTGGAGCATATTTTTGTGATAAAATTTTCATGAGAAGCAGGAACATTTTGTTGTGCAGGATGATGGTTATGTTTCAGGTGATTCCTTTTGATACTACATCAAACTTCCTACATAAAAGGACCAACCTTCTGGACACATCAGTTTCAGATGCTGAACTGTTCTATGGGACAACAGGTCCCCATAGAATTATAAAGTTGGGCCGTAAAGGAACAACAGGTCTTGGCCCATCACTGTAAGGTTGAGCAATAAACCGTCTTCCCTGCATGCGGCCCATTTCTCCCGTACAGAACCGTTCTTTTGTTTTCCTTAGGGTGTGTTTGGTTTGGCTTTTGGGCTTTGGCTTTTGCCCCCTAAAAGCCAAAAGTCAACCAAAGGGTTGGATTCAGGAAGCAGCTTTTTCTAAAAGCCAACTTTCTCGTAGTGCAAAACTGAAAGCACCCTTAGACCTGCTTTTAGCGGCTTTTGGATAGAACTATAAAAACATATATAGAAGAACTTTTAACGACTTTTAGTGGTTTTCACCAAACGGTTTTTAGCTTTTTAACATTTCACAGCCTACAGCAGCTTTTTCCACAGCTCACAGCCCACAGCAACTTTTTCCACAGCCACAGCCCAACCAAACGGACCCTTATTATCGTACCACCACGGTCCACGGCTCTAGAACCTTCTGTCTCCTTCTATTTGTGCATATACAAACCCTCTTCAAAAGCCGGCAGAATCACACACCCGCCTCCACCGCGCCTGCCCACGATAACCCAGAGGCCTCGAGAAGGGCTGGAAGCACCGAGAGCGCTCCAGAGATGTCGTCGGATGAGTTGCGATTGGAGCTGGACGAGCTGCGGCGGCTGGAGGGCCTCGCCAAGCGCCCCCGCGTCCAGACCCTCCTCGCCAACGAGATCCGCAACATTGAAGCTAAGGTTGCGCCATTTCTTCATCTCTTCTATTTTTGCCATTCTCTCCATTTTATTGTTCTCCCCGCCGATCTCATTCAGCGCCTGGGTTGATTGCGATCCGTTTCTTCCGATCCTCTCTTTGCGCTGTCTGATAGCGTTTACGATGGCAGATGGCGAAGGCAACTGAACCGTCACCGGAGCCACTAGTGGCGGCTTCCGCGCCCGCGGCGGCGACGCGTTCTGATTTGAGCTACGCCACGTTGGGCTCGTTCAGCTGGGAACAGGACAACGAGAAGATCAGGGTACGTTGTTACTCGTTTTTATTAGAACCCAGCATTTCATTTTTACCAATCGTCTAGTCTCCTAGGGCATTAGTCAATGCGGATGACAGTCCTAAGTTCTGAAAAGTATACTGTCGCCACTATGTTTGGCAAGCAACATTTTCATTTAGTATCAATTAAAATATGAATTAGGTGAAGACTATGTTGGAGCTATTGGATGGAGGCATGGAGCCATGTGAATAAATTGCCAGCCAGCCTTTTCTGGCATCAGACACGGATTGGATATTAATATTGATATATCATTCATTTTGTACCAGAAGTTTGTATCCTCAAGAAAGAAATTTGTTGACCTTGTTCACGATTAGTATGTCTCCGGTAGTTTTAAGAATTGTGTGCAACTAGAGTTAGAAACCACTGCTGAGACCCTGGTTGTCATGAAGCTACGACCTCATAGTATTTCTTGATGCACCATGATGATTAAGATGAATTCATATCATGCACTGAAAATTCCAAATCTATTTTGTTTTCCAGCATAGTTAATGATTATAGTTCATATATGGCTTCATTTTGTTAGTTCACCAGCCAACATATAGCCAGAGGTGTCATGGGTATATGTTTTGATAATATTTTGCTCTTGATTGACTTCACTGCCCCATGTCCAGATATATATTCCCCTTGAGGGAGTCGAACAAGAGAAGGTGGAGGCTACTTTCAAGACAACATCAGTAGATGTAAAGTTTCATGATGTCAAAGGCAAGAATTATCGGTGTGCCATACCAAAGCTGAACAAGGAAACTGTTCCTGACAAATGTAAGGTTGTGGTGAAGCCAACAAAGGTTATTGTTACCCTTTTCAAGGCTTCTAAAGGCAACTGGTTAGACTTGCACTTCAAGGAAGACAAGGTACTCACCATGCAGAGCTAATATAATTCTCTTTTTTATTTTCGAAGTTCAAATTGGTCTAAATTCTTTGATATTGGATTGTCTTGGATGTCTGAAATTGGATTGCCATGGATGACTAAAGTTTGTCTGTAGGAGGCTATTTTTTTTATTGAATCTGTCAACCACACACTAAAATTTCATACATAGAGGGCATTAGTTAGTTTCTGTGTTCTAGTGCCTAGTGGGAATTGCATGGACGGATAGTCCAGTCAATTCAGTTGGATGGGTTTACTTCCACTCCTCAATGGAACATACTACTCTATTGAGGCGGGGGGCATTACTGTCTGATGACCTTTTTATGCATTGAATAGGTTAGTAGGGACTAGTAAACACTTCTCTGTGTGGGCAAATTCTGTTGTTATCTTGATTGCTGGAAACTACTCGTAAAGTACTCAAGTTCCATATATCAACATTGTTGGACCACTGTGCTATCTTTTAATTTTTGCCTTCTATTTGTTGTGGTAGTTTTTGGTGTGCATTTCTGGTGAAAATGGCACAAATGTTAGAAATGGTGTACGTTCATAAAAATATACCTTAAAATTAAAGGAGGTTTGAAATTTTTTAGCTCTAAGTAGGGTTATGGTGTGGATTCGTGCAAAATTTCAGGTCTAAACTCAAATCATGCTTAAAAATAAAAATCCGAATTTCAGGGGTAATAGTTCAGACAATTTTGCCCTATATTGTCCCTAAACTTTGTCTTTTTAAATATACTTAGTTTTAACTAGATTTTTGTCCTATGTTTTTATGAATTTGTACCCCATTCCCAACCTTTATCACCTGCCCTCTTTGGAAAGTCTGTTTCTACATTTGGTAATATCGTAGTAGTTCTTCTACATTTGGTAATTTGTACCCCATTTCTGTTAGAAATGGTGTGGGGCTTTTACTGACCATTTTCTCAGTTATTTCTTGGAAGTAGGTACTTCCTCCAGCCAAGAAAAGAATAAAATTCTAGCTTTCTTTTATATATCAATTCATCTCAATTTGACTAAATTTATATAAAAATAATTATTTTTATACCGAGTGACTTATCATTAGATTAATGCCTATTCAGTTGTGGAGCTAGTGCTTGTAGCGAATGGGCAATCCTGTGTATATCTGGGATATACTTTTTATACCTATTTGAAGTAATAAATATGGATATTATTATTTTTTCTAATCTTGGTCAAGTTTAGAAATTTTGAAACCTAAATTTGCAGTCTTTGGGGGATGGAGGTTGCAACAACTTAAACCATCTGTGCAAATCCTAAAGCATAGATACGAGCAGTGTGTCGTAGCACCGGTCTGAATACTGCTGAGTTTATTATCCGACACTGATCGCTACTGGTCAGACTAAAGTATGTTTATGTTGACAGTTCAAGCCAAGCATGGACAAGGAAAAGGATCCGATGTCAGGAATTATGGACTTAATGAAGGTAAAAAAATGTTTTTGTCCACATGGATTAATCAACAAGTTCTTGTGATCGTTCTATGAGCTCGTTACATGCATTCTGTACAGAACATGTACGAGGACGGCGACGAGGATATGAAACGCACAATAGCCAAAGCTTGGTCTGATGCCAGGTCTGGGAAGACGACCGATTCGTTGAGCGGATTACGTTGAGGTGGCATATCGGCCTACGGACTTATGTTACTGATGGTTCAAACGGTCTTTACAGTGTCGTGTTGGTGTTAGTCCTTGTTTATCTTACATTTGTAGTGAAGTTGGACGTGCGAGGAATATTGATTTCTCTTCTTGAAACCAAAGAAATAAAAACCATAAGTCTAAGACGTTTTATGGTATTGTAGTTGGCTATGCGGAGGCGCGAACAATCCGTCGCAAGTGTCGGACTATTCGCAATCTGATGCAGAGGTTATGGTTTTTGTCTGACTCAGTCCACGAGTACGTACAGATGGCGTAGTTCTCTCGTGGGGGGTAGAGAGATCCTAAGGTTTGTATTAGAAACTGCAGGCTACCTAAGACGTCTCTAAACGTATTAGAGTCGACGAGAGATGAAGATTAGGAAAAGAAATCGACGAAAGATGAAGATTAGAAAAAGAAGTTAAGTTACTGTCTACTTCTAGGGTAAAATATAAAAACTAAAGGTATAAAGGTATATAAATGTAAACTTCTATGGTAAAATATAAAAACTAAAGGTATATTGATTGATTGATGGGTCGTACCCCTTCAAATATATAAAGGAGAGGTTTAGATTTATTTCTAGGGCATTTTTCAACAATTTTCGGGAGATTAGAAGACTTTAACCGTCTGATTTGATCTATTCGTGTATCGTACGTCTGTGAGCCAGACCGTCCGACCATGTCCAGTGTTATAAATGGTGTCTAGTGTCTCAAATAGTGCTTAATAGTGTATGACTGAGGTCTTTCTGTTAACAATGGAAGCAAAACCATGAGAGCTTGAGCCTAAGGTCAGCAATACCGTATTTGTGACTGCTTAAAAATACGCTTCATAACGACGCTGGTTGCCGGAATTCGCTAGCGTACTAGTACTCGCATGCGTAAATGCAAAAAGGGGGGCGTGCACAAGCAGCACCAGGCCGTAATGAAGCGACGCTCTGCCAATCTGCCTGGTGGTTGATACCTGACCTCGGTTGCGAATGAGCAAAACTCTGGGAAAGCGAGGCTCTCAGCTCATGGAGCTGGGAAGAAGGCTACCGAAGGGAATTGAGAAAGCTAAAATTCTCTTGCTAGCTTGATTTTAGCCTCTTCAATTCACTTTTCCTAACTTTTTTATTATTAAAGCAGCAAGGAAACACACCCTAATAGCCTATCCACGTCGATCGAATTATTTTAGCCATTCGATCATCAGTCGTTGGTTCATATGGCTCGTGCGCCCGTGTGTCACTTGTTTTCTCCTTGCATCCTCTCTCTCCATCCCGTCCATCCCGCGTCTCCTGCAACTCACGATCCCTCCCTCCCTCCCCCAAGCATCCCTGCCCACCCTGCGGCTCCGGTGACAGCCGTCGCCGCTTTGGACTCCGGATCCGGCCGCCATAGCTGCAACAGTCTAGGTAAGCGGCTAATCTGCTCCGTTGTGCCCTGCTCTGCTCCCAGTCCTAGCGATGCGAGGGTTTGGTTGAGTGTTCGAAGCAGGTTGAGTTGGGAAAGAGTTCTTTTCCTAGGGAAAAGGGAAGGGGAAAGCGAGGTGCATAAAATATAAGGATTTGGTTTGGTATTTTTTGAGACACTGCTGATGTGTGTGTTGTGGCGTTGGGACGGAGCAAAAGAGCGAGAGTTTGCTGACTTAGTGGGGAAAATATCCTGTGCAATCACTTATATTGGTGCAAGCGTGCAATCAAGCGGTTTGGTGCATCTAATCTAGATCTAATGATGACTGTTATTTTATATTTAACTCCTTCCACCTAAAACATAGTACCTATTTTACTTTTAACCTCTTCCATATGAAACCGTTGGATCTAGATTGGATGCTCTGGATAGTTTGATTGCACGCTTGCACCAAAATGAGTGATTGTACAGGATATGTCCTCGACTTAGTGTGTGTCGTGGTATTTTACTTCAAGAGTAATCTATTTGGTCCCCTATTTTGTCATGTCGGCTAAACATTTTCTCATATGGAAAAATAGGCCAGAAAAAAATTTCCCTTCTTTGAATCGATGCTGCTTGAATCGATGTTGTTTGCTTTGGTATTTGTCCCACGCAGTTTCTGGATCTGGGCTTCGCTTCAGCTCGAGATCGACTGGGAAGATCCTCTGCTGCGTTGTCTTGTCTTTGCTCATCCCTATACTGTGTAAATATGAAATAACACGCAGTGTGACTTTTTTAGCTTTAAGTTTCCAGCTTAGTTTGGGTTTTTTTAGTACACACGACGGACCTCTGTACTGTGTAAATATGGAATAACACGCAATGTGACTTTTAAGCTTTTAGTTTCTGGCTTAGTTTGGGGTTTTTTAGGTACACACGATGGCGGCGGCTGCTCTTTCCCTTCTCCTCCTCACTCTAAACCCTAAACCTATGAGGCCCTTGCAGCCATTTGTTGTGACATACTAAAACTATTTTCTTAACTAAAGTTACAGTTCTATACTATCATTACGTTAGCCTAATTTCCCTTTTAATTATTTTGTAAATAGATATACTGTTTATAGGTTATAATTCTATACACACTTTAATCTGTCATCTATCGATGTTGTTTGGTCTACCAATTAATACACAATTGTATATTTGAGGTTTTATTTCAATGGCCTAATTTTCCTTATTATTTTGTAAAAAATGGGTAAACTGTATATAGGTTATAATTCTAGACTATCCTTACGTAGTGCGTCATCGTTTTACAATTACATTTACTTCACTACATTTATGTACTTTCACATGTTTTAGGTTACCCTCATTTTCGTTTTTTTGGTCGAAGCACTTGGAGCAATACCTCTGGGACTCAGTGTCTGCATCAGCCAGGTACTTGGTACACACTTTAATCCGTCGTCCATCAATGTTATTTTGTCTACCAAATCATGCGCAGGTGTACAATTGAGGTTTCATTTTTGTTTCAATTGTGTCCATACATTGCATATGTTTCGCGATATGGGTAAATAACTAGCTATGGAGGTACATATCCTCGATATATTAGACACTACCCTATGTATATGGGAATGTATATTAGGTAAAGTGACAATATAACTGATATAAGTAATACATTGCATGTGATTCGCGATATGGGTAAATAACTAGCTATAGAGGTACATATCCTCGATATATTAGACACTACCCTATGTATATGGGAATGTATATTAGCTAAAGTGACAATATAACTGATATAAGTAAACACATGTATATGTTACTACCGTATATTTCAAATACGGGTTTCAAATCTATTTCTTTTTTCTTATTCCTTTCTTTCCTCTCCCCACTCCCTACCTACAATTACTGCATACCAGTAAGTCCTAAGCAAACTGTCTTCCACTTCTGGTTCTGACGTCTTAATAGTTATGTTACCCATCTGTGCCTATACAGAGCAGAATGGTTTTGATTTCGTAGCCTATTTTCAGGTGGAATTTAATGGTGTTATCTTCTCCTACCAAATATATAACTACAATTATTACATACCATTGAATTCTAAAACCAACTATGAAAAAACTTTAGTATACACATATGTTCCAAATTTGTTTTCCCACTGGATTCATGTGGCATTGTATTTGCTTACTAAAAATTTAGACACAATACAATGTCTAATATTGCTTGCATTGTTCCATCACAAATTTTTCATGACTACTGGATGCAGTTTTAGGTTACCGTTCATGTTGCGTATGTATGGTTTCATTACATATATTAATTGCAGCTATGTATCCCTTTTTTATGTAGCCTCGTATAGAGCTTTGTTTACAATTTAAAAGTTCCGTCGCAATTCAGTGCTTACTATGTTGCCTACAATTGGTGCATGGCAGTAAATTCTAGCATACCAACTATCAACAATACCACTAGATTAATATGGCACGATATTTGCTTATTAAAATTCAGAAACAATATAAGTATTGCTTATCTTTTATTACTAATAGATGTGGTTCTAGGTTATTGTTTATGTTGTGTATGTATAGCTTTGTTTCAGATGTTAGCTGCAGCTAAGTGTCCCTTTTAAATTGGGCTCACAAGGAACTTTGTTTATTCATGCAAATTGATGTTTACTCATACAATTAATGCATGCATGAAAAAAAATGATGTTTACTCATACAATTAATGCATGCATGAAAAAAATTCTAATACCAACTTTAATTAGATTTAACATACACATATGTTTCGAATTTGCATCCTCTTACCACTGTAATCATGTGCCATTACTTTTACTTATCAAAATTCAAATACAATGCCTGTTTTACTATTGATTGCGTTGTTATATGTATGTTGCATGTGTACAGGTTCACTACAGATATTGATTGTAGCTATGTGTCCCTTTTTAAAGTAGCCTCGCAACAAACATTGTTTACTCTTTAAAATTTCAATAACAACTGAATACTTACTGTTACAATGTTGTTCGTTCTTTGTTTTCCTTATTACCACAGTCTACAGTTTGCACTGAAGCATGCAACTTCTAACCTTAATATTATAAATACACCAATTGATGAAATTATTCTATTTTTAACATACTTTTTCCCTTATATGATGTAGCCACAAGGTTATAAATGCACAGTCACTATCTCACGACTCATACAGGATAGCAAATAGTGGTTCCCAACTTGCACCAAATGCAAGAAGTCTTCACCTCAAACTTCCACTGGATATCGTTGTACATCGTGTGGCTGTACAGATATAAAATTCAGGTAACCCTGAACATATACATTTCATTTATACAATTCTTTTACATACCACTAATGTATTCAATTGGCAGCTATTAACTCAGCTTCATTGCCATTGATGGAACATGCGAAGTTGAGTTCTTCTGTTTCGACACCATAGCCAAACGAATAGTAGGAAAACCATGTGACACTCTTGTTACAACAGCTAGAACTTCTCAGGGTTTTCCACCAGATCTAGCCACCATTGTATCTTTGAAATTTACCTTTGCAGTCACCCTTAACATGTCGTCATTCCCAGTGACAAATAGTCTTCTCTATCCTATATGTGGTAACAAATCTTGAAAGACAAACAACCTCAATACCATCTACCATGCTGAACTACCCCCAACAACAACTACTGACACAAGACGACGTATTCGAACCTACAACCACATAGGATTCTCTAGCAACATCATTTGCTAAGCTATCCACTTCAGCTGAACAGAAAAACACGGTACAAAACTTCTTACATAATAATGTCTTCAAGTTTATGTGAACCATCTTGTAGATACGTAACATAATGAAACATATTTGATAGGTTCGACGCGTCTTAGAGTACTACGATGCATCCAAGAGTTTAGTGGTAATTTTCCATGTACTTATAATATTGAATTATGTACATAGACACAAATAGGTATTTTCTCTACCGCTAAGTTATCAAAAACAGATGGTAACAAGAACAATGCTTAACCAGTACATTTGTTAGTATAAAAAATGCTCTCTCACTTTGGACCATCTAAGTTAACTAACACGTTTTCTTTTAATCATAGAATGTTGACAGATATATAGATCAACTTACTAACAATGAATTGTCATCGCCACCAAAAAAGTATGTACGGAAAGACATTAGTTATAAAATGAAAACAAAGTATGTCTTTTAAGTTTACAACTACAACTTCTATTCCATATTAATATAATACACTACATGCAGGATGAAGCACACCCATGTTAGTAAAGTCATGCCAGATTCCACATGTTCCAAGAATGACGACAGTTAGATCACCCTAAAATATAGCAAGGTATGGCACCATTCAGGATCGCAAACCTCGCACCCTCATTTTCCCTTTTTTCCTATTACAACAAACAAAACTGCATTGTGTCTGATAAAAAATCCATATTTAAGTATCCTGATAATTCGTTTGCACATATCAACAACTATAACCCAAAATAATGTATTACTAATATTTAGAGCTGCTACTTCTAGCTTTATCTAGAAACCTATATGCATATTTTGCGAATTTGCCTGGCCGGACCCATAGTCTACATTGTGTGTTCTAATCCCCTTATCAAAAAAATAGCTTAGGAAAAAATGAATAAGTGCAACACAAATACACCCAAAAAAAGAAACAGTTCCATACTCATGTTTTACTAAAAAATATACTTTACACTTTGACAGAAAAAAGGAAAATATAAAATAAATACATAAAAAAAGATACATGATTTCTATTTGAATGCTTTGGACCAAAATTACTTTTAATTTGGCTTCACAATTTGATCTATGGAATGCTAAAATTCTTTTGCTTACCAAACTTACTCACTCCAACAACTTATTTCTTTAAAGTTATCCTGTCATTCATGATTTTTGTTTGAATGCTTTGAACCTTTTCTTCAAACATTACCTAGATGCAGTTGCAGTGTTCTTAATAAACCTGCTTGTGTACTGCTCTTTCCTTAAATATTGTCATACCAGTGTGTTAGACTGTTAGCCTCTTGATGTACCTTATTCGAGAAGCACTTTAAAATTTCAATTAAGTTTTTGTAACTTGAAGTCGTGGAGAGAACATGGCTTGTTGTGTTAATAGACTTAGTACCTGCTTGTCGTGATTAGAGGGAAATATAAAATAAACATGTTATGTGTAATTGTTTCTCTCCTTTGAAAGAATATTATTTCTTTTACGATCCTAATATTGCATTGAGCTCTTTGATGCTGTCTAGACTAACATACTCCTCTCATTTGTATACAGGTATTAGTTTTTTTGCAAGCATATGAGAGGCTCCATCACTTTTGGTCATGAGACTTTTGTATACATATGAACCTAATGGTAGAGCCTTCCTAGAACTATGTGTGTCTATGCAAAAATGAAAGTGCATTCATCCCTTTTGTGAGTTTTGGTGATTTGGATAACAACACATTTAAAGGTATATCGAGTTTGCTAAGTGTTGAACAGGAAATTCAGTATGATGAACATACTTGAATAATGTATAATGATCAGTGAACAAAGGTTCAACACGAGGTTAAATAACCAATGAGACAATGCAAATGGATATTAATATGATCTCTATATTGGTTTGAATATATGGACAAAACCTGAGAAATCATTACATACATATGATCAAAATAGAGGTTGAAGTGATTAAGAGGATTGGTCAAGCCAAAGTGAATGAGATATGAGGAATCATGAATTGGCTTGACCATATTATTAGTCCATATATGCTTCTATGAGAATCAGACTCGAGCTTGATTGATCTTAGCATTTATATCTAGATGACATTCAAGCAAGGTTCACAATATTGAAGAAATGATTCTCTAAATGGATGCTCAATATGATGTGACTCAAGAATGGCTTGATAGGGTGAAGAAAGCAAGGAAAGGGCTTTGAGGAACTAAGCGAAGGTGAAGGCCAAGCGATGGCTTGTGGACCGAGGTACCATGGCTAAGGTGAAGAAGAGAGTACTTGCACTAAGTCAATGAACTAATCCGCTATGAAGAGTTATAATATGTTGATGCATCAGTAAAGTGACTTGAAGCCATAATTTGAACTCATATATGGTGAAATGGTACAAGTCACAGGGTTTGCTTTGTGTTTGCTTCAAAAGGTGAGACAAGGATGTTTGTGATCCTTATGAAGCAACGCCATGGAGAAATCACACATGAGACACCAATTACTCAAGGAGTTTACTTAATTATATTTTATTTAACTTGAGTATAGGAATCGTCGTACTATCAAGGGGGATCCAAAAAGAAGGTTGGTGTTGGTACTAAAGCTCAAAATCCTTGATCTAAAACTTCTATTTTACCCTTGTTAATCCTTAGTGAAAGTATGTAGTACAACCTTTTTAAGTCTATCTTGGCCAAAATTGCTCTATGGAAAATACTGGTTCAGCTGGTTTTTAGGCTGGTTCAGCTGGTATTCAAATACTGGTTCAGCTGGTTTTCAGGCTGGTTCTGCTGGTATTCAAAAACAGTCAACCAGTTTTTGGACCAGCTTAGCTGGACACTCAACCGGTTTTCGGTCTGGTGGAAACTGGTTCAACCAGTTTTAAAACCGGTTTAACCAGTTTTTGTATTGTTCACTTTTTTCTGCCAGTCTGCTGTGTCAGCCAAAAAGCTGTGTGTAGCTTTTTGAAAATCGGTTCAACCGGTTTTTGTGCAGAAAAGTCAAAAACAGCTAGTTTTGGAGCCCCACCTATATATACTCACTCCTACCTCTCTCCTCCACAGATGTGCACGACCCAAACCCCATTTCTAACTTGAAGAACACCTCCCACTCTCTCTCTCACATCTCTTGCCTCTCCCATTTCAAATCTTTGGAGAGAAATCTTTGAGTGAGTTTGAGAGCTGCAGTTTTTGCTTCATCTCCAAATCTCTCTTGCTCTTCTTGATTTGAGCTTTGGTACTACATCGAGTTCTTTGTGGATTCATTACTCTTGGAGCTTCTAGCTCCTAGACGACTAAGTGTCTCTTGTGAGTCTCCAAATATTGTGGAAGACCACAAGAAAGTTTGTGTTACCCGCTCATTTGAGCAAAGATTATTGTGTGGGCTTGACCTTTGTGGTCGGCAAAGGGAGGATTAGGGTTGAAAGAGACCCGGCTCTTTGTGGGTGCCTCAACGAGGAAGTAGGGCACCTTGGTGGTGTGACCGAACCTTGAGATAAATCTTGTGTCTCTTGTGTTCTTGCTCATTGTGTTTGTTTGTGTTCTTCATTCTCTCACCATTGCATGGAAGATTTGTTTATATCTTTTTGGTGCGTGGATTTTGAGAAGTGCCCATCTCAGATCTACTACTTTGAACCCTGTGGATCAACTAGAACATCTCATTTCCAAAGTTAACTGGGTGAATTTTGAGATCAATTTAGTTTATATCTCATTCTTTAGTTGAGCTTGTGCAAACTGGTTGAACCGGTTTTGACACCGGTTCAACCGGTTTTACCCAGTTCGTTTCTAGTTTTTGTTGAAAAAGTTTCCACTTGCCTATTCACCCTCTCTCTAGGCAACTTTCAATTGGTATCATAGGCTAATCCTTGTTCTAACGCTTAACCGCGTGAGGAAAAGATCTTGTTGGGGGGACTAAGAAACGAAAGTGGTTCTAAGCTTGAAAAAGTTGAGGTTGCCTCAACTTTATCTTTTGATGCAGATGTTGATCCTAGGGCAATAGATCTTGCCATGAGAATCGCCGAAAGGATGTTCCTCAAAATGAAGGAAGATGAGGCGAAGAACAAGATTGAAGAAGAAGAAAATGATCGATGGAGACTAAACGACGAATCCACCTCTTCACAAGGTTCGTCTTTCAAATCCACTTCTCATATGTGCTTTGTCGCTAATGGGAGTGACAGTGAAAGCGAAAGTGAGGATGAGGATGAACATGAAAGTGACAGTGAAGATGAGGATGATCTTCAAACATTCTTCGCTCAACTAAGTAAGAAAAATCGGATGAGCTTGCTCAAACTCATGGAAAGAGCGGAAGAACAAAAAGAAATGCTTCATAAGCAAGAAGACTTCCTCATCCGAAAAATCGAAGACTTAGAGAAGTTGACCAAAGAGCATGAGAAGCTAAAGTGCTCTCATAATGATTTGGTCCAAAGGTATGAACACATTTCAATTGAGCAAAGTAAAGTTGTTAATCATTCATCATATATTGCTCAATTGGAAAATAAAAATGCTATGCTCAAGAACACAATAGAAAAGCAAAATATTGAAAATCTAGCTTTGCAAGAAAAACATGATATGCTTGTGTGCTCTCATAATAAATTTATGGATTCACATATCATGTTAGAAATGGCTCATGAGGTTATGTTAACTAATTTGAAATCATACCAACCTCACATATGCACATGTACTCAAATAGAAACTATATTACCATGTGCTAACCATTGCGGTTATCAAGCAAGCCAATCTTCCATTGAGCTAGAAATTTCAGGAATTAGTGATATTTCTATCACACAAGAAAATAAAGAGCTAAAGGAAGAAGTTGGAAGGCTAAGAAGCTGCTTAACTTTTTTGAAGGGAAAGTGTCATGCTCAACCTTCTCACGATAACTGTGATAACATGGTGAAGAAGCTTGAGAAGGGGACAACCGTAGCATGCACAAAACCCCTTCAAAAGAATGCTAAGTTCCCTAAGAAAGGCATGAGCAAACATCAAGAGAAGAAAGCCAAAGCTCATGACAGGTGCCTCAACCATGCCTCCACATGCTCCACACAAGGTAACAAACAAGCCACTCTTCCTAATAAGAGAAGATGCACTAGAAAGTGTTATCAATGTCATGAGAAGGGACATGAGATTAAGTCATGTCCCTACTTTAAAGATAGTAGCTTAACTTTAGAAAGAAAGAGGCTCACTAACCATGTAGCAAACAAGAAGCAAGGTAAGAAGGAGCCTTGCAAAATTAAAAATCAGATTTGCTACACTTGCCGAAGAAAGGGACACCTATGCAAGGATTGTCCCATGAGTAAGTTTCCTAAGCCTATCATGTCAATTCATTCATATTCTCATAGGAGACCCAAAAATAAGACTTATGCTAGAAAGGTGATGAGTTCACCACATTCTAGGACAAAGACTATTTGGGTGGCTAAGTCTATATTGGCTAACCTTGATGGACCCATCATGAGATGGGTACCAAAAAATACTTAATAAGTTTTTGCAGGTACCTAGAGATAATATGAAGCTTTGGGGTGCTTGAGCAGTTTAACTCAAGCTATCAATATTACATTGACTATTCTTTTAAGATTGGCCCAAAGATGAATTGAGTTGTTATATCACTAACTTCATATTAATCTCTAGCAAGAACTTGTGTTGTAGGGAATAAGGATTAACCTTTGTGGGAATCAAGCAAAAGGTATACAACTAAGGGATATCCAAAGGATGCTATTTCATGGAAATTCATTAGTAGAGATTGTGCTCTTTCAATTGGTAAAAATCACAAGCATTGAAGGTTAATCTTCACCTAAAAGAAAGATTAGGAATGCTCAAGGCAAAGGTATGGAACAAATTGCTTCAATTGGTAGTTGATCAATTGTAGTTCCTTTCAAGTGGCATTCTTTCAATTGATAATAATATATCTATGGAAAGAAATTTCAATATGAAGGTTAAATTCCTTTGTTGGAACTTGCTCACTGGCGCAAGTCGATCCAACGGGGGGAGTAATAGCGCAAACAGGGTTTCAGCACGTGATGGCAAAAGCTCTGTTCATCTAGCCTCTCAAGGGCACTATGCGGGGGTATTTATAGGTATCTGAGTGCCCAGCGTCCTGTGTTAAGGACGCATGTGCCCTCAGACACCTAGGTTATCCCCAGAATATTCCCATAAAGCGGGGTTACAGACTGTAATTATAGGGACGCCTTTACAAATTAGGCCCGTAACGCGCAGCGGCCACGCAGGGCCCGTTACAATGGGCCGGATCACACGCGGGCCTCCATGCTGGACGAGGCCGCACGGTGGGATGACCTCGTCACAGGTCTTCGTCCGATGTCGTATGGGGCGAAGGGTGTCACTGCCCGTTGTCTTGTCTCCGTTGGGCCAACGACTACGGCAAAGGCCTCGAGCGAAGGGTGGCGTCTTCGCCTTCGCCCCCAACATTTGCCCTCCGAGGGACCAGTTCGACTAAGTCATCTGGTGCCGAAGACGTCGCTAGATGGCGGAGACGCTGCCCTCGCTCGAAATGGTTCCGCGGGGGTTTTTGACATGACCGTTGATTGACACCGTACTGTTGGACTGCGGGTTTCCCGAAGCGCCGCGCCCTGTGTATAAAAGGGGGCGGGGGGCGGCACGTTTTGAACTTTATCCTTCCGCGCTCCGTGAAAACCCTAGCCACTTTTTCCACCGTCTTGCTGCTCGTCTGCCCTCTTTGCTCTTGTTCGCCAGAGATCTGGCTCGAGTGAAGCAGACCGCCCGCCGCCGCCGACGGTACATAGCGATGCCGACCTCTTCTTCTTCTGCTGCCGCTACGCCGCCGGCCGACGCGTCGTCTGAGGAAACGCTGAGTACTGTGGCGGTGGAGGAGTTGCGCGCCGGCGATTCGGTGGATTTTGGTGTGTCGCGGATGTCGTCGGTCCGCGTGCAAGATATGCAGTGGCTTGGTTACTTTGGCGGCGGAGTCGCTCGTGTCCCGGGGACGGAGGAAGTCCCCAAGCCGAAAGGCGAGTTGGTTGTGTTCGAGGCATTCTTTGCCGCTGGTCTCCGCCTGCCTGCGCACCGATTTGTTGGAGAAGTCCTGCGCAGATTTAACGTTCAGATTCATCAGCTGACTCCGAATGCCGTGGTGGCTCTGTCGAAGTATGTCTGGGCGACGACTTCGTACGGCGGACAACCATCAGTCGAAGTCTTCGCGAAGTACTATTGCCTGCACTGGCAGAAGAGGATGATTGGAAATGAAGTTGCCCAGTTTGGGTCCTGTACATTTACGCCGAAGACCGGCAAGACCACGATGGAGGTAGTTGAGTTGGTTCCTTGCGCCCGCAATAAGTGGGGCAATTGGCATGAGTTTTGGTTCTACGTCGCGGAGGGTACAGTCGAAGACCATCCGGGGCTCCCCGTGTCCAAGATGTGCTCGTATTTTTACTCAGCATACCCGCCTTTTGAAGTGGCGGAGGAGGATGCGGACGAAGGGGCCCTTCGGTGCGCCGCCGGCCTGAGCAGCGGGCGCGATTTGGTTGAGGAGTTTGTGGCATACGGGGTATGGCCTTTGGCGCATGGCTGGGCGCGGGGCGAAGTGTGCCCTCGCCAGATGCCTTCCCATGGTGGGAAGCTGGTGCGAAGTCCTGCCTTCGCGCTGGATCTGCATAACCACGATCCGGTCGCCTTTGTGCGTGAGGCGGAGGATGGGGCGGTGCGGATCGTTGGTCGGTACGTGCCGAGGACAGAGGGCCAGCGTAGCTGGGACATTCGCGGGTCAAATGACCGCTTGAACAGGGTTTTTGAGTTGAATCGTCTGCCGTATGGCGGTTATCCCGGCCAAGACGATGTGGATCGTCGCGGGAAGAAACCGGTGGTAGAGTCTGGAGACGACCCCGCGCCGGCGGTCGCCCCATCCTCTAAGAAGAGGGAACTAGGTACTGCTGTGGGAGGACTTGGGGTTTCTGATGGTTTTGCTAGAGAATTGTTGAGGACATGCGCGGCCCCGGGGGGAAGGATGTCTTCGCCCGAGCTCCGGGAGTCTTCGGCGCGGATGCTGAGGGTTACCGGGGGTTGGTGGCCTAAGAATGTTCCTGTCCCCCGCGCGGCCGGTGAAGACTTTTTTACATCTCGCATGGTTCGTGATTGGAAAGTGTTTCCTTACGGGCGGAATATTGCTGCTGTTGTGTCGACAGTGATGGACAAGGATCGCCAGGGAGCTGCACAAAAGTGTCAGGCGGCCGTCAGGCTTCATGAAGCCAGGCCGAAGAGGCAGCGGGGGGCTGCGAAGGCTACTGCCCCCGGCGGAGGCCAGCCGCCGCTGGTGGCGAAGTCGGTCGTCCCTGCATCCAGCAGGGCGCCGGAGGCTGCGAAGGCGGCTGCCGCCGGTGGTTCCAAGTCTGTGAAGGCCGCCCCTGTGCCCAGCGGGGTGCTGGAGGCTGCGAAGGCGGCCCGAGAGTTGCCGCCGCCGGGCAAGCGCATCGCCGACTTCGCCACCGACATTAGTGTGGAAGATTATCTTGTTGGTAAGTCGCTGGCTCGATTATTTTTTTTTGTTAATAAGTTGATATGTTGCAGGGTCGGACGAAGGCCAACTTGTTGTTGCTCCACCTACCGGGGCGAAGGGCGGTGCTTTTAGTGCCGGTGGCGAGATTCTGGCGCTCGCTACAGTCAGGGACGAGGCGGGTGCTGTGTCCCGCTGGCTGAAGGAGCTGAAGGAGGCGCTAAGTCAGGTACGTGGAGCTGGACTTCGGTTTTTTACCGGCTTTGCTGGGGCTGTGGTCTTATGTGTGTCTTGTAGGCGACTGACTTCGCTGACCGCACGGCGTCGGGAGCCCTGACGGCAGTTGTGTCTGCCGAAGTCGAGAGACTTCGGATGCAACATGTTGACGCCGTCCGGGAGAAGTCGGCCGCCGACAGCAAATGCCGCAAGCTGGCGGATAAGGTGGCCGCGCTGGAGGGTGAGAGGACTGACCTCCGGCGCCAACGGGCGGAGGAAAGGAAGGAGGCCAATGAGGCCCTTGCCAAGGCGCAGTCTGCGCAGGCGGAGGCCAATTTGGCGCGGGCGGAGGGCAGTCTTGCCAGGCAGCGCGCCGTGGAGTTGGAGGGGCGGCTCAACGCTCTGCAGGCCCGAGTGGAGAGGGCCGAGGCTTCGACGCGCTCGGAGGCTGAGCGGACACGCAAACAGCTTGTGGACTCATACCATGAGCTGGGCGCGCGGACCGCTGACTTCGAAGTGCCGGATCGAGAGCCCGGACTTTGCTGCTTTGAGTGGATACAAGAGGAGCTGCTGGCGCTCCCCACCATTGTGGAGGGGTTTATGTCCTACGCCTCCCTGGTCACCTGCGTGGGGGCGATGAACGCGTTATCTCGCGAAGGGTGCTGGCACTATGAGGTCTTCGACCAAGCTGATGAGGATTTCGAGCGTGATGTCTACAAGGTTGAGGACCCTATAGTGAAGGAATCCGCCGGAGCCCTCTACGACCGGATGTGGGGCCCCCACGGTCGGGAGGTGGTCAGGGAGCGGGCCGAGATGGCGAGGGGTCAGGTAATGTTTGGCGTTTGTCTAGTGTTTGTTGCGTGTGGGTTATATGTGGGTGTGCTGAATCTGTGTGCCCTGTCTTAGGCGGCGCGTGGCGAGAGGGCGGAGGACTTCGGGGCCTTGAACAGCGCGCAGCCTGAGTCGGAGTTGAACCCGGTGGTGGCTGCGCCCGAGACCGCCCCGGGCCCGCCCCCGGAAACCGTCGAAGGCGTTCCCGACGCCCCCGCAGCCACCGTGGCCGGCGGAGGCCCGTCGCCAACCGCCACGCTGAGGGCCGACGATCCTGTGCAGATGGCGGCAGAGCCGGCAGCGGAGGATCCCGCGACGGCTGGGTCTTCGCAGGTGGCGTAGTCAGTGTGGGTAGTTAGGGAATTTTGGATATGTTGCTGAAACTTGGTTGCTGCGCAGGTTCAAGATTTTGGGCCTGCGCACGCAACCGCTACTACTAACTTTTTGGCGGCTTCGATCGTGGATGATGGTAATGAATCGGACGGGTCTGCATCTAAGTTTTCTGATTTTGGTGACTCTGGGAGCTCGGTTGAGTGGACTGAGGAGTCGTCAGATGAGGACTTGGACTACTTTGCAGCCTTGGATGTGGCAGTGGCAGAGGCTTCGCCGTAAGCTGCGGATGCTGAAATTGTTCCTGGTCCGAGTACTGGGCGTAGGCGGCGAAGGGCGATTGCGAAGCGTAGAGTGAGTGGGGCGGACGTCGGTCGGCTTCGTGTGAGTGGGGCTGGCAGGCAGGAACTGTTGTCCTTGCCGGCCGCTGTGAGTGCAGGTGAGGGGGAGTTACGAAGTCTTTTTGCGGGTGAGGAGCTTAAGATAATGTTATTTAACTATAGGGAGATGGGAATTATTCCGAAGGTTGAGCCGATGTAGAGTGTGATGCCCTCGCTTGTACATGTGTAATGGCTTGTATGATGAGGTTGCGTGCCTTCGCACACTCGACTATGTTTGCGAGGGCGTTACGTGCTTGGTCTGGTGTATTTGTTATGTTGGTCTGGTGCGCATGTAGTCGGTCTTTGTGCGGACAGTTTGGTGTAGCCGTTTTTGCACTCGTTAGGCTTCGTCCGGTTGTACCATTGTAGTCGATTCGTCGCACTTGTTGCGTTGTCCCTGCTGCACCCTGAGGCGACTTCTGCAGGGATAGTCTTCGCGGAAAACCAGGATTTTTCGCACTTGTTGTGCTAATCCGGCTGCACCCTTAGGCGACTTCTGCGCGGATAGTCTTCGTGGAAGACTTCGATTTTTCGCACTTGTTGTGCTAGTCCGGCTGCACCCTTAGGCGACTTCTGCGCGGATAGTCTTCGTGGAAGACTTCGATTTTTTACACTTGTTGTGCTAGTCCGGCTGCACCCGTAGGCGACTTCTGCGCGGATAGTCTTCGTGGAAGACTTCGATTTTTCGCACTTGTTGTGCTAGTCCGGCTGCACCCGTAGGCGACTTCTGCGCGGATAGTCTTCGTGGAAGACTTCGATTTTTTGCACTTGTTGTGCTAGTCCGGCTGCACCCGTAGGCGACTTCTGCGCGGATAGTCTTCGTGGAAGACTTCGATTTTTCGCACTTGTTGTGCTAGTCCGGCTGCACCCGTAGGCGACTTCTGCGCGGATAGTCTTCGTGGAAGACTTCGATTTTTCGCACTTGTTGTGCTAGTCCGGCTGCACCCGTAGGCGACTTCTGTGCGGATAGTCTTCGTGGAAGACTTCGATTTTTCGCACTTGTTGTGCTAGTCCGGCTGCACCCTTAGGCGACTTCTGCGCGGAGTTGTCGCACGCGAGGGCGGCTGCCGCTGGACCTCGCGGTGACTTTGTATTAGTCGAATGTCGAAGACCGTCTGTGCGGTCTTGTTTCGACGTGGATTTTGCAGGGGATTTTTCTCTTGTATATTACATGACTCCGCCTCGTTAAAAACCTCACCCCCCGGGAGGAAAAGAGTGCGGGCCAGAACAAAATTGTTTTTGCAAATTACAAGGGCGAGCTGGCCCTGATGAGTCAAACAAAAAATTTGCGCAGATTATCAATGTTCCAGGAATGCTCTAAGTCTTCGCCGTTTGGCGTTGCAAGCCTGTATGCGCCGGGGGAGGCCTTCGACTTGACAATGTAAGGGCCTTCCCACATGGGCTCCAGCTTGCCTCTGGACTCTGTTCGAGCTGTCCGGACGAGTACGAGGTCCCCTTCGCTGAATTCCCTTGGGATGACTGCCTGGTCGTGCCATGCTTTTGTCTGGGCTTGGTATTTGTCCAGAGCCTGTAGGGCAAAGTCGCGGTCTCCGTCGATGAGATCCTTCGAAGTCGGCTCGTCTACGTCTGGGACGGCCGACGCGGCTGTCCGAGGCGACCCATGCTTTATTTCTTGCGGAGTCATGGCCTCCGATCCGTATAATAGGCGGAAGGGGTAAACCCAGTCGCCCTGCACTCAGTTGTATTCAGTTCCCAGACCACTTCGGGTAACAGGTCGGGCCACTTGCCTTTTTTGTCGTCGAGGAACATTTTCTTGACAGCTGTGAAAATTTTGCCGTTGGCGCGCTCCACGACTCCTTTGGACTGGGGGTGGTACACGGAGGCGAAGGCAAGCTTGGTGCCGATGGAGAAGCAGAAGTCTTTGAAATCTTGGTTGTCGAACTGCTTGCCGTTGTCGACCGTGAGTTCGGATGGTACTCCGAAGCGGCAAACAATATTTTGCCAGAAGAATTTCTGGGCCGTCTTTGATGTGATGGTGGATACTGCCCTCGCTTCAATCCATTTGGTGAAGTATTCAACGGCTACAAAGGTGAACTTGAGGTTCCCCTGAGCCGTGGGCAGGGGCCCGACGATGTCTAGGCCCTAGCGCTAAAGGGGCCACGTGTGGGCGATCAGCTTCGTGAACTGTGAGGGGCGTCCCGAGCGTGGGGAAAATTTCTGACAGGCCTCGCAGGATCTGACAACCCGATTTGCGGCGCAGATAATGGCGGGCCAGTAGAAACCTTGGCATATCACCTTTGCCGCTAGGGCCCTGGGGCCTGCGTGGGAGCCGCAGGTCCCCCTGTGGACTTCGCGCAGGATTTGAACGCCTTCGGTCTCGGTGACGCACTTAAGCATCGGCTGACTGACCCCCTTTTTGTAAAGTTGGCCCTCGATCAATGCGAAGTCCTGACTTCGGTGGTGGAGGCGCTTGGCCTCGTTGCTGTCGACTGGGTGATAGTACCCCTGCAGGTACAGGGTTATTGGCGCCCGCCAGTCTTCGGTCATGATAAGGTTGATCATGCGGTGGCCCTCGCTGTCGTTGGTTATTTGGAGCCCTTCAGGGCTGCGGACGGCTGGCGTGCCGATGACGTGATAGAACACGTCGGACGGTAGGGCTTCACCCCTGGCAGCTGCCTTGGCCAATGCGTCAGCTTCTTCATTCTTGGCCCGGTCCACATGCTGCAATGTGAATCCCTTGAATTGTTTCTCGAGACTTCGGATGGCCGCGAGGTACTGCATAAGTGCGGGGTCCTTTGCTGCATAGTCTTTCTCGACTTGACCGGCGACTACCTTGGAGTCTGTTCAGACTATACAGGTGGTGACGCCGAGGGCTCTTAATTTGCGGAGGCCGAGGATGACAGCTTCGTATTCTGCTATGTTGTTTGTGCATCTGTCAGATTCCAGAGCGAAGCTTAAGCGTGCCGCGTATCTGTGCCTGACCCCGGCGGGTGAGATGATGACTGCAGCAGCGCCTGCCCCCGCATGGCACCAAGCGCTGTCGCAGTGGATTGTCCAAACCTTCCCTACGGACGGATCCGGCTGTGTTATTGGCCCGGTCCAGTCGACGACGAAGTCTGCTAGAACTTGTGACTTGATCGCTGTCCTGGGCTCGAAAGTGATGTGGTAGCCGAAGAGTTCGGCCGCCCATTTGGCGATCCGTACCGATGCCTCTGGGTTTCTGAATAATTCGCCGAGTCCCCTATCTGAGGTGACGTGGACCTTGAATGCTTCAAAGTAGTGGCGCAATTTGCACGAAGACATAACAACTGCATATGCAATCTTTTCGAGCTCCGTCATGTTACATTTTGACGGTGTGAGCACTTCGGAGACATAATATACTGGGCACTGCCTGATCACGCCCTCTGCTGTCTGCTCCTGAACCAGTGCCACACTGACCGCGTGCGGCGAAGCCGCAACGTAAAGCAACAGTGGTAGCGAAGAGTCGGGGCTCGTAAGAATGGCCAACTCCATCAGGTACTGTTTTAGTGAGGCGAGGGCCGCCGCCTGCTCTGGTCCCCAAGCGAAGTCTTTTGCGCCGCGGAGTGTTTTGAGGAAGGGAAGACTTCGCTCAGCAGATTTGGAAATGAACCTGTTGAGGGCGGCCAATCTGCCCGTCAGACGCTGGACCTCTCTGGCTGACCGCGGGGGCGTCATGTTGATAATGGCCTGGATTTTGGTTGGGTTGGCCTCGATGCCGCGGTGTGATACCAGATAACCCAATATTTTCCCCTGGCGAACACCGAAGACGCACTTATCGGGGTTCAGGCGAAGTCGTGCGTCCCGCATGTTCGCGAATGTCTCGGCGAGGTCTGCGAGATGGTCCTCTTTATTCCTGCTGGCGACGACAATGTCATCCACGTATGTGAATACGTTTCTGCCGACTTGCCCTTCGAGCACTGTTTTAGTGAGCCGGGAGAAGGTGGACCCGGCGTTCTTGAGTCCCTCCGGCATTCTGATAAAGCAATATGTGCCGAAGGGTGTTATGAAGATGGTGCTGGCCTTGTCCTCCTCCTTCATGTATATTTGATGATAACCGGAGAAGCAGTCGAGGAGTGACATGACCTCGCACCCGGCCGCGCTATCGACTATTTTGTCGATCAGGGGCAACGAGAAGTTGTCCTTTGGGCAGGCCTTGTTGAGGCTGGTGAAGTCTATGCACATTCGCCACTTGCCGCTCTTTTTCTGCACCATTACCACGTTGGAGAGCCACGTGGGGTAAGCCACTGGCTCGATAAATTTGTCTTCCAGGAGGCGGTGTACCTCTGCCTTGGCGGCCTCTGTCTTCTCGTCGGACATTTTGCGAAGCCGTTGTTTTTTCGGTCTCACCGAGGGGTCGATTCCTAAGCTGTGCTCAATTATGGATCGGCTGACCTCGACCAGGTCGAGGGCTGACCAAGCGAAGACGTCCTTGTTCTTGGACAAGCAGCACAGGAGTTTTTCCTCGTCATGCGAAGTGAGGTCTTCGCTGATCGTGACTGTTTGCTTGGGCGTGGCCTGGTCGAGGGGAATAGTCTTGGTCCCGTCGTTGCTTTGCAGCTGCGCCTTGTGTTGTTTTTCAGTTGGGCTGGCGGGCGCTGGGACCTCGCGCTGGGTCGTGAGGCAGTGGACATTTCTTTGCCCGGGGACGAAGTCCCGCTCTATATTGCGCGTAGTCTGCTGATTGCCGTAGACCGAGATGGCGCCTAATGGACCTGGTATCTTCGTGCACAGGTACAATCCGTGAATGGCTGCCTCAAACTTGTTGATGGAGCCCCGGCCCATGATGGCGTTGTACGGATACACCATGTCGACGATGTCAAAGGTTATTTGCTCACTTCGGGCATTGGGCGCTACACCGAAGGAGAGAGGCAACTCTATTTTGCCGATAGGAAAAGTGCCCTTGCCGCCGAAGCCGTACAACGGATTGTCCGAAGGCTTGAGCAAGCTGTGGCTTATGCCCATGCGGTCGAAGGCATGGAGGAAAATGATGTCTGCCTGACTGTCATTATCAACGAGGACTTTGTGCAGGTCCCAGCCTGCCACGCTGCAGTTGATGACCATGGCGTCGATATGGGGGGCGCTGCGCAGGTCGACGTCTCGGGCGTCGAAAGTTAGCGGTACTGGGACCACTTCGTCTGCACAACTGGACCGGTGATGGCGATGTGGTTGATGCTGCGAAAGTGGTCCCGCTTCTGTCGCTTGGTGTCGAAGTCGACACTGGACCCCCCAGTGATCATATGAATGACTCCGCGATACGGCTGATCGGCGAAGTCTTCTTGCTTGGGGGCATGGGGGTGGGGGATGTTTTGTTGTTGCTGGTGTAGAGGTGGGGTGGGGGAGGTACAATTTGTACTTCCTGATGGTGTTGGTAAGCGTGGTGCGGTGGATGCGGGGCGGGGGCGTGGATGTATGGTGGAGGGTGTTGCTGATAAGTGTGCGCGACGACTCTTGGGTTGTCGGCCGGTTGCGCCCGTGCCATCCTGTCTCTGGTGGCCTTCATTTCTGGGCAGTCTTTGGTTTGGTGGGCGCAGTCTTCGCCTTGGAAGAGACAGTAGAATCGGTGCGGCGGCTGCGCGCGTCCCCGGCCCCTACCGCGAGTTCCACTTCCGCGGCCCTGGGGGGATATTCCTGGCGGAGAGGGGCATCACCAGCGGGGTGCTGGTTGGCAATGTTGTGCACCTGCTGCTGATTACGGCTGTCTCGGCCGGAGTCTGGCTGCGGAGTCCTCGTCCACGTGCGGCTGGACTATGGAGCGTCTTTGGGTTTCCTCTGAGACTCAACCTTGCGCTGGTGGAGCTCTTCGGATTTGGCATATTTTTCAAATAGTTGATATAATTCCTGGAGGTTCTTGGGCGGGTCCCTGATGCAGTGGCTGTAAAGGACGCCGGCGCGAAGGCCACTGATGGCGTAGTGAATGGCGATCTGGTCATCAACTGAGGGCAGCTGTGACTTGAGTGTTAGAAACTTGCGGTAATACTCCCGCAGAGTCTCTTTTTCCAGCTGCTTGCAGAGTGAGAGTTCGGCCAAGGCGTCGGTGTCTGGGCGGTATCCTTGGAAGTTGAGCAGGAATTTGTCCCTTAGGCTTCTCCAGGAGTCAATGGACAGCGGGGGCAACCTGGTGAACCAGGTGAGAGCTGGGCCTTCGAGGGCAATGATGAAAGACTTGGCCATTGTGGCGTCGTCCCCTCCAGAAGATGCAACGGCGACCTGATAACTCATGATGTACTGTGCTGGGTCCGTGCTGTCGTTGTACTTGGGATAGGTCCCTGCCCGGAAGTTGGCAGGCCAGGGTGTCACTTGCAGATGTGGCGCCAGGGGACTTCGCTCGTCAAGGTAGTTGACCCCTTGAAATGGCGCGGCGTGTGGGAAGGCGTAGTCACGCTGGGGGAAGTGCGGGTCTTCCACTTGCGCGCGCTGTTGCAGGGGTGGCCCGTGCTGCAAGCCGAGGTGGCCTTCGCGCTGCATCAGCGCGATCTCCCGCTCGAGGTCCTGGGCCTTCTGCTCTTCGTCGCGTATCATTTGCCGCACCTTGGCTAGTGCAGACACGCGCTAGCGCTTGGCCTCCAGTATCTCTTTTTGCCTCTGGAGATTGCGGTTCTTGAGGCGCAGGGCGCGCAGCTGTAGCTGTTCTTCCGCTGAAACGCCGAGGACTTCACCGTCCTCGGTGAGGTCCACGCCCTCCGGTGGGGCGAAGCCGAGGACTTCACCGTCCTCGGTGAGGTCCGCGCCCTCCGGTGGGGCGAAGCCTGGGGGAGGTTGCGGTTGTCCTTCAAGGCCGCAGGTGCGGAGAGTGTCGTCTTCGCAGGTGCGGGGAACATCGTCTTCAGCAGCCTCTTGGTGGGTGAAGTGGGTGAGTGCGAGGGCCTTGCCCTTTTTTGCGGCCAGCAGTGCTGCCTTCGCAGCCTCGTCAGCCTTCGAGCTAGCTTTCTTGGGTGCCATCGCGGGTGGTTTTTTCGTAGTCATGGGTTCGAGCCCCACGGTGGGCGCCAAATGTTGGAACTTGCTCACTGGCGCAAGTCGATCCAACGGGGGGGCGTAATAGCGCAAACAGGGTTTTAGCACGTGATGGCAAAAGCTCTGTTCATCTAGCCTCTCAAGGGCACTGTGCGGGGGTATTTATAGGTATCTGAGTGCCCAGCGTCCTGTGTTAAGGACGCATGTGCCCTCAGACACCTAGGTTATCCCCAGAATATTCCCATAAAGCGGGGTTACAGACTGTAATTACAGGGACGCCTTTACAAATTAGGCCCGTAACACGCAGCGGCCACGCAGGGCCCGTTACAATGGGCTGGATCACACGTGGGCCTCCATGCTGGACGAGGCCGCACGGTGGGATGACCTCGTCACAGGTCTTCGTCCGATGTCGTATGGGGCGAAGGGTGTCCCTGCCCGTTGTCTTGTCTCCGTTGGGCCAACGACTACGGCGAAGGCCTCGAGCGAAGGGTGGCGTCTTCGCCTTCGCCCCAACATTCTTTTTTCTTAAATTTGTAAATTAGTACATATTGTTAATTCACTCCTCCATGTGCATTAACTTAAAAGGAATTTAATTTATGCCTTTATGCCTCATAAATGATGATTTGTTTGTAATTCATATCTAAAGATCATCATTCAATAAATACTTCCTTGTACTACTAATATCTCTTTTCAAAGTTCTTTTTCAACTAGTATTAAGAAGAAAAGAGACAACAAGCTAAAGAAGGAAGTCTCCACAAATAATGAAAAGAAGAATACTACGATGACACCACCACCGATAGTAAGATCTTTCAAATTGGTATAACAAATGGTACACTCTACTTGGTGGTAAGTATTCTTAAGGATAAGTTAATTCATTGCAAATTTGTCATGCCTTGACCATGATATGTAATGTAATGTACTCCATATGAGACTCTTAACTGAATTGAAAGTGCATGTGGCAAGTCATTCAAATACTTGATGCACATATCTAGTGGGAGAACATTATATATCTTGTGTCGTAGAGAATAAGTTTCCCTTGAGTAAGCTATACTAAGACAATCCAAAATGGTAAATTTGTATCTCATTCATATGGATTGTAATCTTTGTTTTCTAAATAGCTACTCTTGATGCAGTTTAAAATTCCCTTATCGTTAAATCTAAAAGTGCATAAGAATCCTTTTTGTTGACATTCATCAAATACATATGCACTAACATGGATATGATTTTTAAACTGTAAATGGTACAATTAGCGATCCATACTCTCAAAATTTTGAAACCCTTATTTTGATACATGTTGGTACCCTGAAACTAGGGTACCCCTTGCTATTGTACAAAGACAAAGAACCCACACGGCTATCCCTTAGTCGCGTGGTAGAAGTGTTGTATGTGGGACCAAGCCACGGCTCGCCCCAATCTCAGGCGGCTATTCTAGGTCCACAGCAGCGCCCGACCCCACCACATGGGCGGGTCCGAAGCCGCCACGTGTCCAGAGAAGGTGGCATACTTCAAAGCATCAACGGTGAGTTAGGACACCCACGGGAGAGCGTGCAGGGTGAATCCCTTTTCAAGGTGGACTCTCCCGCTCGCGCCCCGAGACGCTGCAGGGAATCCCGTCCGATGTGCACCTAGCGCCATGGCGGTCCAGTCTCTGACACAGGGGCCCGGGCCCGCAAGTCATGCAGCTGGTGTGCCGGTCTCCGAGTGCGTAAGAAGCGAACCGTCACGCGGGGAGCGAACCGCCGCGCACAACCGCGCACCGCCTCGGGCCGCTGCGGAGAGATATTCATTAACCAAGGCGGCAGCAACGAGGTGCCCCGCGCGTGGCCCGATGGAATCGCTAGACGTGGGACCATGGGTCAGTCAGCCGCGAGGACAGATGTGGCAGTTGACGTGACCGAGGGCAGACTGACAGCACGTGCGTCACCAGACACGCTGAGTTAATGCGGCGCGTCAGCAGACGTGCTAAGATGGTGCCCTAATCACCAGTCATTCTATGTTGACGCGAAGTACAAGTTTTTGCCCCACCTGCAGGCTCACATCCTCTTGTGAGGTGGGCCCGGGGGCCACTGTCGGTACCCTGAAACTAGAGTACCCCTGCTACTATACAAAGACAAAGAACCCACACGGCTATCCCTTAGTCACGTGGTAGAAGTGTTGTGTGTGGGACCAAGCCACGGCTCGCCCCAATCTCAGGCGGCTATTCTGGGTCCACAGCAGCGCCCGACCCCACCACATGGGCGGGTCCGAAGCCACCACGTGTCCAGAGAAGGTGGCATACTCCAAAGCATCAACGGTGAGTCTGGACCCCCACGGGAGAGCGCTGGACCCCCGGATGTACAGTCTAGACCCCCAAGGTTGGTCCCGGACCACTTGATATACAGTCCGGACCCCCAAGGTTGGTCCCGGACCTCCATGTGTGCAAGCCGGACCCCTGGAATGGGATCCGGATCCCTCCCATATGGGGTTCGGGTCGCCCACAGGGGGGTCCCAAGGTCCCAGGACAGAACATACCCGGGCCTTGAACAGGACCCAGGCGGGGGTCTAGTACCGACACGTGTCCAGACCTAGATGACATCTATACTTGTGTTATTTTCATATTGCCTCTTGTTGTGATAAGAAAATGCTAGATGACATCTAGACTCCAGGTATCAAGATTCACCTTCGATTTAGTATGACGATCTTCATTTGATATCTTGGACCTATGTCACAATTATGCCAACAAGAGCTTGCAAATAAATTCTAAATACAACACAAGTTTGGAACACCCCCTTTGAAAAGGTAAAATGTAAAGGTACATCACTTCATGTCAATTCTCTTGTCTAGAACTTAATTGATTAAATAGTGCACATGTTCCTTATGTTGCATGATTATGTTCAATTGATACTCCTTGTATGCCAATGGTACTTTAAGTTGCAAATAAGTACTCTCAACAGGTATCAATTGAATTCATATATATGTGTGCACTAAAACTTGAGGAGAACTTAGTGTAATATGCAATTAGTGATCTAATTATCTATCAAATTGTATCAATTGGTGGTTTTCAATTGATATTTTTCGAACATGATCACTAGTTGTATAATCCATACTTGTGCAATTTTCATGCTGCCTCTTGTTATGATAAGAAAATGCTAGGTGACATCTAGACTCCAGGTATCAAGATTTATCTTTCAATTAGTATGACAATATTCATTTGATATCTTGGACCTATGTCACAATTATGCCAACAAGAGATTGCAAAATGAACTCTAAATACAACACAAGTGTGGAACACCCCTTTGAAAAGGTAAAGCACACAAAGGTACATCACTTATGACACTTCTCCTTTACCTTTGTGCCATATAAGGACCCTTTTCATGATAGTGTGTTCAAATCTTGCTTAATCATAATTTCTACCCTTTATATTGTTTGTATCCATTTTGGTGATTTATGACAAAGGGGAGAAATTTTGCATTAAAGCTTACCTTTAGTCTTATGTAACTAAGTGTTAGAAGACTTTAAAAAGGGGAGAAATAATTAACAAAAGGGGAAGTCATAAGAAAAACATAAGATGTAGAAAATTGATGAGTGCATACTATGTCATGAGCATCACGCTTATTTTAAGATACACTGCACCCCATGAATAGTATGATATAAGTTGTCTCCATACTTTGACCCAAATATGTGCTTTTAGCATTTGAGTACAAAATTGGTATTTTCTGAAATGCACATATTTAGGGGGAGGGAACTATATCATGGGATTCAAAATCTTATTTATCAAATCTTATGTAAGCTTTAAATGTGTTGTCATCTGAAAGTCGCCTAAGGGGGTGAATAGGCGAAACCTGAAAATTATAACTTTAAACCCGACTAGATCCCTTGATTAGTTGTTAGAACAAGATGCCTAATTATCGGAGTATAAAACCTAGTCCTTTGTTTGCAAAGAATGTTGCTTTCAAAGAATGTGGAAATATCAAATCAATACAACTAACAATTTTATGATTAATACAACAAGAGGGCTAAGATAAGAAGAGCAATAACACAAGCTCTTTCTTGCAAGGCGTTGCTTCACAAAATGAGAATTTAACTTGAAGCAACACAAAATAATATAAGAAAGGAATAGTGCAAGAGAACTTAGAGAGGAAGAAAACAAAAAAATCACAAGCAATAAACACAAGGAACACGGGTGATTTGTTTTACCGAGGTTCGGTTCTCGGGAACCTAGTCCCCGTTGAGGAGTCCACTAAGGACGGGTCCTTTTCAACCCTTTCCCTCTCTCCACCGATCACCAAGACCGGCGAGCTCTTCTTCTTCTGAAGGATCACTATGACCCCGTAAGGATCACCACACTCTTAGGTGTCTCTTGCTAGCTTTACAGGTCTCCAAAACTTTGGAGGAAGTTCAATGGGAGTCAAAAACTCCACGCTCAAATGATCACAAGATGTAGCACACGCTTTCTCTCAATGATTCTCACATGGCACTAAGGCTAAACTCACACGAGTAGCTCTCTTTTGCTTGATCTCTCTTTTGTGGCACTTATGTTGCTTGTGGTGGCCTAAATCTTGTGTATGAGATAGATCAATGAATGGAAGTGGTTGGGAGGGCTTGTATAGGTCAACTATATGACTTGGAACGTTGCTTGGGCTCCCACGCATTGAGATGGCCGGTTGGGGTGGTATTTATAGCCACCAACCATCTTGTAGCCGTTGGGAAAGGCTGCTGTCGATGTGCGTCCGGTGCGCCACCGGACACTGTCCGATGCGCCAGCCACGTCACCCAACTGTTAGGGTTCTGACGGTTTCGACCGTTGGAGCTCTGACATCTTACTCACTCCAACAACTTATGGCTTCACAATTTGATCTATGGAATGCTAAAATTCTTTTGCTTACCAAACTTACTCACTCCAACAACTTATTTCTTTAAAGTTATCATGTCATTCATGATTTTTGTTTGAATGCTTTGAACCTTTTCTTCAAACATTACCTAGATGCAGTTGCCAGTGTTCTTAATAAACCTGCTTGTGTACTGCTCTTTCCTTAAATATTGTCATAACAGTGTGTAAGACTGTTAGCCTCTTGATGTACCTTATTTGAGAAGCACTTTAAATTTTCAATTAAGTTTTTGTAACTTGAAGTCGTGGAGAGAACATGGCTTGTTGTGTTAATAGACTTAGTACCTGCTTGCCATGATTAGAGGGAAATATAAAATAAACATGTTATGTGTAATTATTTCTCTCCTTTGAAAGAATATTATTTCTTTTATGATCCTAATATTGCATTGAGCTCTTTGATGCTGTCTAGACTAACATACTCCTCTCATTTGTATACATGTATTAGTTTTTTTTGCAAGCATATGAGAGGCTCCATCACTTTTGGTCATGAGACTTTTATATACATATGAACCTGATGGTAGAGCCTTCCAAGAACTGTGTGTGTCTATGCAAAAATGAAAGTGCATTCATCCCTTTTGTGAGTTTTGGTGATTTGGATAACAACACATTTAAAGGTCTAACGAGTTTGCTAAGTGTTGAACAGGAAATTCAGTATGATGAACATACTTGAATAGTGTATAATGATCAGTGAACAAAGGTTCAACACGAGGTTAAATAACCAATGAGACAATGCAAATGGATATAATATGATCTCTATATTGGTTTGAATATATGGACAAGACCTGAGAAATCACTACATACATATGATCAAAATAGAGGTTGAAGTGATTAAGAGGATTGGTCAAGCCAAAGTGAATGAGATATGAGGAATCATGAATTGGCTTGACCATATTATTAGTCCATATATGCTTCTATGAGAATCAGACTAGAGCTTGATTGATCTTAGCATTTATATCTAGATGATATTCAAGCAAGGTTCACAATATTGAAGAAATGATTCTCTAAATGGATGCTCAATATGATGTGACTCAAGAATGGCTTGATAGGGTGAAGATAGCAAGGAAAGGGCTTCGAGGAACTAAGCGAAGGTGAAGGCCAAGCGACGGCTTGTGGACCGAGGTACCATGGCTAAGGTGAAGAAGAGAGTACTTGCACTAAGTCGATGAACTAATCAGCTATGAAGAGTTATAATATGTTGATGCATCAGTAAAGTGATTTGAAGCCATGATTTGAACTCATATATGGTGAAATGGTACAAGTCACTGGGTTTGCTTTGTGTTTGCTTCAAAAGGTGAGACAAGGATGTTTGTGATCCTTATGAAGCAACGCCATGGAGAAATCACACATGAGACACCAATTACTCAAGGAGTTTACTTAATTATATTTTATTTAACTTGAGTATAGGAATCGTCGTACTATCAAGGGGGATCCAAAAAGAAGGTTGGTGTTGGTACTAAAGCTCAAAATCCTTGATCCAAAACTTCTATTTTACCCTTGTTAATCCTTAGTGAAAGTATGTAGTACAACCTTTTTAAGTCTATCTTGGCCAAAATTGCTCTTTGGAAAATACTGGTTCAGCTGGTTTTCAGGTTGGTTCAGCTGGTATTCAAATACTGGTTCAGCTGGTTTTTAGGCTGGTTCAGCTGGTATTCAAAAACAGTCAACCGGTTTTTGGACCAGCTCAGCTGGACATTCAACCGGTTTTTAGTCTGGTGGAAACCGGTTCAACCGGTTTTTGTACTGTTCATTTTTTCTGCCAGTCTGCTGTGTCAGCCACAGCTTTTTGAAAACCGGTTCAACCGGTTTTGGGACCGGTTCAACCGGTTTTTGTGTAGAAAAGTCAAAGACGGCTAGTTTTGGAGCCCCACCTATATATACTCACTCATACCTCTCTCCTCCACAGATGTGCACGACCCAAACCCCATTTCTAACTTGAAGAACACCTCCCACTCTCTCACACACATCTCTTGCCTCTCCCATTTCAAATCTTTGGAGAGAAATCTTTGAGTGAGTTTGAGAGCTGCGGTTTTTGTGCTTTATCTCCAAATCTCTCTTGCTCTTCTTGATTCGAGCTTTGGTACTACATCGAGTTCTTTGTGGATTCATTACTCTTGGAGCTTCTAGCTCCTAGACAACTAGGTGTCTCTTGTGAGTCTCCAAATCTTGTGGAAGACCACAAGAAAGTTTGTATTACCCACTCGTTCGAGCAACGATTATTATGTGGGCTTGACCTTTGTGGTCGGCAAAGGGAGGATTAGGGTTGAAACAGATCCAGCTCTTTGTGGGCGCCTTAATGAGGAAGTAGGGCACCTTGGTGGTGTGACCGAACCTCGGGATAAATCTTGTGTCTCTTGTGTTCTTGCTCATTGTGTTTGTTTGTGTTCTTCGTTCTCTCACCATTGTGTGGAAGATTTGTTTATATCTTTTTGGTGCGTGGATTTTGAGAAGTGCCCTTCTCAGATCTACTACTTTGAACCCTATGGATCAACTAGAACATCTCATTTCCAAAGTTAACTGGGTGAATTTTGAGATCAATTCAGTTTATATCTCATTCTTTAGTTGAGCTTGTGCAAACCGGTTGAACCGGTTTTGACACCGGTTCAACCAGTTTTACCCAGTTCGTTTCTAGTTTTTGTTGAAAAAGTTTCCACTTGCCTATTCAGCCCCCTCTAGGCAACTTTCAAAAAAGGCTTCATCACTTTTGGTCAATAGATTTTTGTGTATATATGACTCTACTATTGAAGTCTTCCTAGAACTATGTCTGCCTATGTAAACTTTACGGACACACTATTGCTGGATACTCAAGTTTGCTACTTTAATGCAACTTGTTATGTATTGTAATCTAAGTTTATATTACTACTGCTATTAGTACAAAAAAATATTGTTCAAATTTCAGCAAGTGTGTTTAGATACTTGCTATTTTAAACAAAATATGCTTGTCAAAGAAAAAAAAAGACAACACGCGCGTAGGCGCGCGCGTAACGCACTAGTAAGTCTAAAGTTCTGGACTCGGGTGCTGCCACTTCAAATATGGTACTTGAATCTTAATAAAAAAATTCAACAACACGTAAGAGTTGACATGGATGCTTCTCTGTTCCAGCCACCTACTATAATAATTGTGACTAAGACTAACCAGCAAGAACAAGCCACACTGACCAGCTTCTGTTGCCTTCGTGCGCCCCCACCCGCACCATGTCATGCAAGCTTGTGTTGTCAGAGCTTGGTTTAACAAGCTGGATATTTGCTCCAACAATCAAAACAAACTTAGAGAATGTTTGTTTGGAATCATTTTTTAAGAGAAGGTACTGCAGGCAGGGCCTACAGTAATTTATTAACTCAAAAAACTAAGTCAAAGGGTGCAATTTACAGAGAAAAGAAAGGAAGAAAGGATTACAGTACAGAATTCTGCAACCAATTACTAATTTCCTCTTTTAGAGAAGGCTTGACTCGATGACCCACTAGAATCATTTCTTTTTTAAACATTTCCTTGCACTCAATAATTGTGGGTGGAGTCTCATTGAAAATCCAATTGTTTCTGCTTTTCCAAATGCACCAAGCCATTATGATGATGCTTTCCAATCTCCATGGGACTTGCCATCTCCCTCTAATCCTCAGCAGGGTATGAAATAGATCCGTTGTTCGAGGCGGATGGATGTCCAATAGTAACCAACATCTCCGAGCAAAGTTGCATCTGAAAAAAAGATGAATAACCGTCTCTTCCATCTGAAGAATACAGTTGTCACAAGTGAAAGAGTCCAATGGCATTGAGCGCTGCCTGAGAAAAGAGCGAGTATTCAATCTTTTTTTAGCAGCAGCCAGAAGAACACCTTGTGCTTGGGTTGGCATTTGGATTTCCACAACCAGGTGTTGGTACTCGCTTTTCTAGGCAAGTGGATCCAACGGGAGAGTGGAAAGAGTGCTTGCAAGGTTCAACGGGGAATGGTAATAGCTCTGTTAATCTGCCCTCTCTAGGGTACTATACGGGGGTATTTATAGGCACCCAAGTGCCTACCATTCTCGGGCAAGGATGCTTATGCCCTCGGGTACCCAGAGTATCCTCAGAATATTCCCCCAAGGGGAGGTTACACACTGTCATTACAGAAAAGGCTATTACAGATGAGGCCCGTAACATGCTTATCCCTGCGGGGCCTGTTACAGTGGGCCGAATCCCACTTGGGCTTCCGGACACGATGAGGACGTGAGGCTAGTAGGCATCGTCGGAGTTTTGCCTTCGTCTTGCTGAGAGCACCTAGAGGGGGTGAATAGGTGATCTTGTAAAATCAAACTCTAAACAGCCACAAAACTTAGATGTTATAGCGTTAGCGTGACTAAGTAGCTTTGGAGCGAGTTCTTGCGAGCACACCAATCACAGAGAATCCAACACAAGAGACACGAGATTTTTATCACGTGGTTCGGCCAAGTAACAATTGCCTACTTCCACGTTGTGGCGTCCCAATGGACGAGGGTTGCACTCAACCCCTTTCAAGTGATCCAATGATCAACCTTAATATCACGGTCCTTTTGTTTAGAGTATCTTCCCGTTTGCGAGGAATCTCCACAATTTGGAGTCTCTCGCCCTTACAATAAAGATCACAAAGAAAGCACGGAGTAAGGTTGGGAGAAGCAACACACACACGACACAAATCCGCAGCACACACACGCACACAAGCCAAAACTTGAGCTCGAAACGTAGCACAGAGAGTTCACAACTCGAACGCAGCTCAAATCACTAACACAATCGATCAAATGCGCGAAGGCGGAGTGTGGGAGTCTTAGAATGCTTAATGAATGCTTAGATGGCTCCTCCATGCACCTAGGGACCCCTTTTATAGCCCCAAGGCAGCTAGGAGCCGTTGGAGACAATCTTTGAAGGCAATTCCTGCCTTCTATCGAGTGGCCACCGGACAGTCCGGTGCGCCACTGGATAGCTACTGTAGCCTATCCGGTGCGCGATTGCCTTCCAAATCGGGCATAGTCGACCGTTGCAGCTCCGGGCCCGTTGGCGCACCGGACACTGTCAGGTGCACACCGGACAGTCCGGTGCCCCTGCCGACCGTTGGAGCTGCCACGCGTCGCGCGAAGATTGCGTGGCCGACCGTTGGCGCTGGCGACCATTGGCTCACCGGACAGTCCGGTGAATTATAGCCACGTCGCCTGTCTTCATTCCCGGGAGCGACAAGTTCGCCGCTGAAGCCTCATCGGACAGTCCGGTGCACCACCGGATGGTCCAGTGAATTTTAGCTATATGCCGCTGTTGAATCCTGAGAGCGGCAAGTTTACACGGACCAGCCTGGCGCACCGGACACTGTCCGGTGCACCACCGAACAGTCCGGTATGCCAGGCCGAGCTGGTGTTGGCTACACACAGCCAACTCTTTTCCCTTTTCTTCTCTTGTTCTTTAGTCAATATTTCTAGCACTTGGATAACCATGTTAGTACATAAACAATTTACCAAGTCTAGAAACATACCTTGTGCCTTGATTTGTACTTCTCACTTTATATGGCACATAAGAACTTAATCAATCGTGTTGGACATTTAATCACCAAAACATTATAGAAATGGCCAAGGGCACATTTCCCTTTCAATCTCCCCCTTTTTGGTGATTTATGCCAACACATCAAAAAGCAACAAAAGAAGTGCAAAATCAATGCAATTGAGGACCAACTTGTTTTCGACTTTAATTTGGCATATTTGGATTGTTCTTTGCCACCACTTGGTTTGTTTTTGCAAATCAAATTCTTTTTCCTATCTCTAAGCAAACAAGTCAAACACACTTGTTTAGGAAAATAGAGAGATACTCCAAGAGTGAAATTAGTGCCAAAAACTCCCCCTTTTCCCATAGTCAAAATTCTCCCCCACAAGAGACCAAATTTTGCAATAAGAGTATTTTGGACAAATCGAAGGTTCTAACTCTATTGTTTTCAAAAATCACAAGTGGTAGCTGATCCATTTGCTTTGGCCTTAATTTCTCCCCATTTGGCATTAAGCACCAAAATAGGATCATTCTTGGCCCTTTAACCCCATTGCCTCACAAAAAATGTCAATTAAGAGCAACATGCAAATAAGCATAAGAATGAACTTGGAATTAAGTACACTAATACCGGAGTGCAGTGGAAGACTTTTCACCGTCCAAGTTCATTTTTCCCTTTCAATGCACCTTTGAGACTACAGCAAGAATACTCAAACAAACAGGTTAGTCTCAGAGGGTCAAGTTGTAGCACATCTCCCCCTTAATATGTGCATCATTCGTATATGGACTTGTGAGGTCCGGGGATCACTTGTACAACTTGAGCACCATAAATAACAATAATTGATTGAAATACACAAAGTAACATGGTCAAAGGCATAGAACACATGTATGCTATAGATCAATCCAAGTTACGCGAATCTAAGACATTTAGCTCACTACGCAACCTGCAAAACCTTTTTCTCATCTAAAGGCTTGGTGAAGATATCGGCTAGCTGGTTCTCGGTGTTAATATGGTACACCTGGATATCTCCCTTTTGCTGGTGGTCTCTCGGGAAGTGATGTCGGATGTCTATGTGCTTAGTGCAGCTGTGTTCAACAGGATTATCCGCCATGCGGATAACACTCTCATTGTCACATAGGAGTGGGACTTTGCTCAGATTGTAGCCAAAATCCAGGAGGGTTTGCCTCATCCAAAGTAGTTACGCACAACACTGTCCTGCGGCAACATACTCGGCCTCAGCGGTGGATAGGGCAACGGATGTCTGTTTCTTTGAACTCCAGGACACCAGGGACCTTCCTAGAAATTGGCACGTCCCCGATGTGCTCTTTCTATCAACCTTGCACCCGGCATAATCAGAGTGTGAGTATCCAATCAAGTCAAAGGTAGACCCCTTTGGATACCAGATCCCGAAGCAGGGCGTAGAAAATAAATATCTAAGAATTCGCTTAACGGCCACAAGGTGACATTCCTTGGGGTTGGATTGATATCTAGCACACATGCATACACTTAGCATAATGTCTGGTCTACTAGCACATAAATAAAGCAATGAACCTATCATGGACCGGTATGCCTTTTGATAAACGGACTTACCTCTTTTGTTGAGGTCAACATGCCCGTCGGTTCCCATCGGTGTCTTTGCGGGCTTGGCGTCCTTCATCCCAAACTGCTTGAGAAGATCTTGTGTGTACTTCGTTTGAGAGATGAAGGTGTTGTCCTCGAGTTGTTTCACTTGGAACCCAAGGAAGTAGGTCAACTCGCCCATCATCGACATCTCAAACTTTTGAGTCATCACCCTGCTAAACTCCTCACAAGACTTTTGATTAGTAGAACCAAATATTATGTCATCGACATAAATTTGGCACACAAAGAGGTCACCATCACAAGTCTTTGTAAAAAGAGTTGGATCAGCTTTCCCAACCTTGAAAGCATTAGAAATTAAGAAATCTCTAAGGCATTCATACCATGCTCTTGGGGCTTGCTTAAGTCCATAGAGCGCCTTAGAGAGCTTAAACATGTGGTCGGGATACCTATCATCCTCAAAGCCAGGGGGTTGTTCCACGTATACCTCCTCCTTGATTGGTCCGTTGAGGAACGCGCTCTTTACGTCCATTTGAAACAACCTGAAAGAGTGGTGAGCGGCATAGGCTAACAATATTCGAATAGACTCTAGCCTAGCCACAGGAGCAAAATTCTCCTTGAAATCCAAACTTACGACTTGGGCATAACCTTTTGCCACAAGTCGAGCCTTGTTTCTTGTCACCACCCCATGCTCGTCTTGCTTGTTGCGGAACACCCACTAGGTTCCCACAACGTTTTGTTTCGGACATTGCACCAGACTCCAAACTTCATTTCTCTTGAAGTTGTTGAGCTCTTCCTGCATGGCCAACACCCAGTCCAGATGCTGCAAGGCCTCTTCTACCCTGAAAGGCTCAATAGAAGAGACAAACGAGTAATGCTCACAAAAATTAGCTAATCTTGAGCGAGTAGTTACTCCCTTGCTTATGTCACCTAGAATCTGATCGACGGGCTGATGTCGTTGGATCGTTGCTCGGACTTGAGTTGGAGGGACCCCTGGTGCTTCTTCCTCCATCACTTGATCTTCTTGTGCTCCCCCTTGATCATGCCCTTCTTCTTGAGGATCATGTTCATCATCTTGAGTTGGGGGTTGCACCATTATCGAGGAAGATGGTTGATCTTGTTCCTGTAATTCCTGTGGTCGCACATCACCTATTGCCATCATGCGTATTGCGGTCGTCGGAATTTCTTCTTCATCTACATCATCAAGATCAACTTGCTCTCTTGGAGAGCCATTAGTCTCATCAAATACAACGTCGCTAGAGACTAGGGATGTAATCGGATCGGATACGGACGGATATCATCGAAACCATATTTGTTTTTATATTTTTATTTGGATTCGAATTCGAATACGGATAACTTCGGATACGAATACGAAAACAAATGTTCTCGGATACAAATACGAATAGATGTGTGTCGAATATGGAACTAGTCGGACACGGATATTGTCGGTAACGAATTTTTTATCGGATACCATGTAAGACATCATTCCACACATATCATGATTGTAATCATGTATCCACTCCTTGAGTCCAAACATTTTTAGCATTACATGTGTACATATGTCGCGTTTTTAAAAAAATCATGAATTTTTAGGCTATGTGCGCATTATTAATTTATTTTGCACAAAATCATCAAAATGCAAATAAGTTACCAAGACTAATAAATATTCTATAAAAATATAACCTTAAGTCTCCACATGAAAATGATAAAGTGAAGTATTGATTATGTTGAAACTTAGATACTTAAAGTGATTTCACGTGTAATTCACGCAACAAGTGAAATTGAAATAAAAGAAACACTAGCATATTGTGGATTTTATGGTCCAAATATTTTAGAGGGTTATATTTGGACATATGTTATGCCTCTATAAAATTTCATGAATTTCTAAGGCTATTTGTGTATTATTAATTTTTTTCTAAAAAAATCAACAAAATACACACAGCTATCCGGATAAGATATCCGGATATCCGAAAAGATTTATCCAAGAAAATATCCGGATATTCGATATCCGACGGATATCAGACATATTGTATTCGAATCCGATATCCGAACAGAATATCCGTATTCGTATCCGTTATCCGAAAAAAAGTTCGGATATCCGAAAATTCCATCCGAATCAGCGTTCACCATCTTCGAATCCGGATTCGGACAGATATTTTCCGAACCATATTACATCCCTACTAGAGACTTCAACCAATCCCGAAGATTTGTTGAAGACCCTATACGCCTTTGTATTTGAGTCATACCCTAGTAAAAACCCTTCTACTGCCTTGGGAGCAAACTTAGAATATCTACCTTTCTTCACCAAAATGTAGCACTTGCTCCCAAATACTCGAAAGTAAGAAATGTTGGGTTTGTTACCGGTAAGGAGCTCGTAGGAGGTCGTCTTGAGAAGGCGATGCAGATAGAGTCGGTTCATGGCGTAGCAGGCTGTGTTCACAGCTTCTGACCAAAACCGCTCGGGCGTCTTGAACTCTCCAAGAATCGTTCTTGCCGTGTCGATAAGCATCCTGTTCTTCCTCTCTACCACACCGTTTTGTTGTGGTGTGTAGGGAGCGGAGAACTCGTGCTTGATGCCTTCCTCCTCAAGATACTCCTCCACTTGCAGATTCTTGAACTCGGACCCGTTGTCGCTTCTTATCTTTTTCACCTTGAGCTGAAATTCATTTTGAGCCCTCCTTAAAAAGCGCTTTAAGGTCCTTTGGGTTTCTGATTTGTCCTGCAAAAAGAACACCCAAGTGAAGCGGGAAAAATCATCAACAATAACAAGACCATACTTACTTCCCCCGATGCTAAGGTAGGCAACGGGTCCAAAAAATCCATGTGAAGAAGCTACAGTGGTCTTGATGTTGTCATCACATTCTTGATGTGATGAGTGCTTCCCACCTGTTTTCCTGCCTGACATGCTGCACAAGGTCTGTCTTTCTCAAAACAGACATCGGTTAGTCCTAACACATGTTCTCCCTTTAGAAGTTTATGAAGGTTCTTAATCCCAACATGTGCTAGACGGTGATGCCACAGCCAGCCCATACTAGTCTTAGTTATTAAGCATGCATCTAGATCGGCCTCCTCTTTTGAAAAATCAACTAAGTAGAGTTTGTCGTCTAATACACCCTTAAAAGCTAATGAACCATCACTCCTTCTAAAGACAGATACATCAACGTTTGTAAAAAAGACAATTGTAACCCATGTGACACAATTGACTTACAGACAGAAGGTTGTAACCAAGCGACTCTACTAGAAATATATTAGATATGGAGTGCTCGTTGGTGATTGTAACACCCCTAGTGTTACTGCCACTAAAACTTGAGCATAACATCATAAGCATTGACATATCATGTGTTTGTCACACCTATAATGCATTCACTAGGCAAAAGTTCAAACAAGTTGTATTGATGTGACATTTCATAAGTGAAACCCTAGGGTACAGTGTTTAACCCTAGATTGGGCTTAAAGGGGTAACCAAAGCCTAAACAAGAGAAAACTTCAAAAATTGATAATAATGATAATAAAATACCACCATTAATGAATTTAAGGGATATCCAAACCCTAAGAGCACCAAAAACCCTAAAGAGAACCCTGGAAAACCCTGGACTGAAACCCTAGGGGGTTATCTGCAAAATGTGCACACTTTTGGACTAAAGTGCAAAAACCAAGGTATTAGGATACCTAAAGTCATAAGGTTCTCATATCTGAGGATTTCCAAGTCAAAAGATGGGAATTGGACTTATTTGCAAAAAGCACCATTCAAACCCTAATGAGTTAAGTCTGATTTCAGTGCATTTGGCTCAACTTTGAAGCCCTATATCTTCCAAATTATGAGGAGTTTGCCCTAGATCAACACATCAAAGTTGTTGAGCTATCATTGGAGAACAAGTTTACTTAAGTAACTAAACACTTGTACTGCAGAGAAATTGGAATAAAATAAGCATCAAGTTGGGCTGTCAGTCTGTCTAAAACCTGAATTATGGTATTCAGGGGCATGGGATGAACTTTGGGGGCCATTTTGAAGATGATCCCGTGGATGTTTGAGCATGGTTACCACAGTCGGTTTATAGCTGGACCATTGGACAACAAATTTGCTACTGGCCGATCAACAACTTGACATGTAAAATTAGGAGAAAATCAATGCCAAACTTGGTCTGTCAGGATAACTGAAGAACAATCTGATGGTACAGTGCACTAAATATCCCTGGGTTCAGTCCCCCTCGCTGTCAGTAAGTCGCGCGCCTAGATTTATGTTGGTCGACATGATTCGTGCTCAGCATCGTTGGATAACGTTGTGGGGGTGCGAAATATCACCCAGTTGATGAACTCTGGCCACTGTTTACTCCGGTCGCCGTGTCCGCTCTACCCCGATCGCCTTGGATCAATCATCGCCAGAGTTAGATACCTCAAGGTCTTGTGCCACATGCCCTCAGCACTTTAACCATGCCGTTGTGACTCGTGCTGACCTGTCCAGAGATCGCCAGTGAGGTTGCCACGGTTACAACCACTAACCTTATGCGTCAGTAACTCCTTTCTTCTCTGACCGCCAGCGCGCCAATCCAAAATTGGAGACCACTGCTCAAGCACACTATAAATTGAGCACACCGTCGGGTCCATAGGGTAATCACGCACCAAGCCACCAAGTCGTGCCTCCAATTGTTCACCAGAGCTCTCCAATTTCTCATTTCCCCCAAATCACTCAAGAACACCGCTCGGTTTGACCTCACCGTGGTCAGCGTATTCTAGGCCTGTTCAAACTCCCTGCTCTCTTGTTCTAGCGTCCTTAAGTCCTCCTGAAGCTCCTCGACCAATTCAATTGGATTAGGCTGCCCTGGATCGCCGGGAACACGTTAGTTCCTTTGATTGTCCGCACTGTCTCCGTGGACTGGTTGATTCAGAGCCTTGTTAGTAAAATTAAGTGGGGGGAAATGATTGGGCAGGGTCCGATTTGGTGTCTGCCGCTCGGGAGCGCCGGTCTTTGCGTGATCCGACCGGTACAGGCTCACCGGAGATCAGTGTGTCGCCGTCCACCGTCGTGGACCGAGCTCTGTGAAGGAATAGAAATTCAGGGATCTAACTGTAACTATGAGCGACTCATAGAAATAGTGCGGTGAACTCAGTTCGGGATATTTAAAACAACAGGGGTCTCTGTGCAAAGTCTACACGTGGGCGCGTTTTCACCAGTAGATGGGCTGACTTGGGCCGATTCCGGTCCAACACTGTTCCTGTCTTTTTCTTTTTCTACCAGAGCTAAAGAAATTCTAGAAAATTGTAGAAAAATGCTAAAAATACAAGACCAATTTTGCTAGGCTTCTAATTTCTTATAGTATTTAATAAAAATAATTTCAGGATTTTTAGTGTCAATAGGGAATTTTGGGACATTTAAAACAGCCAAAACCATGCTTCTTGATTTTTAGGGAATAAATAGTGAATCCAAAATTCACCAAACTTTTAGGGTAAACTCTAAATAATATTTAGAAGCCTTGGGTAGAGTTTGGTATGATTTGGACCATGTTTTATACTTAGAACCCAAAACCCTAGTCCCCCTGCCCTATGAACATCACTATAGACTCCGAAAACCCTAAGTTCTCGGAGATCCGTGAAGGAAAGTTGTATTCAAGACTTTAGATAATAAACTTTTATTATCTTTGCACCCTCATGAGCATTACATGGGCATTCATTATTATGTATGGCTATATTTAGAAAACAAAGAGGAAGTAGAAGTCGAAGAAGCGAAAACTTCACCACCACCACCTGAAGAACATCAGGCAGACAACTATTTTTATTTTGATATCTGTGGAACAGAGTCTGATTCACCAGTAACACAAGGCAAGCCCCGGTGCATTTGCCACCTCCTTGTTCCTTTTAAAATCTTTCTCACTTGCTTGATGCATTAGGTGATAGGAGTTGTGTGCTAAACCAATTCCTGTATTTCCTTCCTTGGATATGATTACTTCTCCTTAAGCCCCTGTTTTGCAAAAGGTTTTTCTTATGCTTAGTTTTGCTTTAGAAAAACAAAATGTTTTGTTTTCACAAAAGATGATGCTTCAAGGTGGGTGGGATGTTTTCAAAAATAAAACTTGATGGTGGATCCATCATGGCCATGATGGGTTCAACATCAGAAAAGATGTACCTCTACCAGGTACCAAACTTTGGGTTTGAAATGATAAAGCTGAGACCGGGCGGGTGACTTGCACGAGAAGAGAGTCTCGGTGTAGTGTCTCCGTCTGAGTCGATTAAGGACCTTCTCGATGTAGGCTTGATGATCGAGGATCCTTTAACTGGTCATATGCCTCGTCATGGGTAAGCTTTGCCTCGGGCAGACTAATACCAGAATAAGATAACACACAATGAGAGTGGAGAGACGGCGAAAGTAGCATGTACCCTATGTGGCAAGAGGCTGGACGGTGGTGTATCTGTGCTCTCCGTTGACGTGAACCTGATCAGGTCTTAAGAACCCCGGTGGCGAGTTGACATATGCAAGGGTTAAGTGCTACATATGTCGTGTGATTGGAGATCCTCAGCTGAGTATAATCGGTTCGGATCGCCGTAACTTCGCGGATATGAAGACTTGGTCACTGACCTACACGTAGCATTCCAGCGAATAAGAAGGGTTGATAAGAAACTGGCTAGTATAGGTCAAGTGATTGAACTAGGATAGAAAGAACTCTAGCTTCAGGTAACTTCACTTAACCTGACAAGTAAAAATTGATTTTTAAGGATCCACTGTTAGTAAGCATTTTTACAAACAGAGTCTTTGACTATTGATAAGCCATTCCTTGATCCCCAAAAGGCCAGCATATCCTTGAGAGTCTTTTACTTTGACAGGTAAGTCTTGTGAAAGTACACTTCGTACTCAGGGCTTTGTCCCATGTTGTTTTAGGTGAGGTTGCTGCTTCTGTTCAAAGGTGGTTCCCAAAGAAGAAAGCCAAGAGTGAAGCTTCGGGAGGAAAGGATCCTCCGTTAAAACTTTTGTTTAATGCCTATCGGGAGGGGTTTTTGCCTCCTAGTGATGTAATAATAATACTTCCGCACTCGTATATTTTAACTCTGGTCTGTAATAAATACTACTCTTTCTTACTTTCCAATAGAGTAAATTATTATAAATGCTTCCGCATTTTTGTACCTCCGATGTATTGTAATGTCTGCGTGACAGGTGAAACGCTCTTGGGAAAGGTAAAGAAAGCAGATACCGAACTTGTCAAGTGATTTAGGGGCACCTGCAGGGTTGTCTGAGGTCTGTTGGACAAGGACAACTGTAGGTGGGCCTAATGACTTGGGAGGTTCTGTCATAGCTGGTATCAGAGCGAAGCCCATCTCTGCAGATGTTATGAGGCATTTTCAAAAAGAATTTTCAAAGACTTATCTAGAAAATTTCTTTCTTTCTTATCTAACTACCTTCTCTACTTAAAGACCAGATAATAGAGTGCACTGTATAGAAGGTTGTGAATCAACTAAGGTTGATTTTGTAATTATGCATGCATCATACTACAAACTATTTTAATAAGATTTTCCCCCTTAGAGAAATGCCGCCGCGCACAAGAAAAACTGCGCGCAAGTCTACCGGACCAATTGGCGTGCCCGCCATCAACTAGCTCCAAGGCATGAAGACAGTAGTAGTGGTAGCAATGATTCAATCGGAGATCTGGAAGCTCAAGTAGAGCAACTTCGAATGGGACTCCGTCATAGGAACGAAGTATGGGTCGAGGATGGTCAGCGAATAAACGAATTAAGAACTAACATCCGACACTTGCAAGACCAACTTGCTGAACATGATTTAGCGCTCGATTGGGCTGTTAACTCACGTTCACTTGCTTGGGCTAAGGAAGCCAAAGCTCGAGCCCGTGTAGAGGAGCTCAGCACAGCCGTGGACCACTTGCAAGTGTATTGTAATACACTACATGAGGAGGTACATGTGTTGTATTCACAACTGCACCCTAACGTACCTATGGATCCTGTCGGAATGGGAGCCAGACCTTCTGGAGTAGCGGGAGAAGCACTTGGTGGTGAACTGGACCTTTTTAGGCCTCCTCCCTCTATGAAGTTGGTTGATGAATGGTCTCCTACGCCCGATAGTGAAGCTACCAAAAGTGATAAGAAGCTAGAGTAGTGTAGTATAGAAATAGTGTTGATGTATAATAGGTAATGTAATCCTGTTGTAAATTTGAGTCTGTATCACTACCCTTTTTAGTAATGTAAAGTGGATGGTTTTCTTTGGCATATTATATTTTTCCAAATGTTTGTTGCCTCAGATGCCGTCCAAGACTCGTGCACAGGATAGTGCAGGGACCTCCCGTGGGAGGGAAGCGACTCCTAATCCGCCCCCTGTACCTCCAACATTAGCTGAGGTCGTCGCTGCCTTAGTTAACGCTACGGCCGACAACACCCGCTTTCTGCGAGAAATGGCGGGACAACAAATGCAATAGCAAGGCGGGCGGGCATATCCGCAAGGACCCTGCGAAACTTCCTATTTGGATTTCTCTGAGACACGTCCTCCGTTATTTGTCAAGGCTGAAGATCCTCTGGAAGCGGATGAGTGGATCCGAGTTATTGAACAAAAGTTCGGGCTTCTCCGATGCACGGAGACTCAAAAGCCCTTATTTACGGCACAACAGTTGCGAGGCCCTGCCAGTACCTGGTGGGGAAATTATGTGGCTATCCAACCTGCTGGTCATCAAATTACCTGGGACGAATTCAAGCTAGCTTTCCAGGAGCACTATATTCCTGAAGGGGTGCTCCATATGAAACAGGAGGAGTTTATGAAGCTTAAACAAGGTGGGGATACTATCACTCAGTATCTCAACAAATTCAACCACTTGTCCTAGTATGCTATCAATCAGGTCAACACCGACCTGAAGAAGAAAAATTGTTTTATGAGGGGTCTCAGTGACCGGTTGTAGCGGAAAATGGCCACTTGTCTCGACCTCACTTACAGCCGGGCTGTCAGCACGGCACTGTCAGTCGAAGCTAAATATGCAGGCTCAGGAAAATCAAAGGGCTATGGAGGCGACAGGCCCAACCAGGGGCCTGAGAAAAGACAAAGGTTGGTGATTTGACCTTTTAATCTGAATCGTTCTTCACCCCATCCGCCCTCCTACCCTTTTAAGCAACCAGTTTTTATCTGTCCTGCTACTGCCCCGACCTCAACCACTCAGCCGGGTGCCACTGGTACTCGTTTCCCTACCCTCCCAAGCTCTTCAATAGGCTGCTTTAATTGTGGAAAGTCTGGACATTTTATCAAGGATTGTCCGTATCCGAAGCAGAGCCAATCAACTAATCAATAGAGTTCTAGGAGTTCTACTCAAGGAAAGGGAAATATGGCAAATAATACCACGGGCAAAATTATGAAGAAAACTAGGCGGATTTTATGTACTTAAGTGGCCACCACACCGGAAGGCGAACTGGTTATGCTGGGTACGTTTCTAGTGGCCAATCACCCTGCAATTATTCTTTTTGATTTTGGCGCTTCACATGCATTCATAAGCAAGAAATTTGTGGAGCAACATTGCATTCCTTACCATGAATCAAGGGAAGGGTTTACTATTCATTCGCCCGGGGACAAATATTCACTAAAGAAGTGGCTTTCCAAGTGCCCGTAACATTGGCCGAACGGGACTTTCCTACAAATATGATTGTTCTAAAATGCCAAGATATAGATGTAATTTTAGGCATGAATTGGTTAGCCCAACATAAAGCTATTCTCAACACTGATATGAGAACTATTAGGTTGAGTTATGGCCAAGAAGAGGTTTTCCTGTCCATCCCCGTAGCTATTCCAACTAAACCATTTGGAAGAGTATATGAAGCCAACATGCCGGAGATCCAAGATATTTCGGTAGTATGTGAGTTCCCAGACGTCTTTCCAGAAGATTTGCCTGGATTGCCTCCAGAGAGATGTAGAATTTGTGATTGAGTTGAAGCCCGGTATGGCTCCTATTTCTAGAAGGTCGTACCGAATGCCTCCGAATGAATTGGTAGAGCTCAAGACCCAATTACAAGATCTACTAGAGAAGGGATTCATCCGACCAAGCTCGTCACCATGGGGTTGTCCAGCCATCTTTGTCAAGAAGAAGGACCAAATGCTTCGGATGTGCGTGGATTACAGACCCCTTAATGAGGTTACCATAAAAAATAAGTACCCTCTTCCCCGGATTGATATATTATTTGATCAACTGACTGGAGCGAGGGTATTCTCCAAGGTTGACCTCAGATCGGGCTATCATCAGATCCGTATCCGGCCCAAAGATATACCAAAAACCGCATTCACTACGCGGTATGGATTATTTGAATATCTGGTTATGTCTTTCGGACTAACAAATGCTCCTGTCGATTTCACATATCTTATGAACTCGGTATTTATGCCCGAGTTAGATAAATTCGTGGTAGTATTCATTGATGATATCTTAATATATTCCAAGAATGAAGAGGAGCATGCTCAACATTTGTGGATCGTGTTGACGCGCTTAAGGGAGCACCAATTATATGCTAAGTTCAGTAAGTGCGCATTCTGGCTGGAGGAGATCCAATTTCTGGGACATGTATTATCTGCCAAGGGGATTGCGGTGGATCCCAGCAAAGTCAAGGATATTTTGGAGTGGAAACCACCAACAACGGTGCATCAAGTCTGAAGTTTCCTTGGACTGGCTGGTTATTACCGCCGATTCATTCTAGATTTTTCTAAGCTTGTGAAGCCAATCACAAGTTTATTGAAGAATGATACGAAATTTAATTGGTCTTCAAAATGCAATGAAGCCTTTGAACATTTGAAGGTATTATTAACCACTGCTCCGGTATTAGCTCAACCGGATATTGAAAAACCCTTTGATGTGTATTGTGATGCATCAGGCAGTGGTCTCAGTTGTGTTTTAATGCAAGAAGGCCGAGTAATAGCCTATTCTTCAAGGCAGTTGCGCCGGCATGAAGAACATTATCCAACTCATGACCTGGAGTTAGTTGCTGTGGTTCATGCTCTGAAAATTTGGCATCATTATCTGCTAGGGAACATCTGTCACATTTATACAGATCATAAAAGTTTGAAATACATCTTCACCTAGTCAGAGTTGAATATGAGACAGAGGCGATGGCTTGAGCTCATTAAGGACTATGAATTGGAAATTCACTATCACCCAAGCAAGGCTAATGTAGTGGCAGATGTGTTAAGCCGCAAGGCTTCTTGCCATTGTCTGACGATGAAGACTTCTGACATTACGTTATGCCAAGAAATAGAGAAGTTGAACCTAGGAATGATTCAACAGGGGACTTCAAATCACTTAAAGCTTGAGTCAGTCCTCCTGCAGAGGATAATTGATGCACAAAAGAATAATGAGGGTATGAAACACATCCATGAGAAGATCAAGGCTGGAAGAGCCAAATGTTTCGGAAAAGACGATCAAGGCATTATATGGTTTAATAACTGCATAGTTGTGCCCAAGAATGATGAGATCCGCCAACAAATTCTAGATGAAGCGCATCTTAGTCGCTATTCTATTCATCCCGGAAGCACTAAGATGTATCATGATCTAAAACAGCATTATTGGTGGACAAAGATGAAGATTGAGATTGCACGCTATGGGGCAAGATGTGACACCTGCAGACTTGTCAAGGCCATACACATGAAAGTTGCTGGTCCATTACAATCTTTACCTATCCCTACATGGAAATGGGAGGATATTAGTATGGACTTCGTTGTGGGTTTACCTAGCACAGCAAAAGGGTATGGTTCCATCTGAGTTATAATTGATCGGCTTACGAAAATTGCTCATTTTCTGCCAGTCAAAACATATTACCCGGTCCTCACATATGCGGAACTGTACATTGCTCGCATTCTTAGTTTGCACAGTGTTCCGAAGACCATAGTGTCGGATCGTGGACCTCAATTCGTATCCAAATTCTGGGAAGAACTCCATAAATCCTTGGGTACTAAATTACTCCATAGTTTGGCCTATCATCCTCAAACCAGTGGGCAAACTGAGAGGGTAAACCAGATACTTGAAGATATGTTGCGGGCATGTGTTCTGGAATTCCCACAGAAATGGGATGACTGTTTACCATTAGCGGAGTTCTCGTACAATAATAGCTATCAAGAAAGCATCAAAATGGCACCCTTTGAAGCTTTGTACGTACGACGGTGTCGTACTCCATTAAACTGGTCTGAACCAGGTGAGAGAAGTTTCTTCAGGCCAGATATGGTAAAGGAGACCGAAGAAAAAGTTTGGCGAATAATTCATAATTTGAAAGAAGCTCAAGCTCGACAGAAGAGTTATGCAGACAAGCGACGACAACCCTTGTACTTTCAAGTTGAAGATTATGTCTACCTGAAAGTTTCACCAATGAAGGGTGTGTCACGTTTCAGGGTAAAGGGGAAGCTTGCACCTCGATACATTGGTCCTTTTCCTATCCTTGAAAGATATAGACCAGTGGCATACCGACTCTTGTTACCTGAAACCTTGTCTGCTGTGCATAATGTGTTCCACGTGTCTCAATTGAAAAAGTGTCTTCGGGTTCTCGATCGAACCGTTGAAGTAACGGATGTTGCCTTAGAACCAGACTTGACATATGCAGAACATCCTATTCGAGTCTTGGATCAAAAGGACAGGATTACCCGAAGGAAAACTCTCAAGTTTTACAAGATACAGTGGAACCAACATTTAGAAGATGAGGCTACATGGGAAACTCAAGACTTTTTAGAAAAGAATTTCCCAGGCTTTTAGGCCTCATGTAATTTGTAAAGTATGTACATTTGCTATAATAAAGGAATGAACCCCATACCACCCCTGCCTTGTACCAAAAATAAGGAAATGAAAATATGACGTGTTTCCTTTTCCATTACTTGCCCTAGGACTTTTAATCTCGGGACGAGATTCTTTTATGGGGGGAAGGATGTAACACCCCTGGTGTTACTGCCACTAAAACTTGAGCATAACATCATAAGCATTGACATATCATGTGTTTGTCACACCTAGAATGCATTCACTAGGCAAAAGTTCAAACAAGTTGTATTGATGTGACATTTCATAAGTGAAACCCTAGGGTACAGTGTTTAACCCTAGATTGGGCTTAAAGGGGTAACCAAAGCCTAAACAAGAGAAAACTTCAAAACTTGATAATAATGATCATAAAATACCACCATTAATGAATTTAAGGGATATCCAAACCCTAAGAGCACCAAAAACCCTAAAGAGAACCCTGGACTGAAACCCTAGGGGGTTATCTGCAAAATGTGCACACTTTTGGACTAAAGTGCAAAAACCAAGGTATTAGGATACCTAAAGTCATAAGGTTCTCATATCTGAGGATTTCCAAGTCAAAAGATGGGAATTGGACTTATTCGCAAAAAGCACCATTCAAACCCTAATGAGTTAAGTCTGATTTCAGTGCATTTGGCTCAACTTTGAAGCCCTATATCTTCCAAATTATGAGGAGTTTGCCCTAGATCAACACATCAAAGTTGTTGAGCTATCATTGGAGAACAAGTGTACTTAAGTAACTAAACACTTGTACTGCAGAGAAATTGGAATAAAATAAGCATCAAGTTGGGCTGTCAGTCTGTCTAAAACCTGAATTATGGTATTCAGGGGCATGGGATGAACTTTGGGGGCCATTTTGAAGATGATCCCATGGATGTTTGAGCATGGTTACCACAGTCGGTTTATAGCTGGACCATTGGACAACAAATTTGCTACTGGTCGATCAACAACTTGACATGTAAATTTAGGAGAAAATCAATGCCAAACTTGGTCTGTCAGGCTAACTGAAGAACAATCTGATGGTACAGTGCACTAAATATCCCTGGGTTCAGTCCCCCTCGCCGCCGGTGAGCCGCGCATCTAGATTTACGTCGGTCGACGTGATTCGTGCTCGGCGTCGTTGGATAACGTTGTGGGGGTGCGAAATATCACCCAGTGGATGAACTCCAGCCACTGTTTACTCTGGTCGCCGTGACCGCTCTACCCCGATCGCCTTGGATCAATCCTCGCCGGAGTTAGACACATCACGGTCTTGTGCCACGTGCCTCAGCACTTTAACCAAGCCGCCGTGACTCGTACTGACCTGTCCAGAGATCGCCGGTGAGGCTGCCACGGTTACAGCCACTAATCTCGTGTGCCAGTAACTCCTTTCTTCTCCGACCGCCAGCGCGCCAATCCAAAATTGGAGACCACCGCTCAAGCACACTATAAATTGAGCACACCGTCGGGTCTGAAGGGTAATAACGCACCAAGCCACCAAGTCGTGCCACCAATTGTTCACCAGAGCTCTCCAATTTCTCATTTCCCCCAAATCACTCAAGAACACCGCTCGTTTTGACCTCACTGTGGTCAGCGTATTCCATGCCTGTTCAAACTCCCTGCTCTCTTGTTCTAGGGTCCTTAAGTCCACCTGAAGCTCCACGACCAATTCAATTAGGTTAGGCTGCCCTGGATCGCCGGGAACACGTTAGCTCCTTTGATACTGTCTCCGTGGACCGGTTGATTCAGAGCCTTGTTAGTAAAATTAAGTGGGGGGAAATGATTGGGCTGGGTCCGATTTGGTGTCTGCCGCTCGGGAGCGTCGGTCTTTGCGTGATCCGGTCGGTACAGGCTCACCGGAGATCGGTGTGTCGCCGTCCACCGTCGTGGACCGAGCTCTGTGAAGGAATAGAAATTCAGGGGTCTAACTGTAACTGTCAGCGACTCATAGAAATAGTGTGGTGAACTCAGTTTGGGATATTTAAAACAACAGGTGTCTCTGTGCAAAGTCTACGCGCGGGCGCGCGGGGGCGCGTTTTCACCAGTAGATGGGCTGACTTGGGCCGATTTCGGTCCAACACTGTTCCTGTCTTTTTCTTTTTCTTTTTCTGCCAGAGCTAAAGAAATTCTAGAAAATTGTTGAAAAATGCTAAAAATACAAGACCAATTTTGCTAGGCTTCTAATTTCCTATAGTATTTAATAAAAATAATTTCATGGTTTTTAGTGCTAATAAGGAATTTTGGGACATTTAAAACAGCCAAAAACCATACTTCTGGATTTTTAGGGAATAAATAGTGAATCCAAAATTCACCAAACTTTTAGGGTAAACTCTAAATAATATTTAGAAGCCTTGGGTAGAGTTTGGTATGATTTGGACCATGTTTTATGCTTAGAACTCAAAACCCTAGTCCCCCCTACCCTATGAACTTCACTATAGACTCCGAAAACCCTAAGTTCTCGGAGATCCGTGAAGGAAAGTTGTATTCAAACTTTAGATAATAAACTTTTATTATCTTTGCACCCTAATGAGCATTACATGGGCATTCATTATTATGTATGGCTATATTTAGAAAACAAAGAGGAAGTAGAAGTCGAAGAAGCGAAGACTTCACCACCACCACCTGAAGAACATCAGGCAGGCAACTGTTTTTATTTTGATATTTGCGGAACAGAGCCTGATTTACCAGTAACACAAGGCAAGCCCTGGTGCATTTGCCACCTCCTTGTTCCTTTTAAAATCTTTCTCACTTGCTTGATGCATTAGGTGATAGGAGTTGTGTGCTAAACCAATTCCTGCATTTCTTTCCTTGGATATGATTACTTCTCCTTAAGCCCCTGTTTTGCAAAAGGTTTTTCTTATGCTTAGTTTTGCTTTAGAAAAACAAAATGTTTTGTTTTCACAAAAGATGATGCTTCAAGGTGGGTGGGATGTTTTCAAAAATAAAACTTGATGGTGGATCCATCATGGCCATGATGGGTTCAACATCGGAAAAGATGTACCTCTGCCAGGTACCAAACTTTGGGTTTGAAATGATAAAGCTGAGACCGGGTGGGTGACTTGCACGAGAAGAGAGTCTTGGTGTAGTGTCTTCATCTGAGTCGATTAAGGACCTTCTCGATGTAGGCTTGATGATCGAGGACCCTTTAACTGGTCATATGCCTCGTCATGGGTAAGCTTTGCCTCAAGCAGACTAATACCAGAATAAGATAACACGCAATGGGAGTGGAGAGATGGCGAGAGTAGTGTGTACCCTCCGTGGCAAGAGGCTGGACGGTGGTGTATCTGTGCTCTCGGTTGGCGTGAACCTGATCTGGTCTTAAGAACCTCGGTGGCGAGTTGACATATGCAAGGGTTAAGTGCTTCATATGTCATGTGATTGGAGATCCTCAGCTGAGTATAATCGATTCGGATTGCTGTAACTTCGTGGATATGAAGACTTGGTCACTGACCTACACGTAGCATTCCAGCGAATAAGAAGGGTTGATAAGAAATTGGCTAGTATAGGTCAAGTGATTGAACTAGGATAGAAAGAACTCTAGCTTTAGGTAACTTCACTTAACCTGACAAGTAAAAATTGATTTTTAAGGATCCACTGTTAGTAAGCATTTTTGCAAACAGAGTCTTTGACTATTGATAAGCCATTCCTTGATCCCCAAAAGGACAGCATATCCTTGAGAGTCTTTTACTTTGACCGGTAAGTCTTATGAAAGTACACTTCGTCCTTAGGGCTTTGTCCCATGTTGTTTTAGGTGAGGAAGCAGCAAACTTTTGCTGCTTCTGTTCAAAGGTGGTTCCCAAAGAAGAAAGCCAGGAGTGAAGCTTCGGGAGAAAAGGATCCTCCGTTAAAACTTTTGTTTAATGTCTATCGGGAGGGGGTTTTGCCTCCTAGTGATGTAACAATAATACTTCTGCACTCTTATATTTTAACTCTAGTCTGTAATAAATACTACTCTTTCTTACTTTCCAATAGAGTAAATTATTGTAACTGCTTCCGCATTTTCGTACCTCTAATGTATTGTAATATCTGCGTGTCGGGTGAAACGCTCTTGGGAAAGGTATAGAAAGCAGATACCGAACTTGTCAAGTGATTTAGGGGCACCTGCAGGGTTGTTTGAGGTCCGTTGGATAAGGACAACTGTAGGTGGGCCTAATGACTTGGGAGGTTCCGTCACAGTGATGGCTATCTTGCCCAAGCCTTTGACCTTGCCTTGGTTCCCATCTCCAAAGATGATCGTATCCTGGGAATCCTTGTTTTTTATGTGGGAGGTGAACATCTTCTTCTCCCCCGTCATGTGGTTTGTGCATCTGCTGTCGATTATCCAGCTAGAGCTCCCGGATGCATAAACCTGCAAGAAATTTAAGCTTGGGTTTTAGGTACCCAACTCTTGTCGGGTCCTACAAGGTTAGTCACAATAATTTTTGGAACCCATATGCAAGTTTTGTCTCCCTTGCATTTGGATCCCAATTTCCTAGCCACTACTTTTGCATTCTTACATAAAAGAACAAAAGAAGTGTTGCAAGCATGGAAAACAGTAGTAGATTCATTGCACATTTTCCTAGGCACATGATGCACAACATGATTTCTCCTAGGCCTACTTCTACCATGAACAAAAGTAGAACTAGAGGCAAACATAGCATCATGATCATATATCTTATTATAATAAGCATTCCTAGAAAATTTTCTTTCATAAATGTAGGCATGACACTTTTGGGAACTACTAGCCATAGGGTGTGGGGGATAGATATCCCCCGGGTCCACTAAAAGAGTAAAGGACCTCACGAAAGGCCCAAGGGCCCAATAAATCATAAGGTCATTCTTTCGTGGGCCTGGGGAGAAACAACCAGCAAAGCAGAACGACATGAGGCCGGATTGGTGCAAACCCGGACGGCCCACAGCGTCGAGCGAATGACCGCAACAGAGATCCGACTCTCCCGCGCTGGAGCCTCCATGCAACGAAGCCATGCGAGGATAAGTCGGTGAGGGTTACGTAGGGATAATCTCAAGAGGTTCACTATCTTTTAGCTACTTGTTGTTATCTTATCCACGTGTACTGCCCTACGGTCGAGTATATAAGGCCTAGGGGACACCCCTTCAGAACGATCGACCCTTTACTTAGCCACCCGCGTCAACTCTCTGTATTCTCAATCAAGAGAGCTCTCTTGTAACCACATCCACCAAGCATACTCACCAGGACGTAGGGTGTTACACATCTCTAAGCGGCCCGAACCTGTGAAACTTGTCCACTGCCCCTCGTGCGATCGGCACGAACCATTTTGCTACAGTTGTCGACACCGTCCTACTCCTAAAACACCTTGAGGGGCAACCCCGGGTGTGCGGTCGGACCCAAAACACCGACATAGGGGCCTTCCCTTTCTCCTTATTGAGAACGGGAGCCTTTTGGCTTGTTAAGTTCTTGGCTTCTTTTCGAAAACCAAGCCCATCCTTAATTGAGGGGTGTCTACCAACGGTGTAGGCATCCCTAGCAAATTTTAATTTGTCAAAATAAATTTTGCAAGTCTTAAGTTGAGCATTAAGTCTTGCCACCTCATTGTTCAATTTAGTAATGGACGCAAGATGTTCATCACAAGAATCAATATCAAAATCCTTGCATCTATTACAAATAACAACATGCTCTATACATGATTTAGTTACATTAGCTTCCTCTAGTTTAGCATTTAATTCAACATTCAAATTCTTTAGACTAGAGACAGATTCATGACAGGCAGACAACTCAGAGGATAGCATTTCATTTCTTTTAAGTTCTAAGGCAAGAGATTTTTGAACACTAACAAATTTATCATGTTCCTCATACAAAATATCCTCTTGCCTTTCTAGCAATCTATCTTTTTCATTTAGAGCATCAATTAACTCATTTATTTTATCTACTTTAGCTCTATCTAAACCCTTAAATAAATCAGTATAATCTACTTCATCATCAGATGACTCTTCATCACTAGAAGAAGTATACTTGGGAGTGTCCCGAACACATACCTTTTTCTCCTTGGCCATAAGACATGTATGGCGTTCGTTGGGGAAGAGTGAGGATTTGTTGAAGCTAAAGCAGCGAGTCCCTCATCGTCGGAGTCGGAAGAGGAGCAGTCTAAGTCCCATTCCTTTCCAAGGTGCGCCTCGCCCTTTGCCTTCCTGTAGTTCTTCTTTTTCTCCTTCTTCCCATTCTTTTCTTGTCCCTGATCACTATCATTATCGGGACAATTTGCAATAAAGTGACCAGTCTTACCGCATTTGAAGCAGGAGCGTTTTCCCTTTGTTTTATTTCTGTTGGGGTACTCCTTACGTCCTTTGAGTGCGGTCTTGAAGCGCTTGATGATAAGTGCCATCTCATCTTCGTTGAGGTCGGCAGCCTCCACATGAGCTACCTTGCTTAGTAGCGCCTCCTTGCTGCTTGTTGCTTTGAGAGCAATGGGCTGCGGCTCGTAGATGGGTAGTGGACCGTTCAAAGCATTGTCCACGTATCGAGCCTCCTTCACCATCATGCGCCCGCTCACAAATTTTCCAAGGATCTCCTCGGGCGTCATCTTGGTGTACCTGGGATTCTCACAAATAAGATTGACAAGATGGGGGTCAATAACCGTAAATGACCTGAGCATGAGTTGGACGACGTCATGATCTGTCCATCTTGTGCTTCCATAGCTTCGTATCTTGTTGACCAGGGTCTTGAGCCTGTTGTAGGTTTGTGTTGGCTCCTCTCCCTAATCATCGCAAATCTCCCTAGCTCGCCTTCCACCAACTCCATTTTGGTGATCATGGTGGCATCATTTCCCTCATGAGATATCTTGAGGGTGTCCCAGATCTGCTTCGCATTGTCCAAGCCGCTAACCTTGTTGTATTCATCCCTACACAGAGATGCTAGCAAAACAGTAGTGGCTTGGGCATTTTTATGAATTTGCTCATTAATGAACATGGCATTGTCAGTAATATCAAAGTGCATTCCATTTTCAACAATCTCCCAAATACTAGGATGGAGAGAAAATAAACGACTATGCATTTTATGACTCCAAAAAGAATAGTCTTCTCCATCAAAGTGGGGAGGTTTCCCAAGTGGAATTGATAACAAATGAGCATTAGAATTGTACGGAATATAAGAATAATCAAATGAATAGTTTTGATTAACTGTTTTCTTCTTTGACGAGGAGTCATCGTCGTCGTTGTGTGGTGAAGAAGACGAGGCATCACTGTCGTAGTATATGATCTTCTTGATGCGCCTCTTCTTCTTCCCGTCTCTTTTCTTGTGACTCGAGCCTAAGTCGGTTGGCTTGTCGTCTCTAGGCTCATTGAGGAAGGACTCCTTTTCCTTGTTGTTGACCACCATCCTCTTTCCCTTAGGATCCATCTCTTTGGGCGATTAGTCCCTTAAGTGAAGAGTACGGATCTGATACCAATTGAGAGCACCTAGAGGGGGGTGAATAGGTGATCCTGTAAAATCAAACTCTAAATAGCCACAAAACTTACATGTTATAGTGTTAGCGTGACTAAGTAGCTTTGGAGCGAGTTCTTGCGAGCACACCAATCACAGAGAATCCAACACAAGAGACACGCGATTTTTATCTCGTGGTTCGGCCAAGTAACAATTGCCTACTTCCACGTTGTGGTGTCTCAGTGGACGAGGGTTGCACTCAACCCCTTTCAAGTGCTCCAATGATCAACTTGAATACCACGGTCCTTTTGTTTAGAGTATCTTCCCATTTGCGAGGAATCTCCACAATTTAGAGTCTCTCGCCCTTACAATAAAGATCACAAAGAAAGCATGGAGTAAGGTTGGGAGAAGCAACACACACACGACATAAATCTGCAACACACACACGCACACAAGCCAAAACTTGAGCTCGAAACATAGCACAGAGAGTTCACAACTCGAACGGAGCTCAAATCACTAACACAATCGATCAAATGCGCGGAGGCCGAGTGTGGGAGTCTTAGAATGCTTAATGAATGCTTAGAAGGCTCCTCCATGCGCCTAGGGACCCCTTTTATAGCCTCAAGGCAGCTAGGAGTCGTTGGAGACAATCTTGGAAGGCAATTCATGTCTTCTGTCGAGTGGTGCACCGGACAGTCCGTTGCGCCACCGGACAGCTACTGCAGCCTGTCCGGTGCGCGATTGCCTTCCAAATCGGGCACAGTCGACCATTGCAGCTCCGGGCCCGTTGGCGCACCGGACACTGTCCGGTGCACACCGGATAGTCCGGTGCCCCCTGCCGACCGTTGGAGCTGCCACGCGTCGCGCGAATATTATGCGGCTGACCGTTGGCACTGGCGACCGTTGGCTCACCGGACAGCCTGGTGAACCACCGGACAGTCCAGTGAATTATAGCCACGTCACCTGTCTTCATTCCCGAGAGCGACGAGTTCGCCGCTGATGCTTCACCGGACAGTCCGGTGCACCACCGGACGGTCCAGTGAATTTTAGCCGTACACTGCCATTGAATCCTGAGAGCGACAAGTTTACGCGGACCAGCCTGGCGCACCGGACACTGTCTGGTGCACCACCAGACAGTCCGGTGTGCCAGGCCGAGCTGGTGTTGGCTGCACACAGCCAACTCTTTTCCCTTTTCTTCTCTTGTTCTTTAGTCACTGTTTCTATCACTTGGATAACCATGTTAGTAAATAATCAATTTACCAAGTCTAGAAACATACCTTGTGTCTTGATTTGTACTTCTCACTTTATATGGCACATAAGAACTTAATCAATCGTGTTGGACATTTAATCACCAAAACATTATGGAAATGGCCAAGGGCACATTTCCCTTTCACTTGCAATGGAGAGGAGCGGAGCCGCGGAGTCCAGTCGCGAAGTCCTCATCGAACCGGCGTCCTTGGCATCGTTGGTGAAGCGAGGCGACGAAGGCATGGAGCGAAGGGTAGCGTCTTCGCCTTCGCCCCAACATTTGCCCTCCGAGGGACCAGTTCAACTGAGTCATCTGGTGTCGAAGATGTCGCTAGATGGTGGAGACACAGCCCTCGCTCTAAGTGGTCCTGCGGGGGTTTTTGAGGTGACCTTTGATGGACGTGGCACTGTTGGACTGTGTGTTTCCCGAAGCGCCACGCTCTGTCTATAAAAGGGGTGGCGCGGCTTGGGCTGTCGCTTACCTTTGCGTGCGCTGGAAAACCCTAACTTTTTAAAACCACTCGCCCGCTCGCCTGCGTTCCTTGTTCTTCTGCATCGGAGATCAAGCCCGCGTCAAGCAAACCGTGCGCCGCCATCAATGGTACATAGCAATGTCGTCTTCTTCCTCATCTGCTACGAATGCACCGTCGGCCGATTCTTCATTCGAGGATACTCTGAGCGATTTGGCGGCGATAGAGTTACAGCCAGGCCACACGGTGGAGTTCGGCGTCTCGAGGATTTCCTCGGTTTACGTGTAGGACATGCAGCAGTTGGGGTACTTTGGTAACGGTGTTGGGCGCATACCGGGGGCGGAAGAGATTCCTAAGCCTGAGGGCGAATTAGTTATGTTTGAGGCAATCTTCATCGTCGGCCTTCGCCTACCTGCGCATCGTTTCGTGGTGGAGGTCTTGCAGAGGTTTGACGTCCAAGTCCACCAGTTGACACCTAACGTCGTGGTGGCCCTAGCAAAGTATGTCTGGGCGGTGACTTCATACGGCGGTCAGCCCTCCGTGGAGGTCTTCACCAAGAACTATTGTCTGCACTAGCAAAAGAGAAAAAATGGAAATAAGGTTGCACAGTTTGGATCGTGCACCTTCACGCCGAGGACCGGAAAGACTTCGGTGCAAGTCGTGGAACTAGTCCCCTGCGCACGCAACAAGTGGGGCAACTGGTGGGACTATTGGTTTTATGTTTCGGGAGGGGAAGTCGAAGACCTCCCAGGGCTCCCCGCGGCCGTAATGTGCTCCCATTGTTATGTAGCATTTCCACCGTTTGAGGTGGCGGAGGACGATGAGGACGAAGGGGCCCTCCGGTGCACTGCCCGCATGAGTAGCGGGCGTGATTTGGTTGAGGAATTCATTGGTTATGGAGTGTGGCCCTTGGCGCATGGCTGGGTGCTTGGCGAAGTGTGCCCTCGCCAGATGCCTACCTTGGGCGGACAGCTGGTGCGAAGTCCTACCTTCGCTTTGGATTTGCACGGCCGGAACCCAGCCGCATTCATGCGTGAAGTAGAGGATGGGGCTGTGAGGATTGTGGGACGGTATGCGCCAAGGACGGAGGCTTTGCGGAGTTGGGATATTCGTGGATCCAATGTTCGCTTGAACCGTGTCTTCGAGTTAAACCGTTTGCCATATGGCGGTTACCCTGGAGACGACGCTGCAGCTGCTATCGGTCGCCACGGAAGAAAGCCAGCGGCTGCGACTGAGGGAGGGCCTTCACGAGAGGCTGCACCGGCCATTAAGAAGAGAAAACTAGGTACTACAACTGAGGAGTCGGGGGTCTCCGATTGTTTTGCTGTGGAGTTAATGGGGACTTGTGCGGCCCTCGGGGGAAGGATGTCTTCGTCTGAGCTCCAGGAGTCTTCGGCACGAATGCTGGAGGTTACCGGGGTCGATGGCCAAGGAACATTTTGGTCCCCTGGGCGGCCGGCGAGGACATATTTACGTCTCGTTTGGCCCGTGAGATGAAGATTTTTCCTTATGGATGGAATATTGCTGCTGTTGTATCGGCAATGATGGACAAGGATCGTCAAGATGCGGCGCGGAAGCGTCGGGTGTTCACTAGGGTCGGGGACCCTAGTCACGAGGTCAAGAGGGCACGGGGAGGCACGAAGTCCACTGCCTCTGGCACCAGCAGACCAGCGCCGACTGCGAAGCCAGCCATCCCCGGGCCAAGCAAATCTTCGTCGGGTGCAAGGGCTGTCGCTTCTGGGTCGGGCAAGCCGCCCTTGGCTGAGCCCACGAAGGAGCGAAGGCCACCGTCTCCGGTGCGCACCGATGAGGCGGCGGCAGGTGGTGCCGACCTCGACATGGACATCTGCGTGGATGATTACCACGTAGGTGGTGTCATGATGTTTGATGCGCACACGGGTCGAGGACTCGTTGGTGAGTTTTTTTAACATGGGGACTAGGTGTTGAACAAGATTGCGGTGCAGGGTCAGATGCTGGGCAACTGGCTGTTGTCCTGGCTCCGGTGGCGGCCGAGGCGAAGGGTACTTCGCAGGACCCATGGTCCAAATTTTGCGCCAGCGGCGAGATTTCGTTAGCCGCCACCGTTAAAGACGTGGCGGGCTCTGTTTCCCCGCAGCTGAAGCATGCACGCAGCAGATGAAGCATGTAAGTCGTCTTGGACTTTGTTAGTTCGTTGTGTTTATGTGGTTGCAAATCTGATGGATTTTTTGTGGCAGGCGGCCGCCTTCGCCGACCATGTTGTGTCGGGCGCTCTGACTTCGGAGTTCGCTGTCGAGAGGCAATGACTCGAGGGTAGGATTGAGCGCCTCCGGGCACAGCATACGGAAGCTATTCGGGACAAGTTAGCTGCAGAAAACAAGAGCCATAGGCTGACGGAGAAGTTGGCGACTGTGGAGGCCGAGAAGGAGGATCTCAGGCGTCAGTTGGCGGCGGAGAGGAAGGACGCGAACAGAGCATGTGCTGAGGCGCAGGCTGCACAAGCCGAGGCCAAACTTGCGCGTGCGGAGGCCAGCCTCGCCCGCCAACATGCCGAGGAGATGGAAACGAGCCTCTGCGGCCTGTGCAACCGCGTGGACAAAGCGGAGGCCTCTACTCGCGTAGAGGTCGACCGGACGCATGCGCAGCTCGTGGAGGCGTATCGGGAGCTTGGTGCGCAGACAGCTCCCTTTGAAGCATCCGGGAAGGAGGTGGGCCTACGCTTCCTTGGGTGGCTGCAGGAGGAGCTGGAGGTGCTCCCGATGATTATGACGGGCCTCATGTCCTTTGCCTCTCTCATCACCTGCGAAGGGGCCGTGAATGCCCTGTCCCACGAGGGATACAGGCACTTTGAAGTCTTCGACCGATCGGATGAAGACTTTGAGCGCGGAATCTTCCAGGTTGAGGGCCCGGTGCTAAAGCGGTCGGCTGGGGCACTTTACGATAGGATGTGGGGCCCTCACGGCCGTGAGACTGTCCGAGAGAGGTCCGACCGGGCGATGGAGCAGGTAAGAGTATATGTGTATATTTGTGATTGTATATGTGGGTGTGTGTATATTTGTGTGGTTGTTGAATGAATGTGTTATTTCTGTAGATGGTGCATGATGAAGAGGTCGAGGACCTCAGGGATCTGAATACCACACTGCCCGAGGCATCGGGGGTGGAGCTGGCGCCGCCATCCGATGCTGGCGAGGGCCCCTTGGTGACCCACACGCCGACTGGTGCCGGCAAGGACCCCGTGCCGGCCGCTGTGCCGACTGGAGGGGACACTTCGATGGTGGCAGGTGAACCAGCTGCCGAAGACCCTGCAGTGTCGGCCGGCCCTTCGCAGGTGGCGGGATAGGGGTTGGGGCTATCGGGTGTAATTTTTGTTTTTGTGATACTGAAACTCGGTTGCTGCGCAGGTTCCGACGTATGGGCCTGCGCAAGCAATCGCTGCTGACAATACTAATTTTGTGGCGGCCGCAACCGTAGTGCCTGCCAATGATAATTTATCTGGTTCTGGATCTGAGTGTTTTGAGTCTGATGGTGAGTCTCGGGGTTCGTTTTCCTGGACTAAAGAGTCCTCGGATGAAGGCTTGGTTTATTTTGCTGCATTAGATGTGGCCGCGGCGGAGTCCCCGCCGCGGGTGGAGGTTGGCGAGGTGGTTGATCTGCCTAATGCAAGGACCGAGTGCCGGAGGCGAAGGGTGGTTTCGAAGTATAGCGTGGGTGAGGTTTCGGGAAGTGATAGGCGCCGTCGTATGGGGATGGAGTGGGACCGTCTTCGAGTAGGCCGGTTTGGTAAACAAGAACTATTGTCCTTGCCATTTGGGACGAGCATTGGTGAGGGGGATCTGTGGAATCTTTTTGAGGGTGAGGAATTTAGAATAATATTGTTCAATTATAGGGAGTTGGGCATCATCCCGAAGGTTGAACCGATGTAGTATGTGGTGCCCTCGCTGAGTGTATGTAACTACAACTTGTATTGTAATGTGGCCTGTTGGCCGTTTTCGCGCGCTTGTGCTAATCCGGCTGCACCCTTGGGCGACTTTTGCGTGGAGTGTCTTTTCGGTAAAAGACTTCAATGGTGCACTTATTGTGCTTGTCCGGCTGCACCCTTAGGCGACTTTTGCATGGAGTGTCTTTTTAATAAAAGACTTCGATTAATGCACTTGTTATGCTATTCCAGCTGCACCCTTAGGCGACTTTTGCGTGGAGTGTCTTTTTAATAAAAGACTTCGATTAACGCACTTGTTGTGCTATTCTGGCTGCACCGTTAGGCGACTTTTGCTCGGATTATCGCATGCAAGGGTAATCTACGCTACTTGTCGTGGTGACTTCGGAGTGGTCGAATGCCGAAGACCGTCGAAACGGTCTTTTTCGACACGTTGCGTCTGAGTTTTTGTTTTTGTGGGGCTTTTGCTGATATATTACATGCTTCCGCCTCGTTAAAAACCTCACCCCCGGGAGGAAAAGAGTGCGGGCCAGAATAACATTGTTTGCTGGATTACAAGGGCGCGTGGGCCCTGATGGTTAAACAAAAAATTTGCAGACATTGTCAATGTTCCAGGAGTGCTCTAAGTCTTCACCGGAAGGCGTTACTAGCCTGTACGCACTGGGGGATGCCTTCGACTTGACGATGAATGGACCCTCCCATTTCGGCTCCAGCTTGCCCCGTGATTCTGTCCGGGTGGTCTGGACGAGTACGAGGTCTCCTTTGTTGAACTCTCTTGGGACGACCGCGTTGTCGCGCCAGGCCTTGGTTTGAGTCTGATATTTGTTGAGGGCCTGTAGGGCGAGGACGCGGTCTCCATCGATGAGATCTTTGGACGTTGGTTCGTCGACATTGGGGACCGCTGATGTGCTTGTTCGGGGTGACCCATGCTTTATCTCCTGCGGTGTCATGGCCTCGGATCCATACAATAGACGAAAAGGTGTGAATCCGGTTGCCCGGCATTCTGTCGTGTTTAGGGCCCAGACCACTTCGGGTAGTTGGTCGGCCCATTTGCCCTTCTTGTCGTCAAGAAGTCGTTTCTTGATGGCAGTGAAGATCTTGTTGTTGGCGCGCTCGATGAAGCCGTTGGATTGCGGGTGGTATACCGAGGCGAAGACAGGATTGGTGCCAATGGAGAAATAGAAATCCCTAAAGTCCTGGCTATCAAACTGTTTGCCGTTGTCGACTGTGAGTTCGGACGGGACTCTGAATCGGTAGACAATGTTTTGCCAGAAGAACTTTTGGGCAGTCTTCGACGTTATTGTGGATACTGCTCTGGCCTCGATCCGCTTGGTGAAGTACTCGATGGCAACGAAGGTGAATTTGAGGTTCCCTTGTGCCGTAGGCAGTGGTATGACAATATCCAGCCCCTAGCATTGAAGTGGCCATGTGTGGGCGATCAGCTTGGTGAACTGCGAAGGGTTGCTCGAGCGGGGAGAAAACTTCTGGCATGCTTCGCAAGACCTCGTGACTCGATTCGCAGTACAGATTATCGCAGGCCAGTAAAATCCTTGACGGATTACCTTGGCAGTGAGGGCCCTAGGTCCTGAGTGGGAGCCGCGAGTTCCGCTGTGGACTTCGCGAAGGATTTGAATGCCTTCGGTTTCGGTCACGCACTTTAGCATGGGCTGACTGATCCCCTTTTTGTATAGCTGGCCCCCGACTAGTGCAAAGTCCCGGCTTCGGTGCTTGAGGCGTTTGGCCTCATTGACGTCGCTTGGGTGGTAATGTCCTTGCAAGTACAAAGTTATTGGGGCCCGCCAATCTTCAATCACGATGAGGTTGACGATGCGATGGCCTTCGGCGTCATTAGTTACTTGTAAGCCCTCTGGGTTGCGGACAGCTGGTGTGCTGATGACGTGGTAGAACACGTCGGAGGGCAAGGTCTCGCCTTTGGCCGCTGCCTTAACCAATGCGTCGGCCTCTTCGTTCCTGGCGCAGTCCACATGCTGTAGGGTGAAGCCCTTGAACTGTTTCTCGAGACTGCGAACAGCCGTGAGATACTGCATGAGCGTGGGGTCTTTTGCTGAATATTCTTTTTCGACTTGGTCGGCAACTACTTTGGAATCTGTCTTGACTATGCATGTGGTGACGCCGAGTGCTCACAGTTTGCGAAGGCCCAGGATGATGGCTTCATATTCTGCTATATTGTTGGTGCATCTGTTAGACTCCAAGGCGAAGCTAAGGTGTGCCGCGTATCTATACTTGACGCTTGTGGGTGACGTGATAATTGCTGCTGCGCCTGCCCCCGCATGGCACCATGTGTTGTTGCAGTGGATGGTCCACACCATCTCTGGAGACTCTTCTTGCTGCCATGTTGGCCCTGTCCAGTCAACGATGAAGTCTGCCAGGACCTGTGACTTGATTATTGTCCTGGGTTCGAAGGTGATGTGGTACCCAGAGAGTTCGGCTGCCCATTTGGCGATTTGGACGGACGCCTCCGGGTTTCTAAACAGTTCTCCCAGGCCCCTGTCCAAGGTGACCTGCACCTTGAATGCCTCGAAGTAGTGGCACAGCTTGCGCGATGCCATGACAACTGCGTATGAGATTTTTTTCTAGTTCAGTCATGTTGCACTTAGAGGTCGTGAGGACTTCAGAGACATAGTAGACTAGGCACTGCTGGGTCATGCCCTCTCTGTCTTGCTCTTGGACTAGCGCTACGCTGACTGCAGATGGCGAGGCTGCAATGTAGAGCAGCAGAGGCAGCAAGGGGTTGGGACTGGTAAGAATTGTCAAGTCTGACAGGTGTTGCTTGAGTGACTCGAAGGCTACCGCCTGCTCTAGTCCCCACACAAAGTCTTTTGCGCCGCGCAGTGTCTTGAGAAAGAGTAGACTCCGCTTTGCGGACTTGGAAATGAATCTGTTCAAGGCGGCCAATCTGCCTGTCAGTCGCTAGACATCCCTGGTTAACTGCGGGGGTGTCATGTTGATGATTGCTTGAATCTTGGTTGGGTTGGCCTCAATCCCGCGGTGCGACACCAGGTAGCCAAGTATCTTCCCCTGGCGAACTCCGAAGACGCACTTCTCGGGGTTGAGGCAAAGTCGTGCGTCCCGCATGTTAGCGAACGTCTCCGCGAAGTCAGCCAGGTGATCTTCTTTATTTTTGCTCACGACAACGATGTCGTCCATGTACGTGAAAATGTCGCGGCCCACTTGGCTTTCTAGCACCATCTTGGTGAGGCGAGAGAAGGTTGACCCGGCGTTCTTGAGTCCCTCTGGCATCCTGATGAAGCAGTGCGTGCCGAAGGGCGAGATGAAGCTGGTGCTGGCCTTATCTTCCTGTTTCATGTATATCTGGTGGTAGCCGGAGAAGCAGTCGAGAAGGGACATGACTTCGCAACCGGCTGTGCTATCGACTATTTTGTCGATCCGTGGCAGCGGGAAATTGTCCTTGGGACAGGCCTTATTAAGGCTGGTGAAGTCGATGCACATGCGCCACTTGCCGCTTTTCTTTTGTACCATGACTACGTTGGCGAGCCACGTAGGGTAGGCGATTGGTTCAATGAAGTTGGCTTCCAGCAGGCGGTGCACTTCGACTTTGGCGGCTTCTGTCTTTTCGTCGAACATTTTGCGCAGTCGCTGCTTTTTTGGGCGCACCGAAGGGTCGATGCCCAAACCGTGCTAAATGACGGTGCGGCTGACTCCGACTAGGTCGAGGGCGGACCAAGCGAAGACGTCCTTGTTTTGGGAGAGACAGGAGATGAGTTTCTCCTCGTCTCGCAAGGTCAGGTCTTCGCTTATCACGACCGTTTGCTTGGGCGTCGCCGGATCGAGTGGAACTGTCTTCGTTCCATTGTTGCTCTGTAGTTGCGCCTTTAATTTTTCGTCGGCGGCTGGGCGGGTCACTTCGGAGACTTCGCATTGTGTTGTGAGGCAGTGTACGTTCCGTTGGCCTGGAACGAAGTCTCTCTCAATGTTGCGCGCAGTTTGTTGGTTACCATAAACTGTTATCACACCTTGTGGACCCGGAATTTTCATGCAGAGGTACAGTCCGTGAATGGCCGCTTCAAATTTATTGATGGAGCCCTGGCCCATTATAGCGTTGTAGGGATAGACCATGTTGACGATGTCGAAGGTGACCTGCTCACTCCGCGCATTGGGTGTTACGCCGAATGACAGGGGTAATTCTATCTTGCCCACAGGGAAAGTTGAAAGGGAAATGTGCCCTTGGGCCATTTCTAAGTATTTTGGTGATTTTGTGTCCAACACAAGTGCCTAAGTGTAAAAAGGTGGACAAGGTACAAATCAAGAATTAAGGTATGTTTCTCAGACTTAGTACATTGTTTTATGGACTAATGTATTGTGTCTAAGTGCTGGAAACAGGAAAAATCCAATTGGAAATGTCTTGGCTCGAGCAGCCAAGAATCTGCTGAGTCTGGGAGCACCGGACTGTCCGGTGGTGCACCGGACAGTGTCCGGTGGTGCACCGGACAGTGTCCGGTGCACCATGCTGGCTCGAGCAAAGTGGCTGCTCTCGGGAATTCACCGGCGACGTACGGCTAAAATTCACCGGACTGTCCGGTGTGCACCGGACTGTCCGGTGTGCACCGGACTGTCCGATGAGCCAACGGTCGGCCGCGCAATCTGCGCGGGACACGTGGCCGAGCCAACGGCTAGAAGACAGCACCGGACTGTCCGGTGTGCACCAGACATGTCTGGTGCGCCAACGGCTCTCAGGCTGCCAACGGTCGGCTTCGCTATTTAAGGAAGGAAATCGGGCACCGGACAGTGTCCGGTGTGCACCGGACTGTCCGGTGCCCCCGATGACAGAAGGCAAGAATGGCTTTCCAAACTTGTGCTCAACGGCTCCTAGCTGCCTTGGGGCTATAAAAGGGACCCCTAGGCGCATGGAGGAGGAAACCAAGCATCTCCTAATCATTTCTAAGCACCAAGACATCGATTTCGCGCGTTCTTTTCATTGTGATAGCATATAGAGCTCTAGTGGAGTTGTGAACTCATTGAGTTGTGTTGCGAGCTCTTGTTGCGACTTGTGTGCGTGTTGACACTCTGATTCTTGTGTCTTGTGTGTGTTGCTAATCCCTCCCTTGCTCCGTGTTCTTTGTGAATTTCAAGTGTAAGGGCGAGAGGCTCCAAGTTGTGGAGATTCCTCGCAAACGGGATTAAGATAAAGCAAGCAAAACACCGTGGTATTCAAGTGGGTCTTTGGACCGCTTGAGAGGGGTTGATTGCAACCCTCGTCCGTTGGGACGCCACAACGTGGAGTAGGCAAGCGTTGGTCTTGGCCGAACCACGGGATAACCACCGTGCCATCTCTGTGATTGATCTTTGTTGGTTATTGTGTTTTGTTGAGGATTCCTCTATAGCCACTTGGCAATTATTGTGCTAACAATTAACCAAGTTTTGTGGCTTAAGTTTTGAAGTGTTACAGGATCACCTATTCACCCCCCCCCCCCTCTAGGTGCTCTCAATTGGTATCAGAGCCGTTCTCTTCACTAAGGGACTAACAGCCCGAAGAGATGGATCCTAAGGGGAAGGGTATCGTGATCAACGACAAAGAGAAGGAATCCTTCGTCAACGAGCCGAAGGACGACAAGCCTACCGACTCCGGTTCGGGTCATAGACGAAAGGAAGGGAAGAAGAAGAAGACAAGGCGCATCAAGGAGATCGTCTACTACGACGACAGCGATGAGTCTACTTCTTCCCAAAAGGACGACGACCACAACGACTACGAGAGAAGGAAACCGGTTAATTCGAACTTTTCTTTTGACTACTCTCGTATTCCACAAAGTTCAAATTCACATTTGCTCTCCATTCCACTCGGCAAGCCTCCACACTTTGATGGGGAGGACTACGGATTTTGGAGCCACAAAATGCGTAGTCACCTATTCTCTCTCCATCCTAGTATATGGGAGATTGTAGAGAGTGGAATGCACTTTGATAGTTCGGATAGTCCCATGTTCATTAATGAACAAATTCATAAGAATGCACAAGCTACTACTGTTCTTCTAGCTTCTTTGTGCACGGATGAATACCATAAAGTGAGCGGCTTGGATAACGCCAAGCAGATCTGGGACACCCTCAAAATTTCTCATGAGGGGAACGACGTCACCTTACTCACCAAAATGGAGTTGGTGGAAGGCGAGCTTGGACGGTTCGCGATGATAAGGGGCGAGGAGCCGACACAAACATACAACCGGCTCAAGACCCTTATCAACAAAATAAGGAGCTACGGGAGCACGCGATGGACGGACCACGACGTCGTCCGCCTAATGCTAAGGTCATTTACCGTTCTTGATCCTCATTTGGTGAACAATATACGTGAAAATCCCAGGTACACCAAGATGTCGCCCGAAGAAGTTCTTGGGAAGTTCGTAAGCGGGCGAATGATGATCAAGGAGGCAAGATACGTGGACGACGCGTTGAACGGTCCTAGTTATGAGCCTCAACCCATTGCTCTCAAGGCAACAAGGAGCAAGGAGGCGCTACCAAGCAAGGTGGCGCAAGTTGAGGCGGCCGGACTCAATGATGAGGAGATGGCCCTCATCATTAAGCGCTTCAAGACGGCGCTTAAAGGTCGCAAGGGGCAGCCGAGCAAGACCAAAGCCAAGGGGAAGCGCTCATGCTTCAAATGCGGTAAGCTTGGTCATTTTATTGCTAACTGTCCCGACAATGATAGTGATCAGGACCAAGGGAACAAGAGGGAGAAAAAGAAGCATTACAAGAAGGCCAAGGGCGAGGCACATATCGGAAAGGAGTGGGATTCGGAGTGTTCCTCCTCCGACTCTGACAATGAAGGACTCGCCGCCACCGCCTTCAACAAGTCATCCCTCTTCCCCAATGAGCGTCACACTTGCCTCATGGCAAGAGAGAACAAGGTAAGCACTCATACTAGTACTTATGCTTCTTCGAGTGAAGATGAGTCTAGTGATGATGATGAGATAGATTACTCATGCTTATTCAAGGGATTGGATAGAACCAAGGTAGACAAAATTAATGAATTAATTGATGCCTTGAATGACAAGAATATGCTTTTAGAAAAACAAGAGGATTTGTTGTATGAAGAACATGACAAATTTGTAGAAGCTCAGAAATCTCTTGCTCTAGAAATTAAGAGGAATGAAATGCTTTCTAGTGAATTATCTTCTTGTCATGAAACCATTGCTAAGTTCAAAAGTTTTAATGATGATTTAAATGCTAAACTAGAAGTAGCTAGTAAATCTAATTCTTGTGTAGAAATTGTTGAAACTTGTAATAGGTGTAAATATTTCGACATTGATGCTTGTAGTGATCATTTAGTTTCAATTTCCAAATTAAATGATGAATTAGCTAGTCTTAATGCCCAACTTAAGACTAGCAAGAATGAATTTGACAAGCTAAAATTTGCAAGGGATGCCTACACGATTGGTAGACACCCCTCAATTAAGGATGGACTTGGCTACAAGAGGGAAGCCAAGAACTTGACAAGCCATAAGGCTCCCATCTCCGCCAAGGAAAAAGGGAAGGCCCCTATGACTAGTAGTGTGCAAAAGAACCATGCCTTTATGTACTATGATAGAAGACAACCTAGAAATGCTTATATGAGTTGTAATGTATATAATGCCTTTGATTCTCATGCCATGGTTGCTTCTAGTTCTTCTTATGTGCATGATAGAAATGTTGGTAGGAGAAATGTTATTCATAATATGCCTAGGAGAAATGTCGTAAATGTTCCTAGGAAAGTTAATGAACCTTCTACAATATATCATGCTTTAAATGCTTCTTTTGCTATTTGTAGACAGGATAGGAAGTTAGTTGCTAGAAAATTAGGGGCAAGATGCAAGGGAGACAAAACTTGCATTTGGGTCCCTAAGGATATTTGTGCTAACCTTGCAGGACCCAACATGAGTTGGGTACCTAAGACCCAAGCCTAAATTTGCCTTGCAGGTTTATGCATCCGGGGGTTCAAGCTGGATTATTGACAGCGGATGCACAAACCATATGACGGGGGAGAAGAAGATGTTCACCTCCTACGTCAAGAATAAAGATTCCCAAGATTCAATAATTTTTGGTGATGGGAATCAAGGCAAGGTAAAAGGGTTAGGTAAAATTGCAATCCCAAATGAGCACTCTATCTCTAATGTGTTTTTAGTAGAGTCTCTTGGATATAATTTGCTATCTGTCAGTCAATTATGCAATATGGGATACAACTGTTTGTTTACAAATGTAGATGTGTCTGTCTTTAGAAGATGTGACGGTTCACTAGCTTTTAAGGGTGTACTAGACGGCAAGCTTTACTTAGTTGATTTTGCAAAAGAAGAGGCCGGTCTAGATGCATGCTTAATGGCTAAGACTTGCATGGGTTGGCTGTGGCATCGCCGCTTAGCACATGTGGGGATGAAGAACCTCCACAAGCTTCTAAAGGGAGAACACGTGATAGGTCTAACCAATGTTCATTTCGAAAAAGATAGACCTTGTGCAGCTTGTCAAGCAGGGAAACAGGTGGGAGGCTCTCATCACACCAAAAATGTGATGACAACATCAAGACCCCTGGAGCTGCTACATATGGACCTCTTCGGACCCATCGCCTATCTGAGCATAGGAGGAAGTAAGTATGGTCTAGTTATCGTTGATGACTTTTCTCGCTTCACTTGGGTGTTCTTTTTGCAGGATAAGTCTGAAACCCAAGGGACCCTCAAGCGCTTCCTAAGGAGAGCCCAAAATGAGTTTGAGCTCAAGGTGAAGAAGATAAGGAGCGACAACGGGTCCGAATTCAAGAACCTTCAAGTGGAGGAGTTTCTTGAGGAGGAGGGGATCAAGCACGAGTTCTCCGCTCCCTACACACCTCAGCAAAATGGTGTGGTAGAGAGGAAGAATAGGATGCTCATAGATATGGCGAGGACTATGCTTGGAGAATTCAAGACCCCCGAGTGCTTTTGGTCGGAAGCCGTGAACACGGCTTGCCACGCCATCAATAGGGTCTACCTTCACCGCCTCCTCAAGAAGACGTCGTATGAGCTGCTAACCGGTAACAAACCTAATGTATCGTATTTTCGTGTTTTTGGGAGTAAATGCTACATTCTAGTGAAGAAGGGTAGGAATTCCAAATTTGCTCCCAAAGCCGTAGAAGGGTTTTTATTAGGTTATGATTCAAATACAAAGGCGTATAGGGTCTTCAACAAATCATCGGGTTTAGTTGAAGTCTCTAGCGACGTTGTATTTGATGAGACTAATAGCTCTCCAAGAGAGCAAGTTGTTGATCTTGATGATGTAGATGAAGAAGACGTTCCAACGGCCGCGATGCGCACCATGGCGATTGGAGATGTACGGCCTCAGGAACATTTGGAGCAAGATCAACCATCTTCCTCAACTATGGTGCATCCCCCAACCCAAGATGACGAACAGGTACCTCAAGTGGAGGCACATGATCAAGGGGGAGCACAGGATGTTCAAGAGGAAGAAGCATCTCAGGCACCTCCAACCCAAGTTCGAGCGACGATTCAAAGGGATCATCCCGTCGACCAGATATTGGGTGATATTAGCAAGGGAGTAACTACTCGCTCAAGATTAGTTAATTTTTGTGAGCATTACTCTTTTGTCTCTTCTATTGAGCCTTTCAGGGTAGAAGAGGCCTTGCTAGATCCGGACTGGGTGTTGGCCATGCAGGAGGAACTCAACAACTTCAAGCGCAACGAAGTTTGGACACTGGTGCCTCGTCCCAAGCAAAACGTTGTGGGAACCAAGTGGGTGTTCCGCAACAAACAGGACGAGCACGGGGTGGTGACGAGGAACAAGGCTCGACTTGTGGCAAAAGGTTATGCCCAAGTCGCAGGTTTGGACTTTGAGGAGACTTTTGCTCCTGTGGCTAGGTTAGAATCAATTCGTATCTTGCTAGCATATGCTGCTCACCATTCTTTCAGGTTGTACCAAATGGATGTGAAGAGCGCTTTCCTCAACGGGCCGATCAAGGAGGAGGTGTACGTGGAGCAGCCCCCTGGCTTCGAGGATGAACGGTACCCCGACCACGTGTGTAAGCTCTCTAAGGCGCTCTATGGACTTAAGCAAGCCCCAAGAGCATGGTATGAATGCCTTAGAGACTTTTTAATTGCTAATGCTTTCAAGGTTGGGAAAGCCGATCCAACTCTTTTCACTAAGACTTGCGATGGTGATCTTTTTGTGTGCCAAATTTATGTCGACGACATAATATTTGGTTCTACTAACCAAAAGTCTTGTGAAGAGTTTAGCAGGGTGATGACGCAGAAATTCGAGATGTCGATGATGGGCGAGTTGACCTACTTCCTTGGGTTCCAAGTGAAGCAACTCAAGGACGGCACCTTCATCTCCCAAACGAAGTACACACAAGATTTGCTAAAGAGGTTTGGGATGAAGGACGCCAAGCCCGCAAAGACGCCGATGGGAACCGACGGACACACCGACCAATACAAAGGAGGTAAGTCCGTTGATCAAAAAGCATACCGGTCCATGATAGGTTCTTTGCTTTATTTATGTGCTAGTAGACCGGATATTATGCTTAGCGTATGCATGTGTGCTAGATTTCAATCCGATCCGAAGGAGTGTCACTTAGTGGCTGTGAAGCGAATTCTTCGATATTTAGTCGCTACGCCTTGCTTCGGGATCTGGTATCCAAAGGGGTCTAACTTTGACTTGATTGGGTACTCAGATTCCGACTATGCTGGATGTAAGGTCGATAGGAAGAGTACATCGGGGACGTGCCAATTCTTAGGAAGGTCCCTGGTGTCATGGAACTCTAAGAAACAAACCTCCGTTGCCCTATCCACCGCTGAGGCCGAGTACGTTGCCGCAGGACAGTGTTGTTGAGAGCACCTAGAGGGGGGGGTGAATAGGTGATCCTGTAAAAACTTCAAACTTAAGCCACAAAGACTTGTTAAGTGTTAGCACGATTATTGCCAAGTGGCTAAGGTGAAGTCTCAACAAAACACAGTACCACAAGAAAATCAAGCACAGAGGTGACACAGTGGTTTTATCCCGTGGTTCGGCCAAGACCAACGCTTGCCTACTCCACGTTGTGGCGTCCCAACGGACGAGGGTTGCAATCAACCCCTCTCAAGCGGTCCAAAGACCCACTTGAATACCACGGTGTTTTGTTGTTCCTTTCACTATCCCGTTTGCAAGGAATCTCCACAAATTGGAGTCTCTTGCCCTTACAAGTATATGATCACAAATGAAACACAGAGTAAGGGAGGGAAGCAACACACACAAATCCACAGCAAAATGCGCACACACACGGCCAAGACTCGAGCTCACAAGAGTATCACAAAGTTCTCACTAGAACGAGCTCGAATCACTTAGAATCACAAATGAAAGCGCAAAGACTAAGTGTGGATGATCAAGAATGCTCAAAGGTTGCTTGTATATCTCCTCCATGCGCCTAGGGGCCCCTTTTATAGCCCCAAGGCAGCTAGGAGCCGTTGAGAGCAAATCCGGAAGGCCATCCTTGCCTTCTGTCTTCGGGGGCACCGGACAGTGTCCGGTGCCCGATTTGTTTCCATAACAGGCGCTTCCGACCGTTGCCGACCGTTGGAAGATCTGGAGCCGTTGGCGCACCGGACATGTCCGGTGCACACCGGACAGTCCGGTGCCGTCTTCCGACCGTTGGCTCCGCCACGTGTCCCGCGCGGATTGCGCGGCCGACCGTTGGCCCGGCCGACCGTTGGCTCACCGGACAGTCCGGTGCACACCGGACAGTCCGGTGAATTTTAGCCGTACGCCGTCGGCGAATTCCCGAGAGCGGCCAGTTCGAGCCGAGTCAGCCTGGCGCACCGGACACTGTCCGGTGCACACCGGACAGTCCGGTGCTCCAGACCGAGCTGGGTCTTGGCAGCACACAGCCAAGTCTTTTCTCCTCTTTTCTTTTCTTCTTCTTTCTGTTTCTAACACTTAGACAAATATATTAGTACACAAAACCAATGTACTAAGGCTTAGAAACATACCTTTACTTCATGATTTGCACCTTGTTCATCCATGTACATAAATTCACAATTAAGCACATGTGTTGGCACTCAATCACCAAAATACTTAGAAATGGCCCAAGGGCACATTTCCCTTTCAATCTCCCCTGGCCCAAGGGCACATTTCCCTTTCAATCTCCCCCTTTTTGGTGATTTATGCCAACACAACATAAAGCTACTAGAACAAGTGCAAACTTACTTCAAATTAAAACTCAAATTTATTTTGATTCAATTTTGGCATATATGGATCATCCTTTGCCACCACTTGGTTTGTTTTTGCAAATCAAACTCAAATCTCTATCTCTAAGTCAAACACACATGTTGAAGCATAAAGAGAGTCATTCCAAAAGAGATTGATCAAAGATGTCAAAAACTCCCCCTTTTTCCCATAATTGCTACTTCTCCCCACAAGAAGCCAAAAGAGACAATAAAAGGGTTTCAAATTTCTCAAGTGGTAGCTGATCCATTTATTGCTTTGGCCTTTATTTTCTCCCCCTTTGGCATCAACCACCAAAACGGGATCAATTTTGGCCCTTTAACCCCATTGCCTCACCAAAATCTTCAATTAAGAGCAAATGGCAATAAGAGTTCATGAGATGAACTTGGAAATAAGTTACCCTCTCATCGGAGTGCAGTGGAAGTCTTGCATGATCCAAGTCCACCTTTTCCCTTTCAATTCTCCTTTGAGACTAAATCAAATAAACTCAAACATATGGTTAGTCTCAAAGGGTCAAGTTGTAACACATCTCCCCCTAAACATGTGCATCACTTTGCAACGGACTTGTGAGGTCCAGGGAGTGTATGTACAACTTGAGCACCATAATAAGCAACAAAATGCAGAAAGGAACATGATCAAGAGCATGAATACATGTATGCTACAATTCAATCCAAGTTCCGCGAATCTAAGACATTTAGCTCACTACGCAACCTGCAAAAGGTCTTCTCATCTAGAGGCTTGGTGAAGATATCGGCTAGCTGGTTCTCGGTGCTAACATAAAACACTTCGATATCTCCCTTTTGCTGGTGGTCTCTCAAAAAGTGATGCCGGATGTCTATGTGCTTTGTGCGGCTGTGCTCAACAGGATTTTCCGCTATTCGGATAGCACTCTCATTATCACATAGGAGTGGGACTTTGCTCAGATTGTAGCCAAAGTCCCTGAGGGTTTGCCTCATCCAAAGTAGTTGCGCGCAACACTGACCTGCGGCAACGTACTCGGCCTCAGCGGTGGATAGGGCAACGGAGGTTTGTTTCTTAGAGTTCCATGACACCAGGGACCTTCCTAAGAATTGGCACGTCCCTGATGTACTCTTCCTATCGACCTTACATCCAGCATAGTCGGAATCTGAGTACCCAATCAAGTCAAAGTTAGACCCTTTTGGATACCAGATCCCGAAGCAAGGCGTAGCGACTAAATATCTAAGAATTCGCTTCACCGCCACCAAGTGACACTCCTTAGGATCGGATTGAAATCTAGCACACATGCATACGCTAAGCATAATATCCGGTCTACTAGCACATAAATAAAGTAAAGACCCTATCATTGACCGGTATGCTTTTTGATCAACGGACTTACCTCCTTTGTTGAGGTCGGTGTGTCCGTCGGTTCCCATCGGCGTCTTTGCGGGCTTGGCGTCCTTCATCCCAAACCTCTTTAGCAGATCTTGCGTGTACTTCGTTTGGGAGATGAAGGTGCCGTCCTTGAGTTGCTTCACTTGGAACCCAAGGAAGTAGTTCAACTCGCCCATCATCGACATCTCGAATTTCTGCGTCATCACCCTGCTAAACTCTTCACAAGACTTTTGATTAGTAGAACCAAATATTATGTCATCGACATAAATTTGGCACACAAACAAATCACCATCACAAGTCTTAGTGAAAAGAGTTGGATCGGCTTTCCCAACCTTGAAAGCATTAGCAATTAAGAAATCTCTAAGGCATTCATACCATGCTCTTGGGGCTTGTTTAAGTCCATAGAGCGCCTTAGAGAGCTTACACACGTGGTCGGGGTACCGTTCATCCTCGAAGCCAGGGGGTTGCTCTACGTACACCTCCTCCTTTATTGGCCCGTTGAGGAACGCGCTCTTCACATCCATTTGGTACAACCTGAAAGAATGGTGAGCGGCATATGCTAGCAAGATACGAATTGATTCTAGCCTAGCCACAGGAGCAAAAGTCTCCTCAAAGTCCAAACCTGCGACTTGGGCATAACCTTTTGCCACAAGTCGAGCCTTGTTCCTCGTCACCACCCCGTGCTCGTCCTGTTTGTTGCGGAAAACCCACTTGGTTCCCACAACATTTTGCTTGGGACGAGGCACCAGCGTCCAAACTTCGTTGCGCTTGAAGTTATTAAGTTCCTCCTGCATGGCCAACACCCAATCCGGATCTAGCAAGGCCTCCTCTACCCTGAAAGGCTCAATAGAAGAAACAAAGGAGTAATGCTCACAAAAATTTACTAATCGAGATCGAGTAGTTACTCCCTTGCTAATGTCACCCAGAATTTGGTCGACGGGATGATCCCTTTGAATCATCGCTCGAACTTGGGTTGGAGGTGCCGGTTGCGCTTCTTCCTCCATCATATGATCATCTTGTGCTCCCCCTTGATCACACGCCTCCTTTTGATGAACCTGTTCATCGTCTTGAGTTGGGGGATGTACCGTTGTTGAGGAAGAAGGTTGACCTTGTTCATCTTGTTCCTGTGGCCGAACGTCTCCAATCGCCATGGTTCGTATAGCGGCCGTTGGAACATCTTCTTCATCTACATCATCACAATCAACAACTTGCTCTCTTGGAGAGCCATTAGTCTCATCAAATACAACGTCGCTAGAGACTTCAACCAAACCCGATGATTTGTTGAAGACCCTATACGCCTTTGTATTTGAATCATAACCTAATAAAAACCCTTCTACAGCTTTGGGAGCAAACTTAGAATTTCTACCCTTCTTCACTAGAATGTAGCACTTGCTCCCAAAAACACGAAAGTAAGATACATTGGGTTTGTTACCGGTTAGTAGCTCATATGACGTCTTCTTGAGGAGGCGGTGAAGGTAGACCCTGTTGATGGCGTGGCAAGCCGTGTTCACGGCTTCCGACCAAAAGCACTCGGGGGTCTTGAACTCTCCAAGCATCGTCCTCGCCATATCGATTAGCGTCCTGTTTTTCCTCTCTACCACACCATTTTGCTGTGGTGTGTAGGGAGCGGAGAACTCGTGCTTGATCCCTTCCTCCTCAAGAAACTCCTCCACTTGTAGGTTCTTGAACTCGGACCCGTTGTCGCTCCTAATCTTCTTCACCTTGAGCTCAAACTCATTTTGAGCTCTCCTGAGGAAGCGCTTGAGGGTCCCTTGGGTTTCAGACTTATCCTGCAAAAAGAACACCCAAGTGAAGCGGGAAAAGTCATCAACAATAACTAGACCATACTTACTTCCTCCTATGCTTAGATAGGCGACGGGTCCGAAGAGGTCCATATGCAGCAGCTCCAGAGGTCTTGACGTGGTCATCACATTCTTGCTGTGATGTGCTCCTCCCACTTGTTTACCTGCTTGACAAGCTGCACAAGGTCTATCTTTTTCGAAATAAACATTGGTTAGACCTATCACATGTTCTCCCTTTAGAAGTTTGTGGAGGTTCTTCATCCCCACATGTGCTAAGCGGCGATGCCACAGCCAGCCCATGCAAGTCTTAGCCATTAAGCATGCATCTAGACCGGCCTCTTCTTTTGCAAAATCAACTAAGTAAAGCTTGTCGTCTAGTACACCCTTAAAAGCTAGTGAACCATCACATCTTCTAAAGACAGACACATCTACATTAGTAAAAAGGCAATTATATCCCATGTTGCATAGTTGACTAACAGATAGCAAGTTGTAACCAAGAGACTCAACTAGAAACACATTTGAAATTGAGTGCTCATTAGAAATTGCAATTTTACCTAACCCTTTTACCTTGCCTTGATTCCCATCGCCGAATATAATTGAATCTTGGGAATCCTTATTTTTGACGTAGGAGGTGAACATCTTCTTCTCCCCCGTCATATGGTTTGTGCATCCGCTGTCGATAATCCAGCTTGAACCCCCGGATGCATAAACCTGCAAGGCAAATTTAGGCTTGGGTCTTAGGTACCCAACTCATGTTGGGTCCTGCAAGGTTAGCACAAATGTCCTTAGGGACCCAAATGCAAGTCCTGTCTCCCTTGCATTTTGCCCCTAACTTCCTAGCAACTATTTTCCTATCCTTTCTACAAATAGCAAAGGAAGTGTTTAAAGCACAATAAATTATAGATGGTTCGTTCACTACTTTCCTAGGAGCATGAGTAACATTCTTTCTAGGCACATGAGCAATATTTCTCCTAGGCATATGTACAACATTTCTTCTACACATATCTCTATCATGCTTATAAGAAGAACTAGAATCAAACATGGCATGAGAATCATAAACATGTGAATCAAAATCATTATAAGCATTTCTAGCATTTCTCCTATCATGATACAAGAAAGCATGGTTCTTTTTAGCACTACTAGCCATAGGGGCCTTCCCTTTCTCCTTGACGAAGATGGGAGCCTTATGGCTTGTTAAGTTCTTGGCCTCTCTCTTGAAGCCAAGACCATCCTTAATTGAGGGGTGTCTACCAACCGTGTAGGCATCCCTTGCAAATTTTATCTTATCAACTTCACTTTTGCTAGTCTTAAGTTGGGCATTAAGACTAGCCAATTCCTCATTTAATTTGGAAATTAAAACTAGGTGTTCACTACAGGCATTAACATCAAAATCCTTACACCTAGTGCAAATCATAACATGTTCTACACAAGAATTAGATTTATTTGCTACTTCTAACTTAGCATTTAAATCATTGTTAACACCTTGTAACGTAGAAATGGTTTCATGACAAGTAGATAGTTCAAAAGAAAGCATTTCATTTCTTTTTACTTCTAAAGCATATGATTTTTGTGCCTCTACAAATTTATCATGTTCATCATACAATAAATCCTCCTGCTTTTCTAAAATCCTATCCTTTTCATTCAATGCATTAATCAATTCATTGATTTTATCTATCTTAGATCTATCTAAGCCCTTGAACAAGCATGAATAATCTATGTCATCATCATCACTAGATTCATTATCACTAGAGGAAGCATAAGTGGAGTCTTGAGTACTCACTTTCTTCTCCCTTGCCATAAGGCATGTGAGACGCTCGTTGGGGAAGAGGGAAGACTTGTTGAAGGCAGTAGCAACGAGTCCTTCATTGTCAGAGTCGGAGGAGGAGCAATCCGAGTCCCACTCCTTTCCTAGATGCGCCTCGCCCTTTGCCTTCTTGTATTGCTTCTTCTTCTCTCTTTTGTTCCCCTTTTCCTGGTCACTTTCATTATCGGGACAGTTAGCGATAAAATGACCAAGCTTACCGCATTTGAAGCATGAGCGCTTCCCCTTTGTCTTGGTCTTGCTTGGCTGCCCCTTGCGACCATTTAGAGCCGTCTTGAATCTCTTGATGATGAGAGCCATCTCTTCATCATTGAGCCCGGCCGCCTCAACTTGCGCCACCTTGCTAGGTAGCGACTCCTTGCTCCTCGTTGCCTTTAGAGCAATGGGTTGAGGCTCGTGGAGTGGTCCGTTCAACGCGTCGTCGACGTATCTTGCCTCCTTGATCATCATCCGCCCGCTCACGAATTTTCCAAGTACTTCCTCGGGCGTCATCATCGTGTACCTGGGATTCTCACGAATATTGTTCACGAGATGAGGATCAAGAACGGTAAAGGACCTGAGCATTAGGCGGACGACGTCGTGATCCATCCAACGCGTGCTTCCGTAGCTCCTTATTTTGTTGATAAGGGTCTTGAGCCGGTTGTAAGTTTGAGTTGGCTCCTCTCCCCTTATCATGGCGAATCGTCCAAGCTCGCCTTCCACCAACTCCATCTTGGTGAGCAAGGTGACGTCGTTCCCCTCATGAGAAATCTTGAGGGTGTCCCAGATTTGCTTGGCGTTATCCAAGCCGCTCACTTTATGGTATTCATCCCTGCACAAGGAAGCTAGAAGAACAGTAGTAGCTTGTGCATTCTTATGAATTTGTTCATTAATGAACATGGGACTATCCGAACTATCAAAGTGCATTCCATTTTCTACAATCTCCCATATACTAGGATGGAGAGAGAATAGGTGACTACGCATTTTGTGGCTCCAAAATCCGTAGTCCTCTCCATCAAAGTGTGGGGGCTTGCCGAGTGGAATGGAGAGCAAATGTGAATGTGAACTTTGCGGAATACGAGAGTAATCAAAAGAAAAGTTCGAATTAACCGGTTTCCTTCTCTCGTAGTCGTTGTGGTCCTCGTCCTTTTGGGAAGAAGTAGACTCGTCGCTGTCGTAGTAGACGATCTCCTTGATGCGCCTTGTCTTCTTCTTCTTCCCTTCCTTCCGTCTTTGGCCCGAGCCGGAGTCGGTAGGCTTATCGTCCTTCGGCTCGTTGACGAAGGATTCCTTCTCTTTGTCATTGATCACAATACCCTTCCCCTTAGGATCCATCTCTTCGGGCGGTTAGTCCCTTTGTGAAGAGAACGGCTCTGATACCAATTGAGAGCACCTAGAGGGGGGGGTGAATAGGTGATCCTGTAAAAACTTCAAACTTAAGCCACAAAGACTTGTTAAGTGTTAGCACGATTATTGCCAAGTGGCTAAGGTGAAGTCTCAACAAAACACAGTACCACAAGAAAATCAAGCACAGAGGTGACACAGTGGTTTTATCCCGTGGTTCGGCCAAGACCAACGCTTGCCTACTCCACGTTGTGGCGTCCCAACGGACGAGGGTTGCAATCAACCCCTCTCAAGCGGTCCAAAGACCCACTTGAATACCACGGTGTTTTGTTGTTCCTTTCACTATCCCGTTTGCAAGGAATCTCCACAAATTGGAGTCTCTTGCCCTTACAAGTATATGATCACAAATGAAACACAGAGTAAGGGAGGGAAGCAACACACACAAATCCACAGCAAAATGCGCACACACACGGCCAAGACTCGAGCTCACAAGAGTATCACAAAGTTCTCACTAGAACGAGCTCGAATCACTTAGAATCACAAATGAAAGCGCAAAGACTAAGTGTGGATGATCAAGAATGCTCAAAGGTTGCTTGTATATCTCCTCCATGCGCCTAGGGGCCCCTTTTATAGCCCCAAGGCAGCTAGGAGCCGTTGAGAGCAAATCCGGAAGGCCATCCTTGCCTTCTGTCTTCGGGGGCACCGGACAGTCCGGTGCACACCGGACAGTGTCCGGTGCCCGATTTGTTTCCATAACAGGCGCTTCCGACCGTTGCCGACCGTTGGAAGATCTGGAGCCGTTGGCGCACCGGACATGTCCGGTGCACACCGGACAGTCCGGTGCCGTCTTCCGACCGTTGGCTCCGCCACGTGTCCCGCGCGGATTGCGCGGCCGACCGTTGGCCCGGCCGACCGTTGGCTCACCGGACAGTCCGGTGCACACCGGACAGTCCGGTGAATTTTAGCCGTACGTCGTCGGCGAATTCCCGAGAGCGGCCAGTTCGAGCCGAGTCAGCCTGGCGCACCGGACACTGTCCGGTGCACACCGGACAGTCCGGTGCTCCAGACCGAGCTGGGTCTTGGCAGCACACAGCCAAGTCTTTTCTCCTCTTTTCTTTTCTTCTTCTTTCTATTTCTAACACTTAGACAAATATATTAGTACACAAAACCAATGTACTAAGGCTTAGAAACATACCTTTACTTCATGATTTGCACCTTGTTCATCCATGTACATAAATTCACAATTAAGCACATGTGTTGGCACTCAATCACCAAAATACTTAGAAATGGCCCAAGGGCACATTTCCCTTTCAGTTGTGCGCAACTACTTTGGATGAGGCAAACCCTCAGGGACTTTGGCTACAATCTGAGCAAAGTCCCACTCCTATGTGACAATGAGAGTGCTATCCGAATAGCGGAAAATCCTGTTGAGCACAGCCGCACAAAGCACATTGACATACGGCATCACTTTTTGAGAGACCACCAGCAAAAGGGAGATATCGAAGTGTTTCATGTTAGCACCGAGCACCAGCTAACCGATATCTTTACCAAGCCTTTAGATGAGAAGACCTTTTGCAGGCTGCGTAGTGAGCTCAATATCTTAGATTCGCGGAACTTGGATTGAAATGTAGCATACATGTGTTTATGCCTTTGATCATGTTCATTCTGCATTTTGTTGCTTATTGTGGTGCTCAAGTTGTACAAACACTCCCTGGACCTCACAAGTCCTGTTTGCAAGTGATGCACATATTTAGGGGAGTTGTGCTACAACTTGACCCTTTGAGACTAACCATGTACTTGAGTTTGGTTGTTTTAGTCTCCAAGGAGAATTGAAAGGGAAAAGGTGGACTTGGACCATGCAAGACTTCCACTGCACTCCGATGAAAAAGAGTAACTTTTCCAAGTTCATCTTTATACTCTCACTGCCTTTGTGTTCTCTTTTGAAGATTTTGGTGAGGCAATGGGGTTACAAGGCCAAGATTGATCCCGTTTTGGTGCTTGATGCCAAAGGGGGAGAAAATAAAGGCCAAAGCGATAAATGGATCAGCTACCATCAGCTACCACTTGAGAGATTTTGAAAATAGTAGAATAGAGCTTTTGGTTTGTCAAAACTCTTTTGTTGTCTCTCTTGTCAAAAGTTGGCTTCTTGTGGGGAGAAGTATTGATTATGGGAAAAAGGGGGAGTTTTTGAAATATTAAATCAATTTCTCTTAGAATGACTCTCTTTATGTCTTAACATGTGTGTTTGACTTAGAGATAGAAATTTGAGTTTGATTTGCAAAAACAAACCAAGTGGTGGCATAGAGTGATCCATATATGTCAAAATTGAATCAAAACAATTTTGAGTTCTTATTTGATTTGATTTTGTACTTGTTCTACTTACTTTATGTTGTGTTGGCATAAATCACCAAAAAGGGGGAGATTGAAAGGGAAATGTGCCCTTGGGCCATTTCTAAGTATTTTGGTGATTTAGTGTCCAACACAAGTGCCTAAGTGTAAAAAGGTGGACAAGGTACAAATCAAGAATTAAGGTATGTTTCTCAGACTTAGTACATTGTTTTATGGACTAATGCATTGTGTCTAAGTGCTGGAAATAGGAAAAATCCAATTGGAAATGTCTTGGCTCGAGCAGCCAAGAATCTGCTGAGTCTGGGTGCACCGGACTGTTCGGTGAGCCAACGGTCGGCCGGGCCAACGGTCGGCCGCGCAATCTGTGCGGGACACGTGGCCGAGCCAACGGCTAGAAGACGGCACCGGACTGTCCGGTGTGCACCGGACATGTCCGGTGCGCCAACGGCTCTCAGGCTGCCAACGGTCGGCTTCGCTATTTAAGGAAGGAAATCGGGCACCGGACAGTGTCCGGTGTGCACCGGACTGTCCGGTGCCCCCGATGACAGAAGGCAAGAATGGCTTTCCAAACTTGTGCTCAACGGCTCCTAGCTGCCTTGGGGCTATAAAAGGGACCCCTAGGCGCATGGAGGAGGAAACCAAGCATCTCCTAATCATTTCTAAGCACCAAGACATCGATTTCGCGCGTTCTTTTCATTGTGATAGCATATAGAGCTCTAGTGGAGTTGTGAACTCATTGAGTTGTGTTGCGAGCTCTTGTTGCGACTTGTGTGCGTGTTGACACTCTGATTCTTGTGTCTTGTGTGCGTTGCTAATCCCTCCCTTGCTCCGTGTTCTTTGTGAATTTCAAGTGTAAGGGCGAGAGGCTCCAAGTTGTGGAGATTCCTCACAAATGGGATTAAGATAAAGCAAGCAAAACACCATGGTATTCAAGTGGGTCTTTGGACCGCTTGAGAGGGGTTGATTGCAACCCTCGTCCGTTGGGACGCCACAACGTGGAGTAGGCAAGCGTTGGTCTTGGCCGAACCACGGGATAACCACCGTGCCATCTCTGTGATTGATCTTTGTTGGTTATTGTGTTTTGTTGAGGATTCCTCTATAGCCACTTGGCAATTATTGTGCTAATAATTAACCAAGTTTTGTGGCTTAAGTTTTGAAGTGTTACAGGATCACCTATTCACCCCCCCCCCTCTAGGTGCTCTCAAAAGTGCCCTTGCCGCCAAAGCCATATAGGGGGTTGTCCGAAGGCTTGAGTAAGCTGTGGCTGATACCCATGCGGTCGAAGGCGTGCAGGAAGATGATGTCCGCTTGGCTGCCGTTATCAACTAGGACTTTGTGCAAGTCCCAGCCTGCAACGCTGCAGTTGATTACCATGGCGTCGACGTGAGGTGCGCTACGCAGATCAACATCTCTGGCGTCGAAGGTGTTGGGGACTTGTTCTCAAATGCTTCGGATTAAGAACAAGGCAACATAAAAAGTGTTAAATGATAAAGTCCTTCGTCCCTTGAAACATTATTTCCCTTCGGGATATAACGTATTTCGGACGAAGGTCACAAACAACATATCTTCGTAAGCACAATAAATTATGACGAAGAACTTTCATGCAACATAAAAAGTAATATAAACATTTAAATATTATCACAACGTCACTTCTATTTTATTATCATATAAAAACAGAAATGATTTCAGATTACAAATGTACCTTCGGATTGCAGGAAGGCAAAAGTACAAGGATGACGGAAAGCGAATGCCAAGTCAGCGTGAACAGTACGGGAGTACTGTTCATCTATTTATAGGCGCGGGGCGTAGCCTATGCAAAATTACATTCATGTCCACTACATTTGCTAATGACTTGTGGGAATCTATTAAGGCCTAAGTAGTCTTTTCATCTTTAAGTCGGTTCCCCTTTCTACTATCGCGACGAAGTTTTCTGCGCATAGCTTCGGCTGTGCACCATCCTTCGTACAGCTTGGTAGTCAGCCCGTCCTTCATCTTAATCCCCCTTCGTCTGGCTTGGGCTTCGTTCTGACCGTACTCCATGTTCATGATCTGAGTCCGAAGATACCTGTTCATATAATTCACTTGGAAAATATTGTCAAATTTATGTTTTTGAGGACCTTCGGAGGATGAAGGCCCCCAACAGTAGCCCCTCGCAATATTAATTTGTTAGTGATAAATTCAGATTGCGATATGGACGAAGGCCTTAAGCCGAAGGTCCGAAAAAACACCTTCCCTTTGCTAAAATAGCAAAAATCACTGACACCTGGGACCACACAGTTTCCGTCATATCGAGTGTATAAATAGGAGCCCGCCACATTTGATTTGGCACGCTCTCTTTGCCATCTGTTTTTCCTGCTTATAAAGCTTTCTGCCCAAAAATATTTGTTTTCTTTCCTAGTTTTAAGCTTCGGAAGCGAGAAGTGAGATTTCCGAAGGGATGTCTGAGGAGAAGAAGGCTGGTGTCGAGATGAAGCTAAGTCTCTCTGAAGAGAAGAACCTGGGCTTTCTTGAGGCAATGTCGAAGACCAATACAGAAAAGATCACCAAAGAGATTTTAGAAGGTTTATCTGAAGATACTGGTGACAGCGACAGTTATGATGTAGAAAGCGGCGGGGGAGAGTCCGAAGATCGACCATGGCGGCCAAGTCACTCGGTTTTCGGGAAAACCACTATTAAGCAGAGTCATATTGACAATATGAGGGGGAGATATTTTCGAGATATATCTATTGTGAGGGCTGATGCTGGAGAAAAAACTTCTCCCACCCCCGAAGAAGATGAGGTCGTGATCTTCCGAAGCTTTCTCAAGGCTGGGCTTCGGTTCCCCCTAAGCAGCTTCGTTGTCGAAGTCCTGAAGACATTTCAAATCTACCTTCATCAAATTACTCCCGAAGCAATCATAAGAATGGGAATCTTTGTCTGGGCCATGAGAAGCCAAGGTTTAGAACCAAATGCTAAAAGCTTTTGCAAAATTCATGAGTTGGTATATGAGACGAAGCCCTGGGGGAAAGAACAATATCACAACAACTTTGGTTGTTACAGCTTCGGCGCCCGCTCCGGGTCAAGCTGCCCCGTGCCAACCTTTCGGAAGAGGTGGCCCGGTGCCTGAATGACAGAATGGTTCTATGTAAAGAATGACTTGACAGCGCAGGAAGATGTTAAAAGTATCATTATGCGCCCTATCTGGCAACGCTTCGGACTCCGAAAGCCGAAGGTTGAAATGGATGAAGCAGCCGAAGAATGCCAAAGAGCCTTCGGCATAATCTGCTCTTTTATTGGGACAAGGGATCTGGTTCAAGAGCATATTGCCTTCAGGGTGTGGCCACTTGCAGGAAAGTGGGAAATGCCGAAGGAGACCATCAAAGAGTCTGACGAAGGTGGACTAGTCAGACTAAAATACACATTCAAATACGGGGATAAGTTTGCTGAACCTGATGACGACTGGTTAAAAAGCATTGAAACCTTAAGTGACGAACTACTTGGGGTCTATTCGAAGGCCGAGAATACTGCATTATCGGCAGCCTTCGGAGGCTGAAAGAAGAAGAGGCTCAACCGGGTATTTGATGCAATCGGGTTTGTCTACCCTGACTATCATTATCCGTTGCCGGGCCGCAAAAGAAAAAATACTTCTGCAACAGAAGTTGCCACAAGTGCTTCTAGTGAGCCAGCGCCGCAAAGAAAAAAGATGAAGGTGCTCACCCACCGGGCACGTTTTATTGAGCCGGCCACAGTGCCTGAATTTATCGGTGAAGTCTCTTTGGCCACTAAAACTACAGAGCCAGCTCCAGTGCCGAAGATCGAAGAAAAAACTGAAGCACCTTCAGCAGAGAAGGCAGAAAAACCGAGAATTGAAGGACCAAAAATATTGGAAATCTTAAGTCCTTCAGCAAGTGCTGAGACAATAAAAAATCAAAAGGGCCCATCTGTGACCCCAAAAAGAAAAAGAATGGCGAACGTGTTAGATGTTTTGGAGACAATTAAGTCTTCAAGCATAACTCCAAAGAAGACTGTTGAACTTTCTGAAGTGTCTACTGAAGCCTTAGTAGCTGAAGCTTTGAAGCAACGACCTGAGGCTGAAGCTGGGCCTTCAGAGTCTACCAAGGAACAACCTTTGGAAACCGAAGAAAAAGTAAAAATGTCAGAGCCAATTTTGGTTGAAGAAATTGACACTGCTGCCCCCGAAGCACCTTCCCACATACGCGATTACATTGTGCGACATACTTCGGGGAAGAAATTATCTGAAGAAGAGATTTATGAAGCCAATCACTATGCCAGAGAATTAAAATATCCGAAGGGGGCACTAGTGTTCAATGGGACAAACGAAGATGACTTTCTATACTGCCTCCCTGACAACAAAGAATTATCTGTCTGCCGGGAGATGGCTAGAAGTATGGGGTTTCCGAAGCTTGAAGCTGGACTATGCGCTATGACGAAGGAGGATCTTGCGGATAGCCTTGCATATAATAGTCTGAAGGTGCGAAAATTGCGCATTTTGGAAACTTTATGATTCGAAATCTATTGCTTTATTCTTATACTAACTTTTTACATATAGGGTTTAATCCTAAGCAACGCGCTGAGAGCGCAAAAGAATGCCGAAGACGAAAGCTATGAAATTGCCTTCAACAACCTTCGAACAGAGGTTATCAAACTGAGGAACGAAGCCCTGGAAAACGACAAAATTCTAGTTACATTGGTGGATAAAGTAAAGGAGAACGAAGCTGCGTCCAAAGCACAAATTACAGCTCAAAAGCACGAAATTGACGATCTTCGGAAGCAATTGGCCCGGGCTAAAGAAGAACGCATACTTGAAGAAACGAGGCGGGAATGCAGCGACCAATGGGCTAATCACTTGGAAGGAACCGTTGAAGAGCTTCGGTCTTCTAAGAAAAGGTGCTACGAAAAATCCATGGATTGTGTAAAGAAAATAAAAACCAGCTTCGCCAGTGTTGGCGCATTTTCGAGTGAAGAAGATTTTGTGAGAGGTAACCCAGAAGGACCGATCAAATGGATCTGCCACGAAGCTGAAGCCTTCGAAGAAATTCTAAACAGTCGTGGAGACATTTGTGCCTTCTCGGGTGCCAGGGGGATTGCTACTATACTGGAGAAAAAAGGCTGCGATCATGTTAAGGCTCTTGCACAATCCGAAGCCAGCTTATCCCCTGAAGATATTAAAGACCCCTCGACCGAAGCTAGCCAGGCTGGTGGAAAATTTTTCACCGACGTCTGGGACAATGGTGGCCGAGAAATGGCCCGAGAAATTATTCAGAAAAGTGAGAAGGGCATTCACGACGCTAGAGAAGTAGCTAAGGCCGCTGACAAAAGCTCAGAGCCCGAAGGGCAAATAGGTATTAGCTAATGGTTTTTATTGTGTTGTAATTTTTTATCTTAAACTTCGCTCGCAATTTGTAATAGCAATGTGGCCGTATCATGTCCTCCTTCAGATCCTACTAAAGCGTCTCCGGGCCCTCACCCGAAAGGAGACGAAGAAATTAAAAAGATGGCCGAAGCTATTAACCGGCTTCTGAACGAAGCTACCGAAGTTGTTTTGAGAGAAGATTAAGCGCTATTGTAAAGACTTCTGAAATAAAATATGTGTGACATTTTGTAACCCTGTGATATATTTGCTTTTAATGATTCGATTCTTTACGATGCATGAAACTTTACATACGTACCGTTTTTGAGCCTTCGGCGAAAAAACACCTTCCCTTCTTTTCATGCTTCGTGAAGATAGAGAAACTTTTATGCATCACGACAATGTTCATAGTGTTCTGATGAAGGATATCGAAGCTTCGTGAAAATATTCTCCGAAGATATATTCCGAAGATCAACATTGTATCCCCTTGTGACTTAGCACGATTTTCACTTTCTCAAAGTATCCTTCCGAAGGTTGATACCGTGTCCCCTTCTTTTGCCATATGCAACATGATGTATGATGCTTATGCTATGCAAAATGATGTGATGATGCTATGTTATGTAGATGACATTTGTTCCGAAGATACACACATATCCCCGTAAAACACAAAATATTTTTGTATCAGCGCTGACTTTTCGCTATAAGCTCTGCATTCCCTTAGGAACGACTTTGGAGCTTCTTCGCCTTTTACTTAGGCGGTATCAGCGTTGACTTTTCGCTGTAAGCTCTGCATTCCCTTAGGAACGACTTTGGAGCTTCTTCGCCTTTTACTTAGGCGGTATCAGCGTTGACTTTTCGCTGTATGCTCTGCATTCCCTTTGGAACGACTTTGGAGCAGAAAACTTACACTGCGTTCCTTTTGGAACGGCTTTTTGTGATTTCATCAAACTTACTCTGCGTTCCTTAGAACGACTTTTTGTTGCTTCGAAGGATTTTCGATAATTCGAAGGTCCCCCTTGATATCGCAAATTTTTAAGCTTCAACAACTTAAACCTGAGAAAATACATTTTCCTTGTAGCAAGCAAAGAATCTTTTGCATGAAAACTAAACAATGTCCTTTATTACTCAGAAAATAGAACTGAATGGAAAAAACTGGTAGGATATTTGTCAATAGATGTGCTTCGACTCTGGCACAGTGCTATTGACTGTGCGAGCTTCGGATTGTTCTCTGAGATCTCTTTGGTGTGGGGCATATTGGCTCCCTTCTGGCTGTTGGCCTTGTTGCAGCGGTGGTGGAGGCGGAGGCTGTTGCCAGGAAGCTTGAGGTTGACTCGCCGAAACAACAGAAACTGCAGGGTTGTTGCCTATGTATTCTGGGATGTAAGGCGGATGGTATGAAGCAGTATGCATGACCTGCTTCGGCTGAGCTTGCTGCGCTGCAGCTTCGGCTATCTCCTTTTGCTTCTGAATGGTAACATGGCACATCCTGGTGGTATGGCCCTTGTTTTCACCACAGAATAAGCAAAACATTCTCCTTGGTTGATCTCCAAATCTTCCGCCGAAGCCCCTGGCGCCTCTGCCTCTTGGAGCTGGTGGCCGGAAGAAACTTTGCTGTTGCCCCGAAGCCTGTGAGGAGCACTGCGGCCTGTGCTGCTGACTCCCCTTATCATCATTTTGAGTAGAGTTGTGGATGGACCTGACATGCCTCGGATAGAATCTTCCTCCGAAGCCCCTGGTCATTTCAGAAAATCTGAAAGCCTCCTCCCTTCTTTGGCGAAAATCGTTGTCGGCACGAATGTACTCGTCCATCTTCTGGAGCAGCTTCTCCAAAGTTTGAGGAGGCTTCCTAGCAAAGTATTGAGCTGAAGGTCCAGGCCGAAGCCCCTTGATCATGGCCTCAATGACAATTTCGTTGGGTACCGTCGGTGCCTGCGCCCTCAAACGCAAAAACCTTCTGACATACGCCTGAAGGTATTCTTCATGATCCTGAGTGCATTGGAACAGGGCCTGAGCAGTGACCGGCTTCGTCTGAAACCCTTGGAAGCTGGTTAACAACATGTCCTTCAGCTTTTGCCATGAAGTGATCGTTCCTGGTCGAAGGGAGGAATACCAAGTTTGAGCAACACTCCTGACAGCCATAACAAAAGACTTTGCCATGACTGCAGCATTGCCACCATACGAAGATACTGTTGCTTCGTAGCTCATCAAAAACTGCTTCGGGTCTGAATGACCATCGAATATGGGAAGCTGGGAGGGCTTGTAGGACGGAGGCCAAGGTGTAGCCTGCAGCTCAGCGGACAGGGGAGAAGCATCATCAAAAACAAAATTTCCATGGTGGAAATTGTCATACCAGTCATCTTCGTTGAAGAAACCCTCCTGATGAAGGTCTTTGTGCTGAGGCCTTCGGTTTTGCTCATCGTGAGTAAGATGGCGAACTTCTTCAGAAGCTTCGTCTATCTGCCTTTGCAGTTCAGCTAGCCTGGCCATCTTTTCCTTCTTCCTCTGCACCTGTTGATGAAGCATCTCCATATCTCTGATCTCTGGGTCTAGCTCATCCTCTTGAGGTGTCGGGCTGACAGCCTTCCTCTTCTGGCTTCGGGCCTCCCGAAGAGAGACAGTCTCCTGATTGTGGTCCAGCGGTTGGAGAGCTGCAGTGCCAGTTGCTGAAGCTTTCTTCGGTGCCATAGCGAAGGTTGATGATCGCCGAGGGCGCTCAAAAACTCAAAGAGTGGAAGTGAGTTCACCGGAGGTGGGCGCCAATGTTGGGGACTTGTTCTCAAATGCTTCGGATTAAGAACAAGGCAACATAAAAAATGTTAAATGATAAAGTCCTTCGTCCCTTGAAACATTATTTCCCTTCGGGATATAACGTATTCCGGACGAAGGTCACAAACAACATATCTTCGTAAGCACAATAAATTATGACGAAGAACTTTCATGCAACATAAAAAGTAATATAAACATTTAAATATTATCACAACGTCACTTCTATTTTATTATCATATAAAAACAGAAATGATTTCAGATTACAAATGTACCTTCGGATTGCAGGAAGGCAAAAGTACAAGGATGACGAAAAGCGAATGCCAAGTCAGCGTGAACAGTACGGGAGTACTGTTCATCTATTTATAGGCGCGGGGCGTAGCCCATGCAAAATTACATTCATGTCCACTACATTTGCTAATGACTTGTGGGAATCTATTAAGGCCTAAGTAGTCTTTTCATCTTTAAGTCGGTTCCCCTTTCTACTATCGCGATGAAGCTTTCTGCGCATAGCTTCGGCTGTGCACCATCTTTCGTACAGCTTGGTAGCCAGCCCGTCCTTCATCTTAATTCCCCTTCGTCTGGCTTGGGCTTCGTTCTGACCGTACTCCATGTTCATGATCTGAGTCCGAAGATACCTGTTCATATAATTCACTTGGAAAATATTGTCAAATTATGTTTTTGAGGACCTTCGGAGGACGAAGGCCCCCAACAGTAGCCCCTCGCAATATTAATTTGTTAGTGATAAATTCAGATTGCGATATGGACGAAGGCCTTAAGCCGAAGGTCCGAAAAAACACCTTCCCTTTGCTAGAATAGCAAAAATCACTGACACCTGGGACCACACAGTTTCCGTCATATCGAGTGTATAAATAGGAGCCCGCCACATTTGATTTGGCACGCTCTCTTTGCCATCTGTTTTTCCTGCTTATAAAGCTTTCTGCCCAAAAATATTTGTTTTCTTTCCTAGTTTTAAGCTTCGGAAGCGAGAAGTGAGATTTCCGAAGGGATGTCTGAGGAGAAGAAGGCTGGTGTCGAGATGAAGCTAAGTCTCTCTGAAGAGAAGAACCTGGGCTTTCTTGAGGCAATGTCGAAGACCAATACAGAAAAGATCACCAAAGAGATTTTAGAAGGTTTATCTGAAGATACTGGTGACAGCGACAGTTATGATGTAGAAAGCGGCGGGGGAGAGTCCGAAGATCGACCATGGCGGCCAAGTCACTCGGTTTTCGGGAAAACCACTATTAAGCAGAGTCATATTGACAATATGAGGGGGAGATATTTTCGAGATATATCTATTGTGAGGGCTGATGCTGGAGAAAAAACTTCTCCCACCCCCGAAGAAGATGAGGTCGTGATCTTCCGAAGCTTTCTCAAGGCTGGGCTTCGGTTCCCCCTAAGCAGCTTCGTTGTCGAAGTCCTGAAGACATTTCAAATCTACCTTCATCAAATTACTCCCGAAGCAATCATAAGAATAGGAATCTTTGTCTGGGCCGTGAGAAGCCAAGGTTTAGAACCAAATGCTAAAAGCTTTTGCAAAATTCATGAGTTGGTATATGAGACGAAGCCCTGGGGGAAAGAACAATATCACAACAACTTTGGTTGTTACAGCTTCGGCGCCCGCTCCGGGTCAAGCTGCCCCGTGCCAACCTTTCGGAAGAGGTGGCCCGGTGCCTGGATGACAGAATGGTTCTATGTAAAGAATGACTTGACAGCGCAGGAAGATGTTAAAAGTATCATTATGCGCCCTATCTGGCAACGCTTCGGACTCCGAAAGCCGAAGGTTGAAATGGATGAAGCAGCCTTGTGAGAGGTAACCCAGAAGGACCGATCAAATGGATCTGCCACGAAGCTGAAGCCTTCGAAGAAATTCTAAACAGTCGTGGAGACATTTGCGCCTTCTCGGGTGCCAGGGGGATTGCTACTATACTGGAGAAAAAAGGTTGTGATCATGTTAAGGCTCTTGCACAATCCGAAGCCAGCTTATCCCCTGAAGATATTAAAGACCCCTCGGCCGAAGCTAGCCAGGCTGGTGGAAAATTTTTCACCGACGTCTGGGACAATGGTGGCCGAGAAATGGCCCAAGAAATTATTCAGAAAAGTGAGAAGGGCATTCACGACGCTAGAGAGGTAGCTAAGGCCGCTGACAAAAGCTCAGAGCCCGAAGGGCAAATAGTATTAGCTAATGGTTTTTATTGTGTTGTAATTTTTGATCTTAAACTTCGCTCGCAATTTGTAATAGCAATGTGGCCGTATCATGTCCTCCTTCAGATCCTACTAAAGCGTCTCCGGGCCCTCACCCGAAAGGAGACGAAGAAATTAAAAAGATGGCCGAAGCTATCATGGACGAAGCTGTTAACCGGCTTCTGAACGAAGCTGCCGAAGTTGTTTTGAGAGAAGATTAAGCACTATTGTAAAGACTTCTGAAATGAAATATGTGTGACATTTTGTAACCCTGTGATATATTTGCTTTTAATGATTCGATTCTTTACGATGCATGAAACTTTACATACGTACCGTTTTTGAGCCTTCGGCGAAAAAACACCTTCCCTTCTTTTCATGCTTCGTGAAGATAGAGAAACTTTTATGCATCACGACAATGTTCATAGTGTTCTGATGAAGGATATCGAAGCTTCGTGAAAATATTCTCCAAAAATATATTCCGAAGATCAACATTGTATCCCCTTGTGACTTAGCACGATTTTCACTTTCTCAAAGTATCCTTCCGAAGGTTGATACCGTGTCCCCTTCTTTTGCCATATGCAACATGATGTATGATGCTTATGCTATGCAAAATGATGTGATGATGCTATGTTATGTAGATGACATTTGTTCCGAAGATACACACATATCCCCGTAAAACACAAAATATTTTTGTATCAGCGCTGACTTTTCGCTATAAGCTCTGCATTCCCTTAGGAACGACTTTGGAGCTTCTTTGCCTTTTACTTAGACGGTATCAGCGTTGACTTTTCGCTGTAAGCTCTGCATTCCCTTAGGAACGACTTTGGAGCTTCTTCGCCTTTTACTTAGGCGGTATCAGCGTTGACTTTTCGCTGTATGCTCTGCATTCCCTTTGGAACGACTTTGGAGCAGAAAACTTACACTGCGTTCCTTTTGGAACGGCTTTTTGTGATTTCATCAAACTTACTCTGCGTTCCTTAGAACGACTTTTTGTTGCTTCGAAGGATTTTCGATAATTCGAAGGTCCTCCTTGTTATCGCAAATTTTTAAGCTTCAACAACTTAAACCTGAGAAAATACATTTTCCTTGTAGCAAGCAAAGAATCTGTTGCATGAAAACTAAACAATGTCCTTTATTACTCAGAAAATAGAACTGAATGGAAAAAACTGGTAGGATATTTGTCAATAGATGTGCTTCGACTCTGGCATAGTGCTATTGACTGTGCGAGCTTCGGATTGTTCTCTCTGAGATTCCTTTGGTGTGGGGCATATTGGCTCCCTTCTGGCTGTTGGCCTTGTTGCAGCGGTGGTGGAGGCGGAGGCTGTTGCCAGGAAGCTTGAGGTTGACTCGCCGAAGCAACAGAAACTGCAGGGTTGTTGCCTATGTATTCTGGGATGTAAGGCGGATGGTATGAAGCAGTATGCATGACCTGCTTCGGCTGAGCTTGCTGCACTGCAGCTTCGGCTATCTCCTTTTGCTTCTGGATGGTAACATGGCACATCCTGGTGGTATGGCCCTTGTTTTCACCACAGAATAAGCAAAACATTCTCCTTGGTTGATCTCCAAATCTTCCGCCGAAGCCCCTGGCGCCTCTGCCTCTTGGAGCTGGTGGCCGGAAGAAACTTTGCTGTTGCCCTGAAGCCTGTGAGGAGCACTGCGGCCTGTGCTGCTGACTCCCCTTATCATCATTTTGAGTAGAGTTGTGGATGGACCTGACATGCCTCGGATAGAATCTTCCTCCGAAGCCCCTGGTCATTTCAGAAAATCTGAAAGCCTCCTCCCTTCTTTGGCGAAAATCGTTGTCGGCACGAATGTACTCGTCCATCTTCTGGAGCAGCTTCTCCAAAGTTTGAGGAGGTTTCCTAGCAAAGTATTGAGCTGAAGGTCCAGGCCGAAGCCCCTTGATCATGGCCTCAATGACAATTTCGTTGGGTACCGTCGGTGCCTGCGCCCTCAAACGCAAAAAACCTTCTGACATACGCCTGAAGGTATTCTTCATGATCCTGAGTGCATTGGAACAGGGCCTGAGCAGTGACCGGCTTCGTCTGAAACCCTTGGAAGCTGGTTAACAACATGTCCTTCAGCTTTTGCCATGAAGTGATCGTTCCTGGTCGAAGGGAGGAATACCAAGTTTGAGCAACACTCCTGACAGCCATAACAAAAGACTTTGCCATGACTGCAGCATTGCCACCATACGAAGATACTGTTGCTTCGTAGCTCATCAAAAACTGCTTCAGGTCTGAATGACCATCGAATATGGGAAGCTGGGGCGGCTTGTAGGACGGAGGCCAAGGTGTAGCCTGCAGCTCAGCGGACAGGGGAGAAGCATCATCAAAAACAAAATTTCCATGGTGGAAATTGTCATACCAGTCATCTTCGTTGAAGAAACCCTCCTGATGAAGGTCTTTTTGCTGAGGCCTTCGGTTTTGCTCATCGTGAGTAAGATGGCGAACTTCTTCAGAAGCTTCGTCTATCTGCCTTTGCAGTTCAGCTAGCCTGGCCATCTTTTCCTTCTTCCTCTGCACCTGTTGATGAAGCATCTCCATATCTCTGATCTCTTGGTCTAGCTCATCCTCTTGAGGTGTCGGGCTGACAGCCTTCCTCTTCTGGCTTCGGGCCTCCCGAAGAGAGACAGTCTCCTGATTGTGGTCCAGCGGTTGGAGAGCTGCAGTGCCAGTTGCTGAAGCTTTCTTCGGTGCCATAGCGAAGGTTGATGATCGCCGAGGGCGCTCAAAAACTCAAAGAGTGGAAGTGAGTTCACCGGAGGTGGGCGCCAATGTTGGGGACTTGTTCTCAAATGCTTCGGATTAAGAACAAGGCAACATAAAAAGTGTTAAATGATAAAGTCCTTCGTCCCTTGAAACATTATTTCCCTTCGGGATATAACGTATTCCGGACGAAGGTCACAAACAACATATCTTCGTAAGCACAATAAATTATGACGAAGAACTTTCATGCAACATAAAAAGTAATATAAACATTTAAATATTATCACAACGTCACTTCTATTTTATTATCATATAAAAACAGAAATGATTTCAGATTACAAATGTACCTTCGGATTGCAGGAAGGCAAAAGTACAAGGATGACGGAAAGCGAATGCCAAGTCAGCGTGAACAGTACATCTATTTATAGGCGCGGGGCGTAGCCCATGCAAAATTACATTCATGTCCACTACATTTGCTAATGACTTGTGGGAATCTATTAAGGCCTAAGTAGTCTTTTCATCTTTAAGTCGGTTCCCCTTTCTACTATCGCGACGAAGTTTTCTGCGCATAGCTTCGGCTGTGCACCATCCTTCGTACAGCTTGGTAGTCAGCCCGTCCTTCATCTTAATCCCCCTTCGTCTGGCTTGGGCTTCGTTCTGACCGTACTCCATGTTCATGATCTGAGTCCGAAGATACCTGTTCATATAATTCACTTGGAAAATATTGTCAAATTATGTTTTTGAGGACCTTCGGAGGACGAAGGCCCCCAACAGAAGGTTAGTGGCACATGTGACCACCTCGTTTATACCACTGGGCCAGTGAGGGCGACATGGTTGACACTCCGGTAATGATCCCTCTTTTGCCGCTTCGTCTCGAAGTCGACGCTGGACCCTCCGGTGATCATGTGGATGACTCCGCGATACGGCTGATCGACAAAGTCTTCCTGCTTTGGTGCTTGGGGGTTATTTTGGTGGTGTGGGTGCGGGTGATGCGGAGGCGGAGGCGGGGGTGGAACAACTTGCACTTCCTGATGGTGCTGATATCCGTGGTTGGGTGGGTGCTGGATGTGGTCGTTGTTGTATGGTTGTTGTTGGTGGTGGTGATATGTGTGCGCGACAACTCTCTAGTTGTCGGCTGGTTGTGCTCGAGACATCCTGTCCTTGGTGGCCTTTGTTTCCGGGCAATCCCTTGTTGGGTGTGCGCAATCCTCGCGTGAAATAGGCAGTAAAATCTGCGTGGTTGATGCGTCCGTCACCGGCCCCGGCCTCGCGTGCCATTGCCGCGACCCTGGGGGGGATATTCCTGACGGCGAATGGCCTCGTTGGCCGGGTGCTGGTTGGCTATGTTGTGCACCTGCTGCTGGCTGCAGCTGTCCCGTCCAGAGTCTGACTGCGAAGGCCTGGTCCAGGTTTGGCTGGACTATGGAGGGTACTTGGGCTTTCTCTGGGACTCAACCTTTCGCTGATGTAGCTCTTCGAATCTGGCGTACTTCTCGAATAGCTGATATAGCTCTTGGAGATTTTTGGATGGGTCCCTGATGCAGTGACTGTATAGGACGCCAGCCCGAAGGCCGCTGATGGTGTAATGTATCGCGATGTGGTTGTCGACCGATGGCAGTTGTGACTTGAGAGTCAGGAACTTGCGGTAGTACTCCCGTAGGGTTTCCTTCTCTTGCTGCTTGTAGAGTGATAGCTCGGCCAAGGCGTCGGTATCGGGTTGGTACCCTTGGAAATTGAGCAGAAACTTGTCCTGGAGTCCTTTCCAGGAGTCGATGGAGAACGGCGGCAACCTGGTGTACCAGGTCAAGGCCGGACCCTCGAGGGCGATGATAAAAGATTTGGCCATTGTGGCGTCATCCCCTCCAGCTGATGCGACGGCAACTTGGTAGCTCATAATGTATTGTGCTGGGTCGATGCTACCGTTGTACTTGGGTAGGTCCCTGCCCTGAAGTTGGCGGGCCACGGTGACACTTGGAGTTGCGGAGCCAGGGGGCTTCGTTCATCAAGGTAGTTGATGCCTTGGAAAGCTGTGGCGTGCGGGATGAAGGGCCCACGCTGGGGTGCAAAATAAGTATCCGGCTGGGACGCGCTGTTGGAGGGGCGGCCCGTTCTGCAGATCATGCTAGCCTTCGCTCTGCATGAGCGCGATCTCTTGCTCGAGCTCCCAAGATCTTTGCTCCTCGTCTCGTATCATCTGGCGCACCTTGGCTTGCACGGTGACACGTTGCCGTTTGGCCTCGAGGATGTCCTTCTGTTTTTGGAGGTTACAGTTCTTGATGCGCAGGGCCCGTAGCTATAGCTGTTCTTCGGCTGAAATGCCGATGACTTCGCCGTCCTCTGCTGCGTCTTCGCCCTCTGGTGGAGCGAAGCCTGAAGGTGGTGCTTGTGGTAGTCCTTCGGAGCTGTAGGTGCGTAGGGTGCCTTCAGGAGTGAGGTGTTCTTGGCGTTGTCTCTTGCTGATAGCTTCATCTTCGGAGGCTTCTTGGGGGGTGTTGTCTGCGAGGGCCTTGCCTTTTTTCTCAGCCAGGAGTGCTGCCTTCGCTGCTTCTGAAAGGGAAATGTGCCCTTGGGCCATTTCTAAGTATTTTGGTGATTGAGTGCCAACACATGTGCTTAATTGTGAATTTATGTACATGGATGAACAAGGTGCAAATCATGAGATAAAGGTATGTTTCTAAGCCTTAGTACATTGGTTTTGTGGACTAACATATTTGTCTAAGTGTTAGAAACAGAAAGAAGAAAAAGAGAAAAGGGGAGAGAATGACTTGGCTGTGTGCAGCCAAGTCTCAGCTCGGTCTGGAGCACCGGACTGTCCGGTGTGCACCGGACAGTGTCCGGTGCGCCAGGCCAACTCGGCGCGAACTGGCCGCTCTCGGGAATTCGCCGACGGTGTACGGCTAAAATTCACCGGACTGTCCGGTGTGCACCGGACTGTCCGGTGAGCCAACGGTCGGCCAGGGCCAACGGTCGGCCGCGCAATCCGCGCAGGACACGTGGCCGGGCCAACGGTCGGAAGACGGCACCGGACTGTCCGGTGTGCACCGGACATGTCCGGTGCGCCAACTGCGCCAGATCTTCCAACGGTCGGCAACGGTCGTCTTCGCCGTTTAAGGAAACAAATCGGGCACCGGACAGTGTCCGGTGTGCACCGGACTGTCCGGTGCCCCCGACGACAGAAGGCAAGGATGGCCTTCCAGATTTGCTCTCAACGGCTCCTAGCTGCCTTGGGGCTATAAAAGGGGCCCCTAGGCGCATGGAGGAGACACACAAGCAACCTTTGAGCATTCTTGATCATCCACACTAAGTCTCTGCGCATTCGTTTGTGTTTCTAAGTGATTCGAGCTCTGTTCTAAGTGAGAACTCTGAGATAGTCTTGTGAGCTCGATTCTTGGCCGTGTGTGTGCGCTTTTGTTGTGGATTTGTGTGTGTTGCTTCCCTCCCTTACTCTGTGCTTTCTTTGTGATCATATACTTGTAAGGGCAAGAGACTCCAATTTGTGGAGATTCCTTGCAAACGGGATAGTGAAAGGAAAAGCAAAACACCGTGGTATTCAAGTGGGTCTTTGGACCGCTTGAGAGGGGTTGATTGCAACCCTCGTCCGTTGGGACGCCACAACGTGGAAGTAGGCAAGCATTGGCTTGGCCGAACCACGGGATAAACCACCGTGTCACCTCTGTCTTGATCTCTTGTGGTATTGTGTTTTGTTGAGACTTCACCTTAGCCACTTGGCATTAACTGTGCTAACACTTAATCAAAGTTTTGTGGCTTAAGTTTTTGAAGTTTACAGGATCACCTATTCACCCCCCCCCCCTCTAGGTGCTCTCAATTGGTATCGGAGCCGTTCTATTCACAAAGGGACTAACCGCCCGAATAGATGGATCCTAAGGGGAAGGGTATTGTGATCAACGACAAAGAAAAGGAGACCTTCGTCAACGAGCCAAAGGACGACAAGCCTACCGACTCCGGCTCGGGCCATAGACGAAAGGAAGGGAAGAAGAAGAAGACGAGGCGTATCAAGGAGATCATCTACTACGACGATAGTGATGAATCCACTTCTTCCCAAAAGGACGACGACAACGACTACAGGAAGACGGTCAATTCGAACTTTTCATTTGATTATTCCCGTATTCAACATAGTTCGAATTCGCATTTGCTTTCCATTCCTCTTGGCAAACCTCCACACTTCGATGGGGAGGACTACGGATTTTGGAGTCACAAAATGCGTAGTCACTTATTCTCTCTCCATCCTAGCATATGGGAGATTGTGGAGAACGGAATGAAATTCGATAGCTCGGATAGCCCTATGCTTATAAATGAACAGATTCATAAAAATGCACAGGCTACTACTGTTCTCTTAGCATCTTTGTGCAGGGAAGAGTACAATAAGGTGAGCGGCTTGGACAATGCCAAGCAGATATGGGACACCCTCAAGATCTCTCACGAGGGGAACGACATCACCATGCTCACCAAGATGGAGTTGGTGGAGGGCGAGCTTGGACGGTTCGCCATGATAAGGGGAGAGGAGCCAACTCAGACGTACAACCGGCTCAAGACCCTTATCAACAAAATAAGGAGCTACGGAAGCACGCGTTGGATGGATCACGATGTCGTCCGCCTAATGCTCAGGTCCTTTACCGTACTTGATCCTCATCTCGTGAACAATATTCGTGAGAATCCCAGGTACACGATGATGACGCCCGAGGAAGTGCTTGGAAAATTCGTAAGCGGGCGGATGATGATCAAGGAGGCAAGATACGTCGACGAAGCGTTGAACGGTCCGATCAACGAGCCGCAACCCCTTGCTCTCAAGGCAACACGAAGCAAGGAGGCGCTACCTAGCAAGGTGGCACAGATTGAGGCGGCTGGCCTTAATGATGAAGAGATGGCTCTCATCATCAAAAGATTCAAGACGGTGCTTAAAGGTCACAAGGGACAACCAAGCAAGACCAAAGCCAAGGGGAAGCGCTCATGCTTCAAATGCGGTAAGCTTGGTCATTTCATTGCTAACTGTCCCGATAATGAAAGTGACCAGGAAAAGGGGAACAAAAGAGAGAAGAAGAAGCAATACAAGAAGGCAAAGGGCGAGGCGCATCTAGGAAAGGAGTGGGACTCGGATTGCTCCTCCTCTGACTCCGACAACGAAGGACTCGCCGCCACTGCCTTCAACAAATCGGCTCTCTTCCCCAACGAGCGTCTCACTTGCCTTATGGCAAGGGAGAAGAAGGTGAGTACTCAAGACTCCACTTATGCTTCTTCCAGTGATAGTGAGTCTAGTGATGATGATATAGATTATTCTTGCTTGTTCAAGGGCTTAGATAGATCTAAGATAGATAAAATCAATGAATTGATTGATGCTTTGAATGAAAAGGATAGGCTTTTAGAAAAGCAAGAGGATTTATTGTATGATGAACATGATAAGTTTGTAGAGGCACAAAAATCATATGCTTTAGAAGTGAAAAGAAATGAAGTGCTTTCTAGTGAAATATCTTCTTGTCATGAAACCATTGCTACTTTACAAAGTGTTAACCATGATTTAAATGCTAAATTAGAAGTAACAAATAAATCTAAGTCTTGTGTTGAAAATGTTACAATTTGCACTAGGTGTAAGGATTTTGATGTTAACACTTGTAGCAAACACTTAGTTTCAATTTCAAAACTAAAAGATGAAGTGGCTAGTCTTAATGCTCAACTTAAGACTAGCAAGAGTGAAGTTGAAAAGATAAAATTTGCAAGGGATGCCTATACAATTGGAAGACATCCCTCAATTAAGGATGGGCTTGGCTTCAAGAGGGAAGCCAAGAACTTAACAAGCCATAAGGCCCCCATCTTCGTCAAGGAGAAGGGGAAGGCTCCTATGGCTAGTAATGCTAAAAAGAATCATGCTTTTATGTATTATGATAGGAGACATGCTAGAAATGCTTATAATCATTTTGATTCACATGTTTATGATTCTCATGCCATGTTTGCTTCTAGTTCTTCTTATAAGCATGGTAGAGATATGTGTAGGAGAAATGTTGTACATATGCCTAGGAGAGATATTGCTCATGTACCTAGAAAGAATGTTATTCATGCTCCTAGGAAAGTAGTGAATGAACCTTCTACCATTTATTATGCTTGTAATGCTCCCTTTGCTATTTGTAGAAAGGGTAAGAAGGTAGTTGCTAGGAAATTAGGGGCTAGATGCAAGGGAGATAAATCTTGCATTTGGGTCCCTAAAGATATTTGTGCTAACCTTGCAGGACCCAACATGAGTTGGGTACCTAAGACCCAAGCCTAAATTTGCCTTGCAGGTTTATGCATCCGGGGGTTCAAGCTGGATTATCGACAGCGGATGCACAAACCATATGACGGGGGAGAAGAAGATGTTCACCTCCTACGTCAAGAATAAGGATTCCCAAGATTCAATTATATTCGGTGATGGGAATCAAGGCAAGGTAAAAGGGTTAGGTAAAATTGCAATTTCTAATGAGCATTCTATATCAAATGTATTCCTAGTGGAGAGTCTTGGATATAATTTGCTATCTGTTAGTCAACTATGTCAAATGGGATATAATTGCCTTTTTACTAATGTAGATGTGTCTGTCTTTAGAAGATGTGATGGTTCACTAGCTTTTAAGGGTGTACTAGACGGCAAGCTTTACTTAGTAGATTTTGCAAAAGAAGAGGCCGGTCTAGATGCATGCTTAATGGCTAAGACTTGCATGGGCTGGCTGTGGCATCGCCGCTTAGCACATGTGGGGATGAAGAACCTCCACAAGCTTCTAAAGGGAGAACACGTGATAGGTCTAACAAATGTTTATTTCGAAAAAGATAGACCTTGTGCAGCTTGTCAGGCAGGAAAACAAGTGGGAGGAGCACATCACAGCAAGAATGTGATGACCACGTCAAGACCTCTGGAGCTGCTGCATATGGACCTCTTCGGACCCGTCGCCTATCTAAGCATAGGAGGAAGTAAGTATGGTTTAGTTATTGTTGATGACTTTTCCCGCTTCACTTGGGTGTTCTTTTTGCAGGATAAGTCTGAAACCCAAGGGACCATCAAGCGCTTCCTCAGGAGAGCTCAAAATGAGTTTGAGCTCAAGGTGAAGAAGATAAGGAGCGACAACGGGTCCGAGTTCAAGAACCTTCAAGTGGAGGAGTTTCTTGAGGAGGAAGGGATCAAGCACGAGTTCTCCGCTCCCTACACACCACAACAAAATGGTGTGGTAGAGAGGAAGAACGGGACGCTAATCGATATGGCAAGGACGATGCTTGGAGAGTTCAAGACCCCCGAGTGCTTTTGGTCGGAAGCCGTGAACACGGCTTGCCACGCCATCAACAGGGTCTACCTTCACCGCCTCCTCAAGAAGACGTCATATGAGCTACTAACCGGTAACAAACCCAATGTATCTTACTTTCGTGTTTTTGGGAGCAAGTGCTACATTCTAGTGAAGAAGGGTAGAAATTCTAAGTTTGCTCCCAAAGCTGTAGAAGGGTTTTTATTAGGTTATGATTCAAATACAAAGGCGTATAGGGTCTTCAACAAATCATCGGGTTTGGTTGAAGTCTCTAGCGACGTTGTATTTGATGAGACTAATGGCTCTCCAAGAGAGCAAGTTGTTGATTGTGATGATGTAGATGAAGAAGATGTTCCAACGGCCGCTATACGAACCATGGCGATTGGAGACGTTCGGCCACAGGAACAAGATGAACGAGATCAACCTTCTTCCTCAACGACGGTGCATCCCCCACCTCAAGACGATGAACAGGTTCATCAAAAGGAGGCGTGTGATCAAGGGGGAGCACAAGATGATCACGTGATGGAGGAAGAAGCGCAACCGGCACCTCCAACCCAAGTTCGAGCGATGATTCAAAGGGATCATCCCGTCGACCAAATTCTGGGTGACATTAGCAAGGGAGTAACTACTCGGTCTCGATTAGTTAATTTTTGTGAACATTACTCTTTTGTCTCCTCTATTGAGCCTTTCAGGATAGAGGAGGCCTTGCTAGATCCGGATTGGGTGTTGGCCATGCAGGAGGAACTTAATAACTTCAAGCGCAACGAAGTTTGGACGCTGGTGCCTCGTCCCAAGCAAAATGTTGTGGGAACCAAGTGGGTGTTCCGCAATAAACAGGACGAGCACGGGGTGGTGACGAGGAACAAGGCTCGACTTGTGGCAAAAGGTTATGCCCAAGTCGCAGGTTTGGACTTTGAGGAGACTTTTGCTCCTGTGGCTAGGCTAGAGTCCATTCGTATCTTGCTAGCATATGCCGCTCACCATTCTTTCAGGTTGTACCAAATGGATGTGAAGAGCGCGTTCCTCAACGGGCCAATAAAGGAGGAGGTGTACGTGGAGCAACCCCCTGGCTTCGAGGATGAGCGGTACCCCGACCACGTGTGTAAGCTCTCTAAGGCGCTCTATGGACTTAAGCAAGCCCCAAGAGCATGGTATGAATGTCTTAGAGATTTTTTAATTGCTAATGCTTTCAAGGTTGGGAAAGCCGATCCAACTCTTTTCACTAAGACTTGTAATGGTGATTTGTTTGTGTGCCAAATTTATGTCGATGACATAATATTTGGTTCTACTAATCAAAAGTCTTGTGAAGAGTTTAGCAGGGTGATGACGCAGAAATTCGAGATGTCGATGATGGGCGAGTTGAACTACTTCCTTGGGTTCCAAGTGAAGCAACTCAAGGACGGCACCTTCATCTCCCAAACGAAGTACACGCAAGATCTGCTAAAGCGGTTTGGGATGAAGGACGCCAAGCCCGCAAAGACTCCGATGGGAACCGACGGACACACCGACCTCAACAAAGGAGGTAAGTCCGTTGATCAAAAGGCATACCGGTCAATGATAGGGTCTTTACTTTATTTATGTGCTAGTAGACCGGATATTATGCTTAGCGTATGCATGTGTGCTAGATTTCAATCCGATCCTAAGGAGTGTCACTTGGTGGCGGTGAAGCGAATTCTTAGATATTTAGTCGCTACGCCTTGCTTCGGGATCTGGTATCCAAAGGGGTCTAACTTTGACTTAATTGGGTACTCAGATTCCGACTATGCTGGATGTAAGGTCGATAGGAAAAGTACATCAGGGACGTGCCAATTCTTAGGAAGGTCCCTGGTGTCATGGAACTCTAAGAAACAAACCTCCGTTGCCCTATCCACCGCTGAAGCCGAGTACGTTGCCGCAGGTCAGTGTTGCGCGCAACTACTTTGGATGAGGCAAACCCTCAGGGACTTTGGCTACAATCTGAGCAAAGTCCCACTCCTATGTGATAATGAGAGTGCTATCCGAATAGCGGAAAATCCTGTTGAGCACAGCCGCACAAAGCACATTGACATCCGGCATCACTTTTTGAGAGACCACCAGCAAAAGGGAGATATCGAAGTGTTTTATGTTAGCACCGAGAACCAGCTAGCCGATATCTTCACCAAGCCTTTAGATGAGAAGACCTTTTGCAGGCTGCGTAGTGAGCTAAATGTCTTAGATTCGCGGAACTTGGATTGAATTGTAGCATACTGTATTCATGCTTTTGATCATGTTCCCTTCTGCATTTTGTTGCTTATTATGGTGCTCAAGTTGTACAAACACTCCCTGGACCTCACAAGTCCGTTGCAAAGTGATGCACATGTTTAGGGGGAGACGTGTTACAACTTGACCCATTGAGACTAACCATATGCTTGAGTTTGTCTGTTTTAGTCTCAAAGGAGAATTGAAAGGGAAAAGGTGGACTTGGACCATGAAAGACTTCCACTGCACTCCGATGAGGGGTAACTTACTCCAAGTCCATCTCATTAACTCTTATTGCCATTTGCTCTTAAGTGAAGATTTTGGTGAGAAAATGGGGTTAAAGGGCCAAGATTGATCCCGTTTTGGTGTTTGATGCCAAAGGGGGAGAAAATAAAGGCCAAAGCAATAAATGGATCAGCTACCACTTGAGAGATTTTGAAAATAGTAGAATAGAGCTTTTGGTTTGTCAAAACTCTTTTGTTGTCTCTCTGGTCAAAAGTTGGCTTCTTGTGGGGAGAAGTAGTAATTATGGGAAAAAGGGGGAGTTTTTGAAATCTTTGATCAATCTCTTTTGGAATGACTCTCTTTATGCTTCAACATGTGTGTTTGACTTAAAGATAGAGATTTGAGTTTGATTTGCAAAAACAAACCAAGTGGTGGCAAAGGATGATCCATATATGCCAAAATTGATTCAAAATAAATTTAAGTGTTATTTGAATTGAGTTTGCACTTGTTCTAGTGGCTTTATGTTGTGTTGGCATAAATCACCAAAAAGGGGGAGATTGAAAGGGAAATGTGCCCTTGGGCCATTTCTAAGTATTTTGGTGATTGAGTGCCAACACATGTGCTTAATTGTGAATTTATGTACATGGATGAACAAGGTGCAAATCATGAGATAAAGGTATGTTTCTAAGCCTTAGTACATTGGTTTTGTGGACTAACATATTTGTCTAAGTGTTAGAAACAGAAAGAAGAAAAAGAGAAAAGGGGAGAGAATGACTTGGCTGTGTGCAGCCAAGTCTCAGCTCGGTCTGGAGCACCGGACTGTCCGGTGTGCACCGGACAGTGTCCGGTGCGCCAGGCCAACTCGGCGCGAACTGGCCGCTCTCGGGAATTCGCCGACGGTGTACGGCTAAAATTCACCGGACTGTCCGGTGTGCACCGGACTGTCCGGTGAGCCAACGGTCGGCCAGGGCCAACGGTCGGCCGCGCAATCCGCGCAGGACACGTGGCCGGGCCAACGGTCGGAAGACGGCACCGGACTGTCCGGTGTGCACCGGACATGTCCGGTGCGCCAACTGCGCCAGATCTTCCAACGGTCGGCAACGGTCGTCTTCGCCGTTTAAGGAAACAAATCGGGCACCGGACAGTGTCCGGTGTGCACCGGACTGTCCGGTGCCCCCGACGACAGAAGGCAAGGATGGCCTTCCAGATTTGCTCTCAACGGCTCCTAGCTGCCTTGGGGCTATAAAAGGGGCCCCTAGGCGCATGGAGGAGACACACAAGCAACCTTTGAGCATTCTTGATCATCCACACTAAGTCTCTGCGCATTCGTTTGTGTTTCTAAGTGATTCGAGCTCTGTTCTAAGTGAGAACTCTGAGATAGTCTTGTGAGCTCGATTCTTGGCCGTGTGTGTGCGCTTTTGTTGTGGATTTGTGTGTGTTGCTTCCCTCCCTTACTCTGTGCTTTCTTTGTGATCATATACTTGTAAGGGCAAGAGACTCCAATTTGTGGAGATTCCTTGCAAACGGGATAGTGAAAGGAAAAGCAAAACACCGTGGTATTCAAGTGGGTCTTTGGACCGCTTGAGAGGGGTTGATTGCAACCCTCGTCCGTTGGGACGCCACAACGTGGAAGTAGGCAAGCATTGGCTTGGCCGAACCACGGGATAAACCACCGTGTCACCTCTGTCTTGATCTCTTGTGGTATTGTGTTTTGTTGAGACTTCACCTTAGCCACTTGGCATTAACTGTGCTAACACTTAATCAAAGTTTTGTGGCTTAAGTTTTTGAAGTTTACAGGATCACCTATTCACCCCCCCCCCTCTAGGTGCTCTCAGCTTCGCCGATGGATGGGGCAGCCTTCGAACTAGCTCGCTTGGGTGCCATCGCGGGTGATTTGTTCGTAGCATGAACGGTGGGCACCAAATTTTGGTACTCGCTTTTTTGAGCAAGTGGATCCAACAGGAGAGTGGAAAGAGTGCTTGCAAGGTTCAACAGGGAATGGTAATAGCTCTGTTAATCTGCCCTCTCTAGGGTACTGTACGGGGGTATTTATAGGCACCCGAGTGCCTACCGTTCTTGGGCAAGGACGCTTATGCCCTCGGGTACCCAGAGTATCCTCAGAATATTCCCCCAAGGAAGGTTACAGACCGTCATTACAGAAAAGGTTATTACAGATGAGGCCCGTAACATGCTTATCCCTGCGGGGCCCGTTACAGTGGGCCGAATCCCACTTGGGCTTCCGGACACGATGAGAATGTGAGGCTAGCAGGCATCGTCGGAGTCTTGCCTTCGTCTTGCAATGGAGAGGAGCGGAGCCGCGGAGTCTAGTCATGAAGTCCTCATCGAACCGGCGTCCTTGGCATCGTTGGTGAAGCGAGGCGACGAAGGCATGGAGCGAAGGGTAGCGTCTTCGCCTTCGCCCCAACACCAGGAAAAAAGGGGTGGGTCGGTTGGTTACCGATCATGTGGGAGTAGGCCTTCTGAGCAGAAAACAAACTGGAAGAGGCATTGCAGAGCCATTTATCATTGTGATCATGTAACTGGAGGTTTGTCAGAGTGTCTTGTAAAGCAAGAAGCTGCTCAAATGCTTCAGCAGACAGGGGAGTGTGGAACATCTCATTTGGCGAAGCCAGCCTTGCTTGATGGATGGTGATGTCTTTGGAAGAGGCAAAAGACCAGAGCTCCGAGAATCTTACAGATTTGCGCAAACCATCCCAATTATCGTGCCACAGCAGTGTAGTTTTTCCATCTCCAATCTCCACCCGGGCTAACTCCTTAAATACGCCTTGAATTTTGAGGATATCTTTCCACCAGAATGAACTGACGGGTTTATCTGAAGGTAGGGAATTGTTGTAATGGTTGGCCCAAATAATGTTAACCCACGAAATATTGGCTCTATTAAAAAATTTATGGAGGCATTTCATAAGAAGAGCTTTGTTTTGCAACTCAAGGTTTATGACACCTAGCCCCCTGAGCTTTTGGTTTGCAGACTGCTTTCCAAGCAACTTGAGATGGTTTTTTGCATTTATGTCTGCTCCTTTCTAAAGACAGTGTCGTCTAAATTTATCAATCTGTTTGAAATCATATTCTAAAAATGAGTTAGATTATATAATTTAGACAGATTATAATCACAAACAAACATGAAACATGCCCTTACTTCTGCTATTGACTATTGTGCGGCGCCTCGATTCATTCTGGCTTGGAATGGAAGGCAGGCAGCCTGCCGATTCGCATGTTCGAAATGCATTACTTGCCCGTCAACGAGATGGAAACGTACACGGGCTCATCCGCGCGCGGTAATTCCCGTCGCGGCTGTGAGCCCAACCCCAGTGCGAGCGCATGCAGTCGTTCCTGTTCAGCTTCACATGGCTCAGACCGACAGACTTGAACGAACCACTGTGCCATTGTGCGGCCTCTCAAGTCTGAAATTATTATCATGGTCGCATGCCACCCCTGACTTTGCATGCACCGTCTAGCTTGCTTGGGTTCTTGTGCAGCTACCTGTCTAGTTTCACTACACTCTACAGTTGCCAATGAACAGTTTAGTTTGGGCCACAAAGAAGCAGTTTACTGTGCAGGTTCGTTCGCTTCCCTGGCAGGCCAGGGGGTGGAATAATTAACCAGATATTCTCTGTTCCGATCCAGGTCGATCATGTCTCTGCAGCATTGTCTCCGCTCATGCGTAGCCTTCCCCCCCAAAGCTAAGCTCAGAGAATGCATGCACCTGCATCATTCTACCCAAGACGCGATTTCAGAAACTGAACATACCTGCTGCGAAACCAGGCCCCAGCTGACGAGGCAACCGAGCGACAGCACCGCCGAGACGTGTGTACGTGATTACGACTACGAGCTCGATTAGGGTGCATGAACCTGATTGATTAGAAACAGAAGGATGGGGATGGGGGCGGGGTACCGGAGGAAAGGAAACCGTCCCCTTGCCGTTTCAGCCTGTTGGTTGGTTGGATCGGGGAGGCCAGGGGGGAAGGAACAAAAGCCTCCGTGCGCCCTGGGCCCTCGTCGGAGACGGCCTGGCCTGGCCTGGCCTGGCCCGGTCGGTCTTTGCCCGGATTTGACAACTCGGTTCTCGCTGGAGGCCCAGGTCCTGGATCGCACGGAACGTGCAGGGCCCAAGACGACAGCCTGTTCATGCGTGGCCCGGGCCCAGCCTGACACGGTGCACGGAGACGGAGGAGCCGCAACAGTGGGTATGCTCTGTGCTCGTCAGCCGGGTATATGCATGTGCATCCACATACCCCCCAGCAGCGACGGCCCATAAACTGTGCGCGCGTCCGCGGGCCCACAACACTGTGGCAAAAACATATTCTCCTACTAGTATTTTATTATCTATTCTGTATCCCGGGGAAAATGTTTCTCCCACACCTGATTTTATTTTTCCCAAACGTACTAAGCTATCGGGTCAAAGCCTAATTGCAACGGTGCTGAGTGAAACCATGCATTATATTTTCAAGTACGGGAAGAGTATCCGATTAGGGCTAGTTTGAGAACTTCATTTTTTCAAGTTATTTCTATTTTTTAAAGAAAAAAAATAATTAATTTCTCTTTGGAAAATAAAAATATCTTAAAAAATGAGATTTTCAAACTAGACCTTACAAAACTACTCCTATCTAAAACAGCGCAATATGGAAGTGAACTTGGAGACTGATTACTTCACTAAAGCGGGATAATAAAATGCAGAGAACGAAAAGGCGCAGCCTGTGAACATGAACGGAGCCTATCCTTCGCAGTTATACGACTGCTTTAAAAATAAAAATCCAAATGCAAAAACATATACGATGAACGTGGAGAACAGGAGTGACAACGTGTGGTTGCCGGGTCGCTGCTTCTTGTACCAATTAGAATCCAGAGGACTGGTTGTTCATTAATCGTGCATATTATAGATAAGAAGACAGCATGTGACAGGCCACACCCGCGCGCCCGGTGGTGGCAGCGCCAGCGGCGATGTCCCCGTGGCCCCCTCCGAATCCAGAAACTCCGCAGTGCACGCACAGCACACAGCACAGGGGCCCGGCCCGGCCGCAGCAGCCATCAGTAGCAACAGCAATGGCCAGCGCCGCCTGCCACGGCACACACAGCAGGACGTGACAGCGCCGAGCTAGAGCCCTCGGTCTCGATCGATCGCTCTCTAGGTCGGACGTGTCTTATGGCTGCTGCACCTGCCACACGCACGGCGCACACCGCTGGTACCGTGCAGGGCCGTACGCGCTGCACGCCACCACGGCACTGCACGCTCCTGGCAGCGCGTCGTAAGTAAAATTATTAAACGGCGTGGAGCACGGCCGGCACGTACAGTACAGTACGTTGGTGAATTGAAATCGGCGTCGACCCTCGAGGCGGCCGCAGCGGCAGCGATTGGGCTGGCTCCAGTACTGCCGCCACATGCGCGTGCCCGCTCGCCGGAGTTCCCGATTGGCCTGGGCCTGGGCGGGCACACAGCGCCGCTGTCCGGGTCCAGGCGCCAGGCGGTCCCTCAGGCGCAGGCCGCCGCTCTCGTCGTCCGTCGCGAGGGAGAGGGACCCGTAACGTTGTAGATCTGCAGTACAGTAGCACGTACGTCTCGCTGTACCGAGCCTTTGGCACGTGCGCGAATGACAGACTATAAAAGTATATATTCACAATGCATCGGCTCGGTGTCGTAATGTTGTTAAAATTTCCACCCTAACCGTAGGTCCCCTTTATTTCTGTGTTCACCAGATTAGCACTGAATCAGCAGCTCAAATCAAAATAGCATACAAAGATATATGTGTACTATCGTTAAGATGGTATCATAATTTTTAGCTAATAAGTTTATAAATCATATAATAATATCATCACATGTTAAGAGCTTTTTTATATTTCGAGATATTCGGTTTATTCGGGTTTTAAAGGTTAGGAACCGAACTCATACCCAGAAATATATCACGTATAAGAACCGAATCTGAACCCAAAGAATCCGAATAGACCGACAATTCGTCCTAAATAGAATGACAATTCCGTCTATTCGGGTTTCGGTTTTAAAATGGCCACACTATCCATGCATGGGTCCTCTTTTAGTCTTTTATTTCTGTGTTCACCAAACTAGCACTGAATCAGCAGCTCAGATCAAAGGGAGAGAAAATAGAACACGAAAAAAAAATCTAAACCACCATATATGAACCAGTCACCGATGCGCTCGATTGCAAACCTATGGACTAAGACCACTCAGGGAACAAAACCGCCGAGTGAGAAAGAAGGGAAGCGGCCGGGCATTCGAATAAAAAGGCGTCCATTGAATACAGAGATCTTGTCATCAGTGCATTTAAACGGCCAAAAAGTGCGCACGGAAGTCCAGTGCCCGAAAGCGATGGATCGACAGAGAGAGGAATTGCAGTGGCCTGTGGATCAGTGGATGGAACATTGGCAGGTCGAGTAAAAGGTAAACAGGAGGTCTACATTAGCGCACACACAAACCTCCATGTACACGATAATACATACACGCGAATTGGTGCTTAAAAACACACACAAAAAAGAAGAAGAAAAAACTAGGAAGGCGAAGCAGAAGCTAGCTAACTTGGGAAGCTGCTGGGGAGGAGCCAGAGAGGATCGTCCCTTCGCTGCTGTGCTAAGTACTCCCACTTCGGTTAACGCTAACTAGTGGCGGCTCATTGCTCGTCCAGCTCCAGCATTACCGAAATAGGCAAGTAACCCCACCGCATGCACCAAAACAGGCCATATTAGCAACTTGCGGAAACCCTGCTCCCTGCACCCAGCTACCCACCACCACCACCAAAAAAAATCTAGCTACTGGAGGGGTCGCTCCCCAGCTGTACACATCATGCATCATCGTCTCTACCTTGTTCTTCTTCTTCTTCTTCGCCATCATTTCTCGCAAGCAGCTCGCTCGTCCTCGTTCGTCATGGTTGTTGCTGTTGCCGTCCTGTAAAGCTGGTGTGTGCTTGACCGGCCGGGGGCCGCCCTGCTAGAGTGCTAGCTAAGCAGCTAGCTTAGATGCTACATACACCTCTCAAACTGGGCCAGCCTGTTGTCGCCGAGCCTCGTCTTGTACGCGGCCGTCTTGTACTCGCCCCACGTGAACTCCCTGTACAGGCTCTCCTCGCCTTCTGCCAGCAGCTGCGCCAGCGGCGCGATCCGCTGCTCCAGCGGCGGTCCCGCGAAGTAGATGAAGGAAACCCTGGACTTGAGGCTGTTGGTCACCACCCGGTGCTTCACGCTCTCGAACCTCCCGTTGGTCAGCACCTGCACACACACACACAAAAACACCCCTGTGGCTGTGAGACATGCGTGCAAAGCGGATCAAGGCGTCTTGCTCTCTGCAGCTGCAAAGCTATGCTAATTAACGCGTCCTTGCCGTCGCGTGGCGTGTACGTACGTACGTGTGGTTCACTTATTTTAATGCTGGTGCGTGATGACTGATGAGAGCCGAAGGCCCTGAGTTGACTGTGCCTGGCCGGCAGATCGCGGCCTTTTTCAGTTTTGACTTGTTCACGATTGCGCGCGCGCGGCACTAGCCACTAGGTTTTATTTTAGTATAGTATGCACACATCATATCACCACAGAATCTAGCTAGCTCGCTGGTGCAGCACTGTAGACGAACGGCAGCTAAAATAATAATAATAATAATAATAAAGAAACACAGCCGACCGGCCCACGAACGAACGATTGGCGTCACGTGTCAAAACTAAAGCGCACGCCCAGCCCACCTGCAACGAGTCGCCGACGTTAACGAAGAAGGCGTCGCGGTCGGAGGGCACGGACACCCACTGCTGCGCCTGCGCGGCGTCGCGGAGCGCGATCTGCAGGCCGGACGTGCCGTTGGAGCGGAGCACGGAGATGATCTGCGGGTCGGTGTGCTCGCCGAAGCCCGTGGCGGTGGCGGTGCAGCCCAGGCCCTGCAGCGCGGGGCAGGGCGGGTAGTGGTTCACGCGGAACACCTGGTCGCTGCCGGCGCCGGTCACCATCGAGCTGAGCGCGGCCGCGTCCGCGATGCCCAGGCCCTCCGCCATCGCCTCCAGCACGCGCGCCGCGACGTCCCGCACGGCCGCGACGTACTCGTTCAGCGCGCTCCTGCAGGAACGACAGCGGTCAGTAATGGGCTGGCTAGGCGAGACGCTCGCTCGCTCGCTCGCTCGCTCGTACGTGTACGGCGGTATGGTATACTCACCGGAACGCGGCGCCGGATGGGACGGGGCAGGCGTCGGAGAGCGACGCGGAGTCGACGGCGAGGAGGAGGTACTCGAGCCACCCCATGTCGCCATTGAGGCCGATCCGCTTGCTGCCGTAGCCGAACGGGTACGACGCGGGGCCCGCGCGGTCCTTGTCGGCCTGCGCCTGCGCGAAGAAGCCGACGGCCTCGGACTCGGCCACGTCCATGGTGGCCGCGGGCACGCCGTGGTTGACGACCTTGAAGAAGCCGAAGCGCTCGCAGGCGTCGACGATCGCGCGCGCCGCGCCGGGGCCGGAAAGGTCGACGACCGGCACGCACGAGAAGCTGTCCCTGGGGCCCGGGGACCGCAGGAGCGGGATCTGGTCCACGACAGGCGGGTTGGCGAGCACCACCACCATGGCTGTCTGGCCGTGCGGATGAGCAGAGCGAGGTCGAAAAAAAACAGGGGGAGGTGGTGGAGTCAGTGGACTCGAGGTCGAGGCGGTGTGCGTGTGTCCTACGGCTGCTGCAGCAAGTGCATGTGGGGGAGAAGTGGGAGAAGCCCGTGGGCAGCATATATAGATCGGGGGGCGGGGCGACGGGGAGGCACCTGGCTACGGTGCCGCGAGATGGGCCCAGCTGACAGGGAGAGAAAAGGGATACATCGGGGGTGGATCGCTTTGGGTGCATGGTGGCGGCGATGGAGCCAGAGCAGTCGGGGACCGGGCCGTGACGTGCCCGGCTGCGATCCACCGGGCGGCCGCGCTGCTCTGCTGCATGCATGGCTCAACGGGAAACGCATACGAGGCGACTGCACGTCGGCCATTAGCCGGCCCTGCCAGTCCCAGTCCCTCCCGTTAACCACGCCGGCACTGGGACCGCTGCGCGGGCGGCCAGACATGAAGATGATGTTTTGGTTAGGGACGACGCCTGCATGCGCTAAGATGAGGTGAACCTGCCCTTGATCCGGCATCCTTTTCTTGGCAGGTCGGTGACTCGGCTCATCAATAACTGCCGTGTCTGGGGTCCGAACGGCACCGGCCGTAATGCCTGTCAGGCTTTTCCTCACGACCCGTTCCCGTGTTTCGCCTAAATTATTGTTATTCTCCCCGCGAAACCAGAGATCGGCGTCCAAGGCAGGCACTGGCAGGCACCACCCCGCTAGCTCCAGGCAGTCCATGCTGCGTACTCCTCCTAGCTAGCTGTGTCGATCCGTGACGCTCTGAATGAAGTAGATAAGCATGACGAGACGAGGTGAGTAGTCCTAAGTGGCCGTGTAAAAGCACGTGCCAGCGATAAGACCAGAGCAGGGTGGGGAAAAAAAGAGAGATCATAGTAAAATCAAGCGAGTGATAAGACCAGAGCACGTGAGAGATCATAGTACGTACGTACTAGTAATAAAATCAAATCCTCGTTAACTACAGGTACACTCGCTCGACCACTGTCCTGCCCGCAGCGCATTTCTCGTAGTTTCAGCTGGGTTGGTACTGAGCCCGCCTCGGCTAGGACGACGGGGCATTGGGAATTGGGAAGCAATGCTGATGTGTGCTGTGCTGCCTTGCTTCGGCGGCGAGACAGTGGAACCAACTAATGATAGGCGGTCGCGGCCATGAAGCGCAGTGCAGGCTCGCTCTCGCATGTTCCGCTGATCCCATCCCGATCCGGTCCGGTGCGATGGCATCGGCACATAGAAACCGCAGACAAGCAGCGGCGCCTACCAGACTTTTTGCCCAAGCCACGTATTGGTACCAACCCGACAGTACTCCTGTAGTATAGTTAATCTCGGGTCGCGCAATGGTGGCTCGCCAGTCGCCAGTTGGGGCAACGGCCGCTTCGATCCCATAAACAGGTCAAAGCTTTCTCCCGGTTTCAGACACCTTTCCAGTATATAGGCTGTTCGCTGCGGCTGGATTAAAGCCGTTTGGACTGCTGCAGCTGCAATCCATAGAGAGAAAAATACTGTAGAAGCCGCAGCCGCAGCCGGATTAAAGCCGCAGCGAACAGGGCCATAGTAGTAAACATTTTCGTACCCGCACCCACTTCGAAATTAAAAGGATTAAAGGGAAAATTAGTTTACTTTTTACCTTAATCTCCTCCAATCCCGAAGGAGATCTGAGGTTCTCAAAGTAGCTCTTAAGGGGTGTTTCGTTGGTAGGAACTAATTTTTCATCCATTCATTTTTAATCTATTTTAGTCTCTAAATTATCCTATATAAAAAAAACAAAACTTTATTTTCGTTTGATAATTTAGGAACAAAATTGAATAAAATAGAGAGACTAAATTAGTCACTAGAAACCAAACCTTCCTTAATCCATACGCGCCAACTTCTACTACTTCTATAATATTGTTTTTTCTATGGATTATAGCTGTACCACACAAGTTGGCATTTGCTGACGCAGCTGTACGGCAGTACCGTACTACGTGCCCCCCATGCCATATTGTATTGCGCACCTGCCAGAAATATAATGCAGTGCGCCCGGCGTGGCGAGCGACAGACATTCTGATCCAGGAGCTGCAATCCTCTGAGATTCCCAAGGTGCAGAGAGGCTGACCTCCCGGCCAGACGGCCATGCACATTGACCGTGTGTCCCCAGGAAGGGCTAGAATTAGTAGTAGATCTCACCATTTGCTGAGTGGATTAGCTGGACCGGAATCCCTGTAATATACTACTGTACTTGCTTGTTCGTCAGACGTGCGTGGAGACCGAGTGATCGCGTGCATGTGAATGTGATGCTTATCTGCTCCATGGCTCTTTTTTTTCCTGCGCAAACTAGGGGTGCGACTGCCCCTGTGCTTTTATCCACCAAAAGACTAAATGTAATAATGTTAATGATTCACACTCGAATACCGACGATAATAAAATACTTAGTAACGTAAATAATAATGGTAATGATTCACACTAGTGCAGATACAGTTTGCGCGTTCACACACACGCTGTGGTGCCATGCCTGCACCGAAACACGAGACACCGGCCGATTTGCATCGCGCTTCGCTTTTACGACCGGTCCACTATGAACACCGCAGCACTGCCGGTGTTCTCTGCTAGGTAGAGTGGTGGTAGCATACATCACCTGAGCGTGGTGAGGCAAGCGATGGCACACCGCTCACCACGGCAACTACTCAACTCACGCGTGCTGGCTTGCGTTGCTAAAAATAAAATAATTCCTGGACGTGCCTGGCCGGCCGGCCATGCCGTGACGTGCATGGCCGAATCCAAGATAGGCAACGACGCAACGTGCGTGAGAATGTCTCAAAAGCCGGCCGCATGCACACCGCGTCGGCCTATTTGGTTCAACTTATTTGTGAGGAGATTTTTGGAGAATCTGTAAATGGAGAGAATATGGTTGTGAAGAAAAATCTAAGCATCGTGAAGATTACATGCGTAAAAAAACAATCTACAGGGTTTAGAATATACAAAGTGGTGGTTTTCTACTATCTCCACGATTCAATCGATTATATTTTCACGTTGATTTTAGATGGTTTTGATAAAGTGATTCTCCTATAAATAGAATAAAACGCTGAGTGTTTGAGAGTCTGCAGCAGCTTTTGGTAATTAGAAACTAAAATAAACTGAAATAAATAAACAGGGTCCATATCTGGCTGGCCAGCAACGCAACTGGCACCGGCTCGAATGGCGGCGGAACGGGAATGGACGGCTAGCAAGTAAAGCTAGGGCCGGCCGGAGATGCAAAGGCGGTGGATGAAGCCATGAACCATGCACTGATCGATGCAGCCACAGCGCGGCGGTCCTATACGAATATACGATTGCGCGTCCAAATCATCTAGTAGAGACCAGCTAGCGATATGGGGCAGGGGCTCGAGAAAGCCTGCCGAAAAAAATAAAAAAAAAAAGAAAGAAGAACGGATTGACGGGGTTAATTTGTTGACGATGGGTCAAATCTTTACACGTACGTACATGTGGTCAGTTGGTCACCAACTCTCACCATGCATAATTGATCTCAGTGGCCTGGGCAACTCTGCACGCCACTAATGGGTGGAAATGACGCTGTTCTTCCATAGAAAGCGATCCAAGAACCGAAGACACGCAAAACGTCTGCGTGTTCTCGAGAAACAAGTGGCGCGCGCGAGGCACTAATTAATTATCCAGGTTACTTTTTGACTGCGAGTAGCAGAGCTAGCTGATCGAACTGCGTCTACATATTTCTGAGTAATCTATAGAGATGGATTCGGATCAGATACGCACGGATACGAATTCGAATGTCAATATTTACCATAATTTAATTCGAATACAGATATTATTATACAAAATACAAAACGAGTATTTCGAATTCGGATACTCACGTGGCTTGTAACATAATGTTATAATGATTATCAATTTATTTTATCGATTGATTTACAGTTAACAAAAATATCATGTTACAAGTAAATTATAAGCAAGCAATATATACTTTATGAGCATATTCATTAATAAAAATATAGTATTTAACATTACAAATATATGTCATGTTTATAAATATATGTCAAGCTTTGACCACATTTACATATTATTTTATCATTTCTATAGATAGATATCTATTAATTCATTTAACTGTTATAAAATAGTAAATATGTCAAAAAAAAATTAAATATGTCATTCCAAAATGAATGAAGTATATGAATGTGTGCACCAAAATTTAAATAAAAATAATGAACAAATTAATTTATATATTGTAAAGTGGAGAGCTGTAGTTGAATAGGTATTTTTGATTCTAAATATTTTTTATATTGGCTACATTTGTATCTTGGACTAAAAAATCCCAATAATGTAATGTATTTACAATTAATCTTTTTGATATTAACTAATTTTATTATTTTATATCATTAGTAATATAAGACATGACGAGGTTATGATAGATGGAAATAGCCGCTCATTTGAAAAAAAAGTTTACTAAAAAGATCTATAATGTCTAGAGAACATGAACAAACCCATATGAAGATTTTTAAGCACAGATTTGAAGCAGCGGATTAATAACTGTCGGAGAATGCTATGAAATCAAAAGTAAAATAAACTTTAAACTCAACTATGCTATTTACCTGCTTCCTAAGACGATGTAGATAAAAATGTAGAAACACCTTCTTAGCCTTAAAGCACCACCAAATGGTATATCAAGAATCAGGATCAAACCCTAAGAACGACCTTGACGAGAAAGAAAAAAAGGTACCAAATACAAATAAGTCCAAGCAATCACAACAACAACAACAACAACAACAACAACAACAACAACAAAGCACACATGACACAAGGTTTTATACTCATAGTGATAGGATCTAGATGTTTATAGAGGGGTGAATAGCCCATATTAAAAAATATTATACACAATTCAACATTATTAGTAGAGACAATATGATGAGTGCAAAATCATGTGTTTGGTCTACCTATAGTTTACTCCATGTTAGTTTTTAATCAATCTAGTATATTGGTAAAAAGATTGTTTGAATATAACAATCTACTTACTAGCGAGAGATAAAAATAAATTATAATATAATGCATGGCTAAGGACATGTTTGGAAGCACCCGATTTTTTAGAAACGTGTTTATACAAAATTGAGTGGTTTCAAACATACCAGTTTATAGTAACTGAATTCTCGGTTTCTTAAAAGGAGGCTAATGCCATTTTTTGTCCATTTAATTACGTCACGACCTTATTGATTTCGCAGGATTTACATCTATTGCCATCACTTCTGCTTAAAACAAAGGAAGGGCATGCTAGTCATTGTGTAGGAAAAAAAAACTAAAAATTTGGTTTCTTATAAACCTGGCTCGAAATGGGTTCGCTTAGTTTGTTTTTTATAAACTGGATTCGATAAACTAAAGATAGAAACTGGTTTCTTAAAAATGAACTTGCTTCCAAACATGTACATATGATACGATAAGCATATACACTTTCTAGACTAGATATAGAAGCAAACCATGTTAAAACGCTAGATATATTCCCATGGTTTGGTTGCATGCCGGCAACCTATGTCCCAATTGTGGCGAGTGCAAACTTAGATGATTCATGCGCTAATAATTGACATCACACACTAAGCCCACAATAAGGAAGCCATAAAAACACTCTAGAGATGCACTCGAACAAGCTACGATTTTACTATATTTGCCTTTTGTGAAGCTACCACATGGAATAAGCATAAGAGTCCCTCACAAATGATGATTGAGACAGACCAGTAGACTAGAACTACCATCATATGACCATGAGGCGAGAGGGATCTAGAAGGTCTTGATACTCACCGATGTTTGAGCTGGTAATATCTTTTTTTTTTCTTATTTGTGTTTATTAATCAATTAGTGGCAAGAGGACGTAGGATATCATCTATATTGTGGTCTGAAACTCTTTAATTGCATGCTGCACTCTCTATCACAAATGATGTACTATATATATATATATATATCTGTACTTTGTAATATATGTATTTAAAGCCTGACGTGTTGATGTTATTTTTGTAAATATAGTGAAACTTAAGTTGATTGACTATGATAAAAAAATAATCTAAATTCGCATGTACCATCAGTACCAGATTTCGTACGACTGGAATGCTGTATGATGCTGGCCTAGTTGGCTTGGGAGTTGGGATGACGCACTGGGTGACTGTTTTCAGCGGTTGTTATACACGGATGTCTCATCTCTGTTCCTGTTTAGACATGGAAAAAATCTGGCCTAAAAGCGGATCCTACTTGGATTTGTAGACTTGACGTCTCATGATCGACAGAGCGGCCGCTTTAATTTTGGGTACGAGCGAGCAGTACTGGTGCTGTACTTGTGTGGTGTCCGGAGACGGAAGAGGCAGCCGATTCCTCTGCAAATCCGTCTGATGGAAAAGCAAAGAGATCACACGCGTGAGGTGATCACACCACGGAGCCGTCGCTTTTGATAGCTCCTTGGATGGATCCACGCTCCATGCTACTTGTGGAGGAGCAGCAGACGCCGTAACAGCGCTTCTGATCTCCTTGGGATATGTGATGTTATCTTGTGAGATAGTATTATTACTGCACAACCATGTCCCTCTCAGATGAGAAGTGCAAGTGTAGCTCCTTTTCGGCGCCCGATCGAATGGCGGAATCACGCGCAGATCCACCAAGTTAATGGTGATCAAAGAAAGATAAAGCTCGATGGAACCAACGTCATTCGGCCGTCATGTCAAATAATGTGCCGTTCCCATTACAACAACAATGTGCTCGGTAAGTTGCTTCTGGCCAATGCCGTAACGGACGCTTGTTGCTATCTGATTGGAGGCCGGCGACCATGCGTGAGGAAACTGCAGAAAACCAGCTACAGAATTGGCGCATTGCTTTCTCGTAAATCAATTTCCCCCCACTGCTTTGCGCTCCTGGCAGGCCGAATCGAGGACAAGGGACTGAATGCGGAAGAGACGAATCAGCTGCCAGTTGGGCTCATATTAAAAGGAATCCGAATTATGGACCAGCATAATTGGGCTTTTTGTTGGGCTACATTGCAGCAAGCCCGCACGGTTGGCAGAAATCCAGTATGATGCATTGATGCCAAGTGCCATTATCAAATTCTGCCCCTCACTAAAGTTGCTTAGGCAAACCATAGACGGGGATCATGGCAAAGAACACATATGGTAATGGAATATCTCAAGAATAACAGATATAAGTAGTATAAATAAAATGAAACGGTGCGTAATCCTCTCTTATACAGCCAAAAGAGAGGTCAGCAGCACTGGAATCCGATAGCCTAGAACAAACAGGGCGAGCATAAATGTTCCCCTCCGCCCGCAGCAATCCAGATCGCAGGACCCGCTCAGTTCGCGAGGAAGGCGATGAGAGAGACCAGAGCGGCGACGGCCCACGCCCCCGGCGTGCCGCTAGCGAGCCCCGCGGCTCCGCCCTCGGCGGGGGCAGGCGCCGGCGAAAGGCTTCCCAGGAAAGCGTCCTCCTCCAGCTTCCTGCTGGCCACCGCGGACGCGACCAGCGCGAGGAGCAGCGCGGCGAGGAGGACAGCGACGGTCTTGCTCGAGGCGGCGGCCATGGATACAGACGAACGAGAAAGAGCTGCCTAGATTGGGCGCCGGGAAAGCAAGGAACCGAGGGTGCTCGGCGTCGGCGCTCGGTTTCCTCCTCGTCGGCTTCTCGGGCTAGCTGCGGCGCTGGAGGGAGATTTGGGAGTATGCGGACGTGTTGTGTTGTGACGGAAGTGTAGGTGGAGCTGCGCATTTATATAGGTGGGAGTGGGACGAGAGGAATGTAGCCGTTGGAGGTGGGCCGTGGGGTGGGGGGCTCAGGTGAGGCGAGGGCAGCTTCGGAAACGTTCGAATTCGGCTGGTCGTTGTCTCGTTGAGTGGAGTAGCCGTTATTAAAAGATAAAAGGCGCGTGCATGGCCGGGCCAGGGGTCAGCAGCAGCAGCAGCTAGCCGTTTAGGTGTGTGTGTGTGTCCGCTCGATCTTGGAAATTGAATTTTAGCTGATGTACTCCCTCCGGTACAGGTTTACAGGTCGTTCTGGCCACGAAGCGTTGTGCGCCAAAAGAAGTCCTCGCACACGCGCCCAAGCGATTCTTCATATTCTTTCCTTTGATGCCCCTAATTAATTGCAGCCATTAATTGCAGCGCTCTTCGTTTTCTCCTCCATCGCACGCGCTGCACTTTCCATCCACGCGCACCTTCCATCCACCTGCACACGCGCTCGTCCCTCGTCTTTCTTTCCTTTATCGCCGCTCGTCGGACTCCGGCGTCGCTCGTCGGACTCCGACACTCTGCTCGCCATGGCCTCGCCGAACTCCTCTCCGCACGCCGTGGCCTCGCCGGACTTCGACGCTCTGCTCGCCATGGCCTCGTCGAACTCCTCTCCGCACGCCGTGACCTCGCCGGACTCCGACGCTCTGCTCGCCGTGGCCTCGTCGGACTCTTCTCCGCACGTTGTGGCCTCGTCGGACTCCTCTGCGCTCATCGTGGCCTCGCTGGACAAGGAGTCCCTGCCTGACTCCTTGGTGATGGAGTCCTTGGTGCCGGACTCCATGGAGGAGGAGCTCGCGCCACACTTCGACTCTCTGCACGTCGTGGCCAAGGTCCACGTCTCGTCCTCGCCAGACTCCGAGATGGCACTGCACTCCATCGTGCCTAACTCAGAGACGTTCGAGCTCGTGTCGGACTCAGAAGCAATGGAGGTCGTGCCGGACTCAAACGCTGAGGTCGTGCTGGAGACCAAGTCCGGCGAGCTAGAGCTCGGCCCATTTTTATGTGGTAGGTGCAACGTCGTGCATGAGAATCGTGCATCGTGGAACCGTGTACACTCGGTATTTCGTCCATGCTCTCGCTGCGGTGTCGTCAACAAGGAGAACCTAATCGGCGCCCTTCTTCGCGGTGCACAAGAGTGGGACTGCGTACCCGAGTGCGACGCCAAAACATCGGTAAGTTCACGGTAATATTGAAATGTTCATGTTACAACGCAGCAAGTGTAGCCTCAGCATCATGTAGCAACGATGGCGGACAAGGAATACAAGTTGGCAGTCTCTCTTGTCTTTCTAATGTTTCCTTATTCATGTGTGGAATTTTGTAGTTGTTGCAACCTTTCTTCTTCATTGATTCCAATAAAACAGTTTGTAGTGTTACAAAGATGCGATTTGCTTTACGAGGACAGAACTCCATGAAGGCCTAGAGGAAAAACAGTGATGAAATTAGTTGTTGAATGATGAAGAATGTGTGAACAATTTGAGAAAGAATGTGTGAACACAATACCTGTTGTACTGCTGGAAGTAGCTGTTCGAGAGTTTTTGCATTCTTTTTGTATTGGATACTTTGAATAGCTCGAAAAAATCCCAAATCCAAAATGTTAAAATCAGGTGAATTTGGAGGTTGACATATGAGGCGAATATCAAACCCATCTTGCTTTGCAGCCTCACAAAACAAAGGATCATCTAACTTTAGATGTGAAGGTGCATTGTCTTGTTGAATATAAATAGGATTGCCCACATCTTCTCTTGGCCACTTGGCTCTAATGGCCGGCAAGACTTGATTAATCATGAATCCCCTAACGACATCTCTTGTGATACTTTGAATAGGCTTCATAACCATATCTCCCCGTACACGGCCAGTTATTGCATTACTTCTTATAGCCGGTTCATACGTGACTAGAGGAAAACAACCAATCTTGCCATCAAAAATGCACTCTCCATGTCTAAATCTCGGTCGAGCAACAACACACAAAAACATAAGCCTAGGGATGTAGTTTTTGTTCTTTGCAGTCCTATGTGGATCATCTTCGTCGGGGAGCAAATAAAACCTTTCAGACTTCTGGTTTAAGTAGAACCATTTTTCATCGATGGAGACAATGTCAAAAAAATCCCTAAACCTTGGATCACCATTCACCGCCCTATTCACCATGTCAATACACCACTTCAATCTAGTCTTTTTGTTAACATCTGTGAGATAAGGCTTGATAGTACTGGAATGACGCCTAAGCAACCCTCTTTTTAAATACCTTAGCACCTTCCATTTGCTTATGTTAAGTTTGGCACAAACATCCTCTAATGTCATCCTATCCTTTAGAGGAATGTTACGCAAAACTTCCAAATCAATAGGAATTGCCTTACGACCAACTCGTCCCTTTTTTAGACTAGAGACCACAACCGGGATAGAGTTTGCAAGTTGTATTTTACCTCTCTTCCATATGCGTTGAACTGACCTAATATGAAGATCAAATTGATCTGCGACAATTTGGGTATCTTTCTTGTGGAGTGTCCCATTATTGCTTCTAGCCAACAATGCTTGATAAACTTGTTTTCGGATAGCTTCTTCCATCTCTTTACGTCGGTGCCTCACCGGAACTGGAGCCTCAACAACATGTTCTGCAAAACAAACATGGACATGAGCAATTGTGCGAGCTGTAGAAGTCTGCAAAACAAACTTGGACATGTTCTTTACCTGTCATGTTTTGAACGAAGTCGAAATTGACTGCACCAAACTCATCCAGAGGTAGGTTGAGATCAAATTCTGTTAAAAAAGGAAGCATGAAATGTGAGTGTTGACACAAAAATTGCAAACAAGAGTTGAAGTCAGTACTAGTGCTCAGTACTCACCAGGAACATTGGCTTCTTCTTGTTGAACATTGAGGTCGAATCCATGTTCTAATGGAATGTTTAGATCAAGCCATCCATCTCCTTCTTCCTCCATCGAAACATTCAAGTCCAGTCCGGCCATTGGAGCTAGCTTGGGGAGTGTGGTGTTGCTTTGGTGCTGTCCAGGAGATGGCTTGTCCATCGTTTATAGAGAAGGCAACAGGCGGTACCGCGCGTACAGGAACTCGCGAAAAACGGACGCGCGCCAACGAAACAATGAAAAACCCACGGTAAAAAGACCGAAACGATGAAAAAATGCGCGCCCAAAATTCACGGAACAAAAAAAAGACCGCGGCACCGAGCGCCAGAATGAAAAAAATGCACGCCCAAACGCGACACCGAACACCTTTCACGTCCGCCACAGTACCATGCAAACACATGCAAAATTCTTCACCCGGCAAAAACAAGCAGCCACAGAGAATCGATCCTGGACCTGCTACTTAGCAGATGCTGGCAATAGCCAATCGGCTAAAGAAGTTTTGCTGATTCCAATCCACTTGCCACCCTATATGAGGGTAAAAATGGAAAAATTACTCCAATTAATGACTCCTTGGTAGACTAAATCTGGTCTTAAACGACTTCTAAACCTGTACCGGAGGGAGTACATGACAAAGCTAAGCTTGTCTTTTGAAAGAATATGACAAGAGTCGTAAATGTTGAGAAACCCTAATGAAGGGTTATGTGGGCAAATACCGAATATGCCCCTGAGGGCAATCACGTCTCTATATATAGAACATGTACCCCTCATATGGAATAGAGATCAGAAAGAGGCCAGAGGCCCAACCCTATATCCTGTGTCTCGTGTGTTTCCTCTGTCTTGCTTATGGGAAGGGAGACGGGTTTTCTACAGCTTCTTGCGCCTCTACTGCTGACGGGAGGGAAGGGAGCGGATCTGGTGATCCGTGGTAACGTAGTTCTCAACACGTTATCAGCACGATCTACCTCGACGTTGCTGCGGGATCAAATCTGCATCAACTCTCCGTCAAGCCGGCAGGTTTCCGGCCTAGCCGAACTGTCCTACGCGACAATCTTCGATTACTCCTCTACGCAATCGAACGGTATAATTTTTCGTCGATAAATTACCTAGAAAGTAAATCGGCGACGACTCTCCTGGTCGCACGTTGCGTGCCTCTCTCTCCTCCACTGGTCCACCTCTGCCCGCAGCAGTGTAGATCCGGCTCGCCCGCTCTAGGTCTTCAGCGTGAGCGTAGGGCACGACGCTTCCTCTACGCGCGATCGTGTCGATTTTACCCCCGCTCTACCAAACGGATGCGCCGCTCGCTACTGAATGGATCTCGCATACAGAAATATGTGCGTTGCGCTGGGGCCGCGCTGTGCACCCGCGCTAGAGGCCGAGCACGCCAGGACCTCATCGCCCGCCGGCAGTCACATCTGCGCAGAGGCACTTGCCTGTTGCACATGCACCTGGGCGGCAGCCCCTCTCTCCTGCTGCGTCCTGTTGACCATCCCGTACCACGGCCAAAGAAAAAAAATCATCGCACTCCCATGCACTTTAACCCGGTCAAATAGCGCTGAGGCAGCAAGTGGATTGACTGCCGCTTTGTACATGTGCTGTTTGCATGTCCGTTTGTAGGTGCGGAAGAAAAATGTGGTGGAGGGCTGCATGCATGCATGTGCTCCCGGTCAAAGCGGCTTGCAGTTGAGAGGGTCGTGCAACTTTAAAAAAACCACCAAATACGTGATTAAAGCGGTTGTGTGCATGCAAACAATGCTTTCCGCATGCCGATGCCACCATGTACAAAAAGTGTCAAGTTGCTTTGATGTGCCCCATGCACACTTTTAACTATTTTAAAAAAAAGAGGTCGGTCAAAGCTTCCGTGCATGTCGGATGAAACAAATCAAGTTGTTTAATGCAGTTTACAGTTTTTTTCATAAATTCACGTTGAATTAATTAACTTTTGTATAATTTTAATTGGTATGCATGCTTCATGTTTTATTCTATTTATTTCTTGTTGCAAATAACAAGTAGAATAAATAATGTTTTATGTTACAATTTCTACTTTAATCAATTATTTCTCGGAGTAAATAATTAGTAGTAAAATGTATGCTTAAATATGAAAAATTGCCTTTTACACATGATGTGTTATGTTTACGCATTAATTATTTATTGTGTTTGTTTTCTGCTTTTATTTCCTGTAGTAGATACTTAGCAGATAATTAAAATACATATGAAGGCTTTATTGTGCATACTTAAATCGCTCTAAATATTTATATTATGTTGAGATTTTGGACTCACGTCGAGCGATTAAATTGTATAGTGGGTACTCGGACACGCCGATCAGGTTGCGTTAGTAATCGACTGAGTTATGACATTAGCTGAATATTGACTACGCCCTGGCAACACGACGCAATATTTGTGTCGTTCGAACTTGGCTGCGTCATGTGATTGCTATGTCGCGCTCTCCATTAATCGAATCGCTCCCGTTGAGTCAGACCGCCATCGCTGAGTCGCGTATTTTTTGCATGCCCTGTAGGCACTGTCTGTCTGCCGCGAGCCATAATTGCGCCTGTTGCGTGGATTTATCGTGTACCCAATTACCGAGCCATAATTGTGCCTGTTACGCTTATTACGAAGGCTTGCTATATTGTCGTAGCCCTGATGGCCGCACACGCGTTGACGCCAGATACACTAGAGCTTGTACTCGCGTGGATTGTGGTGGGTTGTTCAAGGTCCTGAAGTCACATTATGTGCAACCTTCGTAAACAATTTTGTTTTCGCTCTATATTTTGTTTGATTGTGTTGTGTGGCATCGTATATTTATATATATTGCCAAGTGGCCATAACAACTATATTAAATCTGGGAAATTAAATCGAAATACAATGAAACACAGATAAGTTAAATCTCTGCTCTCTCCTCGTGCATAAAGTTTTACCCGAAGTAACCTGAAGAAATTCAATATTAATGCATGAAAGCCTTTTTGGCACAGAAAACATCACACACTGGGATTCTATTAGTAAGCAAAAGACCTTACCAAATGAATAAAGGCTATAAATCTTAGTTATATACTGCTCAACCAGATGTTAGCAAATTGCTATTTGTTGCCGAATGACATGGAGCAGACTTTAAGATAAATGACTAGTACATTAGCAACACGAGGTTGCGAGTACATCGAACGGTAATTCTGAGAAATTTTTCACAATATTTGTGTGAAAAACCATTGTGTGTTCCCGTCGAACCACTTTACTCGTCCTATCTAGGACCTCTATGCTTGTGTTGCATACATCTCTCAGAATTGTAAATACTTATAGTAGTTGAATTGACTTGGAATAGTCCTTTGACTGGTATGGTATACAGTAAGCCAAATGGTAAATGTTAGTACTGAATGGAAATAAAATTGGGGTTTATGTAGCAAAACTACATTTGATTCCACCCTTTGGCATGCTTAACATAATCTATCTCTGATCTACCAGAAGTAAGAAGAGTAGAAAAATAACGATGAAATCCCACATTACCACAGAGCTTGAAGCTAAATAGGCATTAATATGTCATTGGTCCTTGGCACCGGAAGATCCGTAATTCTTGACCACTAAGCTATTGGTGATGGTAATTTGTGATAAAAATATGAAGATCTTATGGAGACCAGATGTTTTCTCCCTAATCTTGACGACTCCTTCATATGAAAGCAGTATTATCTGTTGTTGAAGATGGATCCTAGGCGGATACCAGTATTGTTTCGTTCTTGCCAAACAGTTATCATCATTTGCTTCATCAAAAGCTAGTTATATGGTGATTTTCCCAGATAAAATGAATTCTTGGCCTTGCCTGTTCTATTCCAAATCTTCTCTTTTTGCCGAACAACGAAGAGATCGAAATAATGCTTTATAGAACAAATTGGCATATCATATGAGGAGAAATATTTGCCCTGTTGGCAGCACCACAAATTATTAACTATTGTTATAAATTCTCTCTCAAAATTATAATACCTAAAAATGTTGCATAAATTGATACCCAATTTCATATCGGTATGAGTAATTGGGTAAACCATGGGCAATAATAAAACGAGCTGGACTATACATCTCTGCATATAAAAATCTGTGCTTGGCAGCATTGGCCTGATGCCGTGCATTTTACCACCATTATATACGCACATATTCTCCTATGTGCTTGAAAGCACAATGCAACCAGTGAATGTCCTTGTGAGCGCTAGACCCTGATGGTCATTTTAGTTGTTGATCTGAAGTCAACTACTAGCTCCAAACGACGAATGGTGTGCATGAGCCTCTGAGGGACCCTTATGCATAAAATAGTGTTGCGTATATCAGTCTAAATCTTAATGATTGACTGTGCATTTGGTAATAATAACAATAAGTTTGCAGAATTGTAACTATGAAGCAACTTGTTGTTGCGTGTCTCGCTGGATGTTGAGACTAACCCTTCATGTGAAGGACAAATATGTAGTATTCATGCCACTACATTAATCTAAGTCCAAAGCTCACTGCATAAAACCCCTATCTGTAATGTGCGTAAGATTTCCCAAATAAATCACCACAATAGCATACATTGGCCACAACTGGATGATTGTGGTTGGGGATTTTATCTGTATGCTTTTAGAACATCTCGGCATTAGGGGGAGGAATGCCCATATAGTGTAATGCCTCAATATTCTATTAAACGCACAAAAGCCAAACTGAACCCGTCGTTCAGAGTGTACTCCTGTGTATATGGAGTTTGCCAGAAATCGTTGAGGAGTAACCATATTGGTTTGAATGCTTCTACCTGATGTAGATGTGGATATACCCGGGATTAATATCATATCCACATTTGACTTATTGGCATTTGATCTATTCTCGGGGACGCCTGCGAATATGATCCATTGGCCTTAGTCAAAGCATATGTTCTGATTGCAGATTCACGTGGTCTGTAATAACTCTCCTCCGATGAACTCGCCCTGCTGGTGATTTGCCTCACGAAGAGGTCCATCTTGATGATGAAGTTCCTAGCAATGCGCGCAATATCATTGTGCTGGGAATATGGAACAATGAATCTTTTGTTTTGGGAAATGATGGAGATCATTATTAAATGTGGGAGACAAATGTGTTGACACCTATCTGTCCTCTATAGATGGCAAAGGGATCCAAAACAAAGTCCTAGGCATGAGTGCTTGAAGCTCTCTTATCGGGTCAATGATAAATGCAATCGAGGCTGAACCAATAATCGCAAAATGGAAGTCGCGAGCTTGAAATTCGGACATTTATGGGCACTATTGAAATAATGTGTGGTGAATGCGATGGTTCAAGTGGTCTTGTGAGAGACCCATCCCACATATGTGTTGAGTAAACAATGTTCCGCTATATGATATAATCTGGCAAATGGCATGAATTAAACTATGCAGTTAATAGGATTCAGAAGATCCGTCATGAGATCCAAGGAGGACTCATATTCTTGAATTATAAATATGCAACATATAAATCTCATACCGAATAATACATTCCTGATGAATGATCACTCTCCTATGTAGGGAGAATATCTCCTAGTTGAGATCATCGTTCCCAGATGGAACCTATCCAGAAGAAACAAAGTCTGTGTTGAACACCAAAGTTTGATAACCCCTATAAAGGGATAAAGACCCATACAGACCCGGAAAGGAATAAGATGAGGTACCAAAGGACTTGAAGTTCACCGAATAAGCACATGTGCATTCCATGAGTTTTACTCATGGTAATTTCCACTAGATGTGGAATTACGGTATCCTCTAAAGCCCTGATGGCAGAAACCTATAAGGTTTAGGTGTTACTGGCAAAATATCCCCATTGTGCCAGAATGACAGACTGTAACGATGTATCTGATCGATGAAAAAACTCTGATGGATTACGATCTTATATGGACTTTTGTTACACCATCATAGATGTTGCAATGGATGAACGCCTCGAGCGATGTGTCATATTTAGAATATGTACTATTGCAACTATATTATCCCCTAAGTCCTATTGAAGGACATGTTATTTGCTTTGCACAACTATGTATAAATTGTGGTGTAAGATAGAAAATGATAGCACCCCAACCTCATCCATTCTCGTTGTTCCAGATGAACAATGAGACATATATCTTGAAGAATATGCTTGAGTTATGAGGGATAATCACTTTGACAGATGTCATCGTCAGAGGGAGCGAATGCTTATATTGATCACAATCGTGAGACAATAAATGTTATATTCTATGCCCTGAAGGCGTGAGCTTGATGACCAATATGTGAACCTTTATGGAACTTTCTATGAAATATATAGATCCAGTCGATCGAACACCATCAATCAAGGTGGCTTATTTATATTGATACGTGCACTTACCTCGTATATCCTAGAAGTGAGTAGAGGTAAAGTTCCTGAAATAGTCCTTGCAAGGATATGCAATTCGTTTGCTAAATCTTTATATGCATATACTTCCAGAAGAAGATGTTTTGCCTTATTGATACAGTTTTGCAAGGATCAGGGGGAGCACATTTCTAAAGTTAGCCTTTATAGAAGATTCAATTGAATCTAGATATACAAGATCGAAATATGTCCTGATGACAGTTGTTGTACTCTTTTTCCTTGGTGAGTTTTCCTGAAGTTTCTCACATGAGGTTTTTAACGAGACAACAAAGTGCAAATGCAATATGCGTCACCATGCGCTCTTTCTCCATATTTTCCCACTGGGTTTTTTGGGAGTTTTAATGAGGCATGTGTTGGTCGCAGTATTCGCCCAAGGTGGAGTGTTGAGAAGCCCTAATGAAGGGTTATGTGGGCAAATACCGAATATGCCCCTGAGGGCAATCACGTCTCTATATATAGAACATGTACCCCCTCATATGGAATAGAGATCAGAAAGAGGCCAGAGGCCCAACCCTATATCCTGTGTCTCATGTGTTTCCTCTGTCGTGCTTATGGGAAGGGAGACGGGTTCTCTACAGCTTCTTGTGCCTCTACTGCTGACGGGAGGGAAAGGAGCGGATCTGGTGATCCGTGGTAACGTAGTTCTCAACAGTAAACAAGCATTTGTAACATGTTATGGAATATAAAATTGAAAAACAATCTACGTCCCCATGAGTTACATGGTTCTTATGTTTTTTTCTTAATTCTATAATTTTGCTTACATATCTCTACTAATCCTTAAGACGGTAGTGTAGAACAGGCACAACTAGTCCTGCAGGTTTGGGCCGTGCTTACTGGGCCAGCATGAGCCCGGCACAAAATGGAAGGCACGTAGCCCGGCCCAGCACGAATTAGAAAAAACCGGGCTAGCACGGCACGTTAGACGGGCTGGGCCGTGCTTCGGCTGGTGGCCCGACGGCCCAACTAGCCCGGCACGCCTTCGTGGGCCATGCTCGGGCTAGCCCGACACGATTTTTATTGGCGCGATATTTATTGGTGGCGACTCTTGGTTAGGGTTGAGCGACTGCTCGGTTCCTGTGGCGGCGCCGGTGGCTCTCGGTCCCTTCACTTCTCCTCCTCCCTCGGTTCCTCCGCTAGTCTGCTCCTTCCCTCCTGGATCTTGCGCTCGACTGCGCTTTGTCCCAGGCAGCAGCCGCAGGTCAAAGGGCCGGCGTCATCGTGGTTTCATTGCCGATCAATATTTCCAGGCGCGGCGTGCTACAGGGAAGCGGAGGCGGACCGCTGGGCAACACCGCCGACACGGAGCCGCGGCGCCTGGGCTCTGCGCATTCGAATTTCCACGCGCGGAAAGCAATAGAGAAAAAGGAGGGGAAGACCGAAGACGCAGCAGCAGCCAGCCATGCAGGCAAAGGAGGTTCAGAGGAGACAGCTGTTGCTGTTGCTCAGGAAAGCAGCGACGGATGCTTATGCATGCATGCACATGCATAGTGTGCTGCTGCCATCTCCCCAAGCGACCATCTCCGGATCTCCCTGGCGCCCAGCGGCCATCTCCCCAAGCGTTAGGCAGTCAGCCCAGTGGCCATCTCCCCAGCGGCCATCTCCTGATCTCCCCACGGGCCACGACGAATGAGATGCAGAGGCCGATGCGATGCGTGCCGTGCCTGGGTCAGCACGGCCCGACGGAAGCCCGTTGTGTTTTAGTGCCGTGCTGGACCTTATTTCTACTCACCAGGCCCGGTAAAGCATGGCCCGATTCTATTTCGTGCTTGCTAGGCCCGACTAACTGAGGCCCGAAGCACGACGGGCTCGTGCCGGACCGGCACGGCACGACCCAAGTTGCAGCACTAGGCACAACCGTGCCCCCGCCTGTATCCCAACCGTCTAATTGTGTCCATCACCACCGTTCGATCCCGCTACCGCAGCCGCAGCCGCCACCGCTTCCATCCCGACATGCGTGCAGCTGCCCCCGCCCCCGTGCAGCGCGTAGCCGTCCCCGCCTCCTTCCCTGCGCAACGCAGCCGCCACGCGCGCAGCCGCCTCCATCCTAACAACCATGCGAGATCCTCGCAGCCGCATGCGCATGTCTAGCGCCGGATCTGCCGTAGGTAAACAACCATGCCCGCAGCCGCCTCCACCGGATCCGCGACTGCCGTACAACATATCTACGCGTGCATGCTTAGCCCCCTCTAAATACAGGCGCAACTACCTGCCCCATCCCATCCACCACCTACGACTCTTCTTCTCCCCTACGAGTCTACCTACACATGATTGTGAGCATTTAGGAGAATCTAAGGAAGGAGGCGAGGAAGGAGGAGGAGCAATCCCCGCCAAGGAGAACCCGCCCAAGAAAACCTATTCATTTTAGGTGTGTACTGATGCTACCTGCCCTCAACCGTTCTAATTCATGTTGTCCTCTGTTTGATTAGAGTAAACCAATTTGAGAAATGGCACACTTACTGTCGGGTTGGTGTCTACTGGGATATCGACCTTCATTGTTTTCCACAAGGCTAATTATCCTGTGGTTGATTGAGACCAGAAAAAGAAATTGCCAGAGATTTCAGCATGGACTCCCTAAAGAGTAGACTGATGGGCACATTAGAGCTCCATTGCAGTTTGAGTTCAGAGATTGCAGCTTATGCACTCAAACATGAACTTTGTTTCATCGTTATTTTATTTTATCCATAAGTATTAGTTCACACAGAAAAAGCATACCATTTCTATCAGAAACATATTAGCTTGGGATAAACCTATACATCCACGTTGATTTGAAGTTGGTAGTGCTTGCATGGTTTAGATAGTTCATATTGGTATCTAGAGTATTTGGAGCAATAACATAGTTCCTAGCTAAGTATGAAAAAGGCAAATCATCTTTCCAGTAAAGTTTTTTCATCTATTCTTTTCTTATTGAGAGGATGTAAAATTGTATTTCATACCTCTTCTCATCAGTCAAGTTTTTTTATCTGAATTAGTATTGCACAATGATGCTAGATTTCAACTTTATTGTGTTGTTAGTAAGTTTTTAACTATCATTCAGTGTTGTACCTGCTGCTGAATAATGACATTAACTTTTAGGACCAATTTTTGGTGCTCATGTGTTTCGTGTGGACCAATTCACCATAGAGTAGTACTGCTCATAAGATGAGCAACCAATAGTTTGAATTCACTAAGTTGCTTCAATTCATATTTTGTTTTGTCCTTTCAGCATCTTTTGTTTGAACAATATTTACTTCAATGTGTAAGCTGTAATACTTTGCATCTCTACAAGATTCCATGGCTGTAGTGTTTACCCAATTCTGCATGTAGTGGTGGATGCCTAGGAAATTTCAGCCGCTGTAACTTGAATACATAATAATTATAAGATCATTCCAGTGTGTTTCGTTAGCAAGCTGTACGACAATACTGTCACTTCCATCATCTTTCTGCAAGAAAACAATCAGTCCTCACTCAGTCATTATTGAACAAGCCAGACATGCATTGAAACAGGTTTTTTTCTCTGTCATGACCATATGATTATGCTGACAATAGTGTTAATGATCAAAAATAAGATTCAACTTCACCGTATAATTATATGGCAATCATTTGTATGCAAATATTGTGGGCCTGCAACAGATCTTGTGATAATGTAATTAAATGGCACACAAAGCTTACTGCTCAATGGGATTGATGGGGCAGGTATTTTAGAATAATGAAAGTTTTGACCACAGTGCACGTTTTGTCCTCTTTCTCTAGGTAGGAATAATTTGACAACGACACATCATTATCTGGATATTGTGTTCTTGCTGAAAGATCCTTTTCAACATTCAGACTGTCTTCGATATACTTGCAACCCTTAACAGGTTTGATTTACTTTCTTTATTCCTGGCCTTCACCGAAATCACAAAAACTTTTTGACTTAACTCCATTTTTACTTTTTATGCTTTAGGCTCCTCTATTTTTTTTGAATCTACTAAAGTTTAGTGGTCCTCTTTCTATAATAAATTTTGGTCTTCCCATCAGTTAGATATATGGTGTAATTGTAATTAAAATATGACATAGGTTAATTAACTTGTGTGTATTTGGGGTATTTTTTGGGGTATAAATTTTATAAGCATGATTCCTGTATATAGATGTTGATGCTAAACTTGAGATACATGAAAGTGGGATTTAGGGTCCCCTCTTTTTGAATCTACTGAAGTTTAGATGTCCTCTTTATATAATAACTTTTGGTCTTCCCATCAGTGAGTTTAGTAAGATATATGGTAAAATTTGTAATTAAAATATGACATGAGTTAATTCCATTGTGTGTATTGGGGGTATTTTTTGGGTATAAAATTCTATATGCATGCTTCCTGTATATATAGGTTGATGCTAAACTTGAGATAACATGATAGTGGGAAGGCTTAGCTGGTAGTATACTTTGAGTACGTTGCGCTTGCATCCGTTCCCAACTCTCTTTCTCACTTGCTTCTCTTTCTGCTTCTTTAGCGGGTCTAACATTAAACACAAAGACAAAGACAAAGACCCTTTATTGCTCAGCAAATTTATCGTGCTTTGGTGTTTAAACAAATATAATCATGTACTAAACCTTGTTCCGCTTGCCCCCTCTACTCAACTATAAAAATAAAAATTTAAACATTGTTAAAGGATACAAATTTTCGATGGAACCCGTCGTATTGAATCGTGAAAGAGCTGCAGCGGACCGCCCAAAAAGGATGCCTATGTAAGTTATATTAAATGGTTACACACGATTTGTCTATCAAACTTATGACCCTTATATTTAATCGAATGGTTAATATAGCTTCAGGTTGTTCGATGACTATCGTGATGAAGATTTTTATGAGCTACCGCGGAAGTACAGTATTGTCGCTCGGGTAGAAGTTAAATTTCCTATTGAACCACGTTATCGAGACAGCCAACATTTCATTTTATCTGACATCAATGTAAGACAACATTTTCATAATTTTCATTTCAAAAATTATATATGACCTTAATACCATCGCCTCTTTAACTATTAAAATAATATTAGGGATCCAAGATCGAGGCCATGACAAGTTCATATGAGACAGTCAAACACTTCGATAGTTTGGTCAACGAAAAACATGTTTACAAGATGCACAATATAGAGTTCAGCATTAATTTAGGTGATCGTTTTTGACATATTAGTGGTCCCATGGAATTGTATCTCACCAGATAAACTGTTGTGGAGCTGTACACTGTTCCATTTCAAATGCCGCCATTCCCAAAACATATATTCTTGAACCTTGCGGCTATTGCCGAACTGGCAAACCAGACATTAGTTGGTAAGAATGTATATCAATCTCCTACTATTTCTAACACCTTCACAGAAATCAGTATTAATCCATTTTTCACAATTTTGTAGACATTATGGCTATTGTAGTCCACTTAGATACAGTTCAACACACAATGTGGGGTAATGTCAGGAAGATTGTTGTCATGGATGCTAGGTGGTCTCTACACACTATTAAAGTTTGGGGTGACTTACTAAACAAAAATGCACTCCGCTGGTCGTTGGCTAATGAGAATTATGGCATAATAATTGGGACTATGTTTCGGCGATTTAGAAGGCAAGGTACAATATATACCTACGTCTTTTCATGCCCATATGCCATTAGTAATTTTCGTATAATGATTGGTAATGATAACTTTAATGTTTTACGCTAGAGTACCTCGAGTCATCTGATTATACAACAATACACTTCAATCCGTACAATCACAGCACCCATCATTTTGAACGTAAGTATTTGAAAAAAACTCTTAAAATAAAATTTACGTTCACATTATAACTTATGAAGTAAATGTCATATACTTGTAATCAAAATGTGGCATTCATTGCAGCTATTCGGAAAGCTTTGATGGAGCGGGGTCACGATCGTTAATTTGCTATTACATTCCTTGAAGAAAAGAGGTGTAGATAGGGTGCAATTCTAAAGTGCCTTGAATCTTCGGAACATACAACAATACACTTCCCCATCAAGATCTTTTACCAAATTTAGATCTTTTACCAAATCTGTATTCTATGATACAATAATTGTCATAGTGTTATAATATGACATCAAACTTACATATGTGAGTTGTCAATCCTATGTGTTCTCCATTTAGGCTGCATTGCCAGGGGAGTTAAAAATAGTATAAAACAGAGATCTGGAACGCCAAACTTTATTATGATATGTAAAATTCGTGTGCCAAAATTTCAATGTAACACTAATATTTTAATGACGCTATTATACGTAATACTTACTATTATAAAATGCACCGAGGATCGAGGGAGCAGCCTGATAGGCAGTCAAGGAGGAGGCGGTAAGTAAGAATGCTGGGAGCAAGCCTGAGGGTTGGGAACAATAATCCAGCCGCACGAGGCATTTAATTATTATAAGTGGCTGAGTTGTCCTTGTTAATTATGACCCCATATATTATGCTAGTTAACAATGCCCAATTTATTCTCCCTTGATGGCCAATATGGTTAACTCATGTTTATTCTATATATTTGTCGGCCCTCTTGCATTGTTGTTTATATGCTCATATTTTCATGGCACTGTTTTGGTTATGGATCAAATGGGACATAACGCTGGTCACAAAGCATTCACAGACATCTCAAACACCATCATTCGAGGTAAAATTTCAATAAGCACGTGTCGATTGGTGATTGAATCGTAGTAAGTAGGGGAACATTAATAAGCAAACTTACATTATAGGTGATCAAAATGAATCAAACTCGCTTGGACCAATGGTCGATGCTAAGGAACGTAAGAGGAAGAGGGATAAGGAAAGATATGATGTGATGTCTGTTGAACAAAAGAATGAGAAAAATAAGAACCGTCGTGAAGCACGTGAGCGAAATAAAGCACTATCGATAAAGCCCAATTCATCCAGAGGTGATGAAAAGTTAAATTCCTAATTGTTATACCTACATGCCCCTGAATTACAAAGTTGACATGTACCCTTTATATATATATATATATATATATATATATGAAGAAGACATTAATACAAATCAGACACGTGAGGCGGTTAACGTTGAAATATTTGCAGATATGCATCTTGGTTCAGGTACATGACAATTTTACCAATAATTTTAATATATCATGAAGTTGATTAATGAGTATGTATTAACCCTGTTTTTGGCTTTCACCGTAATTTGCAGTTAGCTTTCCAGATAACTGTAGCACCATTGATTTCACACATTCCGCAACAAGCCCTACTAAAAACATTTCACTGGTTGGTAATTCTATCAAACAAAAAATTCAAAGGGCTAGAGAAAGGCGTGCAACATTGTCCGTTGAACAAAGGAACAAGATCAATAAGAAGCGTCGGGAAGCGTGTCAACGAAAGAAGAGACAAAATGTCCAGGCAAATGACATTGTCACAACGATAGACCTTCTGACACCAGGTACATGACTGTTCACTTGACTAAATAGGCAAAAACACCTTATTTCATGCAGTTGAACGTAGACATGCCTCATTCCAGGTAGTGTGCATGAAACTATTAGTGACAGTGGGGAAACACATCTAGGCGTGGTGGAGTCTATGCATGAACACCATAGGTTATGTAATCAGACACCAAGGCGAAAAGAGGGGAAGTTAGAGTATATAAGGAAACGTAGAGCACTACAAGCTGACACTTTGAATCCGGTGTCTCTCGCCATAGAGGACCCAACATATACCTCTATGGTTGTACACCCAACAACTTATGCAACAGAACATGATACTATCGGTGACGCTGGGGAAGGGGACGATTGGACACAACCCCATACAACTGCAGAGATCACCAACATTGGTAATTATAATTACTAATCATGCGGAGATGTATCTTGCACGACATCAATAGTATGTATCCCAATTAAACTTGTGTTTCCATCAGTACAATGTAGGAATCCATGCCAAGGTGGTACCGTGGCAACAAATGGGAATGCATGCATGTCCCAGCAAGGAAGTGGGGTGGTGCATGGCCAGACGAAACCTAGGGTCATTTCCAATGGTAATTCCTAAAAATCTTTATTTTAGATTACATATTTTCCCCACCTTGAATGTCCTTGACATTTATGTGGCAAAACTTTTCACAATCCAGGTGATGATGATGAGGGTATCATATTCGAAGAGGATGATGATGAGAACGAGGGATACTTATTCATTGGCCAATGTAACTGGTAATTTTTGTTACGATACAAATGCTTATTTAAATACAAATGTCTTAGTCGTTGTTTTCCACTAAAATATCAGATGAGGGTACTGACGAGGGCATCAATATCCATGGTACTCAAGATGAATCTACTGCCACTGATGTGCCTGATCCGTACGATAATGTGTACAATAACATCCCTGAAGAAACACATATGCTGAAGCCTGTTCCCGACTGTGGTTATTGCACTGCGAAGAAATTTGAGTATGAGCCACCTGGTTTTTGTTGTCGTGGTGGGAAGGTTGAGCTAGCACCACTGGAGACCCCTCCGCAGCTCAAAAGGTTATGGGATAGTACAGACTCTGATGCTAGGCACTTTCGTGATAACATTAGGTTTTTAATGGCCATTTCTCTTTCACTTCCTTGTATTGCTGCCTCGATAGTATGACTACTAATGTGAGGGATTTTGGTATATACACGTTCCGGGCTCAAGGCATGATGTACCACAATATCAAGTCATTTGGTAGGGAAGGTGGGGCGGAGCATAAACACCTAGAGCTTTACTTTTATGTTGATGATCCCAGTCTTGAGCATCGGTACCGTAAGTGTCGTGCAGATCAGCTTCAGAGAGACAAAGAGGTTATTAGACAGATAGTTGGCATACTTCATGGAAACCCGTACTCCGAGCACCTAAGGAGCATGGGCCATGTTGAGAATCTTGACGACTATTATATTGCATTGAACCTTGACCAGACGTTGAACCAAAAGACGTATAATGCGTCTCTCACTTCAGAGGTGGCCGCTGTTTGGATCGAGGGGAGCAAACGACGAGGCCAGTTCAGTAAGAGTGTTATGTTACATGGGGAGGATAGGTCAAACCACGAGATCTGCTCATACCATGGATGCTATGATGCGCTATCATATCCATTGTTCTTCCCTAAAGGTGAGCTTGGATGGCATGCAAATATTCCAAAGGTTGGTGTATCTATGGACGAAGTGGATGCATACCGTGCAATACATAGGGCAAGTAATGCAAATGATGAAGATGTGGGTTAGTTGTTTCTTTGTAATTTATGATTTTTGCACATTGTTATCTATGCTTTCGGCATCACTAAATAATCAACACATGAATATGCAGAATCTCTTATCCATCTATGTGTGTCCGTACGTGACTACTACGGCTACAAATTCCAGATTCGCCTTGGTTTATTCAATCCAATACTTCATGGTAAGCGGCTGTTCCAGCAGTTCACGGTCGACACGTACATTAAGATTGAGAGCTCCTATTTAGATTTCATACGTAACAACTAGGAACGGTTAAGGGCAGACCTATACCAAGGCTTAGTGGATAGCATGGTAGATGGAGATATTAGAGCAGAGAAGGTTGGGAAACGAACTGTGCTGTCTCCGTCGTTCATTGGTGGTCCTCGTGACATGAGACGTCAGTACATGGATGCTATGGCTCTGGTGCGAAAGTTTGGTAAACCAGACATTTTTCTTACCATGACATGTAACCCCAACTGGGATGAGATAAGGAGGGAGCGCCTCCCTGATCAGACACCATAGGATCATCCAGATCTTGTTGTGCGTGTCTTTCATGCGAAACTACAGGAGTTAAAGCATAGGCTGACTAAACAGGATATTCTCGGTAAGGTTCGTGCCTACGTCTATGTCATGGTGTTTCAGAAGCGAGGTTTGCCACATGCCCATTTTCTACTCATCATGCAGAGGAAGTACAAGCTAACGTGCCCTGAGCAGTACGATCTTTTGATCTCAGCTGAGATCCCATCCAACAAGTATCCTGAACTACGAAAGATGGTTATCAAGCATATGATGCATGGTCCGTGCGGTTCGCTAAACCCTAACTGCCCATGCACTAAGGGTCGTGCATCATGCAAGAATCAATACCCCCAGCCTTACAGTGAAGCAACCTTGCAAGGGAAGGATTCATACCCTATTTATAGACGTCGTGACGATGGGTGTAAGGAAAAGGTTCGAGGGTGCGAATTGGACAATAGATGGGTTGTCCGTTACAACCCTTACCTCCTTCGCCTCTTCAACTATCACATCAATGTTGAGGCGTGCGGGAGCATTAAAGCTGTTAAATACCTGTTCAAGTACATATACAAAGGCCATGATCGTGCGTCTGTTGTTATGAGAGATGCGAGCAAGGCAAAAGATGATGTAGATGAGATCAAACAGTATAGAGATGCAAGGTGGGTGACTCCTCCAGAAGCCTTATGGAGGATATACGGATTTGAGCTAAGTCAGATCTCTCCACCTGTGATGCAGCTGCAACTCCATCTTCCAAACATGCACATGGTGACATTTCACGAGCAACAAATGATCGAGCGAGTCGTCAACCGTAAAGGTGCTAATAGGTCAATGCTCACAACATATTTTGAGGAGAATAGGATGCACAAGGAGGCTTGAAACATCCTGTATCATGACTTCCCTGAGTGGTACACTTGGCAGCAGGGCAAGGTGTGGCAAAGGAGGAAACGAAATACGAGAGGAAAGGTTGGTAGAATAGTCTCTGCTCTACTAGCTGAGGGGGAGCGCTTATATCTTCGGCTTCTCCTAAACCATGTGACTGGTGCTACCTCCTTTGCGGATCTAAGGACAGTAGATGGTGACATACTACCATCTTTTCGTGAGGCAGCACAAAAGGAGGGGGACTACTTGAAGCTGACGACACAATAGATGAATGTCTCAATGAAGCTGCTCTTTACCAAATGCCATCAGCGCTACGAAGGTTGTTTGCAACAATTCTGGTTTAATGCGAGCTGAACAATGTGGCAGAATTATGGCAGAGACACCTTGACGCAGTGTCAGAGGACTATCACCGTAGTACTCAAAGCAAAACACATGTGCAGCAGATGGTCTTGATTGACATTAGAAATATATTGCAGTCAATGGGGAAAGACATAAAGACATTCCCCCTCCCTGCTATCATCGATATATATGACAATTCACATGGTACTGATAGAGAGATTTACGAGGAGGAATGTATCGAGCCAACGACAGAAGACATTGCTTTGAAAGAAACCCTAAACGAGGAGCAGCGGTCTGCCTATGATAAGATTCTATCTGTCGTTGACACCAATAACAGTGGAGTTTTCTTTGTGGATGGGCCTGGTGGGACTGGAAAGACCTATATGTATAAGGCATTACTTGCGACACTGCGCAGTCAGGACAAGGTTACAGTTGCAATAGCTACATCTGGGGTTGCCGCATCCATAATGCCTGGGGAGGACCGCCCATTCGCGCTTCAAGATACCACTTACTATTGATGATGGTGCAGTGTGTAGCTTCACGAAACAAAGTGGGACAACAAAGTTACTACAAAAAGCATCTCTCATTATCTAGGACGAGGCATCAATGGCTAAGAGACAAGCAATTGAGGCACTAGACAATAGCATGCGTGATATAATGGGACGGACTGGGCTGCCCTTTGGTGGGAAGACAATTGTCTTTGGCGAAGATTTCAGACAAGTGCTCCCTGTCGTACGCAAGGGGTCAAGGGCTCAAATAGTTGCTGCCTCACTACGAAGTTCTTATCTCTGGGAATCCATGTGCCACCTAAAGCTTGTTCGCAACATGAGGGCACAGAGCGACCCATGGTTTGCGGAATATTTGTTGCGCGTCGGTGGTGGCACTGAGGAAGAGAACAACGATGGGGATGTTTGCCTTCCAGATGAGGTATGTGTGCCATATACTGGTAATGACCACGACCTTGATAGATTAATAGATGACATTTACCCCAAACTAAATGAGAATATGTCTAACACAAGCTACATCACTTCAAGAGCAATATTGACTACTCGGAACGACTGGGTGGATATGATAAATATGAGGATGATCAACTGTTTCCAAGGGGAGCAGATGATGTACCATAGCTTTGACACCGCGATGGATGATCTCAATAACTATTACCCATCAGAATTTCTAAACACACTTACTCCTAATGGACTACCCCCGCATGTTCTGAAGCTCAAAGTTCGATGCCCAATAATGTTGCTTAGGAATATAGACCCGGGTAACGGACTTTGCAACGGTACACGACTGGTGGTTCGTGGTTTCCAAAAAAACAGTATTGAGGCTAAAATTGTTCTTGGTCAGCACGCTGGAATGTGGATTTTCTTGCCTCGTATACCCCTGTGCCCCTCTAATGACGAGATGTTCCCTTTCCATTTTAAAAGGAAGCAGTTTCCGGTAAGACTAAGTTTTGCCATGACCGTTAACAAGGCCCAGGGCCAGACGATTCCTAATGTTGGTGTGTACTTGTTGGAACCAGTGTTCTCTCATGGCCAGCTTTATGTTGCTCTATCAAGGGCCACAGCTCGATCGAAAGTGAAGATACTTGCCATTCCAGTCATTAATGAGAAGAAGAAGAACTAGGTGGAAAAGAATTCAACGATAAATGGCGCAACATACACAAAGAATATCGTTTATAAGGAGGTCCTTACATTGTAGCTGATATTGATTAATACATAGCAATTAACAACTTGTAATGCACTTGGTTATTTTATTTTTAATGTGAACATGTATTTTTTCCTTATATATGTTGTTTGTTTTTATGTAACTGTTATGCACTAATATTTTATTGTATAATTCGTATGTCGTCGCAATATATGGTCATTGTTCTATGGACGTTTAATTTTTGAGGTTTTACTCATGCCATCAGTCTTATGAATTGTAGTTTAGGGTCAAAGATCTGATTGTAATGTCTGATATATGGGCATTGTAGTTTATAAAATATCTGATTGTGATGTCTGATAGCTTGTTTCATCTTGTGGTTGTGAGACATTTTGTACTTCCTAAATAAGGACAGATTAAATCCAAACTTAGAATGAGCACTACATATTACAGTGGTTGTAAGACATGTTGCCTGATGCTGGTTTGCTCTGTGATAATCTTTGGTTTTATCCTTCCAATGAAGCAACAGGCTGGGCTGTCAATGATAGAGGTGTTTCATTCACATTTGGACCTTATCTACCAAGCACATCAGGTTCATAATGGTTCTGCTTGTATGTTTTGTCACACCCGGTTTTAAGGAACAAAACCGGGTGCATCTCATACATGCGCCAAAGAAGACAACATTATATAATAACAGAGTGTATAGAGATAAATGTCACAGTAAAATCAGAGTACTTATTACATAGCGGAAGTCTTACAAAATAAAATATAAATATAGCAGGAACTAAAATCTATCCTTGGCGCCAGAAAGCTGACTGGGAGACGCCACCTAGATCAAGTCGAATGCCTCAGTGTTAGGCGGCTCCTCTTCGACCACCTGTTCATCTCCTGTGGGGGTGTGAGACAGCAAGAGTGAGCTCACATACGTTCATAGCTCAACAAGTCCTGGGGAATAATGTGTATGAACTCACCAAAGGTGGGAGTTCATGTGAAGTGTAAGGCTGATCACAAGATAGAGGCTGAAGCTGAGCATTGCTTTTATAAGTTGGTAAAAATTTTATTAGCGATTACTAAGTGTAAGTAAATACCAAACCTTAATAATAATAAAGAAAGTAATAGTACAATAATCTCAAATGCGATGCAAATGTCAAATTAAATTTAAGTTCCATAAATTAATCATGTGAGGGTCCGAGCTGCTCATGACCGTGAGCACGGCTAGTATACCAGTTTTACACTCTGCAGAGGTTGTGCATCTTTACCCACAAGTCATGTTACCCATCTGCCAAGAGACGGCCAATCCCATACACCTCTACCGAGGAGGCGAGGTAGGGTAACACTACGAGGCCTTTACAAAGTTCCACTAGCTTCAGAAATCCCGCTACAGTTTATAGGAAGCTCCAATGCAGGAATCCCTCGCCTAACCGCCATCGCAGCAAAATCAACCCAAGGACCTCCCTACACTGACCACTCCCCTACTGCCCTTGCCCCTTTCGGGTAAGGAAGACATCCACTAGCTTTCCTAGTTAATCAGCCAAGGGCGTCCCATTAAACCCTTGTGGTAGCACTGTTTTCCCGGGTGGTCGCTCCATGTTCCCATTAACATAATGATCTTAACATGAACAGTAATAATAAAAAGATAAATAAAAGAGTAATCATGAACAGTGTATCTCCATACCCAAATCCACATAAAGCAATAGCAGGTACTACCCAAAAAATGTTTCAGTGGTGAACAAGGTACAAAGATAACCAAAACTGGGGTAACCTAAAGGATCCCATCAAAATTAACCTATGCAGATATTATAATTAATAAGAACATGGCTGGGAAAAAGTAAGTGATCAAGGGCACAACTTGCCTTCAATGAGCTCCTGCTCAGCTACTTCTACTTGCTGAACCTCAGAATCCACAGTGGCTTGCTCGTCTACTTGTAACAACACAATACATACATAGTATAGCATAAATTAACATCACATCAAATAGATAAATAAAATATACAATAAAAATCTACGCATTAAAATGAGATCATAGGAACTGGAATCATTAAATTTGGAGTTATAGATTTCAAGTTATGAATTTCCTAAGGTTTAATGTGCTTGAAATAGGATTAAATGAGAAATTAATTTTCTTACTATTTTCATGTCAAAACAGAGGTACTAAATGATAGACAATAATATTACAAAATTTTAGAAATTGGAATCGTTCAATTTGGAGCTAAAATGAATTTTCTATGCATTTTACAAGTTTCTAGAATTGTTTTTGTATTAAAAACTAAATTCTATAATCATTTCTCGGTTTTTATTATCCTCTGGACTAGGCCTCAATTCTTGGAAAACTCAGGGGTCTCTGCGCAAGAGATACTAGACCCAGTGCACAGTCAGATAGGATGGCGGGTTGATTTGTTGTTTCTCCAGGGGCTCTTTTGCAAAAGATACACCGCGAAGGGGTATGTTCTATTGTGGACCGAACGATCCTGATCCTGCGGTTTGGATTCAATCCTAGCGTGATGAAGCGGTACGCCATATCAGCCGTCAGATCCAAGTGCAACGCTCCTGATTTAAAAACCTAAGATCTAATCTTGTGCACACGATTTAGATCGGACGGTTCCGTGACGCTGAATCGAAACGGTATCCAACTTCTAATCGTGGCCGTTGACGTGGATCGGACGGTGCACAACCATCCTCTCCAATCCGACCCGAGGCGCGGCGGCACTGCACAGTATCCGCGGTGGAGGCTCGCCGGCGCGCCCGCGATTCAACGCCCCAATGCCCCAAGCCCAAAATTGACGGGTGCTACGCAACGAGGAGGTGAAGGCGAATCATTTGGATGGGCTTCTTACCGGGATTGGAGGCGGCAAACACCCTGCTCGCGACGCGCGGCTGATCCGCGGCGGTGTTCTAGCGCCGACGAGTGATTATGGGCGCAACAGTGGCTACCGATCTCCCAGGTTAGCGTTACCACGTTTGCGCCCACGCGGGGAAGCTCCCGACACCCTCCCAGGTATCGAAACACCCCCCAAATCAGGGTATGGCGCGGCGGCGGCGGCGTTTCTCTCACACGGCAATAATGGCGGCAGGATTTTTGGAGGGCACAGGCGGTGTGGGTCGAGGGTCGCGAGGGTGGAATGAAGAGGGGAGGGAGATGGACCGGTTCCTGCCCTATAAGAACGTGGCCACGACCGGAGCGCTCCAATGAGCTTCACGGAATCCGCGACCGCCATGCTCGGAGAAATCGGTTGACGGTGGTGGGGAACGGCTGACATGCCGGTCCCACTCGACAGAGAGTGAGCACGAGGGCAAGCGCGCGCAAGGAAAAGGATTGGGCCGCACAGGAACGATTCTAAACTGGGCCAAAAAGGTAGTTCGGAGCCCACTTAGTCTTTCTTCTCCTTTTTATTTTGTTTTTACTATTTTATGTTTCCTTTTATTCCTAATTCTTTTGAATTTAAATTTTGAACTCAATTTAAGTGTAAATTCAAGTTCGAGTTGACTATGCAATTTGGTCACCCCATCATGTGGTGAAATTATTTTAATTATAATATTATCTTATATTGAATAATATTTCTTTCTCTCTTTTCTTTTCTAAATTCTTGAATTCCTTTTAGAATTTAAATTCCACTTAAAGCTTTAATGTTATTTCTTGTCATTTTATGTTGTCACAAAATGCACAAAATAAAATCCTAACATGATGCATGTATTATTTTTTGGTGTCTTTTGTCATCTAGTTATTTGTTTTATGTGGTGCTCTCATGAAATAATAAACATAGATGACACATATATGTATGAAGAAATATAATTTTCTCTTTTTATACTCTTATCACAAAGTGGGTATTACAAATCCTACCCCCTTAAAAGTAATCTCATCCTCAAGATTTAAGAAGATCTAGGGAAAATCTATACGAAGCTCTTCTTCTCTCTTCCAGGTTGCTTCATCTTCTCCATGGTGACTCCATTGCACTTTACACATCTTTATCACCTTATTTCTTGTAACTCGCGTCAGTGTATCAATAATCTTGATGGGGTACTCAGCATAAGTCAGATAATCTTGAACACTAAGGTCCTCCATTGGTAATTGCTCCTCAGGTACCCTGAGACATTTTCAGCTGAGATACATGGAATACATCATGAACATCCGCAAGATGATCCGGTAACTCCAATTGATATGCCACCTCTCCCACTCGCTTTAAGATTAAGAAGGGTCCAATAAAGCGAGGGGACAACTTTCCTTTGACTTTAAATCTTCTCATACCCCGGAGTGGTGACACCTTCAAATAGACATAATCTCCCTCCTTAAACTCGAGCAGTCTTCTCCGAGTATCAACATAGATTTTCTACCTTGACTGTGCAATTCTCAAATTCTCCCTTATTTGTTGAACTTGCTCCTTAGCCTCTTGTATAATTTCAGGTCCAAATAACTGTCTTTCACTAGTTTGATCCCAATACAGTGGAGTCCTGCACTTTCTGCCATACAAAGCCTCAAACGGTGACATCTTCAAGCTAGCCTGGTTCTACTATTATAAGAGAACTCCGCATAAGGCAAACTCTTATCCCAACTTCCACCATGTTTAAGAGCACAAGCTCTTAACATATCCTCTAGCACTTGGTTGGTCCTCTCAGTCTGCCCATCAGTCTGGGGATGGTAAGCCGAACTAAAATTCAATCTTGTATCCAAGGACTAATGCAACTTCTTCCAATACCGAGAGGTAAACTGTGATCCCCTGTCTGACACAATCTTCTTTGGCACACCATGTATGCAGACAATTCGTGCCATGTACAACTCTACTAACTTGGCTCCTGAATACGTGGTCTTCACTGGAATAAAGTGGGCTACTTTAGTTAGCCTGTCCACAATCACCCATATAGAATCATACCCAGCAGATGTGCGGGGCAATCCAACAATGAAGTCCATGCCAATCTCTTCCCATTTCCACTCAGGTATCTTCAGTGGATGCAGTAGTCCAGCTGGCCTCTGGTGTTCAGCCTTAACTCTTTGACACACATCACACATAGCCACATGTGCAGCCACATCTCTCTTCAATCCATACCACCAATATTTTTGCTTCAAATCTTGATACATCTTGGTACTCCCAGGGTGGATAGAATAAACTGATTCATGTGCCTCCTTCAATATGATTTCCCGAAGACTATCGATATCCGGAACACAGATTCGATTCTTGAACCATACCGTGCCTTGCTCATCCTCTGTGAAATCCGGGCCTCTACCTTCTGTTATGAGATCCTTGATCTCCTGAATTTTAGCATCACCAACCTGACCTTTATGAATTTCGTGCTCCAAGGTAGGTTCCAATTCAATGGTAACTCCTTCCATATGTGTAACAATCCCTAGGTTGAGCCTCTCAAAATATTTTGCTAACTCATCGGGTAGCTGGACAACAATAGCGGAATGAACGTGCTCCTTCCGACTTAAGGCATCTGCGACCAAATTTGCCTTGCCTGGGTGATAGTGAATCTCCAAATCATAATCCTTAATAAGCTCCAACCAACGGCGTTGCCTAAGGTTGAGATCCTTCTGAGTGAATATGTACTTCAAACTCTTATGATCCGTGTATACCTGGCACTTAGTTCCCATAATGTAGTGTCTCCAAATCTTAAGTGCATGTACAACGGCTGCCAGCTCTAAGTCGTGAGTGGGGTAGTTCAATTCATGTTTCCGCAACTGACGAGACGCATAGGCGATCACATGTCCTTCTTGCATGAGCACACATCCCAGTCCTTGGCCACATGCATCACAATAAATGTCAAATCCCTTCTGTAGATCTCGCATAATCAACACTGGTGGTGACATCAATCTCTTCTTCAATTGATCAAAGTTGTCTTGGCATTTCTCATCCCACTTGAATTCTCTTCCTTTCTCCAAAAGCGAGGTCATAGGCTTGGCAATCTTAGAGAACCCTTCAATAAATCTCCGATAATATCCTGCGAGTCCCAAGAAACTCCGAATCTCAGTAACTGTAGTGGGCACTCTCCACTCCATTATCTCCTTCACTTTAGCAGGATCCACTGCTATTCCTCCATTTGAAATAATATGTCCAAGGAATGGCACCTTGTCAATCCAAAACTCGCACTTGCTAAACTTGGAATAGAGTTGATTATCTCGTAGCTTCTGTAGCACCAACCTTAGATGTTCTTCATGATCACTTTCACTCTTAGAATAGATAAGAATATTGTCGATAAACACCACGACGAATCTGTCCAAATACTCCATAAACACTTTATTTATCAAATTCATAAAATAAGCTAGTGCATTGGTTAATCCAAACGACATAATAGTGAACTCATATAATCCATATCGGGTTGAGAAAGCCATCTTAGGAATATCCGATGGTCTAATCTTCATTTGATGGTATCCCGATCAGAGATCAATCTTCAAAAATACCCTGGCACCTCTCATCTGATCAAACCAATCCTCAATACGGGGTAATGGATACTTGTTCTTCACAGTAACATCATTAAGTGATCTATAGTCCACACACATCCGTTGCGATCCATCCTTCTTCTGTACAAATAACACCGATGCTCCCCATGGTGAGGAACTCGGACAAATGTAGCCTGCTTCTTGTAACTCAGTTAACTGCTTCTTAAGCTCCTTTAATTCTTCTACAGACATCCTATATGGTCGTTTAGAAATAGGGGCAGTTCCAGGCAAAAGATCAATAACAAACTCAACTTCCCTATCTGGTGGCATCCCTGGTAACTCCTCTGGAAAGACATCCGAAAAATCTCTAACCACCCGGATGTTGTCACCAACAAACTCCTCCGCTATAAAGTATATCGCCCGTTTGGAAGCGGTGGTTACTGTAATTTGGACTTGAAATGTTTCTCCTTTAGGGCTAGTGAGTTCTATATTACCCCTACCACATGCTATAATGGCCTTTGCCTTCCTTAACCATGACATACCAAGGATCAGATCTATACTGCTGGCCTCTAATATTATAGCAGTAGCTCCAAATTCTCTTCCCATGATTGTTAATGTCAATCTACGTGTCATTTGATTTGCCTCAATAGGCCCTTTAGGTATGATTACTATCATTGGTTTTCTCATATTTAGTAGTGGTATCTCATTTGTGTTGGCATATCGAGCAGACATGAATGAATGTGTAGCACCAGAATCAAATAGTATTGTTGCAGGAATTGCATTAATATAAAACATACCGAGTATGATGTAAGCACCATCAGGAGTATCATCAACGCTGACTTGATTAACTCTGGCTATAGAATGTCCCTTGCTAGGAGTCTATTGCTTGTTCTTAGCTGGTGTACCAGAATTCCCCATCGGGCAAGCATTAGCATAGTGCCCAATCTGACTGCACTTGAAGCATGTAGGGTCGGTCTTCTATCCTGTAGGCCTCGTCGGGGTGCCAGTGTGGGAGTAGCCTGACGAGTAGGAGGTGTCCGTGGAGACCCCTATGGAGCATACTGAGCTGGGTGTGGTCCTCCTGGTCGAGTCGGTGTACCCTGTGGCGAAACATAGCGGGGATGGACAATGCTGCTACCCTGTCCCTGTGAGATAGCCTTCCTCTTCAGATCTCCCAGTTGAACATGCTTGTGTTCAATAGCAAGAGCCTTATCCAGTAGCCTCTGAAATGATGGAAATGTGTGTGCAACCAGTGCATACTGTAGGGGTCCATTAAGTCCTTCAATGAAATGCTCCTGCTTTCTCTCATCCTCAGCAACCTCATCCGGAGCATATCTCGACAGCTGAATGAATTTATCCCTGTACTCGCTGACAGACATGTTGCCTTGCTTCAATGATAGAAACTCCTTCTTCTTGATCTTCATCAATCCAGCTGGAATGTGGTAGTTTCTGAACTGTGTACTGAATTCTGCCCAAGTAATAGTATCAGCAGCATCGTGGGCAGCAGTATAAGAATCCCACCAGTCAGCAGCAGGACATGTCAGACGACCTGAGGCATAAAGAACTTTCTCCTGGTCTGAGCATTGGGCGATGTTGAGCATCTTCTCAATTGACTTCAACCAATCATCTACATCAAGTGGATCTGGCGAACTATCGAAGGCCGGGTGGCTTATGACTCATAAATTCCCGGTGCTTATCACGAGGTGGAACTGGTGGTGGTGGTGGAGGCAATGGTACTTGTTGTTGTTGCTGTTGTTGTTAAAGTTGTTGTTGCAGCTGCTGTTGCGCCCTTCTCTCCTGGCGTATCTCTTCTCGTTCCTGGCGCAACTCCTGGCGTATCTCTTCTCTTTCCTAGCGCATCTCCTGGTGTTACTACTGCATCTGAGCACGCATATCTGCCATAGTGTCTGCCATTTGTTGCATCATCCTCATCTGAGCTACAATCAGTGGGTCAACTCCGCCTGGTGGAGGATTAGGAGGATTTATCTCTGCTAGTTGTGGCTGGGATTGTCTATATATCCACCAAGTGTGTCGATTAGGAGGCAAATCAATTCCACCACCCCTCCTGGTATTGACCATCTGAGTTAGATACATATGGTAAGAGAGAGTAGTAGACAAGGCAGTAATTACGAATCATGTTACTTTGTTGGGATTTATTAGCTAAGCAGATTAATGTTTTACCTACCATAGCTAATTCATTATCTTATGGTGGCACATGCTAAGATGTCCATATATAATATCTCAATCAATCAAAGAAGCAAATCAGAAAATAGTTTTGGTTTGGTCTTAGGCCTCCTATCTCTTAAAAATGTCATAGGGGTAGGGATTCCAAGGTGTGAAATCCGTCTTGTCTTAGAATAGAGAAGGTAAGAATGATCAGAGTAGAATAGTAGAAGGTGAGACAGGATCAAGATAGGTGTAGAAAGAATCAGAGTAAGGTAAGTACAGAATGAATCAGAATAAGATAAGTAGGTAAGGGTTTTGTCCATTTCTATCTAGGTTTCGTCCTACAGTCAACATTTGCCTCTGATACCACTTCTGTCACACCCGGTTTTAAGGAACAAAACCGGGTGCATCTCATACATGCGCCAAAGAAGACAACATATATAATAACAGAGTGTATAGAGATAAATGTCACAGTAAAATTAGAGTAGTTATTACATAGCGGAAGTCTTACAAAATAAAAGATAAATATAGCAGGAACTAAAATCTATTCTTGGCGCCAGAAAGCTGACTAGGAGACGCCACCTAGATCAAGTCGAATGCCTCAGTGTTAGGGGGCTCCTCTTCGACCACCTGTTCATCTACTGTGGGGGGTGTGAGACAGCAAGAGTGAGCTCACATACGTTCATAGCTCAACAAGTCGTGGGGAATAATGTGTATGAACTCACCAAAGGTGGGAGTTCATGTGAAGTGTAAGGCTGATCACAAGATAGAGGCTGAAGCTGAGCATTGCTTTTATAAGTTGGTAAAAATTTTATTAGTGATTACTAAGTGTAAGTAAATACCAAACCTTAATAATAATAAAGAAAGTAATAGTAAAATAATCCCAAATGCGATGCAAATGTCAAATTAAATTTAAGTTCCATAAATTAATCATGTGAGGGTCCGAGCTGCTCATGACCGTGAGCACGGCTAGTATACCAGTTTTACACTCTGCAGAGGTTGCGCATCTTTACCCACAAGTCATGTTACCCATCTGCCAAGAGACGGCCAATCCCATATACCTCTACCGAGGAGGCGAGGCAGGGTACACTACGAGGCCTTTACAAAGTTCCACTAGCTTCAGAAATCCTGTGCACACGATTTAGATCGGACGGTTTCGTGACGCTGAACCGAAATGGTATCCAACTTCTAATCGTGGCCGTTGACGTGGATCGGACGATGCACAACCATCCTCTCCAATCCGACCCGAGGCGTGGCGGCGCTGCACAGTATTCGCGGTGGAGGCTTGCTGGCGCGCCCACGATTCAACGCCCCAATGCCCCAAGCCCAAAATTGACGGGTGCTACGCAACGAGGAGGTGAAGGCGAATCATTTGTACGGGCTTCTTACCAGGATTGGAGGTGGCAAACACCCTGCTCGCGACGCGCGGCGGATCCGCGTCGGTGTTCTAGCACCGACGAGCAATTACGGGCGCAACGGTGGCTGCCGATCTCCCAGGTTGGCGTTACCACGTTTGCACCCACGCGGGGAAGCTCTTGACACCCTCCCACGTACCGGAACACCCCCCAAATCAAGGTATGGCATGGCGACAGCGACGTTTCTCTCACACGGCAACAATGGCGGCAGGATTTTTGGAGGGCACAGGTGGTGTGGGTCGAGGGTCGCGAGGGTGGAATGAAGAGGGGAAGGAGACGGACCGGTTCCCGCCCTATAAGAACGTGGCCATGGCCGGAGCGCTCCAACGAGCTTCACGGAATCCACGCCCGCCATGCTCGGAGAAATCAGTTGACGGTGGTGGGGAACGACTGACATGCAGGTCCCACTCGACAGAGAGTGAGCAGGAGGGCGAGCGCGCGCAAGGAAAAGGATTGGGCCGCACAGGAACGATTCTAAACTAGGCCAAAAAGGTAGTTCGGAGCCCACTTCGTCTTTCTTCTCCTTTTTCTTTTGTTTTTACTATTTTATGTTTCCTTTTATTCCTAATTCTTTTGAATTTAAATTTTGAACTCAATTTAAGTGTAAATTCAAGTTCGAGTTGACTATGCAATTTGGTCACCCCATCATGTGGTGAAGTTATTTTAATTATAATATTATCTTATATTGAATAATATTTCTTTCTCTCTTTTCTTTTCTAAACTCTTGAATTCCTTTTAGAATTTAAATTCCACTTAAAGCTTTAATGTTATTTCTTGTCATTTTATGTTGTCACAAAATGCACAAAATAAAATCCCAAGATGATGCATGTATTATTTTTTGGTGTCTTTTGTCATCTAGTTATCTGTTATATGTGGTGCTCTCATGAAATAATAAACATAGATGACACATATATGTATGAAGAAATATAATTTTCTCTTTTTATACTCTTATCACAAAGTGGGCATTACATGTTTGGTAATACTCGTCATAGTTCAGTTAGTGAATTCCAAGCTTCCAACTACCCTTTAGTAGTGTGCGAAGAGTGCAAAGAGAAAAGCGTTATCCTAATGCTCAAACAATGAACCCATTTGTTTTGTGTTCTTTTCTTTCCAAACAGGGATTGCCCCCCAGAATTCAGGGAAGTTGTCTCAAACCTGATATTTGCTGCTGCTCGGTATCCTGATTTACCTGAACTTTGTGACCTAAGGCACATATTCACAGAGAGATATGGAAATTTTGTTGAGCATTTTGTTAGCCAGGAGGTACGCAATATGATGCTAATATTTTGTTATTGAATTGTCTTATGCTTTTGTGGTCCTCTGCTTTAGACACAATATTATTGCAGTTCATTTGGAAACTTGACAGTACAGAGTTCACTAATGAGGAAAGGTTCCAAGTCATGCAAAGTGTTGCTGAAGAATTATCCGTCAGTTTTGATGCCAAGGAATTGGAACTCAAGTTATGGGCCTCACTACAAACAAAACATGTAAGTCCTCCACAAATTTATTACCTATTTTTCCAAAACATATTTATTACATGAACTGTGATGTAGGCACACTAAAATGTCCTTAACTTGAAATCATTTAATGTGTTTTACACTTTCCCTTAGGATATGCTTGAGAAGGGTTCAAGGAAGCCAGCAGAACTAGCAATGCCTTCATCGAGCAAGCAGATACGCATCGAGAATGCTTCATGTGAAGAACAAGAGGATATCCTTGAGAAGAGTTTGACAAAGCCAACAGAACCAGCAACATTATGTGTCTGATGAGAAGGAACATTTGCAGAAACCAGTGTCTCCTGTGGACACTAACAGGACCCAAAAAGATGTTCAGAAGCTTAACAGAAGAGCTGTCCGCCATTTGGAAAAGGAGCTGATGGAGGCAGTGGAACTTGATCTCAACGGCCTACCAAAAAATGGATTTGGCTCAGTCAGATTTCCTGAAGCAGAAGGCAACAAAACAGTTCAACTAAATGTCAAGCCAAATGAGGCCGTGAGAGATTTCCATATTGAAAAGAAGAATGATGAAGTCCTTCATTGTTCATGTTTGCCTGGTGGTTCTGAACACAATGGGGGACATGCAGATTCAGGGCTAAGAGCTCAGCGCCTAGAGAATCAAGGACGTCAAGTGAGACTTCAGAGTTCGCTAGAAAATGGGTACCATTTGTTAAGAAGTACAACATTGAACCTAGAGCTCCTGAATGGTACTTCTCCCAGAAAATTGATTACTTGAAGGACAAAGTGCACCCTTCATTTGTTAAAGACCGCCGGGCCATGAAGGTCTGTCTTTGCAAACATCTATATAATGGTTTTTTAGTTATAATCCAATACTGACATGTCTTAACAAAAAATCATGGCAGAGAGAATATGAAGAATTCAAAGTTAGGGTAATTGGCCTTGTTGCTAAGGCACAGAAAGTTCCCGAGGAAGGATGGATCATGCAAGATGGCACACCATGGCCAGGAAACAATACCAGGGACCATCCTGGAATGATTCAGGTTAGCATCTACAAAATAAAACTTCTGTTACTCAGTTGTCTGCTAATGTGGTTGATAATAGTTTTGCCCCCTTTTTTCTCTTGAAAGGAATTTGCTTTGCTAACTGCTCTTTCTGATCATACTTAGGTTTTCCTTGGTCACAGTGGTGGCCTTGATACTGAGGGCAATGAGTTACCCCGTTTGGTCTATGTTTCTCATGAAAAGCGTCCTGGATTCTAGCATCACAAGAAAGCTGGTGCCATGAATGCTCTTGTAAGTAGTTATAAGTTACAAACAGTGCAAAAAACTGTCAATGGCCCTTCAGTATGATGGTTGTGACGGTGGATTTCTCTTTTTTCATAGGTTCGTGTCTCAGCTGTGCTTACCAATGGACAATACAGGTTGAATCTTGATTGTGATCACTACATTAACAATAGTAAGGCTCTTAGGTAAGTTATGTGCTTCCTTATGGATCCTAACCTAGGAAGGAGTGTCTGCTACGTTCAGTTTCTCCAGAGATTCGATGGCATTGACAGGAATGATCGATATGCCAACAGGAACACCGTGTTTTTCGATGTAAGCTACAGATTATGTTTTAATATTCTCCATCAATGTTACGACTATTTGGTGCACGGATTCTATAAGTTTCTAATTGAATTTTCGGGGATGTTTCTGCCTGCCACAGATTAACTTGAGAGGTCTTGATGGCATCCAAGGACCAGTTTATGTCGGAACTGGCTGTGTTTTCAACCGAACAGCTCTATATGGTTGTGAGCCCCCAATTATGCAGAAGAAGGGTGGTTTCTTATCATCAAGATAAGTGCACTCACCTGATCTGTCCTGAAGCGATAAGATGAAGGACGAAGGTATGCGGGTTAATTTTCTTATGTGCTATTGGACCACACATTGCCCTACTCTTTTGTGAGAGAACACATTTAGGTTGTCTCTATTTGGTTTGTGCACAGGTTTACTATGATGGTAACATTCAGATGTCCTTAGTCTCACTAATTTTCTTAATTTGCTGTAATCAGGCTTCCAAGTCTGTCATTCCCTTGGAGGAGGCACTGGATCTGGAATGGGCACACTTCTCATTTCAAAGATCAGATAGGAGTAACACCTATATTGCATACAATAATATTGTTTCTTCAAGTTCAGTCCCAGCGTGATGTAATTGGCCGCCTGTAGATGTGCAATTACTCTTCCACGGATGGCGTGATGTACTGCAAGACCCACTTCGAGCAGCTCTTCAAGGAGAACATGAGCTTTTCCAAGAAGTTCACGCCAGGTAATGTAATAGTACTACGTGCTCTTCAGTTTCCACGAAATTCTACTTAATTTGTCATGCCAAAAAGTTCTTATGTTGTTGTTAAGCTGAAAGACAATAAGACTAATTCAGAGAAGTGGGTTAGCAAAACCGATATGGAAGGATAACCTGCTCTCACATTGGATGTTTCATTTAGCAGGCCTATAATTGTTATGCCCCCTGAAACTGATAGTACTAAATTCTGGCCCCAGATTGGTCTGTTGGCACCTAACTGTTTGGGCCCCATAGTTGGTAAAAGTTTGTAATGCAAGAAACTATTTGCTACTATCAACGAACATCCTTGACATTTTATGAAAATAAATATAGCTGCAGAACCAACTTGTCATTTTTAATGATTAAATGTGTCATCATCATATTTGAACCAACTTGTCATTTTTTAATAATTAAATGTGTCGTCGTCATATTTGATAGCCAATGAACAAATGCAGATTAATCAGCCTAATGATAGAAGGTAGTAAGCAGACTACCCTTGGACTGTTTGCAAGGTTTAGGTTCTCACATTTTAAAGGTGTCTAGATAAAATGACACCACCAAATAAACTTAGCGAACATTTCCTGTACAACAACTACCATAGTTCTAAAGCTGTCTAGATAAAATGACACCAACAAATAACTTCCCACTTGTTTTTGACGTGCACGCAACCTGTCACACCCGGCTTTAAGGAACAAAGCCAGGTGCATCTCATACACGCGCCAAGAAGACAACATATATAATAACAGAGTGTATAGAGATAAATGTCACAATAATCAGAGTATTTAATACATAGCGGAAGTCTTACAAAATAAAAGATAAATATAACACGAACTAAGGATCGTTGGCGCCGATGTCAACTGAGAAACGCCACCTAGATCAGATCAAACTCCTCGATACTTGACTCCACTTGAAACCACCTGTTCTTCTCCTGTGGGGGGGGGTGTGAGACAGCAAGGGTGAGCTCACACATGATCATAGCTCAACAAGTTGTGGGGAATAATGTGGCATGAACTCACCAAAGGTGGGAAGTTCATGAAGTGTAAGGCTTGTCAACAATAGGGGTTAAAGCTGAGCATTGCTTTTAAGTAGTTGGTCAAAATTTTATTAGCAGCTACTAAGTGTAAGTGAATACCAAACCTTAATAAAATAATAGAACAAATTTAATAACAAATCCCATGCAAATGCAAATGACAAATTGAGTTTAGGTTCCATAATTTAATCATCGGAGAGTCCTGAGCCGCTCATGACCGTGAGCTCGGCTAGTATACCAGTTTTACACTCTGCAGAGGTTGTACCCTTTACCCACAAGTCGTGTTTCCCATGTCGCCAGGGTTAGCTAGGCCCTTAGACACTACCAAGGTGAATGGCTAGGGATCCACTACGAGGCCTTTACAAAGTTCCACTAGCTTCCGAAAACCCGCTACAGTTTATAGGAAGTTCCAATGCAGGGTTCCTGGCTGACCGCCATCGCAGCAAAATCAACCAGGGACCTCCCTACACTGACCACTCCCCTACTGCCCTTGCCCCTTTCGGGTAAGGTAGTCTTCCACTAGCTTTCCTAATTAGTCAGCCAAGGGGTCCCATTCCTCCCTTGTGGTGGCACGTGGTTCTCAAGTTAAGCTCCATGTTCCAATTAACAATAACATAATGATCTTGACATGAACATAAATAGAATAACAAAATAACTGGAACATGGATATAATGAAATATTAACCCAAAAACCACGTAAAGCAATAGCATAAACTACCCAAGTGATTCAGGGGTAAACAAGGTAATGAGATAAACAATCTAGGGTGACCTATCGGGTCCCATCAAAATTAAACCTATGCATGGTAAATGATTATAAAGAACATTATTGGGTAATAAAAGTGAATCAAGGGCACAACTTGCCTGGCACTTGAGATTCCAGTTACCAACTTGCTTCTCAGATGACACGAATCCTCACGCTAGTCGTAGCAATACAAACAAACACGGTATAGATAAAATTAACATCACGCCAAACATAAGTACAAACTGAATAATAATGATCTACGCGTTTCTACGAGACTAACGCAACTTGAACGGATCAAATCGGAGTTAAAACGGAGGAGATACGAATTTCCTAAGGTTTTATGTATTTGATACGAGATTAGCTAAGAAATAAATTTTAACACCATTTTCATGTTAAAACAGAGACACTAAGTATTAAACAATATTAATACAAAATTATTGCAACTGGAATGACTCAATTTGGAGCTACAATGAATTACTTATGGATTAAACAAGTTCCTAGAATTATTTTTATACTAGAAAGTCATTTCCTATATTCATTTATCAAATTCCCACGGTTCTGGACTGCGCGCATGATTCTGTAGTTCTATGGGGGTTTCTCTGCAAGATTCAGGTCCCTGGTGCACTGACTTTATAAGGGCTCGGGACTGCGGGTTGTTATTCTAAAACTTCAGGGTTTCTTTTGCACAATCGCTATCCGAAGGGGTATCTGGCAATTGGGACCGTTCGATCAAACACAGACGCGCGAGATTAGACTTCTGCCCAAAACAAACCGGTATCTCACGATCGCCCTCGGATCTGAATCCAACGGCACCTCGCGTTATAAGAACAGGATCAAAACCCGACCGCACGATCTAGAGTTAGCGGCCAGGATTTAATCATGCGTGAAGGGGTACACACATCTAATCGCGGCCGTTTGTTACATGATCGACGGACGAGGGCCATCCTCTGCCAGATCTAATCCTAGGCGCTCATCAACCAACGGACGAGCCGCATTCTTCTCCTACACCGCCGCTGGCCACAGCGGTACAGCTCCCCGTCACCACGGCCCACGGCGGCGCGCCATTGCCGCCCCCAACCAGCACACAATCCCGAGCGCGAAGCTAGCCCGCGTATGGTGCAAAACCAAATTGGATGTAATATGAAGCTAGTATGAGGGTTCTTACCGAGATTGAAGGAGTGGGAGATCCTGCCCACGGTGAGACACGGTTCCGAGACGGGGCATGAAGTTCGGCAAGCAATTGCAGGCATAAGGTGGTCTCCCGTGCGCCCTGGATCGCCCGAGCACCCACCCAGACACCCGACGAACACCATAGGCCATCCTCCAGGCACAGATCGATGGCGAAGCCAAGGTACGACGGTGGCAGCGCAAGTGAGAGTCCTGGGCGGGGCCGTTCGTCCCACTCTCTGGTTGCCGCCCGCCATAGATGCGCCATGGACGAGCATCCTGGCCATGCCCACTTTAGCGGGTGACGAAGGCCAGAGCTTTCGCCGTGTGGACCTACCACTCGTTCGATCCCGCCGATGGAGCTCGGTGCGAATTCTCCAATGGCGGCGGATCTTCCTCCTCCACCGCAGCTGCCCCCGGCCCTAGTTTTCTGTTGCTGCGCGATTCAGAAGGGAGAGGGAAGGGGAGGTAAGGGGTAGATGGTTTATATGCTTCAAGGACCGGAATCTGGACGGGAGTAGCGTAGGCTGCGGTATCCATGGCGAAGATCCCGCGCGGTCTGTTACACAATGAAGGAGATGGCTACGGATGAGGATGAGGCCGACAGTGCGGACCCACGGGTCAGTGAAGGCACGAGCGCGAGAGGCCGATTCAACGTGGACGTGGATGCCAACCAGCGAATGACGCGCGGGCCCCATTCGTCAGTAATCCGCACGAGTGGGCGTGAACGAGTGGGCTGCGCGGAGGCAGATTTGTTAGGTGGGCCAAATTGGTTTCCTGCGGCCCAGTTAGGTGTTCTTAACCTTTATCTTTTTATTTTCTGTTTCATTTCATTTTTAAATATCCATTTTGAATTCAAACTTGTTTGTGAGCTTCATAACTGAGTTAAATACCTAAATTAAAATATTAGTAGGAACAAAATGTATTCTTTCATATATTTATTTTCCTCTATTTTGTATAATCTCTTCCTTCTCTCTTTTCTTAATTCTAGGATTATTGTAGGATTTAAATCCCCATCTGGATATTTAACATATTTCTTTTTACATTATTATAATTTTGTCACAAAAATGCACACAAAAATAAAATATTCAGCATGATGCAATGATTTAGTAGCATATCTTTTTATTCATTGCTTTTGGGCATGGTGTTCACATATGATGATGCATAAAGATCAAACTCACATAAAGAGAAATTGTTTCTCTATTGGTTTTATTTCTAGCAAATTACAAAGTGGGTGTTACAAATCCTACCCCCCTTAAAAATAATCTCGTCCTCGAGATTTAAGAAGATCTAGGGAAAAGATGGGGAAAATCTATGCGAAGCTCATCTTCTCTTTCCCAAGTTGCTTCATCTTCACCGTGGTGACTCCATTGCACTTTACACATGTTTATCACCTTATTTCTTGTAACTCGAGTCAATGTGTCAAAAATCTTGATAGGATACTCCGTGTAAGTCAAATTACTCTGAACACTGAGCTCTTCCATTGGTAACTGTTCCTTAGGGACACGGAGACACTTCTTAAGTTAAGACACATGGAATACATTATGCGCATCAGATAGATTATTAGGTAGTTCGAGTTGATAGGCCATCTCTCCAACTCGCCTAAAAACTCAGAATGGTCCAATAAAGTGAGGGAACAATTTGCCCTTGACTTTAAATCTCCTCATTCCACGAAGTGGTGACACCTTGAGATACATATGATCTCCTTCCTCAAATTCCAGTGGTCTTCTTCTATTATCTGCGTAGCTCTTTTGCCTGGTTTGAGCTACCCTCAAATTCTCTTGTTCTTCTACCTCTTGAATAAGTTCAGGTCCAAAGAACTGTATTCCTCTAGTCTAGTCCAAAATAGAGGAGTCCTGCATTTCCTGTCAAACGAAGTCTCAAACGGTAACATCTTCAGACTGGCCTGGCAATTATTATTATATGAGAACTAAGCATAAGGTAGACTCTTGTCCCACTACTACCATGCTGAAGGGCACAAGCTCTCAACATATCTTCCAATACTTGGTTAGTCCTTTCGGTTAGTCCATCAGTCTGAGGATGGTAGGCCAAACTAAAATTCAACTTTGTATCCATATTCTCATGAAAACTTTTCCAAACTCTGGAGGTAAACTATGATCCTCTATCCAAAATGATCCACTTCGGTACACCGTGTAGAGACTCAATCCGAGACATGTATAACTTAGCCAATTGTGATCCCTTATAAGTAGTCTTGACCGGAATGAAATGAGCCACTTTGGTCAGTCTATCCACAATAACCTATATCGAATCATATTCTTTTGAGATGCGAGGCAATCCAGTAATGAAGTCCATACCAATCTCTTCCCACTTCCACTCGACATCTTAAGTGGGTGTAATAGTCCAGCTGGCCTTTGGTGTTCGACCTTAACTCTTTGACACACACCACACATAGCCACATGTGCAGCCACATCTCTCTTCAGTCCATACCACCAGAACTTCTGCTTCAAATCCTGATACATCTTGGTACTCCGAGGATGAATAGAATAATCTGAGTCATGGACCTCCTTTAAAATAGTCTCACGAAAGCTTTTAATATCAGGGACACACATCCTGCCCTTGAACCATACAGTGCCCTGCTCATCTTCCGTGAATTCCGGAACTCGACCTTCAGTAATCAGATTCTTAATCTCTTTTATTTTGGCATCACCAATTTGACCTTTACGAATTTCTTGCTCCAAAGTAGGTTCCACATCAATAGTAACTCCTTCCGTGTGAGCAACTATCCCTAGGTTAAGTCTCCTGAAATCCTCAACAATCTCATCGGGTAGCTGTGCAACAACAGCTGAATGAACATGCTCCTTTCGACTAGGCATCTGCAACCAAATTTGCCTTGCCCGGGTGATAGTGAATCTCCAAATCTTAAGCGCATGCACAACGGATGCCAGTTCTAAGTCATGAGTGGGGTAGTTCAATTCATGTTTCCACAACTGACGAGACGCATAGGCGATCACATGTCCTTGCATGAGCACACATCCCAAGCCTTGGCCACATGCATCAAAATAAATATCAAATCCCTTCTGTAGATATGGCATAATCAATACTGGCGGTGACATCAATCTCTCCTTCAATTGATCAAAGCTATCTTGGCACTTATCGTCCCACTTAGATTCTCTTTCCTTCTCCAGAAGTGAGGTCATAGGCTTAGCGATCTTAGAAAATCCTTCAATAAATCTTCGATAATATCCTACAAATCCCAAGAAACTCCGGACCTCAGTAACTGTAGTGGGTATGCTTCACACCACTATCTCCTTGACTTTAGCAGGATCCACTAATATTCCTTCATTAGAAATGATATGTCCAAGAAATGGCACCTCGCCAATCCAAAACTCGCATTTGTTAAACTTGGCGTAGAGTTGATCATCTTGTAGCTTCTTGTGGCACCAATCTCAGATGTTCCTCATGATCACTATCACTCTTGAAATAAAAATATCGTCGATGAAAACCACGACGAATCTGTCCAGATCATGAACACCTTATTCTTCAGATCCATAAAATAGGCTGGTGCATTAGTTAGTCCAAATAACATAACAGTGAACTCATATAAACCATATCAGGTCGATAAAATTGTCTTGGGAATATCCGATGGCCTAATCTTCATTTGGTGATAGCCCGGTCGGAGATCAATCTTCGACACCTCTCATCTGAATAAATCCTCAATACGGGGTAATGGATACTTGTTCTTCACAGTGACATCGTTAAGGGACCTATAATCCACGTACACCCCTTATGCTCCTTCTTTCTTCTATACAAATAGAACCGGCGCTCCACAAAGTGAAGAATCCGAACGAATGTACTCAGTCTCTTGTAACTCTGTTAATTGCTTCTTAAATTCTTTTAGTTATACTATGGACATCTTGTATGGTCGTTTAGAAATAGGAGTAGTCCCAGGTAAGAGAGCAATGACCAACTCAACTTCCCTATATGGTGGCATCTTTGATAACTCCTCTGGAAAGACATCCGAAAAAATCCCTAACTGCGTGGATGTTGCCACCCACAAACTTCTCATCTACTAAGAATGCCACTAGTCTGATGGTGGTAGTTACTGCAACTTCAACTTCAAAACTTTGTCCTTTGGAACTGGTGAGTTCTACGATTCCCTTAGCACAGTGTATAAACTGTCTTCGCCTTTCTTAACCATGACATACCAAGGATCTCGTCTATACTGCTCTCTTCTAACAGTATAGGGGTAGCCCATCTGGGTTAGAAACATAGGGTAAGAAAGGAAGAATTGTAGACAAGGTGAGTAATTACGAGAAATGTTACTGCGGGGGATTTATTAGCTAAGTAGATTAGTGTGTCACCCACTAAAGCTAATACATTACCTTATAGTGGTACATGCTAAGATGCCCAACTATAATGTTTCAATCAATCAAAGAAGCAAATCAAGCATTGATCATCAGAACAATCAACCAACATTTTTAATAGAGAAAATAATTTTAATTTCGTCTTAGGTTTCCTATCTCTTACAAAGATCATAGTTGTAGGATTCCAAGGTGTGAAATCCATCTTGTCTTAGAGCAGAAAAGATAAGAGTAATTAGGGTATGATAGCAAAAGGTGAGACAGGATCAGGACAAGATGAGTATAGAAAGAATTAGAGTAAGGCAAGTATAGAATGAATTAGAGTAAGATAAGTAGGTAAGGGTTTTGTCCATTTCTATCTAGGTTTCGTCCTACAGTCAACATTTCCTCTGATACCACTTCTGTCACACCCGGCTTTAAGGAACAAAGCCAGGTGCATCTCATACATGCGCCAAGAAGACAACATATATAATAACAGAGTGTATAGAGATAAATGTCACAATAATCAGAGTATTTAATACATAGCGGAAGTCTTACAAAATAAAAGATAAATATAACACGAACTAAGGATCGTTGGCGCCGATGTCAACTGAGAAACGCCACCTAGATCAGATCAAACTCCTCGATACTTGACTCCACTTGAAACCACCTGTTCTTCTCCTGTGGGGGGGGTGTGAGACAGCAAGGGTGAGCTCACACATGATCATAGCTCAACAAGTTGTGGGGAATAATGTGGCATGAACTCACCAAAGGTGGGAAGTTCATGAAGTGTAAGGCTTGTCAACAATAGGGGTTAAAGCTGAGCATTGCTTTTAAGTAGTTGGTCAAAATTTTATTAGCAGCTACTAAGTGTAAGTGAATACCAAACCTTAATAAAATAATAGAACAAATTTAATAACAAATCCCATGCAAATGCAAATGACAAATTGAGTTTAGGTTCCATAATTTAATCATCGGAGAGTCCTGAGCCGCTCATGACCGTGAGCTCGGCTAGTATACCAGTTTTACACTCTGCAGAGGTTGTACCCTTTACCCACAAGTCGTGTTTCCCATGTCGCCAGGGTTAGCTAGGCCCTTAGACACTACCAAGGTGAATGGCTAGGGATCCACTACGAGGCCTTTACAAAGTTCCACTAGCTTCCGAAAACCCGCTACAGTTTATAGGAAGTTCCAATGCAGGGTTCCTGGCTGACCGCCATCGCAGCAAAATCAACCAGGGACCTCCCTACACTGACCACTCCCCTACTGCCCTTGCCCCTTTCGGGTAAGGTAGTCTTCCACTAGCTTTCCTAATTAGTCAGCCAAGGGGTCCCATTCCTCCCTTGTGGTGGCACGTGGTTCTCAAGTTAAGCTCCATGTTCCAATTAACAATAACATAATGATCTTGACATGAACATAAATAGAATAACAAAATAACTGGAACATGGATATAATGAAATATTAACCCAAAAACCACGTAAAGCAATAGCATAAACTACCCAAGTGATTCAGGGGTAAACAAGGTAATGAGATAAACAATCTAGGGTGACCTATCGGGTCCCATCAAAATTAAACCTATGCATGGTAAATGATTATAAAGAACATTATTGGGTAATAAAAGTGAATCAAGGGCACAACTTGCCTGGCACTTGAGATTCCAGTTACCAACTTGCTTCTCAGATGACACGAATCCTCACGCTAGTCGTAGCAATACAAACAAACACGGTATAGATAAAATTAACATCACGCCAAACATAAGTACAAACTGAATAATAATGATCTACGCGTTTCTACGAGACTAACGCAACTTGAACGGATCAAATCGGAGTTAAAACGAAGGAGATACGAATTTCCTAAGGTTTTATGTATTTGATACGAGATTAGCTAAGAAATAAATTTTAACACCATTTTCATGTTAAAACAGAGACACTAAGTATTAAACAATATTAATACAAAATTATTGCAACTAGAATGACTCAATTTGGAGCTACAATGAATTACTTATGGATTAAACAAGTTCCTAGAATTATTTTTATACTAGAAAGTCATTTCCTATATTCATTTATCAAATTCCCACGGTTCTGGACTGCGCGCATGATTCTGTAGTTCTATGGGGGTTTCTCTGCAAGATTCAGGTCCCTGGCGCACTGACTTTATAAGGGCTCGGGACTGCGGGTTGTTATTCTAAAACTTCAGGGTTTCTTTTGCACAATCGCTATCCGAAGGGGTATCTGGCAATTGGGACCGTTCGATCAAACACAGACGCGCGAGATTAGACTTCTGCCCAAAACAAACCGGTATCTCACGATCGCCCTCGGATCTGAATCCAACGGCACCTCGCGTTATAAGAACAGGATCAAAACCCGACCGCACGATCTAGAGTTAGCGGCCAGGATTTAATCATGCGTGAAGGGGTACACACATCTAATCGCGGCCGTTTGTTACATGATCGACGGACGAGGGCCATCCTCTGCCAGATCTAATCCTAGGCGCTCATCAACCAACGGACGAGCCGCATTCTTCTCCTACACCGCCGCTGGCCACAGCGGTACAGCTCCCCGTCACCACGGCCCACGGCGGCGCGCCATTGCCGCCCCCAACCAGCACACAATCCCGAGCGCGAAGCTAGCCCGCGTATGGTGCAAAACCAAATTGGATGTAATATGAAGCTAGTATGAGGGTTCTTACCGAGATTGAAGGAGTGGGAGATCCTGCCCACGGTGAGACACGGTTCCGAGACGGGGCATGAAGTTCGGCAAGCAATTGCAGGCATAAGGTGGTCTCCCGTGCGCCCTGGATCGCCCGAGCACCCACCCAGACACCCGACGAACACCATAGGCCATCCTCCAGGCACAGATCGATGGCGAAGCCAAGGTACGACGGTGGCAGCGCGAGTGAGAGTCCTGGGCGGGGCCGTTCGTCCCACTCTCTGGTTGCCGCCCGCCATAGATGCGCCATGGACGAGCATCCTGGCCATGCCCACTTTAGCGGGTGACGAAGGCCAGAGCTTTCGCCGTGTGGACCTACCACTCGTTCGATCCCGCCGATGGAGCTCGGTGCGAATTCTCCAATGGCGGCGGATCTTCCTCCTCCACCGCAGCTGCCCCCGGCCCTAGTTTTCTGTTGCTGCGCGATTCAGAAGGGAGAGGGAAGGGGAGGTAAGGGGTAGATGGTTTATATGCTTCAAGGACCGGAATCTGGACGGGAGTAGCGTAGGCTGCGGTATCCATGGCGAAGATCCCGCGCGGTCTGTTACACAATGAAGGAGATGGCTACGGATGAGGATGAGGCCGACAGTGCGGACCCACGGGTCAGTGAAGGCACGAGCGCGAGAGGCCGATTCAACGTGGACGTGGATGCCAACCAGCGAATGACGCGCGGGCCCCATTCGTCAGTAATCCGCACGAGTGGGCGTGAACGAGTGGGCTGCGCGGAGGCAGATTTGTTAGGTGGGCCAAATTGGTTTCCTGCGGCCCAGTTAGGTGTTCTTAACCTTTATCTTTTTATTTTCTGTTTCATTTCATTTTTAAATATCCATTTTGAATTCAAACTTGTTTGTGAGCTTCATAACTGAGTTAAATACCTAAATTAAAATATTAGTAGGAACAAAATGTATTCTTTCATATATTTATTTTCCTCTATTTTGTATAATCTCTTCCTTCTCTCTTTTCTTAATTCTAGGATTATTGTAGGATTTAAATCCCCATCTGGATATTTAACATATTTCTTTTTACATTATTATAATTTTGTCACAAAAATGCACACACAAATAAAATATTCAGCATGATGCAATGATTTAGTAGCATATCTTTTTATTCATTGCTTTTGGGCATGGTGTTCACATATGATGATGCATAAAGATCAAACTCACATAAAGAGAAATTGTTTCTCTATTGGTTTTATTTCTAGCAAATTACAAAGTGGGTGTTACACAACCTCCAAGCCGTCAAATGCCATGAGAGGTGGAATTCAGATGTGTTTCCCTCAGGTGCTGCAGCACCATCCCATCATCCATTCTTGTCACAGTTTCTATTGGATCGTATACTTTTCTGTCGTAATTTTGATTTTGTCTGTGGTGTACAAATTTTACGGATAAGTTGTGAGGTTCTTGCTGTAAAAAATCAATGGGGCTTCTGGTAACTGTAAAATTTTAGGCAGTTTGGATACTCTGGGACATTGGAGCGACATGGATTTGCAAGAAACAGGATATGGTCCCTGGATGATGAGCAGCCACCACTGAATCATAATGATAACGGAAGCAAAGTTTATGTTGAACTTATTCTAAAGCCATCTGAAGATGACCTTAAGTGCTGGCCACATTGGTATGCATTTCTTTCGTCAAGTTCATCATGGGTCATGCATATTGCAGGTACCTTTATATTCTTGGAAATGATCTGGTCCATTCTCAATACAATCTCTGGATTTTTCTGTCATAAAAATGATTGTCATGGTTGTGAAACCATTCTCTTTCACTTTTGCATACCACACATATTCTTTTCCTGACATTAACTTGGTTTCAAAAGATGCATATTGTTGTCCTTTTTTCCTCTAAGTTAGTTACAACACAGTCTTGTTGCTTTTTGCAACTTGTGTTGCTGACTTGCTGTACAGACTCTAATGTTTTTGGTTTGTTTGTTGACAGATTCCAAAAACTGGACTACCAAAACAATAGGAGTTGATGAAACGAACGGGATCAGACCAAAATGGTCTATGCTAGTATATGCTTTATACCTTTGTGATTGCTGTTGTCCTATGGAAATACAAATATAGATGCTACTTATTCATTAGCTGCTTATATTGAGCTTAAATAGGACCTGTCTGTCCCATTGAGGCTTGATGTAAGACTTCATATGTTGTTGAGACTTACACAAGTTCACTATACTTGATTGTAGGATTCCACGGAGCTGTCCTTTCCTATCTTTACAAACATGATTGACGGTTTCTATAAAGTGAAGAGGTTCAGTGAAGCAAAAGATATGTTTATTGAGATTCCCAGGTTTGGGGTTGCTCCTACCGTCCATGTACTCCAACGAGTGGTCCTTCAAGGAGCAGGAGCTCAAGGCGCTCGAGGCCCGACGCGCGCAGGCGCTCCAGGAGATCGAGCTCAAGAAGGAGGCGCGCAAGGAGAGTGTATGTCATGTCTGGCCGTCTGTTATCGTTGGTGCTATCCCTGCTGTTAGTTTGTGTCCGAAGCAAATAGAGGTCAATGTTGATCATCCTTGACACAATCTAATAAATTGGTCAATGTAGACCATTCTGTTACATATTTGTTGTGTAATCATTGTAAGTTCGATACCTAGAAAGCCCTATGCTTATTAACCTTGTTCTCTAGGCAAATAAAAAACTGAAAGTATTGTAATGGTTTGTTTCTGTTTTTTTTAATATAAAGACCAATATTGGTTCTCCTTTATTTATATTTTTCCAAATGCCAACGTGGCTGCCTCAGTAAAACAATTATGCTTCTTAAATATAGAATAAACATTCAACTTTGGATTTGGCCAAGATATAGACAATGACGCCAAACAAATCGCTATATGATGAGGTCACTCTTGTCGTTGATTCGGTGTGCTCTCTCCCCCAACTTGACCATGGTAGTGAATTGAGCGATGATTCCTTCTACACAACAAAATATAGGATCGATTCTCCATGACGAGGTACCATCTGCACTGACATCTAACCAAGATCTTTATATGAACGAACGGTTCTTCTACGTACCATGCAAGCACTATAAACTTGTGCGATCGAGTTTGTAGTTTGCAACTCAAAGACAAAAATGTAAATAAAGAACCAAACTCATCGGTTGGTTCATACATCACTGTCGTTAAATTCGTTAAAACGCTGTCTTTCTCTTCCCCTTCCACGAGCTCAATAGTTCATGTCCCCACCGTTGGATCCATCCCCTCTGCATTCCATCCTCATCTGCAACATCCGCGCAAACTACAAACCTGCCGCATGTTGCGCAACAGACCCGCTCCCCCTTCCGCATGCTCCAAGGACAATCTCCGCTCCTTTGCCCCCGCACGATGACAACAGAATCGCCTCCTCCCCCTCGCGATCCGCTCACGGCCAACAACCTACGTCCGCCATCTTCCCATACGTCCGGCCTCCTCCCCCTCACGTCGGCACTAGCCACCAAACAACCTGCGCCATGACTCAAGTTGCGCGCGTGCAATAGGCGCTCGCTCACCCCCACCCACGCACGCGATCCGCGTTCGCCTGTCCCCGCAAACATCGTGCATGAGTTATGTCTCCGCCGCAAACAACGCTCACGAGATCTTGTTGGCGCCGGCCGCCGGAGTGGCTGTGCCGACGACGATCTCGCAACGTCCGCGGTGCTCGCGCTCGCGTTGAACACGACGTTGCCCACTCACTCTCTGAACTGAATGAGCGAAGAATATGGGGCTGCCAAACGTTGCAGCAGACTCGATCTCAATTTCCATTATTTATTGTGGTGTTTACACGGTCCATGACCTCGGATCTCCCTGCCATCCACGCTCACGCTGCGACGTGCCCGCCTATTGCGCGAGAGCTGGTTTTATGCGCGCATGGCGGAACCTCTGTTAGCCTTACAGCGAACGCAGCGCTATTCAGACTTATACACCCACTCAGCACTCATTCCACTCAAGCAGCTAACGACTTACTAGGAACAGAAAACATGCCACTAATGCAATCTCCTAATTACACAATGATCAGATGAATATGCATGAGATTCAGTTAACAGAACTGCCCCCGCCACAAACAACATGCACAGGATAAACCTCCGCCACCGCAAATGCCTGCGCCATGGATCCACATAAATAGCAAGCACGCGCCAGCGCCCAATCTGCACTCGCCCAGTCGTGTTCTGCGCCATCCGCCTCTATATCCTGCACCCCCTCACGTCGGCGGTGAATCATAGCAGCAGCATCACACCATCTCCAGAGAGCAGTCCGAGGTACTCTCCATCTCCTGTTGGACCTTCTGCTGCCTTCGATTCATCAAAGGGGAATCACGGGGTGGGGCTAATTGTTCACCAGATCTATTTGTCGTCGCAGGCCGCCGTGTGCAGTGGTCGGCGTCGTCGTCACTTCATACACTACTTAATAGACTTCAACTGAGTTCGAGTTCGTTGTTTCATCCACATTGAGTAGCACCTATAGCTGTAGAGAGTAGATCAACGGAGGCCCCAGAATTACTCGTCGGAGATGTGGGTTACCATGGAGCTATGGTGCGTTGTTTGCAGGAGGTCTCGGGTTGCTACGACAGGTGTATGCAGGTCATCGTGTTTGGCATGGGTGGGCCTTCATTTAATTCGACATGAGGCGAGGAGTCGTGTGCTATGGCGAATAATATTTGATGGGTTGGGATAGGGTGGAACACATAGGAACACATGGGCGAAGAATATCTCATGAATTTGGTGATATTAATATTAATAGGACCAAATTACTAGAATTTATTGCCAACTCCCTTTATCTGTTATTGCTCGGCCACATTATTTGAGTAGCAAAGTAGTAGCGTAAAAAAACCAAACCCCACTGTCTGGGTAGGTCATCGTGTTCGGCATGGGCGGGCCTTCATTTAATTCGAGATGAGGCGAGGAGTCGTGTGCTAGGGCGAAGAAAGGCAATCGCTGGCGTTGCCGCAATCGTGGTGGAGGGCTGCACCGCCTTGGGCGGGCCTCTGGTGAGGGAGAACAATGCTGAGCCGTTCATTCATGATCGGATGGCTGCGATTAGGTTATAGGATTGAATAATTGTATAACGCTGAGCCAAACATTCGTGATCGGATGGCTAAATGTGATGCTAAAAATATAGAATACCAATTAGGGTTTTTGCATATCAATGTATTTTATCATATTGATTCCATAGAAATATATTTAGATGATTAGATGATTTTATTCGCAATGTATGCAGGACTCTTTCTCCTTGATGGATTCTTTAGAGGAAGAAAATGAAGTACCAGTTGATGAAAGCCAATTGGACAAGGATGCAACATTTGATAATGGATCACCTCTAAATACAAATATTATTGTCCAAGAAGGTATTACAATTGTATATTAGTTATATCTACTATCACTATTTAATCAGTTCCTTAATCACATTGTTTGAACTAATAGTTGTTCACTTTTATGTCTTCACTAATGTTTGCCATGTACCTTGTTTCAGCTGGTTACATATTATTGAATAGATATGTTTGCTATTGCTATACTTGGTTATTTGGTAATAGTGATACTATATTGAGACATATTTTCAACTTGTTATAGTAGAGACATTTTTATTGATATATCAAGTAAAACATAGTATCAATGATTGTAGGTTTTTGTCTCACGAGGATGGAATCTCAAGAGAAAAATACTGTACTTCCTACCCCCCAAAGAGATAATAAACTATCAGTAGATGAATCTTTACTTGTGTGCTTGTCTCATAACAAGCCAAAAAAATCGGTGGCAACTGTAATTGTTCCGAAAGGTATTATATATATTCTATTAATACTATATGGATCAATTTGTTTTATATTGTAAGCGATTTTCCTTTTATCTCACAACTGTTTTGTTCCTAGATTATATTTGCATGGATGCTAATCTTGCCCTCATTGATTGGATTAAAGAAATCCCTTGTGAACTAAGGGTAGAAGTCGTGCTCATCGATGATGCCTGTGTGGAAAGGAAATGGATGGAATGTCTATTTCAACCGGGCGCATATCTAGGTGATGAGGTAATCTATGATTAGTTTTTCATCTGGTGACCCTGGTATGTATATTTTTTTACTCACTTAGGTATTTTTTAACCATAAATTAATTGCAGGTGATAGACTGTTACATAAATTTAATAAAAAACTAAACAACAACTAAAGTGCAGATCTGGAGGTCGTGTACACATAGAAAATGCTCTTCAGTTCAACTTTTTAAAGCGAGATGGTGATGTTAAAACTAAAACAGATGAGCTATATCCAATTACAGACATGACACAAATATGTAGTGCTGAACGAAGGGTTTTACTCTACCTAGACCATGATATGGTAAATATTAGTTTGCAATTTATATGGTTAGTGTTTACATGTATTTTATTTTTATGGAATATTTATAATTATTTTATAGGTGTTTATTCTGATAAACATCCGAGGAACGCACTGGTATCTTGCCATCATCAATGCAAGAAATATGGAGATACAAGTACTCAATTCACTTGGTACTACATTTGACCGCAATGACCTCACTGACTCGGTGAGTTTGCACAAACTAAATAATTACTAATATTATCTCATTAACTTAGCGCAACATTTGATTCCATGTTTTACAAAAATATAAAGATTAAAGGGCTGCAAAGGCAAATTGATATGGTATCTCAGCGTAAAGAGTTAAAAGATCATAGGTGGCCAAACCTCCAAGTTGCTTCTTGGCCGCTGAGGGAAATAGATATGGGATATGCAAAGCAGACAGATGGGTATGCCATAAATTCTTCTTAACTAATTTCTTCATACAAATGTTAATTTTGACATTTTTATTCATGTATATAATGTAGCTCTTCATGTGGCCTATTTCTTTTGAACTATATCGAATACTGGACAGGGGATGAGCTGTCTGACAGTTTTACCCAGGTATATTATTACTACTATGGCATATATGCACATCTACAGTCAGTGTTACATATAATGCTAAGTAAATTGTTTTTTATTTGCAGGATGACATGTCACACTTTGTGAAAAAAATTGACTGCTATATTACTATCTTCATACATGAACAAAAGAAGGGGATATCCGATATACAAATATGATAAAGAAGTTCATACTGGAAGCCCCTCTGATGTTGAGATATTAGATAGCCCAACAAATCATAAGAAGAGGAAACTACTCCATGTGCTTGATAATAGCGAGGTATTGATGGAAGATGAGGATGGCCCCATCACTCAAGCAGACTTACAAAGGTGGTTTGTTGATGAATGAGATAAAAGAACTCCTACAAAAGTCTCGGCGGATGGGTGCACAGACGGCTTTTTAATGAGTGGTCTCTCCACAAAAGACATGCTAGTGACTAAAGCCGATTTAATAGATGTGCTATGTGATTACATTATGGCAATCCAAGACGATAGGACATTAGAGTAAGTGCTCATTGTTTTGTCTATTTTATTTATACCAATTACGTAGCGTCTTGATATAGACTTCCGTCATGTCATGCTACATTACAGGATGATATGGGTGCGAAGTTTCAATCCTTTTAAGATAGAAATATCTATCAAAGACCTGCAGAACATATTAAGTATAAATCTAGATATGACTCTAAAATGTTTTGACATGGCTGTTCGATTGCTTGCCAATAAAGAGTCACGTAGGCCGAAAGGTGAAATCATAAAGAATAGAAAGCATTATATGGACATGCGCTTCTGGGTAAGTTTATTTCCAATCAATAATGTAGCAATATATAGTATCTATCTATATCTAATCCTCATGTGGTCATGTATATATATTTATATTTATCCAGAGAATGATTGGTTTTGGTAAACTGCCAAAGTACCATGAGGACCCTACAGCAGAAGAGTTAACAAAAACACTCGATTGTTGGCCATCAACGAACTATTATATCACGGCTTGTAAATATGTAAGTATGAGTTCATTTCAAATGTATTTATAAAGGACACTTCTTTGCAATCCTAATGACTGATATTTTACAGGTTCTTATGCCATGAAAATTCAACGGTTGCTACGCCCTTTTCGTAATAGATCATGGTAAAAAACACGTCACTTTTATCTATTCAAGATTGGTGTAAGCACATGCCATACAAGAGGTTCACAGAAGTGATTATCATCGCTTTGAAGAAATATAAGATTGCCTATAGCAAGAAACGTACTGGATGGACAGAGGATATTTTTAAGTGGCAACATACAATTCAACCTGGTGTTCCAATTGACTTAAAAGAGTATTTTCTCCGTACCATCTTCTTAGCAATTTCATTTTTTTCTATGATTTTCATTGTATATAATTTAGTTGGCAAAACATTATTTTATAGGCTTAACACCAACTACCTTATCCTACAAGCTATGGCCATGTGGGGGAATGATAGTCCAATGAAATTTGTTAGGGTGAGTGAAGTACGTTCCTTTCATATTCAGACATACATTCCAATTAAATAATAAAAAATGACGTTTTGTTCTCTTATATGTCTTATGTGTAGGATGCAAAGATTCTTCAGAGAAACTTTATTATCGAACTGTTAAGTTACGAGGAAAATTCGTGCAGATATGCCATCCCGGCAAATATACAACATAGAGTTAACAATATTGTTAAAAAAGATTAGATTAGTGTACGAGGTGTCAACATATTTACTTATGATTAAACATTATATATTTACTCTTTATAAATTATTTGTGTGATTCCATTTCAATCTATTTGGGTAGACATATTTATATCGTTCTGTATCTATGTTTAACAATCACATATTTTGCCGTCACTATTGTACTCACGCCGTACGTCGTCAGGACCCTAAGTCCATCGGAGAGTCGCAATTTGTATTTCGTGGCATCGCACGGGCACGTTCCTAGTACGTCAATATGAATGTGTTTTGTTTTTAGTTAATATTGTTTGTTATTAAGCGAATTTAACTGATGCATGTATCAACTCACAGTACTTAATATTTGTTTATTTAGCAAAGTTTGGCCACTGGTTAGATGGTAATTTTTTGTGTGAAACTAATATAATAGGATGCCGCATGTTATAACTATAAACGCGTGCGTGTCACAAGCACATCACTACTAGTTCGAATAGGAATTATAAATACAATAAGATAAATTTAGAATGTACTCATACTCATGGGCCAAGGCCAGAAGCACCCAGGACAGAAGGGCAACGAGGCAGCTTTACGACAACAACTGCCAAAGGCCCAATATCTGACAAATCGAGCCCGTTCGATATTCCAGGGCTGAGAAGCCGGAGCTGACAATAATTTCGGCCCTTCCTTCCATGTTCTCCTGCTACACTGCTACCGAAGGCAACTGCACTCTTCAGTCTTCAGATTGTGCGCCAAAAAGGATACAGCAAAATCCTTCTTCTCCCCTTGTAACATACTTAAACTTATTTGTCGATTTCTCCCAATACATATTGTCAGTATAGCCGAGCAAATAATTCACCACGCTGCGTGCATGCTTTGACAGCCGAGGGGTCTCAGGGATCCATCCTCTGCTCAAATGCAGGGACCGGACCGTCTTGATGCATTGCGATGTACAGTCTTTGCTCCGCGCGGAGTCTCTGCGCGTTTGAAGCAGATCGAGAAGCTGTTTGTAGAGTATTCGAAGCTCCTAAACTTACAGAACATTAGACATGATCGTGCTCTTAAGCACCTACCTGCTGAAAGTTGCTTCTGATGATCTGTCCGTCCTCTCCGTTCTCTCGCATGATGTCCATCAGCTTGGACCTGGCGATCCTCAGAATCTGAGACAATCTTGTGGTCCGGAAGGTGAATGGCTGTGGCTTGTTGGACATGACTCCAACCTCTCCCAACAGCTCTCCCTCTGCCGCTTTTCCGTAGACCTGGAACATGAACAGCAGCAGGCCGTCGTTAGCGGTAGTAGCTCGGTAGGAGTTCAGAGTTGGAGAGGTCATCCTCGGTAGGAGTTCTGCATGATTATGCGCTGCTGGAGTAGTGTCTTTCGTTGCAAGCGAGGAACTGAGGAAGGATACCCCGCATTACCTGCTCTGTTCCATCTAGGACCGTCAGAATGTCCTGCGAGCGAAACAAGAAAAGCAATTGGTCTGGTCATCACGTAGTCGGAGTTCGGGATAGATTTGCACGTAACGTGAAGCAACGTGACGCAACAGCGTACCACGGCTCCTGATACGAGAAGGTACATGTCTGACGGCTTGTCATTCTGCAGCATGATATCCTCCTTCGGGGCGAAGTACTCGGGCTGCATCTCCGTCGCCAGCTGCTGGATGAAGCCTGAGGAAACTCCCTTGAACAGGTAGGAGCCCTGCACGACGGGGAAGAAGAGGTAGAGGGAGATGCTGGACCGCATCGCCTTGGGAAGCATATCCAGAGTCTCTTGCTGCTTGAGGCCCTCCGTCCGGAACCTCAGGCATATGTGGTTCAGCATCTGCACCTCGATCTGCTGCGGCAGCTGGTTCCTCGCCGCGAACTCCGAGGCGACCTGGACCATATCCCTCTGCGTTCCATGCAATCGCCAGCCACGGGTCACTCACGTACTCATCACCACATTCGTCTCTTCGCGCGTGTGTGTGGGGGTGCGAATGAACACGACGACTTACAAAGTCCCTGGTGCGGCCGGTGCTGTGGACGACGAGGTTTGTCATGTTGCCGATGAGGTAGGCTGTGAGCCAGAGGTTGAAGAGCATGAAGGCGATCCCGAACAGCATCTCCCGGCTGTTCTCGGCGTGCAGGTCGCCGTACCCCGTGGTGGTCATCGTGGTGATGGACCAGTACATGGACGTCACGTAGCGGATCCACAGGCCGGCCTCGCGGAAGTCCGGCATGGCGGCGCCGATCCACGTCCGCCTCGGGTCCGGGTACCGGTCCGCGATCAGGTAGTTGATGCACCCGGCGCAGTGGATGGCGAACAGGGTCACCTGCAGAAAGCCCGTTTCGGAGCAGAGAAGAGAGAACGAGGCTGGTCAGCAGTGACCATGGCAACGGCTCTCGTGGCTGGAGGACCATGCTGACATGACATGTACGGAGGACGACTAGTGTTTCGACGTACGGAGATGAGCTTCGTGCAGCGGATCACTGCGTAGTTGAACCGGATGTCCTTCTCGAGCCTATGGCATCATCATTGGTGGCGCTCACTGTGAGTTTCAGTTTGACCGGTGTGCTAGCTTTTTTTTTAAAAAAAAAACCCTCCGTACGTACCTTGCAAACAAGGAGCTGACCCTGCGCAGCCGCCAAAGCCTGAGAACGTTGAGGAACTTGAGGCCCAGGCCGTGCTCGTGCTCGTCGAACAGCAGGCTGATGGACTGGAACGGGAACGTCGAGCAGACATCGAAGGCAAACCAAGTCGACAGGTACCTGCCGCAGACAGGTTGAGTAAGAAGATGACAAGTACAGAAACAGTGCATCGATCAGTTTTCATTGTTCATCAGGAACCGCCTACCTGGCTGCTATTTTCCTGTGATCGTCGACGACTAGGCAGGACTTGCTGTCGACGTACGGGACGAAGAAAGTGAGCACGATGTCGACGGCGAAGAAGCCGTTGACGACGTCGTCCACGACGAAAGGGGCCCTGGGCAGGTACCTCAGGAACGCGAACTCCAGCGGGCATATCCACGCCGAGTACACCACCAGGAGGATCAGAAACGTCTCCCAGACCCTGCGTGGGCTCGGGCAAGAACAGATATACTAAGACGCTTCTTGATCTAACAGTCTGCAGCATGCAAACGACCACACACACACACACGGATGCCACAGCTAGAACGCATACTTGTAACGCGGATCGTAGGGCGACACGAGGTTTTTCTTCCTGAGCCTGGGAGGCTGCGGCAGGAGATCGCCGGAGAGGCTGCGGCCGCCGAACCTGTTCCTACGGTCACCGTCGCAGCAGCACGGGAAGCGTCGCGCCCACGAGCCTGTGGCGGAGGAAGAGCGTGCCATCTTCGCTGCTGGCTGCGTTCTGTGCGTGCAGAGGAACGTCGTGGCAGCATGGACTATTTATACTGGAGCCTGGAGGTGGAGGGTGATGAAGGAGCCCCCCCTCCTCCTCCTCTGATAACTACTGCGAAACGGTACGCTTTACTTTTGGTCCTGTCACGTAGCAGAGACACGCTGATGGTGAATTGGAATTGTCGGGTGCTTCCTGATTCGCAGAGGCCGGAGTTGTCGATGCCCGATTGCATCGGGGCGCCATTGGTGGAGCGGCGGCCATCTCTGAGGTGCAGTGCAGGGTCTCTCCTCCACGCAGAGGCTGGGGTGGGGGTGTTCTTCGCGAATCGAGAGGCCTTCACTCCCTTGAGGACCAGAATCTTCCAGTTCAGTTGCATCGCATTTGCATGCCAGTTGCCAGTTATGATGTCGATATGCAACCATAACCTGATCACAAAGTGGATGCCGCCATGCGCTTATCTGTTTCTTCTTTTTGGCTGAATTCTCGTTATCCCAATGCACGCGTTATAGATAAGCGCTGCGAATGTATTCTGAAAGAGAGAAAGAGAGGGGAAAATGGCGTGAATGATTTTTTTAAGAAGAACAGATATGAACTGCGGCTGAAGCAGCAGCACAATCGAAAGCGCGGCACTAGTCGAGTGTTTCTACGGTTCAATCATGCGGCAGTCACTAAACTGGATGTCAAAAAAGGTCGCCTGAGGACAGGTCTGGTTCTTGCTTGATGCCCTAAAAGATATTATTATCAGTGCCATACATACTGTCATGATGGGAAAAGTCGAAAAGATCTGGATAATCATATACTCCATCCGTTTCTTTTTAGTTGTTGCTAGATATTTCAATTTTGCACTATCCAGCGACAACTAAAACGAAATGGAGGGAGTATAACCCCAAGTGCCAAAAGGCGGAATTAGTGAGGCGAGAATATCATTGCGTTGGAGTTCAGATAAACTACTACTAGTAGTAGTAGGTTGTTCAAAGGCGAGGGATCGGCTTGTTATACAAAAGGAAGGGCGAGGAGGAATAATAACCAAAGTAAAAAAAAAAGAAAGCCAAAGCCCTAAAATGCATGCTACATGTCGCTTAACCAATGCTTTGCCCCCAGCAAAAAGAATTGCTTGTTATAGGATGGCCAGGATCTCTTCAAAAACAAAAAAACAAAAAAAAAGTGAGCTTTGGTTCCTCTCCAGCCAGCCATTTCGTAAAAAAGCTCAGATGCACGGCCGGGCCCTCTGCGTGTTTCTTCCGGCGACCTCCCCCGCTTTTCAGTCCTGGAGCTCGACTCTGAGTCTGAGGCGAGGAACTAAAGCGGCGAGCGCTCTGGTGACTGGCTCTGGCTCTCTCAATTTTTGGATTAGTTGATTTGTTTAGGGAAGGGGGAAACAGTATTGCGATTCCGTCGAGGCTAGATCTCTTGCGCCTTTTCAGCCGATTTCGACTGTACGTAAGAACCTTATGCTCATGGCATTATGGTACAGCACACTAGCTACCCCCTTGCATGCGATTTCCTTTTTGTTCGACCAGCGTTGGACACGGGCAGTTCCCACGATTTGAAACCTCAGTGTCAGTGTCAGAGTAAAAATCGTCCAAATCAATGTAAATACAGAATTCGCCGCGACAAAACGAATATGCTGCTTCCTGAACCTAAACTGTATGGATCTCTATATCTTTTTCCTCACGTTTCTCGTGATAGCTAGACTAATTATATATATGAATCTAAATTCTCAGAAAAATTCCTTCGAAAAAACCCACCACGTACTCAGGTAGCAGGACCAGAAGCCTTTAATGATACTAGTGGTCATCATCTCCGGGCCCGGGCACATGCATGTGCAGGCTTTTCGATGGAACAGGGCCCTCAATTTAGAGAGGCCTATAAAATATTATTTTTACCGTATCATTAGAAGCCCATCAGGCCATTAGTCCCTTAATCCCTGGAGTCCGGGCGTTCCGTCTTCTGTTTTCGTGCGTGTCCGGCTGTCAGCGTGAGTTCTGATCGCGCCGCCGGCCGCCATCGCAACTCCCGTCGCAAGTCGCAACTCCCGTGCCGCCGTCGGTCATCGGCCTGTCCCCCTTGCCCAACGCACAAGTAAGCTTGTTAGTTTTTTTTTTCTAATTGCAATTTGTTATTTGTACCACTTGTTCTACGCAGTAGGCACTAATTTATATATATGTGCATCAATTTGTCTAGAAACCTAAGTATTTGAAGACAAAGTCATGTCTTCCAGGAAGTATGAATCAGGCTTTCAAAAGCGTAAGAAACAAAAAAGAATAGAGGATTTAATTCAGTCTCAAAAAGGAGCTATGGAAATATTTGTTATTAAAGAATCACAAGTATCCCCTTTGAATCAGCCAGCTGATGGAGGCCCTGCAATTGATAGTACTGCTACTGACAACGAGGTTGACAATGTTCCTATTGATAACACAAACGTAGGAATGGGCAATAATAGTGATAATTTGAATACTTTAGCGGTTATGAATGATGGTGATTCTTTTGGGCCTGATATATTTGATCCAAGATATTGGGATTCTCTTGATTCTAAACAAATTGATATTTTAGCACAAAAGGGACCTAAAAGAGACTTATCAATTCAGAAAGGACCAAGGGATAGATATTCTAGAAGGTTTTCTGCGTGATTCTATATAATAGGAATTCTATCAAATGGGGAGCATTGCGATAGAGATTGGCTTGTTTATTCTAAGGAACTTGATAAAGTCTTTTGCTTTGGTTGTAAATTATTTACAAATTGGATACTCTTGGGGCTAGACTTAAAGAGCATGAGACAAGTGTTGATCATGTTTTGAATATGACCACTTGGTATAAGTTACGTAATAGATTGCAAACGGATCAGGCAATTAAAAGAAAGAGACACTTTGATGAGAACCCTGATGTCCCAGATGTTGCCACGCTGTCTACAGAGGAGTCATTTAGAATAAGCTATTTCATACCTATTGTTGATTAAGCAATTTCCTCACTTACACGGAGATTTGAACAATACCAAGGTTATCAGAAAATATTTGGTTTCTTATTTACTTCTGAAACATTGCAGTCATTGGATAATGAGAGCCTAAAGTCCTCATGTGATAATCTAGAGGTTGCCCTTAAAAGGGATGGAAAACCTGATATTGATGCCAATGAATTGTATGCAGAGTTGAAGTTTCTCCAAAATTTCATTCCACAAGAAAAGACCTTTGGAAATTCTAAAGTTTCGGAACGACATAATTCTTTTCCTAACGCAAGTATTGCATATAGAGTTCTATTGACCATTCCAGTGATAGTTGCATCAGCAGAACGAAACTTTTCTAAATTGAAGCTATTGAAGTCATATTTGCATTCTACAATGTTTCAACAAAGAATTACTGATTTGGCTCAGATATCACTTGAGAGTGAATTATTGGAGAAGATTTGGCTCAGATATCACTTGAGGGTTCAAAGTAGTAGATCTGAGAGGGGCACTTCTCAAAATCCACACACCAAAAGGATATGAACAAATCTTCCACAGAAGGGTGAGAGAACGAAAAACACAAACAAACACAATGAGCAAGAACACAAGAGACACAAGATTTATCCCGAGGTTCGGTCACACCACCAAGGTGCCCTACTTCCTTGTTGAGGCGCCCACAAAGAGCCGGGTCTCTTTCAACCCTAATCCTCCCTTTGCCGACCACAAAGGTCAAGCCCACACATTAATCTTTGCTCAAACGAGCGGGTAATACAAACTTTCTTGTGGTCTTCCACAAGATTTGGAGACTCACAAGAGACACCTAGTCGTCTAGGAGCTAGAAGCTCCAAGAGTAATGAATCCACAAAGAACTCGATGTAGTACCAAAGCTCGAATCAAGAAGAGCAAGAGAGATTTGGAGATGAAGCACAAAAACCGCAGCTCTCAAACTCACTCAAAGATTTCTCTCCAAAGATTTGAAATGAGAGAGGCAAGAGATGTGTGAGAGAGAGTGGGAGGTGTTCTTCAAGTTAGAAATGGAGTTTGGGTCGTGCTCTCTTGTGTGTGGGGAGAGAGGTAGGAGTGAGTATATATAGGTGGAGCTCAAAACTAGCCGTTGGACAGATTTTTCTGTCTGAGACCGGTTGAACCGCCCCCTAGGGCGGTTAAACCGCCCCTGGCAGGTCAGGCAGACTGTCTGCCAGTCTGACTGTCAGACTGACTGGCAGACTGACCTGCAGACTGGTCAAGTTGACCAAGACCGGTTGAACCGCCTCTAAGACCGGTTCAACCGCCTGGGGCAGGCTGACAGACAGTCTGCCAGTCAGACTGGCAGACTGCAAGTCAGACTGCAAAAACAGGTCCTGACACCGGTTGAACCGCCCCTAGGACCGGTTCAACCGCCTAGGGGTCAGACTGGCAGTCAGTCTGCCAGTCAGGAGGTCAGACCGGTCAGGTGACCCTGACACCGGTTGAACCTCCCCTAGGACCGGTTCAACCGGTTTTGACCAGTGAGGTTCGGGGAAAATACCCCGGCTGAACTTTCCCTGGACACCAGTTGAAGTTGAAGTTCAGCTGGAGTTGAGAAAGCTCAACTCAGCTGAAGTTCAGCTCAGCTAAAAAGCTCAGCTGCAGCTGAAGAAGCTCAGCTCAGCTGCTTTTCAATAAGAACACTCTAGGTTTCTCAAACCTAACCAAGGTCAACCAAAGAATTTTAAAGAGATTTTTTCTTTTCAAAAAATAGCTTTTGAATATAGAGGCTTGAGCTTTGGCAAAACACCAACCTTCTTTTTGGATCCCCCTTTATAGTACGACGATTCCTATACTCAAGTTAAATAAAATTAATTAAGAAAACTTCTTGAGTCATTGGTGTCTCATGTGTGATTTCTCCATGGCATTGCTTCATAAGGATCACAAACTTCTTTGTCTCACCTTTTGAAGCAAACTCAAATCAAACCCTGTGACTTGTACCATATCACCTTATATGAGTTCAAATCATGGCTTCAAGTCACCTTACTGATGCATCAACATGTTGTAACTCTTCATAGCTGAATAGTTCATCGACTTAGTGCAAGTACTCTCTTCTTCACCTTAGCCATGGTACCTCGGTCTACAAGCCGTCGCTTGGCCTTCACCTTCGCTTAGTTCCTCGAAGCCCTTTCCTTGCTATCTTCACCCTATCAAGCCATTCTTGAGTCACATCATATTGAGCATCCATTGAGAGAATCATTTCTTCAATATTGTGAACCTTGCTTGAATGTCTTCTAGATATAGCTGTTAAGATTAATCAAGCTCTAGTTTGATTCTCATAGAAGCATATATGGACTGATAGTAATATGGTCAAGCCAATTCACGATTCCTCATATCTTATTCTCTTTGGCTTGACCAATCCTCTAAATCACTTTGTCCTCTATTCTGGTCATATGTATGTAGTGATTTCTCAGGTCTTGTCCATATATTCAAACCAATATAGAGATCATATTATATCCATTTGCATTGTCTCATTGGTTATTTAACCTCGTGTTGAACCTTTGTTCACTGATCATTATACACTATTCAAGTATGTTCATCATACTGAATTTCCTGTTCAACACTTAGCAAACTTGTTAGACCTTTAAATGTGTTGTTATCCAAATCACCAAAACTCACAAAAGGGATGAATGCACTTTCAATCTCCCCCTTTTTGGTGATTGATGACAACACATTTAAAGCTTACATAAGATTTGATAAATAAGATTTCAAATTCTATGATATAGTTTCCTCCCCCTAAATATGTGCATTTCAGAAAATACCAGTTTTGTACTCAAATACCAAAAGCACATATTTGGGTCAAAGTATGGATATAACTTATATCATACTATTCATAGGGTGCAGTGTGTCATAAAATAAACGTGATGCTCATGATAAAGAATGCACTTACCAATTTTCTACATCTTATGTTTTTCTTATGATTCCCCCCTTTTGTTAATTATTTCTCCCCTTTTCAAAAATAAAGATAAGCTTTAATGCAAAATTTCTCCCCCTTTGTCATAAATCTCCAAAAAGGATACAAAGAATATAAATGGTAGAAATTATGATTTAGGCAAGATTTGAACACACTATCATGAAAAGGGTCCTTATATGGCACAAAGGTAATGGAGAAGTGTCATAAGTGATGTACCTTTGTGTGCTTTACCTTTTCAAAGGGGTGTTCCACACTTGTGTTGTATTTAGAGTTCATTTTGCAATCTCTTGTTGGCATAACTGTGACATAGGTCCAAGATATCAAATGAATACTGTCATACTAATTGAAAGATAAATCTTGATACCTGGAGTCTAGATGTCACCTAGCATTTTCTTATCATAACAAGAGGCAGCATGAAAATTGCACAAGTATGGATTATACAACTAGTGATCATGTTCGAAAAATATCAATTGAAAACCACCAATTGATACAATTTGATAGATAATCAGATCACTAATTGCATATTACACTAAGTTCTCCTCAAGTTTTAGTGCACACATATATATGAATTCAATTGATACCTGTTGAGAGTACTTATTTGCAACTTAAAGTACCATTGGCATACAACGAGTATCAATTGAACATAATCATGCAACATAAGGAACATGTGCACTATTTAATCAATTAAGTTCTAGACAAGAGAATTTATAAGCTATGCTACTTCAGACATTTGCAATCCAAAAGGATGTGATACATATTTACCAATTTTAGATGACGTTGGAGTAGCATATACAAGAGAAACTCATTCTCTTATGAAATGTATAGAAGATACATTTATTGGAGCAAAGAATCTTTGATACCCATCAAATTTTGCAGTGGAAGCGATTGTCTTTGCTTGAAGATTCCTTTCTAATTTGAGACTACACACATAGTAGACTTGAAAATGAAGTTAGTCTCAAAGATTCAAATTATAGACCATTCTCCCCCTAAATGTATGCATACAAGTGATGAGTACTTGTTTAGCTTATGCACTTGGACTTGTGAGGCTCGGGGATTAAGTTCTACAATTTGAACCTTGGTACAAATAAAATATGAAAATATGAAATTGCACCAATTGAAGGAATTACTCATAATCAAAAGGTATACTAATAGACATGATATGCAATATTTTAAGCCAAGATTCAAGTGCAACCTTATGATGTGACTTAAGATATTGCATTTACATGCATACACTAACTTGTAAGAGCCTAGGTACACAAATATAATACAATAGTTCATGGAGTGACACACCTTTGTTCCATGCCATATGGTCTTCATTATAAACATGAATTTCTATCTTAGCTTTTGATAGGCTTGACATTTCAAAGAGAAACTTATCCTCTTTAAACGATCAAGAGAAACTCATTCTCTTCAAAGAACTACACAAATTCACTAAAAGAAAATGTTAGTCTTTAAGGACACAAGATATAGAATGAGCTCCCCCTAAATGTATGCATCAAGTACTCGAATTACTTGTAACATGCACTTGATTCAATTATGATTCTTAGAGGAGTTCATCATATATCTTGGTCAAGGCATAATATATTTGAAACAATTGAATTTATGCTAGAGAACACCTATCATTCCCCAATAGAACTAATCCATGAAGTGACATGTGGTAAATATTTGATCATTTCCTTGGAACCACTCATCCTCATTTGATGTTCTCCAAGGTGTGAGACTACAAAACATGAACTTGAAGAAATCATTAGCCTCACAAGATATAGGCTAAACTCTTCCTCAATTTGTGCATGCAAGAGTACACAAAGTACACTTATGCACATTAACAATACGAGGTTAAAGGAGATGTTTGCACTATATCTTGGTTTAACATAACATGCTTTACATAAATGATAAAAATTAAACCAATTAAAAATTTAAGAACTAAAAGTATATCAATTGAAATGTTGCAGGGTAAAGCATGCTAATATGAACCTCAACCTCATAATGAAGGATATCATATAAATATGTCACTATATCTTCATTATTTGGTTAAAAAAAATATAACTCCCTTCTTGATTCACTGTGATTTCTTTTCTCTTTATGATTTCTTCCAACCAGGCGATCTTGAACTTCATTCATCTTGGCTTGGTTCAATCATACTTGATATGAGACCCATTGAAACTCAATGATTGAAACAACCAAGACTCTTGTATCCGTAGATTTTGAATCCATCTTGAAAGCACTTGGAAGGACCTTATTGAGACACTTAGAAAAGAGAGCATTAGAAACACAAGGGAGGGTTTCACAAATGACGATCCTTATATGTGCATGGCAAATGAATCATCATTATTGAAACCCAAAAGGATAGACTAAATTCCTTTAAATTAGTGCACACGTATAGTTGATGTCAAAGTTATATGCACTATTGAACATTTTATATTGCAAGGAATTTAACCTATACTATGATACATCACACTAAGGATAGAATACTAAAACAACTGAAGGAGAGGAAGTTTTCATACCTTGGCCTCTTATCAACTTCTTCTTACTTTAGTTGAATAGTATCCTTTAAGCTTGTGATTTATCCAATTTAAAACAATCACCATCTCTTAACATAGATTTTCTATGGATAAACTCAACACAAGAGATGACATTAGTAGCACAAGCACTAGTTTCTTATTTAGCAACCCTTTATATATGGAAGACAAGTGTGTTGCTAAAATAGAGAAACATCATAATATGGATTAAATTTCCTTGAACCCTCATGCACAATATATTTTGAATGACATGGATAATATGCATGGTTGTTCAATGAAGTCTAAAGGGCTGACTTAATCCATATTATGGTGAGTGTCTAATAAAGAAGAATCAAATCCAAATTAACTAGATAGAGAATACGTCACATAATTTTGGATTGTTCACCATATGATAATATTCATTCATCTTCCAATTAGACCTTTATTTCATAATCAAAAACTGATGTATATCCTCAGGTGCTTCTTTTTCCTTAGTGGCTACACAAGTCACAAAAGAGATAAGATTTGAAAATAATATGCACTTGAGATTCAGTTGTTACCACCCTTGCTACTATCTCCAAATATGATTTATACATTCATTATCGAGCACCCAACTTGATCCATTGAAGGCGTGATCCTGCAAAACAAGTTTAAGCTGCATATCTTGGTACCCAATTTGAATTGGGTCCTTTGAGATTAGTAGGAAGAGCCTTGAGTACCCACACAATCCTTATTGTGGCCTTTCTCATTGTGTAGGCACCCACATATACTTGACAACCATCTTACATGGTTTCAAGTCAATATTTAATCACACAGATAAAAGCTAGAGTTAAGAATAGGAGCCTTTTCTCCTTTTCTTGATACATCATTGTGTTGCCTTTTTGATGATGAACGTAGCTTGACCTTGGGTGCACCTAGCTTATCAAGGTTAGTCGCACAAGCATTCATATCATAAAGACAAGTTACGCATGTAATTTACAACTTAGTGATCCAATTCAATGTGAAGCATATGGCTACTGATTGAAGTAGATTTCTAAGATATCAAAATATGGGTTTCCAAAATGTAGAAAGTATGGATCACTAATTGTACCTTTTACAGTTTAAAAATCATATCCATGTTAGTGCATATGTATGTGATGAATATGAACAAAAAGAATTCTTATGCACTTTTAGAATTAACGATAAGGGAATTTTAAACTGCATCAAGAGTAGCTATTTAGAAAACAAAGATTACAATCCATATGAATGAGATACAAATTTACCATTTTGGATTATCTTAGTATAGCTTACTCAAGGGAAACTTATTCTCTACGACATAAGATATATAATGTTCTCCCACTAGATATGTGCATCAAGTATTTACTTACCACATGCACTTTCAATTCAGTTAAGAGTCTCATGAGGAGTACATTACATACCATGATCAAGGCATGACAAACTTGCAATGAATTAACTTATGCCTAAGAATACTTACCACCATATAGAACGTACCATTTGTTATACCAATTTGACAGATCTTACTATCTGTGGTGGTGTCACCTTAGTATTCTTCTTTTCATCATTTGAGGAGACTTCCTTCTTTGTTATCTCTTTTCCTTTTAAAACTAGTTGATAAAACACATTGAAAAGAGGTATTAATAGTACAAGGAAGTATTTAATGAATGATGATATCTATATATGAATGGCAAACAAATTATCATTTATGAGGCATAAAGGCATAAATTAAATTCCTTTTAAATTAATGCACATGGATGAGTGAATTAATAATATGCACCAATTTACAAAATTTAAGCCAAAAGGAATTTAACCTTCATATTGGCATTTCTTTCCATAAAATAGATTATTACCAATTGAAAGAATGCCACTTGAAAGGAACTATTATTGGTCACATACCAAATGAAACAACTAGTTCCATACCTTTGCCTTGAGCATTCCTAATCTTTCTTTTAGGTGAAGATTAACCTTTAATGCTTGTGATTTTACCAAATGAAAGAGCACAATCTCTACTTATGAATTTCCATGAAATGGCTTAAAAAGAGATTGCATTAGAAACACAAACAATAGTTTCCTATTTAGAAACCTCTAGTATATGAATGACAAGAAGGTTACTAAAATAAAGAAACCTCATGATATGAACTAAATTGCCCTTACAAGCATCATGCATAACACCAAAATTAAACAAGGTGAAAAAGCATGATTATTTAATTAAGTTTACATGGCAAGTTTAATTCATAGCATGGTGAGTGATTATGTAGAAGACTCAAAACCAATTTAAACAAGAATAAATACATCACATAGTATTGGTTCGATCTTCTTTGAATGTTGAATGGCACACTCCATTTGAGAAACACATTCTCATGTTGTGAGACTACATAAACACTTAGATAGAAACATTAGTCTCACAACTCTAGTCATATAGAGAATTCCCTTTTTGGTAAGTGCTTTAAGAATTTAAATTTCTTACTTAGCACTCTATTCATTTAAGAACATGGGATAATCCTCTTTATGCCTAGGTCATGGCAATAATACGATAATAAATTTGAAATATGCCACAAGATACATATAATACAACCAATTTAAAGCATGTAGATTGTCACAATATAAAAATATAAACTTGCAATCTACCATATGATTGGAACTTTTCCAAGACAAGGTAAAATATTTTAAGTTCATTCTCAAGTGCTTCATTTTTCCTATGTGGCTACAAAAGACACAAAGGAATATACCAATTAAAAGCAATGTGCACTTAAGAATTAATTGTTACCATCCTTTGGATATCACTTGGTTGTAGGCCTTTTGCTTGATTCCCACAAAGGTTAATACTTATTCCCTACAACACAAGTTCTTGCTAGAGATGAATATGAAGTTAGTGATATAACAACTCAATTCATCTTTGGGTCAATCTTAAAGAATAGACAATGTAAGATTGATAGCTTGAGATAAGAATTGAGTTAAACCGCTCAAGCACCCCAAAGCTTCATATCATCTCTAGGTACCTGCAAAACTTATTAAGTACATTTTGGTACCCATCTTTGGATGGGTCCACCAAGGTTAGCTAACAAGTACTTAGGCACCCAAATGGCTTTTGTGCTAGTTTTAGGTGAACTAATTACCTTTCTAGCACAAATGTCATTTTTGGGTCTCCTAAGCGAATATGAATGAATTGACATGGTAGGCTTAGGATACTTACTCATGGGACAATCCTTGCATAGGTGTCCCTTTCTTCGGCAAGTGTAGCAAATCTGATTTTTAATTTTGCAAGACTCCTTCTTGCCTTGCTTCTTGTTTGCTACATGGTTAGTGAGCCTCTTTCTTTCTAAAGTTAATCCACTATCTTTTATGTAGGGACATGACTTAATCTCATGTCCCTTCTCATGACATTGATAACACTTTCTAGTGCATCTTCTCTTATTTGGAAGAGTGGCTTGTTTGTTACCTTGTGTGGAGCATGTGGAGACGTGGTTGAGGCACTTGTCATGAGCTTTGGATTTCTTATCTTGATGTTTGCTCATGACTTTCTTGGAAAGCTTGGTATTCTTTTGAAGGGGTTTTGTGCATGCTACGGTTGTCCCCTTCTCAAGCTTTTTCACCATATTATCACGGTTATCTTGAGAAGGTTGAGCATGACACTTTCCCTTCAAAAGAGTTAAGCTCCTTCTTTGCCTTCCAACTTCTTCCTTGAGCTCTTTATTTTCTTGTGTGATAGAAATATCACTAGTTCCTGAAATTTCTAGCTCAATGGAAAATTGGCTTTCTTGAGAGCAACATTTGTTAGCACATGATAATATAGTTTCTACTTGAGTACATGTGCATATGTGAGGTTGGTATGATTTCAAATTAGTTAACACAACCTCATGAGCCATTTCTAACATGATATGTGAATCCATAAATTTATTATGAGAGCACACAAGCATATCATGTTTTTCTTGCAAAGCTAGATTTTCAATATTTAGCCTTTCTATTGTGTTCTTGAACATAGCATTTTTATTTTCTAATTGAGCAATATATGATGAATGATTAACAACTTTAATTTGCTCAATTGAAATGTGTTCATACCTTTGGACCAAATCATCATGAGAGCACTTTAGCTTCTCATGCTCTTTGGTCAACTTCTCTAAGTCTTCGATTTTTCTGATGAGGAAGTCTTCTTGCTTATGAAGCATTTCTTTTTGTTCTTCCGCTCTTTTCATGAGTTTGAGCAAGCTCATCCGATGTTTCTTGCTTAGCTGAGCGAAGAATTGTTGAAGATCATCCTCATCTTCACTATCACTTTCTTGCTCCTCCCCATCCTCACTTTCGCTTTCACTGTCACTCCCATTAGCAATAAAGCACATATGAGAAGTGGATTTGAAAGACGAACCTTGTGAAGAGGTGGATTCGTCGTTTGGTCTCCATCGATCATTTTCTTCTTCAATTTTGTTCTTCGTCTCATCTTCCTTCATTTTGAGGAACATCCTTTCGACGATTCTCATGGCAAGATCTATTGCCCTTGGATCAACATCTGCACCAAAAGATAAAGTCGAGGCAACCTCAACTTTTTCAAGCTTAGAAGCATTTTCGTTTCTTAGTCCCCCCGACATGATCTTTTCCTCACGTGGTTAAGCGTTAGAACGAGGATTAGGCTCCGATACCAATTGAAAGTTGCCTAGAGGGGGGGTGAATAGGCAATTTAAAACTTTTTCAACAAAAACTAGAAGCAAACTGGGTAAAACTGAATTGATCTTGAAATTCACCCAGTTAACTTTGGAAATGAGATGTTCAAAATGATTCACAGGGTTCAAAGTAGTAGATCTGAGAGGGGCACTTCTCAAAATCCACACACCAAAAGGATATGAACAAATCTTCCACAGAAGGGTGAGAGAACGAAAAACACAAACAAACACAATGAGCAAGAACACAAGAGACACAAGATTTATCCCGAGGTTCGGTCACACCACCAAGGTGCCCTACTTCCTTGTTGAGGCGCCCACAAAGAGCCGGGTCTCTTTCAACCCTAATCCTCCCTTTGCCGACCACAAAGGTCAAGCCCACACACTAATCTTTGCTCAAACGAGCGGGTAATACAAACTTTCTTGTGGTCTTCCACAAGATTTGGAGACTCACAAGAGACACCTAGTCGTCTAGGAGCTAGAAGCTCCAAGAGTAATGAATCCACAAAGAACTCGATGTAGTACCAAAGCTCGAATCAAGAAGAGCAAGAGAGATTTGGAGATGAAGCACAAAAACCGCAGCTCTCAAACTCACTCAAAGATTTCTCTCCAAAGATTTGAAATGAGAGAGGCAAGAGATGTGTGAGAGAGAGTGGGAGGTGTTCTTCAAGTTAGAAATGGAGTTTGGGTCGTGCTCTCTTGTGTGTGGGGAGAGAGGTAGGAGTGAGTATATATAGGTGGAGCTCAAAACTAGCCGTTGGACAGATTTTTCTGTCTGAGACCGGTTGAACCGCCCCCTAGGGCGGTTGAACCGCCCCTGGCAGGTCAGGCAGACTGTCTGCCAGTCTGACTGTCAGACTGACTGGCAGACTGACCTGCAGACTGGTCAAGTTGACCAAGACCGGTTGAACCGCCTCTAAGACCGGTTCAACCGCCTGGGGCAGGCTGACAGACAGTCTGCCAGTCAGACTGGCAGACTGCAAGTCAGACTGCAAAAACAGGTCCTGACACCGGTTGAACCGCCCCTAGGGCCGGTTCAACCGCCTGGGGGTCAGACTGGCAATCAGTCTGCCAGTCAGGAGGTCAGACCGGTCAGGTGACCCTGACACCGGTTGAACCTCCCCTAGGACCGGTTCAACCGGTTTTGACCAGTGAGGTTCGGGGAAAATACCCCGGCTGAACTTTCTCTGGACACCGGTTGAAGTTGAAGTTCAGCTGGAGTTGAGAAAGCTCAACTCATCTGAAGTTCAGCTCAGCTGAAAAGCTCAGCTGCAGCTGAAGAAGCTCAGCTCAGCTGAAGTTCAGCTCAGCTAAAAAGCTCAGCTGCTTTTCAACAAGAACACTCTAGGTTTCTCAAACCTAACCAAGGTAAACCAAAGAATTTTAAAGAGATTTTTTCTTTTCAAAAAATAGCTTTTGAATATACAGACTTGAGCTTTGGCAAAACACCAACCTTCTTTTTGGATCCCCCTTTATAGTACGACGATTCCTATACTCAAGTTAAATAAAATTAATTAAGAAAACTTCTTGAGTCATTGGTGTCTCATGTGTGATTTCTCCATGGCATTGCTTCATAAGGATCATAAACATCTTTGTCTCACCTTTTGAAGCAAACTCAAATCAAACCCTGTGACTTGTACCATATCACCTTATATGAGTTCAAATCATGGCTTCAAGTCACCTTACTGATGCATCAACATGTTGTAACTCTTCATAGCTGAATAGTTCATCGACTTAGTGCAAGTACTCTCTTCTTCACCTTAGCCATGGTACCTCGGTCTACAAGCCGTCGCTTGGCCTTCACCTTCGCTTAGTTCCTCGAAGCCCTTTCCTTGCTATCTTCACCCTATCAAGCCATTCTTGAGTCACATCATATTGAGCATCCATTGAGAGAATCATTTCTTCAATATTGTGAACCTTGCTTGAATGTCTTCTAGATATAGCTGTTAAGATTAATCAAGCTCTAGTTTGATTCTCATAGAAGCATATATGGACTGATAGTAATATGGTCAAGCCAATTCACGATTCCTCATATCTTATTCTCTTTGGCTTGACCAATCCTCTAAATCACTTTGTCCTCTATTCTGGTCATATGTATGTAGTGATTTCTCAGGTCTTGTCCATATATTCAAACCAATATAGAGATCATATTATATCCATTTGCATTGTCTCATTGGTTATTTAACCTCGTGTTGAACCTTTGTTCACTGATCATTATACGCTATTCAAGTATGTTCATCATACTGAATTTCCTGTTCAACACTTAGCAAACTTGTTAGACCTTTAAATGTGTTGTTATCCAAATCACCAAAACTCACAAAAGGGATGAATGCACTTTCATAGAGGTTGCCCTTAAAAGGGATGGAAAATCTGATATTGATGCCAATGAATTGTATGCAGAGTTGAAGTTTCTCCAAAATTTCATTCCACAAGAAAAGACCTTTGGAAATTCTAAAGTTTCGGAACGACATAATTCTTTTCCTAACGCAAGTATTGCATATAGAGTTCTATTGACCATTCCAGTGATAGTTGCATCATCGGAACGAAACTTTTCTAAATTGAAGCTATTCAAATCATATTTGCGTTGTACAATGTTACAACAAAGACTTACTGATTTGGCCCAGATATCACTTGAGAGTGAATTACTGGAGAAGATTGAATATGAGCGTATTATTGAAGAATTCATTTCAAAGAACACCAAAAGAATAAAGTTGTTCAAATAAATATGACACAACAAAGCGTTGAATAGGTACGTTTCCTTTTTCATGGCTATATAAACCATTATAACATATATATTATTACTATATTTTTATTTTTTTAAAGATATAGGCCCCGACTTAAAATTAAGTACAGGGTTTCGGATTGTGTCGGCCCGGCCCTGCCCTGATCATCTCAGATTACATCTATCTGAATGAGTGCAGCGGCATCGGTGGCACGGCGAAGTAGCACGGCGGTCTCCTTGGTCCTACATGTACACATTTCCTAGAAACTGCCGTACCTACTAGGAGCACGGCGGTCCGGTTCCATCGCCGTCGCGTAAACACGTACCTTCAGCTTCGTGCCTGTCTGTCTGGAACTGGATACACGACACCGTCGACCTGGAGTGCATTACGGGCCGACCGGACGGACGGACATGCTAGCTATGGCTAACGCTGAAAGTTGAGTTGTGCGATCATCGCCGTGCCGTGCAGGTGCAGGTGCAGTCAGGACCTGTCGTCTCCTTCCACCAACTGGAGGCACTTGCATTGCATTGCATTGCATGCCGCCTGGATCAGCAGGATAAAAAAATAAATGCCGATCCATTCGTTTTTTTTTACCGGGTGGCACGGCTTTTACAGACAGCAACTGGCCGGCCGTCTGGTGGTGTTGGTGGTGCGGTTTTTAGTAGGAGCAACAGGCAACAGCGCCGAGGACCTGCAGCTGCAGCAGGTTAATTAGCTGCAAATACGCAATGATACAACAACGCATTATATGTCTCCATCTGCTAGCAGATAATGGCGTGGCTTGTCGTGTAACCAGCATATATATCTCTCCCCACTTCGATCCGTCCCATGTATCCCACTCACCGGCCAGCCGGGCCATTTGCCCACACTCGCCTTGCGGCAGCGCATGTGACGACCGCCGAGCCACACACACACACACACACACACACATCCATCTCTTCTAGCATTGGTGCGCCCACCTGCGACGACGTCGACGAAATGACGGCACCGAGCTCGCTTGTTCGCCGCGGCTTTCAGAGGGAGACGACGAAGGCGGGGACCCGGAAGAGACGAGGAGTTCGATCGCCTCAGCTACCAACTGGATGCCTCCTCGTTGCGCGACACCACCATCCATCTCGTCTCCCGCGAATTTTGACTATGGACACCAACTTAATACAACAGTAGTATAGATTAACGCGAGCATTGAAAAACAAAACAGAGGAAAAATGGGAAAAAAATGATACATGGGCTGAATCTATGAGTTAACCTAGGGCTGTGGCCTGTGGGCTACTTTTAGCCTACGCGGAGGTAGAGAAAGGGTAGTTTCCTTCCCAACTGCATCAGGACGCTTTAGTCCTTCTCGAGGTATGTCTCAGTTGGGTTGCTTTAAGACGGCATAATGCACGATTTTAACTTTAGAATAACAAAATATTTTCATATTGTGAAGAGATGAACTTGGAACACTTCTAACATCTCATATTACAAGCTAGGGCAAACAAACCACACAATCCCATAGAATTGCATGTTACTCGACAAACTTCAAGCTTACTACCAAAACCAGTAAGCCTGCCCTCCTCGAACTAACAGATGAGATTACACATCCATACTTCCCAAGACTACAGCCACTGAGAGATCCAGATTTTAGAACAGCACCATGCCAACGACGCCAACAATGCCAAGAACCAGTCCAACACTCGCCTTCAACCCAGCCGCAGTGTTCAAGCCCCATACCCGGACGTCGTCGATCACCGGCCCACACAGCGAGCTGTGGTCGTCACTCCTCGTGTTGTAGTACACGCTGTAGAATGCCACGCGTGTCCTCTCAGCACGCGCAGTGAACGTCACATTCACAGCCTGGCTCGTGGCGTTGCCCAATGGTGAGTAATGGAAGTTCTGGGCCTGGTCCCCGGCGAACGCCATGATGGCCATTGGTGGTTGGCACGAGTCCCCCGCCGCGCCCAGCATGGCCGTCAGGCTGTAAACCTTCTCAGGGGTCGTCTCGACCATCTGGGAGATGATACCCTCCTTGCCTGACAGAAGCTCAATGGCACGCTTCCCCTGGGGAACCTTGTACTGATCAGAGTCTATGTAGCGGACAGCGCGGTTTGACTCGATCATCCAGCCAGGTATGGCAGATGTCTGCTCATCAAGGTTAGTTGGGAGCAGCACGCCAAAGCTGGTGTTCGGGAACATCCAAGGGCCCTCCTCAAAGTCTCCATTCAGCACCACGTTATCTGTCGACAACAGAAACATCTCATAACCTTAGAAATGAGCCACCCACAACACTCCAGATTGTACAGGACTTACTGAAACTAATCACATCACACATCTGGAAATGAAATTGCATTTCTGTGTTAACTTCTAGTAAGTCGCGTACCCTTTGGTTTGTCCGGAGTGAAGAGCTTCTTGACAGCAACGTTGTCTAGGATGGGGCCACAAGTTGGATCGTCCTCCATGCCAGGGTTCATGAACTGAAGATGCGCCTGCTCTTCCGTCGCCTGAAAAGCCAGCGCGTACGCGTCCCAGCCTTCTATGTTGTACAATGTCTGCAAGTCTACTGTCTGCGATATGCCACCTAGCACGGAGACGTTCAGTGCCTCCAGTTGTGCACATGTCCGAGCAGCGCTGAATGTGATAGCGTACTCCGAGCCCTTCTCGACGTCCACCACCTGCTCAACGCTAGCATCATTCCCTAGCCTTACAGCATGGTCTCCTGCTATGGAAATACATATGTTCAAGCACAACTGTTGGGGAAAAAAGAAGAAGAGACAAAAACTCTGAGGGAGATACCCTGTGGAACAATCAGGATCATGCCACCCTGGTGCTGGCCTGCTGAAATGAGCTCGACTGTGCCATTGATTGTCCAACCAGGGATTGACGATGCACCCTCAGCAACAGACGCAGATCTTACGAAACCGCCGGCTGGTGCCGTCTCAAAATCACCATTGCTGAGCAGGCCTGTAGTGCAAGAAGACAAGAAAACACTAGTCATTGTAAATGTAAATTTAGTAATAATTTCACTACAATCACAATGCTACTGCTCCCCAAAACACTTCTCGGCTTTAACGTAGAAAACAATATTGTCACAAAGAGCACTCAATATATGTTCCATGGTCTGTGTACCTTTGCCATCAAGATACTATGCTGGTAGAGGAAATTATAAGAAGAGGCTAGCTTTGCATTTGTGTTGCATAGGATGGATAGTAAGTTTGACCAGTGAGATCTAGTACGTGAAATGATAAATTCCCTGAGGGCTTGTTTGGAAAGGTACTCACAACAGAATTTGGGAAGGTTAACTTGCAGAGCTGACACAACTGTCCTCAGGGGCTAATTTGGAAACCCAAATCCTCTTGGGATTCCCTAATTTCCCAAAAATGAGCAATCCCTGGGAGTGACATTTGAATAAGACATTTAGTTATATGTGGGGCTTTTTTCTCTCCCTAGGTTTAGCGGCTCTTCCTCCCAAACTAGCCCTAAGCAGGAATTAGAAAAGGTGGTCTCAGGAAAATGGAGAGGAACAGTTAAACTAAACAAACCCCATAGCAATCATTTTTCAACGGCCAAATTCAGCAGTGCCTGCCGGCAAAACACTAGGAAAACATGCCCAGCCTTTTCTACTGTACCTCCGATGCAGTTCATCGGGGTACTGCTGCTACTAGACCACTTTACTATGCTCCATTGCTCTCGTGGATCTTATGCGGTAAGGCCGTGAAATTAAAGTGAAACATCTACCAACCGTCCTCCCACAGGGTACCCCCCAATGCGGTGGTCCAAACTCCAGACCTAAATGTCCAGAGCACCAAAGATCATGGCGTGAATCTGGGGGAGGCGACAAGGGTGCGGACATGAATAGATAGGCATGCATGAACCTCCGGTCACCCTCCCAACAGGTTAGTTATTTGACTCTCACGAGAAAGGTTCAACGAGCACTTTCCTTCCAGCATGCAAGGTCAGCTGTGCCTTGCTGTTCTGTCTAGATCTACGCTTACTACAGGAGCGAGCCCCCCGGGTTTCATTTTGACTTTGTTCTGACCTCGTCCCTGGCAGTGGTGTCATAATAAACACCTATTAAGACTGAGTAGGTGCGTGTTTCAATTTTAGAACTAGAATAAAATCCCATAGGATTTATTTGTGTAAGCTACTGTCTCTCCGTTCTCGAATCTCTCCGTTCTCGAATATTTATTGCCGGCTAGTTAATTTTTTAACTAAAGAGCGACAAATAAAAAAGAAACTAAGAGAGTATATGCTGTTCTGTCAAGACAGAGCAGAACGTCTTTCTCAACTCGCAAGGCAGTTCACTTGGCCGTTACTAGTCATTTTCAAACGCGAAATGCACCATCATGATTCACACACCAGCAAGTGCGAGCCTTGATGAGTGACTGTGCTGCAAGAAGAAGCTCATGCAGCGTAACAGAGCGAGAGCAAAGAAAGGTACATTTCCGTTTTGGGGGCAGGGCTGGCACAAGCAAGAGGGCGCCGAAAATGATTACAACTCACCAGTTCGCTTTTTTTTTTTGGTTGTGGTGGTTGTTGTTGTTGTCTGAACGGAGGTATGATATGTGCGTAACTACACAGACAGTGTTTGAAGCTACCTAGTATCTGGCTGATCCTCCCTGCCCATGAGCAGAGATATTTTAGAGAGATGAAACTGTGGTACTCGGCAAGGAGGAGGAGCCTCAGTTTGCAGTTTGCACAGCTCCTTCTCCTTTCTTGCCTCCAACAACCAAATGCGCAAAGTTACGTTTTCTCGTGCTACATCAGACGTCGCACCAAACAAAAACAGGCATACACTAGTGCTAACACTACTACGACTACTACTACTTCCTAAAACCTTTTGCAGTGAGTGAGTGCTGTGTAAGCTCAGCAGTGGCAATAACAAACAAAAGATGAAAGGAGAGAAGGGCTCGGCTCGGCTCAGCTAGCGTACCATCCTCCACCGGAGCCGCCGAGGCCGGGCGGGCGGGCGCCGCCAGGAGAAGCAGCGCCAGCAATGCGAGCCTCGTCGTCGCCGAATCTGGCTCCATCTCCTCAGCCAGCCCCCTCCGATCGGACCCCAGGAGCGCAGGCTGCGAGCGAGACTCGGAAGTGGGAGCGTGTGAGTGAGACTGGGCGCGGGGCAGCAGACACTTGTGCCTGTTTGTTTCAGTTTCTGGCAGCTTCTGGCCACTAAAAGCTGCTGCGGACTTTCAAACGCTCAGCTTTTCAGCCAGCTTCTATAAAATTCGGGGGGGCAAAAACAATCCAAAATCAACATAAACACATAATCGGTTGAGTCGTTGTAATAGTAGGAATCCGTCACTTTCTAGATCCTGAGCTCTATGAACGACTTTATCTTCCTCCACACGTAATCGTAATGATACTCAGATTCTCCCCACAGCTAGATTCTTCCTACAGCCAGATTTTCAGAAAAGCTAGTCAGAAAAAAGCTGAACCAAACAGGCCTAAGAGGGCACTGCGCTCGACGCTGGCTGCTGCCGACTGCCGTGCCGTGGGTGTGGGTCGGAGTCGGAGTTGGAGACAGCTCAGCTCAGCTCTGCTCTGCTATGCCCGTCCCCCGCCCACGCCCTGCTTTTTTATGATGGCGATTCCCCTTTCCTTTGGCACTTTGCTGGCAACTCTCCCCAGACACCAGCCCCTGCCTTGGTGAGAACTGTGGCAACAGCGGTCAACACTCCTACTGCGGGCTGCCTTTCGCTTTTTTGTCGAGCACGGGAAAAGGCCACGGTGGTAGTACTGTGTATCAGTAGTCTTTTCTCCTATATAATTACCGAGGTCTCTCTCTCTCTCTCTTTTCACCCTCCTTTCGCGGCTATTGTGATTGTGAGAAGTGTGGTCGTGTGGATGAGATGTGGACCATGTGGTAATAGTAGTAGGAATTGTGATTGTGGGACACGACGAGCTTAAGAAACCCAGCAGCAATGCAAGGCCTCGTCCCGTATATGGCGCAATGCTTTTCACTTTAGCCAAAAGCGGCTGAAAACCATCCGTACCTCCAAAAGCGAAACCGATTTATTATTAAGGGCTAATTTAGGAACCATGTTTTTTCAAGGGATTTCAGTTTTTCCAAGAAAAATTAGTTTATTTTCCCTTACGCCTAGTTTGGATCATTGGAATTGAATTCCATTCTAATAATATTAATTTAGACATATATCAATTAAACTAATTTGATTTTATACAAAATATATTTGTATACTATTATTAGCAAGATGACGAAGATATTTATGTGCTATATTTTTATTATAAAGGAGTAAGACGAAGAGTGTCATGTAAGTTATAGAGTAGAAACAAATTCTACTAATGCATAAAATCATTTTGCACCCTCCACCCCATGAATTTGAGATAGACTTATATCTGAACTTTGAAAAGTGGTGGAATGCCAAATTCCAAAGTAAATAAGTTACTTTATTTAGTGAATTCCAATTTCTCTGAAATGAAGGAATCCAAACGCCCCGTTCGGAAAATAGGAATCTTATTGAAAAATGGAGTTTCCAAACTAGGTCTAAAAAAGCAAACAAGTGAATATGCCTAGGATTCCGCCTTTATTATGCAACTGCGGCATCCATCGACAGTTCTTACCATGCCGTTGTGCTGCACACCAAGGGGGTGTTTGGGAGTGAAGTTTTTTCACAGTTTTAGAAGAATACTGCAGTATTATATACAGAATGGTGTTTGGCAAGCTGGCTAAAATCTCTGTTTTCAAAACTGAAGTATTAAGGTATTCTAAACTTAGGTCTGGGCCTCAGTTTCCAAAATTGTGATATTGTAAACTGCGGTATTGTCATGACTAAAGTATACTGTAGTATTTCAAAAACTGTAGTTTTCAAAAACTTTGTTCCCAAACAGGGCCTAACTAGTAGACACTTGTGTTCAAGTAATCAAGTCGACCGTCTCGCCAAGCACTTACAGTTCGAATACCGAAGAGAAGAGAGTCGGAGACCAGACAGAATCATGGTCATGGGGCTGCGCTGCACGCCGACACCAACACCGATTTCCTGCTGTTCATACACCCTAAAAAACCCCTCCGCGCCAACTGCGTTTTGCTGCTTGCTACAAAAAGGTCCAAAGCCATCAAGGCGCGTACTGCTCGCTCTACGGCCTCAAGGATTCGCATTCGCTGAGCATGGAGCAGTATCCCAGGACATGGCGTACGCGAGCCAGAGACGCCCCACACCACATGCGTTGTATTGACTTCTACGGTTCTATTCTAATTTCTACCCCCAGTGTGTGAACCATGAGTCCATGATGGTGGCTACTCTGTACAATGCTAACTCCAAAACTCACTGTTCAGTCCCGGGACTACGTGCAGTAGCATTTTTTTTTCTTTTCTTTCGAGGGGTCTACGAGAAATCATGCATCGGGGGGCATATGTGCACAAACAGGTTAATAAAGGGTCCATGCATGATGGTGCATTGGTGCCCACAGTTTCTCTTCTTTTTTTTTTGCCCGGCTTTTCCGACACAAAGGTTTCTTCAGTTGCAAGACTACCCTTTGATTGGTTTGGTGCACAATTATCCCATAAAACAGGTTAATAAAGGGTCCATGCATGATGGTGCATTGGTGCCCACAGTTTCTCTTCTTTTTTTTTGCCCGGCTTTTCCGACACAAAGGTTTCTTCAGTTGCAAGACTACCCTTTGATTGGTTTGGTGCACAATTATCCCATAAATTCTTTTCCGGACGGACTTCAATAGTCCTCCTGCCCAACTTTTTCATAAACCTGAATATGATTTGTCAGTGTATACCTAAATATAGTTATATCTTTTATAGAACTATTTTCCACTGTATAAAGACGCTGTTAAGACCCTACAATCAGTGGCGGATCCAAAAAAAATAGATCAAAGAAAGGGACTACTAAAGATTAAGCATTGTCGGGTATTATAATTAGAGATACCCGGATTATGCCCCTAAGCATACCTAACATCCGAGTACCAGGAAATCATAAACCAAAAACCGCGCTTCCCAAGGTCACGTAGGGTCGAATCACGATTCGCCCGATACCGTGCTCAACGGCTGCTCAAAACTACGCCTCACCCGAGGCCCGAGCCTATCCTTGGGCGAAGGGTGTCCGATCCTCGACTCGCCCCAAAGGACCCCCTTTACGAAAAGCAATCTCCCCCTCGCCCGAGGGCATCTCGGACGAAGACCAGTCTCGAGCCCGGCCTCGGCCAAATTTCTCAGGAACAACAAGACCTGTGCATTAAGGGGCTATTTAGTTTGTTGTCTAAGGCACCACAATGTGCCTAACTTTTTTTGCCTAAGCTTAGTTCCTCAATTCGAGCGACTAAGGTTAGGCAGATTGTGGCATCTTAGGCAGGAAACCAAACAACCCTAAAATGCAACCTGTTTGTGCCTTTTTGGGGCACCAATCACTGCGTGAGAACCGACGGCGGTGCTCTCTGCACAGGCGCGGACGGTCTGCGGCCAGGGGCCAGACGGTCTGCGACTTGACGCAGGGCTAGGGTTCCCTGCGCACGCGCGGACCGTTCAGCCCCAGGACACGGACGGTCCGCGCCTTGGGGCCGGACGGTCCGTGCGTGCGCAGGGGCGGCGAAGGTCGGCGGCGGCGCCTGGATCTCGCTCCCGGGAGGGACCCCGTCGGGGAGGAGAGATCCTAGGGGTTGTCTAAGCTCGGTAGGCCGACCCAGACTACTCTAATCGACGTAGAGTCGAAGAGAAACAGAGAATTTGGGGATTGGAATACTAAACTAGGGCTAAACTAGAACGACTCCTAATGCATAAAGTAAAAACGAGAAATAGACTTGATTTGATCGATTGTTGAGGGGTTCAATCGGCCGTAGCCCTTCATCTATATAAAGGGGGGTCTGGATCCGCTTCAAAGTGTTTCCCGAGTTAATCCCGCGGTTTTAGGTAACAAATCCCGCGAGAAACTCGGAACTCTAACTGTCTCTGCGCACGCGCGGACCGTCCGCGCCACCACCGCAGACCGTCCGCGAGGCCCTTTTTTGTTCCCAACATATGCCCCCTGCCTTTTGGTGAAGGTTGACGAACCAAAAGCATATGAACTAAACCTGATGTAAGTCACCGGCTTTTCAATATAGAGATCATTCAATAAAGCACCAATGTATAAAGGCCGTTTCGGATTGTACCTTTCTCGGCCATGACCATTTGATCAATGGATCAAAAGGAATAGAATGGAGGTGCCCCTAGTCTGGATAGACAAAGGGACTATACATGTACCATGGATTCATCACCGTACCATTCCATGTTTGAACAGGATAATATACCGACGATGAGTAAATGGGTGGAAAGTACCCTGGTCTCATAGAATGAACAGACGATGCTTGTTGTGTCGCCTTTCGGGCCATTTTGTTTACCCGTTTTGTTTTAGCAGGTGACCAGGGTTTCTTCGTTGCCGATCATGTAGAACGGTCTTCTTGCTAGTATTCTTGGAGAACAACTGATCAAAAGTAGGGTCAGCTTTGATCAGCCGACCAAATGTGCTTTGCCCATGCATCTCTTTTCCTTTTAAAGCTTTGTATGGAGGCTGACGCCTCTGGCCATGGGCGGACTGTCTGGCTGAGCCAACCGGACCGTCTTTATGAGCACCGGACCGTCCGCGATGCTTAGGTCAGGTTGTCGTGCTTGGCTCCTTAATTGTGTCTGCCCCCCGGCGCCTCCGGATTTGTTAGTCTTATTGTCCAGAGCTTTTCGAGCATCCTCCTTCTGCGATATATTTGACGTGCGAGGATCGTCAATGATGATGTCTTTGCTTTTGCTTTTATCGACCATTTCGGGCCGAACTAAGACCTTTTCACATGCGACATCTATTGTATTAACAGGAAATGGCTGTGTGTCCACTTGCATTTCCTGAAAAGCCAACCAGCCCTCATTTATGGCTGATTGTACCTGTCGACGAAAAACATTACAATCATTGGTGGCATGAGAAAAAGAATTATGCCACTTACAATAAGCACGTCTCTTTAATTCATCTATAGGAGGGATAGTATGAGTTAATTTAATGTTGCCATTTTTAAGTAGCTCATCAAATATCTTATCGCATTTGGCAACATTAAAGGTAAATTTAATCTCTTCTTGCCGATTCTTTTGAACCGGCTGTAAGGAAGAACATGCTAAAGATTTGGCCTTTGTTGGCCAAATAAACTCAGCGGTATATACATCTGCGGATTCATCATCTGAACTATCATGCTCTATTAGATATATAGTACGGACGACCGATTTTGATGTCTCTTTAAATCGGCTTTCACAGGCTAAAGGCCGCTGATGTAGCTGGGCTATCGAAAAGAACTGGGTCCCATCTAATTTGTCCCTTAAGTAGGATAGCAACCCATTAAAAGCTAGCCCTGCTAGCTCTTTGTCTGCAACATGGATCCGAAAGCATCGGTTTCTAGTGTCCTGGAACCTCCGAATATAATCATTAACCGATTCTTCGCGTCCTTGTCGGACTGAAGCTAAGTCAGCTAATCCTAATTCATATTCTCCGGCAAAGAAATGTTCATGAAATTTATTTTCTAACTCATTCCAGGAATTAATGGAATTAGGAGGCAGGGAGGCGTACCATACAAAAGCGGTACCAGTAAGGGATAAAGAAAATAACCGAACACAAAATGCTTCTCCATCAGCCAATTCGCCTAGGTGTGCTAGGAACTGACCTATGTGTTCGTGTGTGCTTCTCCCATTCTCACCAGAAAACTTAGAAAATTCTGGTATCCTTGCCCCTTGTGGATATGGGACAGTGTCAAACCGGTGATTATATGTGAAAGGGAATTAGGCTTAGACCTAGTTCCTAAATAATTTTGGTGGTTGAATTGCCCAACACAAACATTGGACTAACTAGTTTACTCTAGTGCATAAGTTATACAGGTGCAAAAGGTTCACAATCAGCCAATAAAAAGACCAAGTGTTGGATTCAACAAAGGAGCAGCAAGGCAACCGAGGGCTCCTCTGGCCGGAGGCACCGGACTGTCCGGTGTGCACCGGACTGTCCGGTGCGGCCAGAGGACTTCGACTTCAAACTCTTCGCTCTCGGGATTTCTCGGAAGCCGGCGCGCTATAATTCACCGGACTGTCCGGTGTGCATCGGACATGTCCGGTGCTCCAAGGAGACGCGGCCTCCGGAACTCGTCAGCCTCGGGTTCGCTCGGCAGCCGCTCCGCTAAAATTCACCGGACTGTCCGGTGTGCACCGGACTGTCCGGTGTACCAGCGGAGCAACGGCTCTCTGCGGCGCCAACGGCTCCCTGCGGTGCATTAAATGCGCGCGCAGCGCGCGCAGTCGTCAGGCACGCCCATGCCGGTGCACCGGACATCAAACAGTACATGTCCGGTGTGCACCGGACACCCAGGAGGGCCCACAAGTCTGAAGCTCCAACGGTCAGAATCCAACGGCACTGGTGACGTGGCAGGAACACCGGACTGTCCGGTGTGCACCGGACTGTCCGGTGCGCCATCGAACAGAGGAGTTCCAGCAACGGTCACTTTTGGTGGTTGGGGCTATAAATACCCCAACCACCCCACATTCATTGCCATCCAAGTTTTCCAACTCTCAACCACTTACAAGAGCTAGACATTCAATTCTAGACACATACAAAGAGATCAAATCCTCTCCAATTCCACTCAAACCCTTAGTGACTAGCGAGAGAGATTTGCCGTGTTCTTTTGAGCTCTTGCGCTTGGATTGCTTTCTTTCTTTCTCATTTGTTCTTAAGATCATCACTCAATTGTAACCAAGGCAAGAGGCACCAATTGTGTGGTGGCCCTTGCGGGGAAGTTTTGTTCCCGGTTGATTGAGAAGAAGAGAAAGCTCACTCGATCCGTGGGATCGTTTGAGAGAGGGAAGGGTTGAAAGAGACCCGGCCTTTGTGGCCTCCTCAACGGGGAGTAGGTTTGCAAGAACCGAACCTCGGTAAAACAAATCCTTGTGTCACACTCTTATTTGCTTGCGATTTGTTTTGCGCCCTCTCTCTCGCGGACTCGTTTCTTTATTACTAACGCTAACCCGGCTTGTAGTTGTGATTATTTTTGTAAATTTCAGTTTCGCCCTATTCACCCCCCCTCTAGGCGACTATCAATTGGTATCAGAGCCCGGTACTTCATTAGAGCCTAACCGCTCGAAGTGATGTCGGGAGATCCCGCCAAGAAGGAGATGGAGACCGGCGATGACAAGCCCACTACAAGCCAAGGGAGCACCTCATCTTCATCGGAAGAGTCCCGCACCAAGAGAAGGGAGAAGAAGAAGAGATCCTCCAAGCGGAAGGAGAAAAGATCTTCCTCTTCTCACCACAAGGAGAAGAAGGAAAAATCTTCTTCTCACAAGCCGCATCGGAGTGGGGACAAGCACAAAAGGATGAGGAAGGTGGTCTTCTACGAGACCGACACTTCATCGACCTCCACCTCCGGCTCCGACGCGGCGTCCGTCACTTCTAAACGCCAAGAGCGTAAGAAGTATAGTAAGATCCCCCTACGCTACCCTCGCGTTCCTAAACATACACCTTTACTTTCCGTCCCATTAGGCAAACCACCAACTTTTAATGGTGAAGATTATGCTATGTGGAGTAATTTGATGCGATTTCATCTAACCTCTCTCCACAAAAGTATATGGGATGTTGTTGAGTTTGGTGTACAGGTACCATCCGTAGGGGATGAAGACTACGACACGGACGAAGTGGCCCAAATCGAGCACTTCAACTCCCAGGCCACAACCATTCTCCTTGCCTCACTAAGCAAGGAGGAATACAACAAAGTACAAGGGTTGAAGAACGCCAAGGAGATTTGGGACCTACTCAAGACGGCGCACGAGGGTGATGAACTCACCAAGATCACCAAGCGGGAAACGATCGAGGGGGAGCTCGGTCGCTTCCGTCTTCGCCAAGGGGAGGAGCCACAAGACATGTACAACCGGCTCAAGACCTTGGTGAACCAAGTGCGCAACCTCGGGAGCGCAAAATGGGATGACCACGAAGTGGTTAAGGTTATTCTAAGAGCCCTTATTTTCCTTAACCCTACTCAAGTACAATTAATTCGTGGCAATCCTAGATATACACAAATGACCCCCGAGGAAGTCATCGGGAATTTTGTTAGTTTTGAATGCATGATTAAGGGCTCCAAGAAGATCAACGAGCTTGATGAGCCTTCCACATCCGAGGCGCAACCCGTGGCCTTCAAGGCAACGGAGGAGAAGAAGGAGGAGTCTACACCAAGTAGACAACCAATTGACGCCTCCAAGCTCGACAACGAGGAGATGGCCCTAATCATCAAAAGCTTCCGGCAAATCCTCAAGCAACGGAAGGGGAAGGACTACAAATCCCGTTCCAAGAAGGTTTGCTACAAGTGTGGTAAGCCCCGTCACTTTATTGCTAAATGTCCATTATCAAGTGATAGTGACAGGGACAACGACAAGAAGGGCAAGAGGAAGGAGAAGAAGAAGTACTACAAGAAGAAGGGCGGCGATGCCCATGTTTGTCGGGAGTGGGACTCCGACGAAAGCTCAAGCGACTCCTCCGACGACGAGGACGCCGCCAACATCGCCGTCACCAAGGGCCTCCTCTTCCCCAACGTCGGCCACAAGTGCCTCATGGCCAAGGACGGCAAAAAGAAGGTAAAATCAAAGTCCTCCACTAAATATGAAACATCTAGTGATGAGGATGATGATAAAAATGAAGAGGATAATTTGCGTATTCTTTTTGCCAACCTTAACATGGAACAAAAAGAAAAATTAAATGAATTGATTAGTGCCATCCATGAAAAGGATGATCTCTTGGACTCCCAAGAGGACTTCCTAATCAAGGAAAATAAAAAACATGTTAAGGTTAAAAATGCTTATGCTCTAGAAAGAGAAAAATGTGAAAAATTGTCTAGTGAGCTAAGTATTTGTCATGAGACTTTAGACAACCTTAGAAATGAAAATGCAAATTTGTTAGCTAAGGTTGATTCTCATGTTTGCATTGATCCTAGAAATGATGATGTTGATTTGCTTGCTAGGATTGATGAATTGAACGCTTCCATCACTAGCCTTAGAAATGAGAATGAGAAATTAATTGCTAAGGCTAAGGATTTTAATGTTTGCAATACTACTATTTCTGACCTTAGAACTAAGAATGATTTGTTGCAGGCTAAGGTTATTGAATTAAAGTCTTGCAAACCCTCTACATCTACTATTGAGCATGTCTCCATTTGCACTAGATGTAGAGATATTAATGTTGATGCTATCCATGATCACCTAGCTTTAATTAAGAAACAAAATGATCACATAGCACAACTTAATGCTAAGATTAGAGAGCATGACTTAGAAAATGAAAAATTTAAACTTGCTAGAAGCATGCTCTATAATGGGAGACGCCCGGGCATTAAGGACGGCATTGGCTTCCAAAGGGGAGACAATGTCAAAATTAATGCCCCTCCTAAGAACTTGTCTAACTTTGTTAAGGGCAAGGCTCCCATGCCTCAGGATAACGAGGGTTACATTTTGTACCCTGCCGGGTATCCTGAGAGTAAAATTAAGAAAATTCATTCTAGGAAGTCTCACTCTGGCCCTGATTATGCTTTTATGTATAAGGGTGAGACATCTAGATCTAGGCAACCAACCCATGCCAAGTTGCCTAGAAAGAAAACTTTTAATGCATCAAATGATCATGCCATTTCATTTAAAACTTTTGATGCATCTTATGTGTTGACTAGCAAATCTGGCAAGGTAGTTGCCAAAATTGTTGGGGGCAAACACAAGGGCTCCAAGACTTGTGTTTGGGTACCCAAAGTTCTTGTATCTAATGCCAAAGGACCCAAAACCGTTTGGGTACCTAAAACAAAGAACTAAACTTGTTTTGTAGGTTTATGCATCCGGGGGCTCAAGTTGGATACTCGACAGCGGGTGCACAAACCATATGACAGGGGAGAAAAGGATGTTCTCCTCCTATGAGAAAAACCAAGATCCCCAACGAGCCATCACATTCGGGGATGGAAATCAAGGTTTGGTCAAAGGTTTGGGTAAAATTGCTATTTCTCCTGACCATTCTATTTCCAATGTTTTTCTTGTAGATTCATTAGATTACAATTTGCTTTCCGTATCCCAATTATGTCAAATGGGCTACAACTGTCTTTTTACTGATACAGGTGTTACTGTCTTTAGAAGGAGTGATGATTCAATAGCATTTAAGGGTGTGTTAGAGGGTCAGCTATACTTAGTAGATTTTGAAAGGGCTGAACTCGACACATGCTTAATTGCTAAGACTAACTTGGGTTGGCTCTGGCACCGCCGACTAGCCCATGTTGGAATGAAGAATCTTCACAAGCTTCTAAAGGGAGAACACATTTTGGGACTAACCGATGTACATTTTGAGAAAGACAGGATTTGTAGTGCATGCCAAGCCGGGAAGCAAGTTGGTGTCCATCATCCACACAAAAATATCATGACTACCGACAGGCCACTGGAACTCCTACATATGGATCTATTCGGCCCGATCGCTTACATAAGCATCGGCGGTAGTAAGTATTGTCTTGTAATTGTGGATGATTATTCTCGCTTCACTTGGGTATTCTTTTTGCAGGAAAAATCACAAACCCAAGAGACCTTAAAGGGATTCTTGAGACGGGCTCAAAATGAGTTCGGCTTAAGGATCAAGAAAATTAGAAGCGACAATGGAACGGAGTTCAAGAACGCTCAAATTGAAGGTTTTCTTGAGGAGGAGGGCATCAAGCATGAGTTCTCTTCTCCCTACACTCCACAACAAAATGGTGTAGTGGAGAGGAAGAATCGAACTCTATTGGACATGGCAAGAACCATGCTTGATGAGTACAAGACACCGGATCGGTTTTGGGCCGAGGCGGTCAACACCGCCTGCTACGCCATCAACCGGTTATATCTTCACCGAATCCTCAAGAAGACATCTTATGAACTCCTAACCGGTAAAAAGCCCAATATTTCATACTTTAGAGTTTTTGGTAGCAAATGTTTTATACTTGTTAAAAGAGGTAGAAAATCTAAATTTGCTCCTAAAACTGTAGAAGGCTTTTTACTAGGATATGACTCAAACACAAGGGCATATAGAGTCTTTAACAAGTCCTCAGGACTTGTTGAAGTTTCTTGTGACGTTGTGTTTGATGAGACTAACGGCTCTCAAGTAGAGCAAGTTGATCTTGATGATGTAGGTGAAGAACAGGCTCCATGCATAGCGCTAAGGAACATGTCTATCGGGGATGTGTGTCCTAAGGAATCCGAAAAGCCTCTAAATGCACAAGATCAACCATCCTCCTCCATGCAAGCATCTCCACCAACTCAAGTTGAGGATGAGGCTCAAGATGTTGAACAAGAAAATCAAGAAGATGAGCCACCTCAAAATGACGGCAACGATCAAGGGGGAGACTCAAATGATGAAGACAAGGAGGATGAACAACCAAGGCCGCCACACCCAAGAGTCCACCAAGCAATACAACGAGATCACCCCGTCGACACTATCCTTGGCGATATTCATAAGGGGGTAACTACTCGATCTCGTGTTGCTCATTTTTGTGAACATTACTCGTTTGTTTCCTCTATTGAGCCAACCAGGGTAGAGGAAGCACTACAAGATTCGGATTGGGTGATGGCGATGCAAGAGGAGCTCAACAATTTCACGAGGAATGAGGTATGGCACTTAGTTCCACGTCCTAACCAAAATGTTGTAGGAACCAAGTGGGTCTTCCGCAACAAGCAAGACGAGCATGGTGTGGTGACAAGGAACAAAGCTCGACTCGTGGCCAAGGGGTATTCACAAGTCGAAGGTTTGGATTTTGGAGAAACCTATGCACCCGTAGCTAGGCTTGAGTCAATTCGTATATTATTAGCCTATGCTACTTACCATGGCTTCAAGCTTTATCAAATGGACGTGAAGAGTGCCTTCCTCAATGGACCAATCAAGGAGGAGGTCTATGTTGAGCAACCTCCCGGCTTTGAAGACAGTGAGTATCCTAACCATGTTTATAGGCTCTCTAAGGCGCTTTATGGGCTCAAGCAAGCCCCAAGAGCATGGTATGAATGCCTTAGAGATTTCCTTATTGCAAATGACTTCAAAGTCGGCAAAGCCGATCCTACCTTATTCACTAAAACTCTTGATAATGATTTGTTTGTATGCCAAATTTATGTTGATGATATCATATTTGGGTCTACTAACAAGTCTACATGTGAAGAATTTAGTAGGATCATGACGCAAAAATTTGAGATGTCAATGATGGGGGAGTTGAAGTACTTTCTAGGATTCCAAGTAAAGCAACTCCAAGAGGGCACCTTCATTAGCCAAACCAAGTATACTCAAGATATTTTAAGCAAGTTTGGAATGAAGGATGCCAAGCCCATCAGGACACCCATGGGAACCAATGGGCATCTCGACCTCGACACGGGAGGTAAGTCCGTGGATCAAAAGGTATACCGGTCGATGATTGGATCATTGCTTTATTTATGTGCATCTCGACCGGACATTATGCTTTCCGTTTGCATGTGTGCAAGATTCCAAGCCGACCCTAAGGAATCACACCTTACGGCCGTAAAACGAATCTTGAGATATTTAGCTTTTACTCCTAAGTTTGGGCTTTGGTACCCTCGGGGATCCACTTTTGATTTGATTGGATATTCGGATGCCGATTGGGCGGGGTGTAGGATTAATAGAAAGAGCACATCGGGAACTTGCCAGTTCTTGGGAAGATCCTTGGTGTCATGGGCTTCAAAGAAGCAAAATTCGGTCGCTCTTTCTACCGCCGAAGCCGAGTATATTGCCGCAGGCCATTGTTGCGCGCAATTGCTTTGGATGAGGCAAACCCTGCGGGACTACGGTTACAAATTAACCAAAGTCCCTTTGCTATGTGACAATGAGAGTGCAATCAAAATGGCCGACAATCCCGTCGAGCACAGCCGCACTAAGCACATAGCCATTCGGTATCATTTTCTTCGGGATCACCAACAAAAGGGGGATATCGAGATTTCTTATATTAATACTAAAGATCAATTAGCCGATATCTTTACCAAACCACTTGATGAACAATCTTTTACCCGACTTAGGCATGAGCTTAATATTCTTGATTCTAGGAATTTCTTTTGCTAAGTCTTGCACGCATAGCACATGAATATACCTTTGATCATGTCTCTTTTATATATGCTATGACTAATGTGTGTTCAAGTGTATTTCAACCAAGTCATAGGTGTATTGAAAGGGAATTGGAGTCTTCGGCGAAGACAAAGGCTTCCACTCCGTTCTACTACTCATCCTTCGCCGTCGCTCCGCTTCATCTCTCCAACGTTGGTATAACCTTCACTCATGTATTTCATGACCAAAGGGGGAAAATGTACTTCATTGGGCTCTAATGATTCCGTTTTTGGCGATTCATGCCAAAGGGGGAGAAAATATGAGCCCAAAGCAAAAGGACCGCACCACCACCTAATTTCATAAATTTGATAATTTTATTGGTAAATTTCAAAATTGGTATCTCTTTGTGTTCTAAGAGGGGAGTAACGAGTATTTTCAAAATTGATGTCTTAAAACCCTCTTGAACACTAAGAGGAGACCTTATTTGAGGGGGAGTTTTGCTTAGTCAAAGGAAAAGCATTGGAAATAGGGGGAGAAAATTCCATATCTTGAAAATGCTTTGCAAAATCTTTTTCATTTACCTTTGACTATCTTGCAAAAGTACTTTGAAAAGAATTTACAAAAGAATTTGCAAAAACAAAACTCGTGGTGCAAATATGGTCCAATATGTCAAAAACAAAGAAACCATCCATGCGCATCATATAAGTTTATATTGGCTCAATTCCAAGCAACCTTTGCACTTACATTATGAAAACTAGTTCAATTATGCACTTCTATATTTGCTTTGGTTTGTGTTGGCATCAATCACCAAAAAGGGGGAGATTGAAAGGGAATTAGGCTTAGACCTAGTTCCTAAATAATTTGGTGGTTGAATTGCCCAACACAAACATTGGACTAACTAGTTTACTCTAGTGCATAAGTTATACAGGTGCAAAAGGTTCACAATCAGCCAATAAAAAGACCAAGTGTTGGATTCAACAAAGGAGCAGCAAGGCAACCGAGGGCTCCTCTGGCCGGAGGCACCGGACTGTCCGGTGTGCACCGGACTGTCCGGTGCGGCCAGAGGACTTCGACTTCAAACTCTTCGCTCTCGGGATTTCTCGGAAGCCGGCGCGCTATAATTCACCGGACTGTCCGGTGTGCACCGGACATGTCCGGTGCTCCAAGGAGACGCGGCCTCCGGAACTCGTCAGCCTCGGGTTCGCTCGGCAGCCGCTCCGCTAAAATTCACCGGACTGTCCGGTGTGCACCGGACTGTCCGGTGTACCAGCGGAGCAACGGCTCTCTGCGGCGCCAACGGCTCCCTGCGGTGCATTAAATGCGCGCGCAGCGCGCGCAGTCGTCAGGCACGCCCATGCCGGTGCACCGGACATCAAACAGTACATGTCCGGTGTGCACCGGACACCCAGGAGGGCCCACAAGTCTGAAGCTCCAACGGTCAGAATCCAACGGCACTGGTGACGTGGCAGGAACACCGGACTGTCCGGTGTGCACCGGACTGTCCGGTGCGCCATCGAACAGAGGAGTTCCAGCAACGGTCACTTTTGGTGGTTGGGGCTATAAATACCCCAACCATCCCACATTCATTGCCATCCAAGTTTTCCAACTCTCAACCACTTACAAGAGCTAGACATTCAATTCTAGACACATACAAAGAGATCAAATCCTCTCCAATTCCACTCAAACCCTTAGTGACTAGCGAGAGAGATTTGCCGTGTTCTTTTGAGCTCTTGCGCTTGGATTGCTTTCTTTCTTTCTCATTTGTTCTTAAGATCATCACTCAATTGTAACCAAGGCAAGAGGCACCAATTGTGTGGTGGCCCTTGCGGGGAAGTTTTGTTCCCGGTTGATTGAGAAGAAGAGAAAGCTCACTCGATCCGTGGGATCGTTTGAGAGAGGGAAGGGTTGAAAGAGACCCGGCCTTTGTGGCCTCCTCAACGGGGAGTAGGTTTGCAAGAACCGAACCTCGGTAAAACAAATCCTTGTGTCACACTCTTATTTGCTTGCGATTTGTTTTGCGCCCTCTCTCTCGCGGACTCGTTTCTTTATTACTAACGCTAACCCGGCTTGTAGTTGTGATTATTTTTGTAAATTTCAGTTTCGCCCTATTCACCCCCCCCTCTAGGCGACTATCAATATGGCTTTTGGTATGATTGCCCCACTCTGGCTACACTAACTCCGAACTTACCTCGAAATAGTTCAGTCATCATTTCCCTAATTTTTTCCATTGCACCCGGTGGCAGACCACCGGATCCTGGGCTGTGGGGCTCATTTGGTCGGACATTAGTATATCGACCTTCTTGTCGTGACCGATCGATAGTGTTGATCGGTCTGTGATTATATGGTGCGTTATAGTTTAAATATGTAGAGGGCGAAACATACGACTGCTGTGGTGTGTAATAATTTGGTGCATTGTGTGCAACAACAAGTTCTGCGTATGCGTATCCGGTTTGTCCGGTGGTAAATCTGAATTGACCGGTTGCGTTTGCCATTATCGGGATGCCACGTGGTAGTCCTGGTGCGGCCCCGGACTGTCCGGCAGGGAAAGCCGGACGGTGCGCGTAAGGGTCGAACGATCCAGGCAGAAGCTCGAACGGTCTGACTACGTCCAGGGTCACCGATCTGCCAATCAGGGACGTCGGCGGCCCTAGGGCGGCGCCGGACTGTCCGGCAGAGCAAGCCGGACATTCCGTGTATGGGCCGGACTGTTCGGGCAGAGGCTCGGACGGTCCAACCACGTTCAGGGGCGTCGATCTGCTAAGCAGGGACGATGGTGGTTGTATTTGCCCTGAATATGAGTTTATCGGCCTACCATATAAAGGTTGGGGCTGCAAATCCCCATTTGTTGCCGATGCATCAGACATAAATACCCTATTACTAGTTTCATATGATGGAAAACTAGGAGCAACAGACTTTTCCAAAGTACGTGTTAATTTTCTAACTGGCTCTTCTAACCCTACAATCTATTGTTTCATTTGATCCTGCCGCTGATCCACATAATATTTAATAGATTGAATATCGTTGGGTTTACTTACGTTGGGGACTTTGAAGCGAAGATAGAAGAGATGTGACATCGGTCTCTCCATGTTTGATAACCTTTTGGTAGCGATCCACCATGTATTGTGATAAGAATTTCTCCTTCGCTTGACGCATGTAGTCCTCGAATTGTTGTTGCCCATCGGCCGTCAGATTTTCAACAACCGTCTTCAGGATATTATTTAGGGAGATATCGGAGTGATCTTTAGAACCGGCCATTTGAGGGCCTGATTTTTAGTAGATCTAGACACCAGAGTCTCCAGCGGAGTCGCCAAAAGTGTGTTGGTGCCTTTTTGGGGCGCCAATCATTGCGTGAGAACCGGCGGCGGTGCTCTCTGCACAGGCACGGACGGTCCGCGGCCAGGGGCCAGACGGTCTGTGACCTGGCGCAGGGCTAGGGTTCCCTGCCTGATGGGCCAGACGATCCGCGCGTGCGCAGGGGCAGTGAAGGTCACCGCGGCGCCTGGATCTCGCTCCCGGGAGGGACCCCATCGGGGAGGAGAGATCCTAGGGGTTGTCTAGGCTCAGCAGACCGACCTAGACTCCTCTAATCAACGTAGAGTCGAAGAGAAGTGGAGAATTTGGGGATTGGAATACTAAACTAGGGCTAAACTAGAACTGCTCCTAATGCATAAGGTAAAAACGAGAAATAGACTTGATTTGATCGATTGTTGGGGGGTTCAATCGGGTGTAGCCCTTCATCTATATAAAGGGGGAGGTCTAGATCCGCTTCAAACTGTTTCCTGAGTTAATCCCGCGGTTTTAGGTAACAAATCCCGTGAGAAACTAGGAACCCTAACTGTCTCTGCGCATGCGCGGACCGTCCGCGCCACCACCGCGGACAGTCCGAACCGCGGACCGTCCGGCCTCAGGGTCGGACCATCCGCGAGGTCCTTTTTGGTTCCTAACACGACCGATACAAATACCTACTCCACCAACGTCACCGCAGTCAATAAAGGATGATGGGACCGCGGTCCCATCTACTTTCATCATCTACGATGATGCACGACCACGAATATCGGACACTGCTCCCTCGCACTGGTCACTATTTTCAACAACTCCGGATGGGACGTGGGACATCTAGGCACAGCCCCAGCATCCTCTGGAGAGAACTCCGCCTTGCCCGAAGCCGCCCTCGACTTCTAGAAGAAACTTCGCCTCACTCGAGCTCAGTCTCGGCCATTTGCCCTGGCAGTGGCGCATTAAATGCCACCAACTCCCCACAAATCCCGCAGAAGACCACTCCAACTATAGTTCTAACCACTCCCCGCACGACTACGTGTATGGGAGTAGACTCGACCTCGGACTCGGGAGAAATCTCTGTCTCGCCTGAGCATAGCGTCGGCTAAACAACATCGGTAGAAGGTCACCTGATGCCACCAACCCTTCCACAAAACCACTGACAACGGGATGGCTACAGAAACCACATGGCTGGTGTCAAGTCCGCTTTACACCATACAAGATGGATTACCATGCACTTTTCACCATACTCGTCGCTATTTCAACAACTATGACTCAAACGTCTCGTCCACAACATGGGCTCGAGCACGCATCTGAGCCCCAACCCTGGCCTTGGCTATCTGCTCAGTCAAAATGCGGGATACGGGGGCCGAACATCCTCCTCCTGATCAAAGGCAACTAATAGGGCAAGGACCATCCCGGTGGCCATACTGCTACAGGGGCTCAGGCTCGCCTCCTCTCCACATTATGACAACTCTTGTACTCTTAGGTTTCCTCCATGTGGCTATAAAAGGAGGAGTTTGGGGCCTCCAAGGGACTGAGGTCAACACTTCACCATTTGCCCTCCATGTTCGATATTGGCACTAGCCCCAATCACCCACAGAGACTTGGGATCCACTCCCTCTCTCGATCAGCTTGTACCCCCTACTACAAGCACCTTGGTTCAAGATAATATGTCCCATTCCCCAACTGGAAGTAGGGCCTTCTATTGTGAAAGGGAAATAGGGTTTAACCTTTTCCTAAATATAATTTTGGTGGTTGAATGTCTAACACAAATATTTGGACTAACTAGTTTGCTGTAGATTATGTGTTCTACAGGTGCTAAAGGTTCAATACAAACCAATAAAAAGTTCAAGTTAGGGTTCAAAAGAAAGGAGCAAAAAGAAACCGAAGAGCTCCCTGGTCTGGCGCACCGGACAGTGTCCGGTGCACCAGGGGCGAGCGACTCAAACTCTTCACCTTCGGGTTTCTGAGGCCGCGCTCCGTTATAATTCACCGGACTGTCCGGTGTGCCAGTGGAGCAACGGCTAGGTAGCGCAACGGTCAACTCCAACGATCGCCTGCAAACGTGTACAGTGCGCGGACAGTTCGCACAGAGTTAGAGCAGTGCCAGAAGGTGCACCGGATAGTGAATAGTGCCTATCCGGTGCAGCACCAGACTATCTGGTGCACCAAGAACTCAGTGCTCCAACGGTCGAAACCGTCAGAACCCTAACGGTTGGGTGACGTGGCTGGTGCACCGGACTGTCTGGTGCACCCATCGACAAACAGCCTCCCCAACGGTTGAATTGGTGGTTGGGGCTATAAATACCCCCAACCACCTCCACTCCAACCATCCAAGCATTCACTACTCCTCATTCAATACAAGAGCAATACACAACACTCCAAGACACAAATCAAAGCCTCCGATCAAATCAAAGTCCATAATTCAACTCTAGTTTTTAGGACTTGTGAGAAGATCGACTTGTGTTCTTTTGTTGCTCTTGTTGCTTGGTTGGCCTTATTCTTTATCTCATTCTTACTCTCAAAGCCTTGTAAGCGAAGCAAGAGACACCAATTGTGTGGTGGTCCTTGCGGGGTCTAAGTGACCCAGGAAATCAAGGAAGAAAGCTCACTCGGTCTAAGTGACCGTTTGAGAGAGTGAAAGGGTTGAAAGAGACCCGGTCTTTGTGACCACCTCAATGGGGAGTAGGTTCTCAAGAACCGAACCTCGATAAAACAAATCACCGTGTCACCCGCTTCATTTCCTTGTGATTTGTTTTCGCCGTCTCTTTCGGACTCGCATTTATTTATAACACTAACCCCGACTTGTAGTTGTGTTTAAAGTTGTAAATTTTAGTTTCTGCCTATTCACCCCCTCTAGGCGACTTTCAATTGGTATCAGAGCCCAGTTCTTCATTAGAGTCTAACAACTCGAAGTGATGTCGGGAGATCACGCCAAGAAGGAGATGGAAACTGGCGAGAAGGCCACAAGCCACGGGAAGGCTCCATCGAAGGAGTCCGACAACAAGCTAAAGGAGGGATCACCTCCTCACAAGTCGCATCAAAGTGGCAACAAGAAAAATAAGATGAAGAAGGTGGTTTACTACGAAACCGATTCATCGTCACCTTCTACATCCGGCTCCGACGCGCCGTCCGTCACTTCTAAGCACCATGAGCGCAAGAAGTTTAGTAAGATCCCCCTACGCTATCCTCGCATTTCTAAATGCACTCCTTTACTTTCCGTCCCACTAAGAAAACTACCGGTTTTTGATGGGACATTGTTGAGTTTAGAGCGCAGGTACCATCTGTGGGGGATGAAGGCTATGATTTAGACGAGGTCGCCCAAATCAAGCACTTTGATTCCCAAGCAACTACTATACTCCTTGCCTCTCTATGTTGAGAGGAGTATAATAAGGTGCAAGGGTTGAGGAGTGCCAAAGAGATTTGGGACGTGCTCAAGACCATGCATGAAGAAGACGAGGTGACCAAGATCACCAAGCAGGAGACGGTCGAGGGGGAGCTCGGTCGATTTGTCCTTAACCAATGAGAGGAGCCACAAGCGATGTAAAACTGGCTCAAGACCTTGGTCAATCAAGTGCGCAACCTCAGGAGCACCAAGTGGGATGACCATGAAATGATCAAGGTTATTCTTAGATCACTTGTTTTTCGTAATCCCACTCAAGTTCAATTAATTCGTGGTGATCCTCGATACAAGTTAATGTCTCTCAAGGAAGTGATAGGAAAGTTTGTGAGCTTTGAATTGATGATCAAAGGCTCCAAACAAATCATCAACTTGGAGTAAGGCGGCACCTCCACACCCAAGGTGCAACCTGTCGCATTCAAGGCGACATAGGAGAAGAAAGAAGAGTCTACATCAAGTAGGCTCCCCATTGACGCCTCCAAGCTTGACAATGAGGAGATGACGCTCATCATCAAGAGCTTCCGTCAAATCCTCAAACAAAGGAAGGGGAAGGACTACAAGCCCCATTCCAAAAGGGTGTGCTACAAATGAGGTAAGCCCAGTCATTTTATTGCTAAATGTCCATTATCTAGTGATAGTGACAGGGGCAACGACAAGAAGGGAAAGAGGAAGGAGAAGAAGAGATACTACAAGAAGAAGGGCGGCGATGCCCACGTTTGTCGGGAATAGGACTCCGACATAAGCTCCACCGACTCCTCCTCCGACGAGGACGCCGCCAACATCGCCATCAACAAAGGCCTCCTCTTCCCCAATGTCGGCCACAAATGCTTCATGGCAAAGGACGACAAAAAGAAGAAGGTAAAATCTAGAGCCTCTACAAAATATACAACATCTAGTGATGAGGCTAGCTCTAGTGATGATGAAGAAAATTTGCTTACTCTTTTTGCCAACCTTAACATGCAACAAAAGGAAAAACTAAATGAATTGATAGGAGCTATTCATGAGAAGGATGAACTTTTGGATAGCCAAGAGGAATTCCTTATTAAGGAAAATAAAAAGCATGTTAAGGTAAAGAATGCTTATGCTCAGGAAATAGAAAAATGTGAAAAATTGACTAATGAGCTTAGCATTTACCATGACACTATCTCTAACCTTAGAACTGAGAATGCTAACTTATTTGCTAAGGTTGAGAAGTTAAATATTTGTGATGATTCAATTGTTAGTCTTAGAAATGAAAATGATAGTTTAATTGCTAAGATTGATAAATTGAATGCATCACTTTCTAGCCTTAAATTGAGAATGATAAATTAATTGCTAAGGCTAAAGATTTAAATGTTTGTAATGATTCTATTTCCAATCTTAGAAATGAGAATGCTATATTATATGCTAAGATTGATGAATTAAATGTTTGCAAACCCTCTACATCTAAGTTGATCATGTTTCTATTTGCACTAGATGTAGAGATGTTAATATTGATGCTATTCATGATCACATTGCTATAATTAAACAACAAAATGATCATATAGCTAAACTAGATGCTAAAATTGCTGAGCATGAACTAGAGAATGAAAATTTTAAATTTGCTCATAGCATGCTTTATAATGGGAGACGCCCTGGGATTAAGGATGGCATTGGTTTCCAACAGGGAACCAATGTCAAGCTTAATGCCCCTAAGAAATTATAAGGACAAAGCTCCCATGGTTCAGGATAACGAGGGCTATATTTTATATCCTGCTGGTTATCTCGAACACAAAATTAGGAGAATTCATGCTAAGAAGTCTCATTCTGTCTCACATCATGCTTTTATGTACAAGAATGAGGCATCTAGCTCTAGGCATTCTACCCATGTTAAAATGCCTAAAAAGAAATCTCCTACTACATCAAATGACCATAACATTTCATTTAAGACTTTTGATGCTTCTTATGTTTTAACTAATAAATCAGGCAAAGTAGTTGCCAAATATGTTGGGGCCAAGCACAAGGGCTCAAAGACTTGTGTTTGGGTACCCAAGGTGCTTGTTTCTAATGTGAAAGGACCCAAGACCGTTTGGGTACCGAAGAACAAGGCCTAAAACTGTTTTACATGTTTATACATCCGGGGGCTCAAGCTGGATAATTGATAGCGGATGCACAAACCACATGACAGGGGAGAAAAGGATGTTCTCCTTCTATGAGAAAAACGAAGATCCCCAAAGAGCTATCACATTCGGGGATGGAAATCAAGGTTTGGTCAAAGGACTTGGTAAAATTGCTATATCTCCTGACCATTCTATTTCCAATGTTTTTCTTGTAGACTCTTTAGATTACAACTTGCTTTCAGTTTCTCAATTATGCAAAATGGGTTACAACTATCTTTTTAGTGAGGTAGGTGTTACTGTCTTTAGAAGGAGTGATGATTCAATAGCATTTAAGGGAGTGTTAGAGGGTCAGCTATTCTTAGTTAATTTTAATAGAGCTGAACTCGACACTTGCTTAATTGCTAAGACTAATATGGGTTGGCTCTGGCATCGCCGACTAGCCCATGTTGGAATGAAGAATCTTCACAAGCTTCTAAAGGGAGAACACATTTTAGGACTAACAAATGTTCATTTTGAGAAAGATAGGGTTTGTAGCGCATGTCAAGCAGGAAAGCAAGTTGGTGCTCACCATCCACACAAGAACATCATGACAACGGACAGACCACTGGAACTACTCCACATGGATCTATTCGGCCTGATAGCTTACATATGCATCGGCGGGAGTAAGTACTGTCTAGTAATTGTGGATGATTATTCTCGCTTCACTTGGGTATTCTTTTTGCAGGATAAATCTCAAACCCAAGAGACATTAAAGGGATTCTTGAGGCGAGCTCAAAATGAGTTCGGCTTAAGGATCAAAAAGATTAGAAGCGACAATGGGACAGAGTTCAAGAACTCACAAATAGAAGGCTTTCTTGAGGAGGAGGGTATCAAGCATGAGTTCTCTTCTCCCTACACACCTCAACAAAATGGTGTAGTGGAGAGGAAGAATAAAACTCTACTTGACATGGTGAGGACCATGCTTGGTGAATACAAGACTTCGGATCGGTTTTGGGCTAAGGCGATTAACACCGCCTGCTACTCCATAAACGGCTCTACCTTCATCGAATCCTCAAGAAAACATCTTATGAACTCCTAACTGGTAAAAAGCCCAATGTTTCATATTTTAGAGTCTTTGGTAGCAAATGTTTTATACTTGTTAAAAGAGGTAGAAAATCTAAATTTGCTCCTAAGGCTGTAGAAGGCTTTTTACTGGGATATGATTCAAACACAAGGGCATATAGAATCTTTGACAAGTCCACTAGACTAGTTGAAGTTTCTTGTGACATTGTGTTTGATGAGACTAATGGCTCCCAAGTGGAGCAAGTTGATCTTGATGAATTAGATGATGAAGAGGCTCCGTGCGTCGTGCTAAGGAACATGTCTATTGGGGATGTGTGTCCAAAGGAATCCGAAGAGCCTCCACAAGCACAAGATCAACCGTCATCTTCCATGCAAGCATCTCCACCAACTCAAGATGAGGAACAGGCTCAAGATGATGAAGAAGAAGATCAAGAAGATGAGCCACCTCAAGAAGAGGGCAATGATCAAGAGGGAGATGAAGAAAATCAAGACAAGGAAGATGAACAAGAAGTACAGGGTCAAAGACCGCCAGACCTAAGAGTCCACCAAGAAATTCAAAGAGATCACCTCGTGAACTCCATTCTCGGCGATATTCATAAGGGGGTAACAACTCGATCTCGAGTCGCTCATTTTTGTGAACATTATTCTTTTGTTTCCTCTATTGAACCATACAGGGTAGATGATGCACTAAGAGATTTGGATTGGGTGCTGGCAATGCAAGAGGAGCTCAACAACTTCACGAGGAATGAGGTATGACATTTAGTTCCATGTCCTAACCAAAATGTTGTAGGAACCAAGTGGGTATTCCACAACAAGCAAGATGAGCATGGTGTGGTGATAAGGAACAAAGCCCAACTTGTAGCCAATGGTTATTCACAAGTCGAAGGTTTGGATTTTGATGAAACTTGTGCACCCGTAGCTAGGCTTGAGTCAATTCATATATTACTTGCCTATGCTACTTACCAATTACCATGGCTTCAAGCTCTATCAAATGGACGTGAAGAGTGCCTTCCTGAAAGCTCTCTTGTGGGTTTTGGTGTTTAGATGACAACCCAATTAAAGGACTAACAAGTGTGTTAAGTGTTGAATAGGTGCTTAATGCAAAGCTAACAGGGTTCAACATAAATGAACAAGTGTGATGGTCCAAAGACTAGATTATCTATAGATAATGGACATCACAAGTAAGATGGACATTGCTTAAGTGAGACTCGATGTGCGTAACTCAGAGACACCGATCAAGCCAAGGATGGAGGCAAGAAGAGCTTCGAGGTACCGAGTGCACGGGAGAAGGTCAAGGAGACCAGGAACCCAAAGCCAGGGGTGAAGAAGAAGACTTGCAAAGTCAAGATTGATCGAGTTAAGAAGAGTTATGGTGCATCAAGGATCACTACATAAGGACATGACTTACAACCAATGAGGCAACATCTACAGTTATGTGGTGTAAGTCATAAGGCTCAAGATCAAGCTCGGGAAGTAAACAAGGGGGTTGGAGCTCAGATATGTCAATCTAGATCGAGTCAAGTTGACTTGATGGTTTAGAGTCCAACATCGACCTCAAACATGCCAAATTGGGTAAAACGATGAAAAAGGTAAAGTATGTAAGGTTTGCGTGTTCAACCATGTTGTATACACCTCTTACTACAAGTTTGGTGCTTTGGTTTGCTCTCTAACTCTTTCTGTAGAGAAAGTACCATTCTGAGCTCTATTGGAGGAGAAACAGAAAAGCTAGGAGAAGAACAAGAAAGATGTAAGTTTCTAGGACTAAATCAATTGGATTATATTCTAAATGTGTTTGTTTAAGTCTCAGGAAAATCCTCCCAAAATTTGAAGTCAAACGGAGAAAGAACGGAGGAAAAATCACTTAGTGTGCTATTGGCTGGTGCACAGGATTGTGAATAGTAGCTGGCCGGTGCACAGGACAGTGAATAGTAACTCTGTCAGGTGCACAGGATAGTGAATAGTGACCTATCCGATGCACAGGATAGTGAATAGTAGTTGTGTCTGGTGCACAGGACAGTGAATAGTAGCTGTGTCAGGTGCACAGGACAGTGAATAGTAGCTGTGTTCGGTGCACAGGACAGTGAATAGTGACATGTCCGGTGCAATGGATAGTGAATAGTAGCCTATCCGGTGCACCAACGGCTAGCTGTTCCAGAGAAGGAAACTGTCAATCAGATCCGTTACTGTTCACTGTCTGGTGCGCCACCGGACAGTCCGGTGCATCCGCAACCAGGGAAGGCTGGGAGCTTCCAAATGAAGCTCCAACGGCTCCTAGGCCCTTTGGGGCTATAAAAGGGACCCATAGGCGCCTCAAACAAGTACACAAGTGCAGCCAACAAGTGCATACATCATTTAGATCAATTCTCTCTCGCCCTCTCTTGTGTATCTCTCTAGTTTGTGTAGAGGCGAAGTTATAAGCCTTTAGAGAGAGGGGAAGTGTTGCTGAGAGCTAGAGCAATATCTTGAGCGCATTGTTTACTCTGCCTGAGTGCTGTCGAGAAGATTGTAAGCATCCATGGCATCATTGTAACTGATATCAACATAGTGGAAGGCTCTATCTGTTGCACTGACAGATCTGAGCAAACAGAGGAAGGAGTTGAAATAGACTCCAAGCCAAGGTGTGGGCTAACTCCAACGAGGACTAGGCAAGCATTTCAGGCTTGGCCGAACCTCAGGATAAATCCCTGTGTCTGTGTGCTCTGCTTTGTGCTATATACTGTTTCTCTGTCTTATTTGTTGTTTATACTTGCACTTCAATATTTATATGTGGTACAAGCTGTCTTCAAAGTGCAGGGTATTTTAAGATAGGAACTTCAATTCCGCTGCAACCTACTCGAAGGGTCTTTCATTCCACTGCGATCCAGCCTTCGAGTAGAGTAAGAATTTCTAGTTATAAAGTGATAATTATTATTCGCCTATTCACCCTCCCCCCTCTAGGCGACATCCAGATCCTGTTCCTGGGCATAGGGAACTTTCAATTGGTATCAGAGCTAGACCTCTCCTGTGTGGGCTTAGCCGTCCGGAGATGACGATGTCGTCACAAGAGGTAACTCTAGAACTTTTTCTAGGCGATGGTTCTAATTATAAATCTTGGTCTGTCTCTATTTATAATGCTTTCATGCATATTGATCCTGATTTGAGATAGATCTTTAGTAGAAGTATTTTCCCCTGATATTAGTAAAAAACCTTCTAATGCTGAACTAAGATGTCTATCTCTCAATCACCATGCTTGCAACATCTTAGTTAACTCTCTTTCTAGAGGTGTTTATTTTGCCATCATGAGTAGTGATAGTGATTTATTTGTTGATGCTCATGATCTATGGACTAGAATTAAAATAAAATATTCTGAGTCCAATTATACTACTTCTACTCCCTATGTTGCTTGTGGTACTAACCTTTCAAAGGGAGAAGAAAAATGATGGCAACCAAACGATGAATCCACCTCACCGACAGGTTTGTCTTCCACTAGTTATAAATGTCCTTATTGCTAACAATGATAGTAGAGACGAAAGCGATGCTGAGGAGGAATATGAGGATGATAGCGAGGATGAGTCTTCATCACCACAAGGTACATTTTCCTGTATTGCTTCCACTGATAATAATGACAAGGAAATGAGACCGGCGATGTGGAAGAAGAGGAGATTCGCCGGTTCTACACCCATCTCAACAAAGAAGACAAAGTGCTCTTGGTTAAGCTGTTGAGGAGGAACAAGGAACAAGGTGAGACACTTCTTAGGCTAGAGGAGACTCTCATCAAAACCAACGACAGCCTGGAGAAGATGACCAAAGAACATGAGGAGCTAAAGTGCTCTCATGATAATTTGGTCCAACGGTATGAATCTGTTTTATTTGAGCAAAGAAATAATCATGATGTATTATTTGATGTTGCTCAACTTAAAACTGAGAATTCTATGCTTAAGGGTCAAGTAGAAATGATAAATTTAGAAAAACTTGCTCTAAGTGAAAAATATGATATGTTGTCTTTTTCTCATAATGAATTAGTTGATGACCATATCATGCTCGATATTGCTCATGAGGTAGTAATTACTAGTTTACTCATGTGAACTACATTCTTGCATAAGTGATCAATTAGTTAAAATATCATCATGTGCTAACCTCTACTGCCCCAAGAAAGGCCAATCTTTGATTGAGCAACAAGTTGTAGAGTCAAAAAGAAAATTGCTTAGGAACAAGAAACAAAGACAATTGAGGAGAAGACGCTATGCTCGACTTCCTCAAGATATCTACGAACACGTGGTGAAGAAGCTTGAGGAAGGAGAAACCGCAACAAGGGTCAAACTCCACGAGAAAGAAGTTCCTAAGGCAAATAAGTGAAGCAATCATCATGAACAAAGAAAAAGGTAAAGATTCAATTAGTCATGTTGTTTGCACTAATCATCTCTCTATGTCATCCAAAAGAAAAAAGGGAAGAAGAAAAAGGAGGTGCTTCAAGTGCAAAGAGTTAGGCCACTTCATTGCGTCTTGTCCATACAAAGACAAGGATGAAGGGATGAGGAGATGTTTTGGATGCAATGATAAGGACCATATGATCACTTCATGTCCGCTCATGAAGAATCAAAGACGTGCACCCTCCAAGATGACCCTCACTAAGAAAAAAGACAAACAACAAGTGTCATATCAGGTTTGAGCGACGCTTCTGCTACATGTGTGGTGAGCATGGTCATCTACTTAAGGTATGTAAGAAGGGTATGGTTCCTAAGCAAGTAAATTTGTCTCAATGTTATTCGCTTAGGAGACCCAAATCATACAATTGTGCTAGATCAGTAATGAGATCACCTAGAACTAACAAAAATGCTATTTGGGTACCAAAGGCTCTTTTATATGAACGTTATGGACCTATCCCGAGATGGGTACCAAACTGTGCCAACTAGACCATGCAGGTGCCTCGAGATGGACTCGAGACCGTGGGGAGAGCTTAAGATGGTTAATTCAAACTCTATGCTTAAGCTGTCAATTTTATTGTCTATTTATTGACCCAGGTTGAATTATTGTGCAATACTAATCCCATGTTCATCTCGAGTTAAATAAGTTGTAGAGGTCCTTAATCATTATTGGTGAATCAAGCAAAAGACTGATGAGAATCTGCAACTTGCTCTCCAAATGATGGTACCCGTGTATCTTAAGTGCATTATTTCCAATCAGTATTGCTCTTAAGTTGGATTGTCATGCTATACCTATCCTTGGAGTAGTTATGCTTTTGAGATTGCTTGTGTTGAATATCTTTCAATGAATGATTCATGACTTCCAAGATCATAATCATGCTTGCTCAATCATGACTGTGTGCTTTATAGGTTATATCTCTTGAATCATTCAATGGGTAGCTTTTCATTTGATATATCTACCATGATTACTCTCTTGGTGTATGTGGCTAAACCTGTATCTTTTTGTAAATCATGTTGTGTGGTTTTTAATAATTATGTATTAACCTATGTGCAAGCATGATAGTTTTGTTTAGTCCAGGGTTCACATGATTACTTTGTCTTGGTACTCTGTGTATACCAAAATAAGAAATCCATGATGTGCCTCTAATGAACCCTCTCGAGCTATGAGGTGCATGAGCAAAAGGAGCCCTCAATGGTGACAACATGTGCTCTCTCTCCACACTATCGAAAAGAATGGATCTCATGGCATTCAGGTAAAAGGCAAAGGTATGGAGAATGGAACTATGCAATTTCTTTGAATATCTTGATGTTCCATTGATTGTGATCATAGCTATGCTCTTTCTTTTCAATTGGTAGTATCTTGGCTTAGGTGCTTTATGCTTTAAAATGTTGTTTCCTTTGGTGTACCTAAGAAAATACTTCTTAATCATGGTGTGCTTAGACATTGTGCTTTAGATGCATTATCTTATCGTTTTTCAGTTGGTATATGTGTTGCAATGATCATCATGTGTGAAGCGTGCCTAGTTTGTTTTTTAAATGTTATATATCTTGAGGCATGCATTGTTTCACTAGTCATAAGTTGTATTATGTCATCTATTCAATTGGTATCTTTTTGTGATGCAATTGATATATTATGCCTAGACCAAGGTATGTTGTGATCCCCTCTAGTTCTGAGGACGCTACAATGTGCAAGAGCAAGTCATTCGAATACTTGATGCACAACTTTAGGGGGGACACACTTGTAAACCCTAAAAATAAGTTATGAGTTCATGTATTTCTTCTGTGTCTTTTATAGTAAGTAATACTAAGAAATTGAGTAAACATAAGATAAAAACATCTTCACTCTAGTAGGATAAGATATTCTCCTCATGAAATTTAAAGACTGCTCTTAAATAAAAATATATTCAAGAATAGGTGAATCTTGATAAAGAGAATACATTATTTTCCCTAAATAAGTAAGGTAATAGGTATTAATTTTTGTTAGCTTAAAAGTTAATCCCATACTTATTAGATTTCATGCATACAAGCACTTATCGGAACAGAGTAAACAAAGAGTAAATAAATATAATATATATATATATCTTTCACTCAAAGTAACTAAGAAACAAAAATTCAATTTTTGAATTGATGACCACTAATCATATTTTTCCTACAAACAAACAATATTAAACTTATCTTTATTATATGATTTGGAGCATTTACTTAAAGAGAAGTAATAATAAGTAAATAAGTAACACAAATATATTTTGCATTTGCGTGCTAGAATTTTTATTTGATTGTGCATTTTCGAATCTGGAATTTGAATTAGATTTGGAATTTCGGTTTGAATTAAGAATCTTAAAACAAAATAAAAAACGAAGAAAAGAAAAAGACCCCTCCTTGCGCTTGGGCCGGAATCATAACTGTCCAGCCCAACTAGCGCGCTAGCCCCCCTGGCTCGGCCCAATCCACTCTCTCTCCCTATTCTTTTACCCTGTCACACTTACGTGTGGGGCCTCCTCGACAGACATTTTTCTCCGCGCGTAACAACCCTGTGCTGGGCGCCGTGATATTCGCCGCCGCCAGGAGGACCAGCTCGGTTTGTTGCGGGATCACCGGGATGCTGTGATCCAATTCGGGGTATAAAGACCAAGGTCGCGCCCCCTTTGTTCCTCACGAATTGGGTGCACCATCGGAGCATGGATTGAAGATGCGGCCGGGTGCAGAGAAAGAAAGATGGCGACCACGCCAAGATGGGCCGCTGCGGTAGACCTCGCGCGCACCTCGCCCGCTTTGCCATGCGTAATTGCTAGCATTCACTGGGCGTACTCGTGGGGGTTGCGAGAACTTTGGGCTCGCGCACAGTGAAGGGTCGAGCGAACTGACCGGATTGGATGGCCGCGGACATAGCCGGTCACCTACGCCGTCGGTCTGGCTTTGGTGATACATCCAGGAAGAAGTACAGGGCTCGTGGATGGTGGTCGAAGGAGTCCATGGGCGTGCTGAAGACCGGATTACGGGGAATTGCTCGCGGTATCATGCCTCCGCCGTGATGCCACTGTGCGCTATGGCTGGGTCTCCATGCCATCTTCACTCGGGGGTAAGTCTTCCCCTCTGGTTCACATGCGGTTCCTCTACGTTTCAAAGTCTTCCAGTGGGAGATCGGAGCTCGGGAGTTATGGGCGGGCCCGGCCATGGCCGTCGCCGCACTGGTACTGTGTGCTGCCAGGGCCGAGTGCCAGGTGAGTGGGGAAGAAAGCCCTCGGGCCATGGGATTCACAAAGCGACGATCAAGATTAGAAGAGCAAATAACCCTTTGGCACTTTGAATCCGGGTCGCTGATCGTCGATCCGGTGGTCCAGGGTGATCTCTTTTGTCTGCATGTGTGTGTGGTGGTGGGGATCCTGTGCGAATCGGATCTCGTGTGCCTCACCATGTGCACCGGGGTGTGGCACGATCTCAACCAGTCGCAGGGCACCACGTGTCCTTGTGTAGGGATCCGAGATCGGTTTTGCAAAGAGGCCCTATCCTTAAAGGAAAATAACTCGGCGTGCATGGATGGGCAAAGTAATTACATCAAGATCCCTGGAATTTACATTATAGCCCTGGAATCTATGTTAAGTGCAAAACAAATATTAAAAATGCCATAAAACTTATGTAACACATAACTTTTGCATCTTAACTCAGTTTTACTCCGTTTAAATTGTGTTAACTTCGTAATAAAATTGTTTACACATTAAAAGAATTATGGTTATCGTTCCACATACGAATGTATTAGGTTATTTATTTAGCCTATGTAGTGGATTAATCATTCTATGTGAGGTTAGTCTACCCCTGATCATAATTTAACTAAAATATTATTTCTACCATGGTGTAATATAGATTAAAGTTATTCCTTTAAATATCTTTATCACATGATTCATGAAACCAGTATAAAGACCTAGATCTAACTAGATAATTGCATAGATCTTCTAAAAACCATCTCCTTCAACTCTAACTTAGATTTCAAGTGATTATTGAACCACGATCTCGTAGCGACACGTAGAATATTCTTATACAGTTTGTTCATATGTTTGGTGTGATGATAATTTTGCCTATACACTGTTTGTTTGTATTACTCTACGACTAGCGTGAGGTCACGAGTCAGCTGAAGAGCAAGTTGGTACCTAGAATCTCAAGTCCCAGGCAAGTTGTGCCCTTGATCACTTTCTTTTTACCCAGTCATATTCTGATTAATCATAATGATCTGCATAGGTTAATTTTGATGGGAACCCATAGGTTACCCTAGTTTGACTATCTTTATACCTTGTTTACCACTGAATCTTTGGGTAGTACCTGCTATTGCTTATGTGGTTTTGGGTATAGAGATATTCACTACTCATGATTACACTTTTATTATCTGTTCATTATTTACTGTTCATGATAAGATCATTATGTTAATTGGAACATGGAGAACCACCCGGGAAAACAGTGCTACCCAAGGGATTAATGGGACGCCCTTGGCTGACTAACTAGGAAAGCTAGTGGAGGACTACCTTACCCAAAAGGGGCAAGGGCAGTAGGGGAGTGGTCAGTGTAGGGAGGTCCTCGGTTTGATTTTGCTGCGAATGGCGGTCAGACGAGGGATTCCTGCATTGGAGCTTCCTATAAACTTTAGCGGGTTTTCTGAAGCTAGTGGAACTTTGTAAAGGCCCTCGTAGTGTTACCTGCCTCGCCTCCTCGGTAGAGGTGTATGGGATTGGCCGTCTCTGGCAGATGGTACCATGACTTGTGGGTAAAGATGCGCAACCTCTGCAGAGTGTAAAACGTGTATACTAGCCGTGCTCACGGTCATGAGCAGCTCGGACACTCACATGATTAAATTATGGAACTAAATTCAATTTGTCATATGCATTGCATCACATGTGATGTTGTTACTTTTGTTCTACTAATTAATTGGGTTGGTATTTACATACACTTAGTAACTGCTAATAAAATTTTGAACAACTTTAAAGCAATGCTGGAGCTCTAACCATCCTCTTTGGTAAGCCTTACACTTCACGTGAGCCTCCCACCTTTGGCGAGTTCATGCACATTATTCCCCACAACTTGTTGAGCTATGAACGTATGTGAGCTCACTCTTGCTGTCTCACACCCCTCACAGGTCAAGAACAGGTACCTACAGGATGAGGCGCTTGAAGGATGTTGTGACGAGTTTGTGAGAGGTCTAGGTCGTCGTCTCCCAGTCAACTTTGGGTTGCTGGACCGTTGTCTCCTTATAATGTAATTATTTATTTATTTATTTTGTATAGAACTCCTATTATATAGTAAAGATGTGACATTCGATCTTGTGCCATGATTCATCATATGTGTGAGACTTGGTCCCAGCACACCTGGTGATTATGTTCGCGCCCGGGTCTTGGTGCCCCGAAACCCGGGTGTGACAACATGAAAGGGAATTAGGCTTACACCTACTTCCTAATTAATTTTGGTGGTTGAATTGCCCAACACAAATAACTGGACTAACTAGTTTGATCTAGATTATAAGTTCTACAGGTGCCAAACAATAAGCCAATAAAAAGACCAAGAAAAAGGGTTCAAACAAAAGAGCAAAGGGACAACCGAAGGCACCCTGGTCTAGTGCACCGGACAGCGTCTGGTGCACCAGGGGACTCCAAGCTGAACTATTCACCTTCGGAAAAAATCAGAGGCGCTTCGCTATAATTCACCGGACTGTCCGGTGCACCACCGGACAGTGTCCGGTGCTCCAGAGGAGAGCGACTCTGAACTCGCCAGCTTCGGGAATCCGCTCCGCTATAATTCACCGGACATGTCTGGTGCACACCGGATTGTCCGGTGTAACGGCGGAGCAACGGCTACTTCGCGCCAACGGTCACCTGCAGAAGCATTTAATGCGCGCCAGAGCGCGCAGAGGAGCAGTGCACGCGCGGGTGGCACACCGGACAGCCTACAGGGCCTGTCCGGTGCACCACCGGACAGCTAGGCGGGCCCACATGTCAGAGCTCCAACGGTCGAACCCTAATGGCCGGGTGACGTGGCTGGCGCACCGGACACTGTCCGGTGGTGCACCGGACTGTCCGGTGCGCCCGTCGACAGCAGCCTTCACCAAACGGCTAGTTTGGTGGTTGGGGTTATAAATACCCCCAACCACCCCACATTCAAGTCATCCAAGTTTTCCACCTTCCAACTACTTACAAGAGCTCTAGCATTCAATTCTAGACACACAAAAGAGGTCAAATCCTCTCCCAATTCCACTCAAAGCTTTAGTGATTAGAGAGAGTGATTGTTGTGTTCATTTGAGCTCTTGCGCTTGGATTACTTCTTTTTCTCATTCTTTCTTGCGATCATCTCAACTGTAATCGAGGCAAGAGACACCAATTGTGTGGTGGTCCTTGCGGGGAAGTTTGGTTCCCGTTTGATTAAGAAGAGAAGCTCACTCGGTCCGAGGGACCGTTTGAGAGAGGGAAAGGGTTGAAAGAGACCCGGTCTTTGTGACCACCTCAACAGGGAGTAGGTTTTAGAGAACCGAACCTCGGTAAAACAAACCCTTGTGTCTCACTTCTTTATTCGCTTGCGATTTGTTTTTACGCCCTCTCTCGGACTCGCATTATATTTCTAACGCTAACCCGGCTTGTAGTTGTGATTAACTTTGTAAATTTCAGTTTTGCCCTATTCACCCCCCCCCTCTAGGCGACTTTCAATTGGTATCAGAGCCCGGTGCTTCATTAGAGCCTAACCGCTCGAAGTGATGTCGGGAGATCACGCCAAGAGGGAGATGGAGACCGGCGACAAGCCCACTACAAGCCACGGGAAGGCTTGATCGGAAGAGTCCCACAACAAAGGGAAGGGGAAGGAGAAGAAACCCTCTTCCCACAAGTCGCATCAGAGTGGTGACAAAAAGAAGAAGATGAGGAAGGTGGTCTACTACGAGACCGACACTTCATCACCATCAACCTCCGGCTCCGACGCGCCGTCCGTTACTTCTAAGCGCCATGAGCGCAAGAAGTTTAGTAAGATCCCCCTACGCTATCCTCGCATTCCTAAACATACACCTTTACTTTCTGTCCCATTAGGCAAACCACCAACATTTGATGGTGAAGATTATGCTAGGTGGAGTGATATGATGCGATATCACCTAACCTCACTCCACAAAAGTATATGGGATGTTGTTGAGTTTGGTGTACAGGTACCATCCGTAGGGGATGAAGATTATGATGAGGACGAAGTGGCCCAAATCCAACACTTTAACTCCCAAGCCACAACTATACTCCTCCCCTCTCTAAGTCGAGAGGAGTATAATAAGATACAATGGTTGAAGAGTGCTAAGGAAGTTTGGGACGTGCTAAAGACCGCGCACGAAGGAGATGAGGTGACCAAGATCACCAAGCAGGAAACGATCGAGGGGGAGCTCGGTCGCTTCCGTCTTCGCCAAGGGGAGGAGCCACAAGACATGTACAACCGGCTCAAAACCTTGGTGAATCAAGTGCGCAACCTCGGGAGCAAAAAATGGGATGACCACGAAGTGGTTAAGGTTATTCTTAGATCACTTGTTTTCCTTAACCCTACTCAAGTTCAATTGATTCATGGCAATCCTAGATATACACTAATGACTCCTGAGGAAGTAATCGGGAATTTTGTGAGCTTTGAATTGATGATCAAAGGCTCAAAGAAGATCAACGAGCTTGACGGCCCCTCCACATCCGAAGCACAACCGGTCGCATTCAAGGCGACAGAAGAAAAGAAGGAGGAATCTACTCCAAGTCGAACACCCATCGATGCCTCCAAGCTCGACAATGAGGAGATGGCGCTCATCATCAAGAGCTTCCGTCAAATCCTCAAGCAAAGGAGGGGGAAAGATTACAAGCCCCGCTCCAAGAAGGTTTGCTACAAGTGTGGTAAGCCCGATCACTTTATAGCAAAATGTCCTATTTCAAGTGACAGTGACAGGGGCGACGACAAGAAGGGGAGAAGAAAGGAGAAGAAGAAGTGCTACAAGAAGAAGGGCGGCGATGCCCATGTTTGCCGGGAATGGGACTCCGACGAGAGCTCCACCGACTCCTCCTCCGACGAGGACGCCGCAAACATCGCCGTCACCAAGGGACTTCTTTTCCCCAACGTCGGCCACAAGTGCCTCATGGCAAAGGACGGCAAAAGGAAGAAGGTAAAATCAAGATCCTCTACTAAATATGAAACCTCTAGTGATGAGGATAATGCTAGTAATGAGGAGGATAACTTGCGCATTCTTTTTGCCAACCTAAACATGCAACAAAAAGAAATTAAATAAATTAATTAGTGCTATTCATGAGAAGGATGATCTCTTGGACTCCCAAGACTTCCTTATTAAAGAAAACAAAAAACATGTTAAGGTTAAAAATGCTTATGCTCTAGAAGTAGAGAAATGTGAAAAATTATCTAGGAAGCTAAGCACTTGCCATGAGACTATTGACAACCTTAGAAATGAGAATGCTAATTTGTTAGCTAAGGTTGATTCAAATATTTGTGATGTTCCCAATCTTAGAAATGATAATAATGATTTGCTTGCTAAGATTGAAGAATTAAACATTTCTCTTGCTAGCCTTAGAAATGAAAATGAAAAATTAATTGCTAAGGCTAAAGATTTTCATGTTTGCAATGTCACTATTTCTAACCTTAGAAGTGAAAATGATATATTACATGCTAAGGTTTTAGAATTAAAATCTTGCAAACCCTCTACATCTACCGTTGAGCATGTGTCTATTTGTGCTAGATGTAGAGATGTTGATGTTGGTGCTATTCATGATCATGTGGCTTTAATTAAACAACAAAATGATCATATAGCAAAATTAGATGCTAAAATTGTCGAGCATGACTTAGAAAATGAAAAGTTTAAATTTGCTAGAAGCATGCTCTATAGTGGGAGACGCCCTGGCATCAAGGATGGCATTGGCTTCCAAAAGGGAGTCAATGTCAAACTTAATGCCCCTCCAAAGAAATTATCCAACTTTGTTAAGGGCAAGGCTCCCATGCCTCAGGATAACGAGGGTTACATTTTATACCCTGCCGGTTATCCTGAGAGCAAGATTAGGAGAATTCACTCTAGGAAGTCTCACTCTGGCCCTAATCATGCTTTTATGTATAAGGGTGAGACATCTAGCTCTAGGCAACCAACCCGTGCTAAGTTGCCTAAGAAGAAAACTCCTAATGCATCAAATGGTCATGACATTTCATTTAAAACTCTTGATGCATCTTATGTTTTGACTAACAAATCCGGCAAGGTAGTTGCCAAGTTTGTTGGTGGAAAACACAAGGGCTCCAAGACTTGTGTTTGGGTACCCAAAGTTCTTGTGTCTAATGCCAAAGGACCCAAAACCATTTGGGTACTGAAAGGGAATTAGGCTTACACCTATTTTCCTAAAGATTTTGGTGGTTGAATTGCCCAACACAAATAATTGGACTAACTAGTTTGCCCAAGTCTATAAGTTATACAGGTACCAAAGGTTCACAATAAGCCAATAAAATACCAAGAAAAGGGTTCAACAAAAGGAGCAAAGGGACAACCGAAGGCACCCTGGTCTGGCGCACCAGACTGTCCGGTGCACCACCGGACATGTCCGGTGCACCACCGAACATGTCCGGTGCACCAGGGTTCTCCACGCGCTGAACTCCTCACCTTCAGGAAAACGCAGAGTCGCTCCGCTATAATTTACCGGACTGTCCGGTGTACACCGGACAGTGTCCGGTGCTCCAGAAATGAAGCGACTCTGAACTCGCCAGCTTCGGGAATTCGCAACGGCTACTCCGCTATAATTCACCGGACATGTCCGGTGTACACCGGACTGTCCGGTGTAACTGCGGAGCAACGGCTACTTCGGCGCCAACGGTCACCTGCAGGCGCATTAAATGCGCGCCAGAGCGCGCAGAAGTCAGGCACGCGCGAAGAGGCGCACCGGACACTCTACAGTACATGTCCGGTGCGCCACCGGACATCCAGGCGGGCCCAGCAGTCAGAGCTCCAACGGTCGGAACCCTAACGTTCGGGTGACGTGGCTGGCACACCGGACATGTCCGGTGTGCACGGACTGTCCGGTGCACCATACGACAGACAGCCTCCACCCAAATGGCTAGTTGGTGGTTGGGGCTATAAATACCCCCAACCACCCCCATTCAAGTCATCCAAGTT